>OU342746.1:257986266-258664291 GCA_910589775.1 Avena eriantha
TCATAAAGCAATAATTTGTTGCTTGCAACTTAATACTGGAGGGGGTTCGGATGATAACTTGAAGGTGGATTATTAGTCATAGATGCAGTTGGATGGCGGTCTATGTATAATGTTATAATGCCCAATCAAGTTCCAAAGGAGTCAAGATGATTAGTATATGCATGTATTGCTTTCTCGATGTTTGTCAATTGCCCCGCTGTAATTTATTCACCCAGCATGTTATCTATCTTAAGGAGAGCCACCTCTAGTGAACTATGGATCACGGTCCTTGTCTTTTACATACAATCTACACTCTTTTACTGCTTTGTGTTTACTTTCTGCAAACTTTTACTTCTTCCATTCGATACGTTTAATCCTTTGTTTTCCGCAAAACACGGTGAGATTAACAACCTCATCGCAAGTTGGGGACAAAGTTCTGTGGTTGTGCTATGTAGGTCTCCACGTTGCTGCTGGAACAGGTAGTGCGCCCTGCCATCGTTCAGCTAGCTACACCTTTGGGGTGTTTCCTTGCTCCTACTGGTTCGATTAAACCTTGGTTTCATACTGAGGGAAACTTGCTACTGTGCTCATCATACCTTCCTCTTGGGATTCCCAATGAGCTCTACATCAACATCGCATCAGCACTTTTCTGGCGCCATACACAGAGCCATCAAGCATTTTTCTGGCGCCGTTGCCGGGGAGTCAAGGACATCTTCACAAGGGGAGTCCCTCATAACCAATCTCTTTACTTTGTTGTTATTGTTTTGCTTAGTTTCTTTTTGCTTTGTTTGCTTGTTTTCTTTATTCAAAAACACAAAAACATTAGTTTTACTAGTTTGCTTTCTTATTTCAAAAACACACAAAAAATTAGTTCCTATCTTAAGTTGCCTTTATGTCTAGTCTTGCTCCAATCACTATGTCACCCGAGGAAATGATTTTCACTTTTAAATAAGGAATTGAGGAAAGTTTTAAAGAAGCTTGGTCTAGAATCTCTGATCTACATGGAAAAACTGAGCCTAAAATGACTCAAAGCTTGTTCCTTAGCAGTTTTTACTTTGGAATTGCTCTTAGCTATAGATATGCTTTTGATGCTGTTGTGGGAGGAGATTTCCTCCAATGTAATGAGGATGATGCTATTAATGCTATAAAAAAATTGATCCTCACTTACAACTTGCCTAGCCAAACTGATATTTCTTTCGCAAAAATATTTGCTAGATTGAACACTCTTGAGACTGGCACTGCTAGCTTAAAAGATTGCTATAATACGCTTAGGGAGCATCACAATTATGTTCCAATAAATTCTGAACCATCAAAGTGGCTCCCTACAGTAAAGATTGAGATAAACACTGAAACTTTTCAAGCTCGTTGTGATATCATGTCTCAATTTTGTCTTATGCCCAAAGATATTTATGAATCTCTGAATACTTGGGGGCTTACTGAAGGAGGAAAAGAAATATCGCTTTCTAATAATGCTACCATATTACCTCTTGGAATAGTTGAAGGAGTGTTTACAAAGATCCTTGGGAAAATGATTTCTACTGATTATCTTGTTATTGAATGTGCAGGAAAAGGACAAATTACACTTGGAAGGTCCCTATTAGAACTCCTTGGAGCAATAATAGATGTGGGCAAGGGTACCATGCACCTTTCTTCTCCACCAAACAATCATATTTTCCCCAAGGTTAAGAATAAAAGTAAGAGAGGTAAGGGCAAGAAATTTAGTCTTAATGCTTCTTCATTTGAGAACACTTGATTCTTTTTCTTGCTTCTTATGCGTAACTTAAAGGCATTAAAGAAAAGTACTTATTGGGAGATAACCCAAAAAATTTAGATGATTCTTGGAAGTTAATACCTCTGTAATAACTGTTGGGTCCGCAGCATAGAAAACAAAAAATTTCCTACGATGAGAACTACACACCAAGATCTATCTACTAGGTACAGATCAACGGGTGGACATACATCCATCGAGAACTTACCCTCGAAGACAACGAGTTTTGTTAACGAGTAGGAACTCGTGGTTGATGTAGTCGTACACTTGCTGATCTCAAGATCGTGAGGAAGTCCGAGCGCCGCAACTCAGCAGCGCATCCGCACTCGCACACACGTTCAAGCCACCGGACAACCTCCACCTCCTCGCTCCAGCGACCCAGCGGAAGCAACAACTCCTTCCAGAAAAAATGCCACTGGGAACATGTATCTCGCTAATCCGAGACCAAGGGGAATAATTCTAGAGGGGGAGAGAGATCCTTCACAAGGAGGTGTGAGGAAGAAGGAGGAAGAGGGGGGCCTTTTATAGGAGGAGGGGGGTGCCCCTCCTCTCCATGGCCGGCGCATGGGGGTGACTCCTCACCTCCCCCATTCATGTGGTGGTAGCCCCTCCACATTAAAATGCCTATTCACATTCCCCTTTAAAGTCGCTACTTTAAATGCATTAAAATTCTCCAAGTTTAATGCTCTCTCATTTAATAAAACTTTTTTATTAAATTTATTCACAATTTTGTTATTACTTTAATTAACAAACATTCACATATAACCCCTTGCAATATTTCAATATCACATGCAGAACCACTTTCTGCAATTTCACCCGAAACAATTTCCGGTTTCTATCGAAACAATTCCCGTGCTTTACAATTCTTTTGTCTAAAACATATGTGCTCCAAAATGGTGTCCGGTAACTCTTAAGTGTGTCACCCTACGGTTGGCGAATAATGCAGACATGACTGAGACTCCTCTTAGATTAATAATCAGAAGCGGCGCCTGGAGGTCCATACTGACTCCTGCATATTCAACGATGACTTCTGTGATCGTGAGAACCTTTAATGCTTGTAATTTAATCCCTTTGTCTCTTGATATAATACATGTCCGAGATTCGATCATCGGTATCCAAATACCTAGTTTGATCTCGTTACCGACATGCACTCTTTTCTCGTTCCCCTGATATAACATTCTAGTGATCACATCACTTGCTTGCAAGCTACCTTAATGTGATATCACCGAGAGGGCCCAGTGTATATCTATCCATCATCGGGATTGACAAATTCCACTCTTGATCCATGAGCCTGAACATAACACCTTCGTAGCACTGAACCCATCTTTATAGTCACCCAGTTACGGTGTGACGTTTGATGGTATCAAGATACTCTTCCGGTGTTAGCAATTAACATGATCTCATGGTCTAAGGATAAAGATTACTTCGTATGATGTTATAGCAATGTAAACATAATGACTTGATCGTAATGCTATACTTCAGATGAATGTTCATCACATCATTTCACAAATGTTGTGACCTTGTTATTAACAACATCCAATGTCCATGATCAGGAAACCTTGATCATCTAGTTAATCAACAAGCTAGTCTATAAGAGAGGCATAACTAAGAATGCTTTTTGTTTATTAAACACACATGTATTGATGTTTCCTATCAATACAATTATAGCATGCAAAATAAACATCTATCATATATAAGGAATACATAATAACAACTTTATTATTGCCTCTCAGGGCATATTTCCTTCAGTCTCCCACTTGCACTAGATACAATAATCTAGTTCACATAGTGATAAATCTAACACCCATGGAGTTCTGGTGTTGATCATGTTTTGCCCTAGGGAGAGCTTTAGTCAACGGATCTACTACATTTAGGTCCGTGTGTACTTTACAAATGTTTATGTCTCCATCCTTGACAAGTTCGCGGATGGAGTGAAACCGGCGCTTAATATGCTTGGAATTCTTGTGAGACCTCGGTTCCTTGGCGTTGGCTATGGCTCCATTGTTGTCACAATAGATCACCATTGGGTCCAATGCACTAGGAACCACACCTAGTTCCGTAATGAACACTTTCATCCAAACCACTTCCTGCTCCGCTTCTGAAGCAGCAACATATTCTGCCTCCGTCGTTGATCCAGCCACCACAGGTTGTTTGGAACTCCTCCAACTAATTGTTGCTCCGTTCAAGAGAAATACGTATCCGGCTTGAGACTTAGAGTCATCCGGATCAGTGTCAAAGCTAGCATCAACATAACACTTAGCGACCAGCTCTTCTTCACCTCCGTATATAAGAAACATATCCCTAGTTCTTCTCAAGTACTTGAGGATGTTCTTAACCGCTATCCAGTGTTCTAAACCTGGATCAGATTGGTACCTACTAGTCAAACTAATAGCATGTGCCACATCCGGTCTTGTACATAGCATGGCATACATTATCAAGCCTATGGCCGAGGCATAGGGGATCTTATCCATTATCTCTCTTTCTTCCGCCGTAGCCAGACTTTGAGTCTTACTCAGTGTCTTGGTTTGCAACATAGGTAAGAACCCCTTCTTACTTCCGTCCATATTAAACTTCTTTAATATCTTATCAAGGTATGTACTCTGCGATAGCCCAATTAGGCGCCTTGATCTATCTCTATAGATTTTAATGCCTAATATATATGACGCTTCACCAAGGTCTTTCATCAAAAATTTGCTGTTTAGATAACTTTTAACACTGTTTAAAAGATCTATATCATTTCCAATGAATAATATGTCATCCACATATAACATCAGAAATGCCACATTGCTCCCACTCACTTTCTTGTAAATACAGGCCTCTCCATAAGTTTGGACAAATCCAAACTCTTTGATCACCTCATCAAAGCGGAGATTCCAACTCCGGGATGCTTGCTTCAGTCCATAGATGGATTGCTGAAGTTTGCATACCTTATTAGCATCCTTAGGATCGACAAAACCCTTAGGTTATATCATATACAACTCCTCTTCAATATTACCATTGAGGAACGCAGTTTTGATAGCCACCTGCCATATTTCATAATAGAAATATGCAGCAATTGCTAACATAATCCTAACCGACTTAAGCATCGCTACGGGAGAGAATGTCTCATCGTAGTCAACTCCTTGAATTTTCCACTTCATTCTGAAATTCCTTGAACTTTTCAAAGGTTTCAGACTTATGGTTCATTAAATAGATATACCCGTATCTACTCAAATCATCTGTGAAAATAACAAAATAACGATATCCACCTCGCGCCGACACACTCATTGGTCCAAACATATCAGTATGTATGATTTCCAATAAATCTGTCGCCCGTTCCATTGAACCGGAAAACGACGTTCTAGTCATCTTGCCCATAAGGCATGGCTCACATGTATCAAATGATTCAAAATCAAGTGATTCCAAAAGTCCATCAGAATGGAGTTTCTTCATGCATTTAACGCCAATATGACCTAGACGGCACTGCCACATATATGCAGATATATCACTATCAAGTTTAATCCTTTTAGCATCAACATTATGAATATGCGTAATACTACTATCGAGATCCAATAGAAATAAACCATTCAACAAAGGTGCATGACCATAAAAGATATCATTCTTATAAATCGAACAACCATTGTTTTCAGATTTAAAGGAATAACCACTTTGCATCAAACACGATCCGGATACAATGTTCATGCTCAGTGCAAGCACCAAATAACAATTATTCAGGTTTATAACTAATCCCGATGGCATATGGAGAGGTAGTGTCCCGACGGCGATCACATCAACTCTTGATCCATTCCTGACCCGCATCATGACCTCATCCCTTGCTAATTGTCGCTTGTTCCATAGCCCCTGAACCGAGTTACATATATTAGCAACCGATCCTGTATCAAATACCCAGGTGCTACTGTGAGTACTAGTCAAGTACACATCAATAACATGTATATCATATATACCTTTGTTTTTGTTTTGCCGGACTTCTTGTCCACCAAATACTTGGGGCAATTGCGCTTCCAATGGCCAGTCCCCTTGCAATAGTAACACTCGGTGTCAGACTTAGGGCCAGCTCGGGATTTCTTTTTAGTTGTGGAAATAGATTTGCCACCCTTCTTTCCCTTCTGATTGCCTTTCTTGTCCTTCTTGAAACCGGTGGTCTTATTGATCATCAATACTTGATGTTCTTTCCTAATCTCCACTTCTGCAGTCTTAAGCATTGGTAGAAGCTCGGGAAGAGACTTCTTCATGCCCTGCATATTATAGTTCATCACGAAGCTCTTGTAGCTAGGTGGCAGAGATTGGAGAACACGATGTATGCCTAAGTCAATGGGAATCGTTATTCCCAAGGACACAATCTTATCGGTGTACCCAGATATTTTGAGTACGTGCTCACTAGCGGAGTTGTTCTCCTCCATCATGCAGCTAAAGAACTTTTTAGTAGCATTATAACTCTCTATGGCAGCATGGGTATCGAAAATCATTTTCAATTCTCCCATGGTATCAAAGGCATTGTCATTTTCGAAACGCTTTCGAAGTTCTGGCTCTAGCCCATATAGTATGCTGCAATGAACTAAGTTGCGGTCCTCCTAACGAGTCATATAGACGTTCTTTTCCTCGTCAGGGGCATCGGGAGCTGGTGGGGGGCCTAGCGGCGCCTCTAGCACATATTGCTTTTGTGCAGCAGTGAGGAGAATCCTCAAATTCATAGCCCAGTTGGTGAAGTTGCTACCAAGTTGTCTGCTTGCCTTGTCATTTTGATATGGGGATTCTTCTATATCATCAGGCAAGGGGTACCCCATTTATTCTCTATGATACACATGTACTTACAATGACAAGAACTTACCGGTGACTAAACTTGAGTAGCATGAGGAGCGGCCCTCGTATACAAGGGACATGAGATTTCTAATTTATACTTCGTCAAGCATGTACACCATAGTTTGTTCACTTTAACCTTAATCACTTCAAGATGCTTATGATAGGGGCAATGAGAGCTGAAAGCTATAAGTACCATAATTTTTGGAAGCTCTTTATGAGACTTGAATCCTTACTTCCTTCTATGAAGGCCTTTCTTCCACCAATATATTGAGTCTCCACCTTCTATCTTTATGCACCTACTTTGAGAGCATAGTGGCCATTCTTAGTTCTATGTGCATTGTCCCAAGCCTAGTTGATTGATGCATACTTTGATATTGCTTGTTTTAACTATTTGTATCTAGTCACTCTTATGAACTTTGAAGGTGTCCTATGCATTTATATTTGCTACTCTATTGAGGGACAAGCTGAATACTATTATGCTATGTTTTCTTTATGTGAAACAAACAAACGTCTTGCAAAGCATTGTTATTCATGAATCTTTTGTTTGTACCTTTTCATGTTGCATCATAGTTTCTTTGTCTTATTGCTAGAACTTTGTGTTTCATGTTATGATTGAAGTACTATGATCCCAGCTTTGAATGTTTTACAAATACTTTGATCAAGTCTCTGATGGTGCATGTCACCTCAAAAATTATTCTTTCTTTTTATCACTTACCTACTCGAGGACGAGCAAGAGTTAAGCTTGGGGATGTTGATACATTGCAAATGTATCTATAATTTTTGATGTTCCATGCTTGGTTTTATCCACTTTCTTGTGTTTTGTCCACACTTTGGAGTACTTTTCATATGATTTCTTGGACTAACCTATTAACAAGAGCCACAGTGCCAGTTGCCTGTTTTCTGCTGTTTTTGGTTTCAGGAAAGTCAGAAAATGAATATTCTCGGAATTGGACGGGACAAAAGCCAAAGTGCCTATTTTTCTGGAAGTCATCAGATGCCAGAATACGAGACGGTGAGGGGCCAGAGGCCGGCCACACCACCTGACCGCGTGGCCAGGCTTGGCCCGTGCCAGGGGGTGGTGTGGTGGCCCCTGGCACCCCCTCGGCCTCCCCTTCCGCCTATAAGATGCCCTCAGGACGAAAACGCTAAGGACCCGATCAAAAATCCATGAAAGAGTCTGTAGCCGTCGTCATCTCCATCCCTAGATCGGGAGGGATCTGAAGCTCTTCCCAGCACCCTGCCGGAGAGGGGAATTCACCTTGGAGGCCTTCTTCATCATCATGCAAGCCTCCGGTGTGATGCGTGAGTAGTTCATCCTTGGACTACGGATCCATGTAGTAGCTAGATGGCTGGTTCTCCTCCTTTGTGCTTTCATGTGTAGATCTTGTGAGCTCCGTTCATGATCAAGATCATCTCTTTGTAATTCTGCATGTTGTGTTTGCGGGGATCTGATGGATATTGAGATGCTATTTCATATTGATTATTGATTCTATCATGTCTTTGTTATTTGTGATCTTGCATGCTTTCCGTTGTTAGTAGCTATCTTGGCCAAGTAGATGCTAGCAACTCCAAGAGTTAGTATTTATGCTCGATAGTGGGTTCATGCCTCTGGTAATCTGGGGAAGTGACAGAAATCTCTAAGGTACTAGATGTGTTGTTGCTACTAGGGAGAAAACAACAATCATTTGTTCATAGAACAATCGTATTTTTTACTTTACACGCAGTTCGTAAAGCAATAATCTGTTGCTTGCAACTTAATACTCGAGGGGGTTTAGATGATAACCTGAAGGTGGATTATTAGTCATAGATGTATTTGGATGGCGGTCTATGTATAATGTTGTAATGCCCAATCAAGTTCCAAAGGATTCAAGATGATTAGTATATGCATGTATTGCTTTCTCGATGTTTGTTAATTGCCCCGCTGTAATTTGTTCACCCAACATGTTATCTATCTTAAGGAGAGCCACCTCTAGTGAACTATAGATCCCGGTCCTTGTCTTTTACATACAATCTACAATCTTTTACTGCTCTGTGTTTACTTTCTGCAAACTTTTACTTCTTTCCATTCGATACGTTTAATCCTTTGTTTTCCGCAAAACATGGTGAGATTGACAACCTCATCACAACTTGGGGACAAAGTTCTGTGGTTGTGTTGTGCAGGTCTCCACGTTGCTACTAGCACCGGTAGTGCGCCCTGCCATCGTTCATCTAGCTACACCTTTGGGGTGTTTCCTTGCTCCTACTGGTTCGATTAAACCTTGGTTTCATACTGAGGGAAACTTGCTGTTGTGCTCATCATACCTTCCTCTTGGAGTCCCAACAAGCTCTACATCAACATCGCACCAGCACTTTTCTAGCGCCATACACAGAGCCATCAAGACATCACGTGATGATCGGGTGTACTCGACTCCACGCTTTCATACAACGGGTGTAAGACAGTTTTACACACGCGGATACTAAGGTTCTTACTTGGCGAGCCTAGCATGTACAGACATGCCTCGGAACGCGGACCGAAAGGTTAAGCATGAGTCATATAGTTGATGTGATGCCCATATTGATGCTCGCCTTTGAAGCTACACCGACTCACGGGATGATCGGACTTGGTGTAGTGGATTTGGTCCATGTAATCACCAAAAAGGCACGAGGGATGTTGTTTTTGAGTGGGAGTTCATTTCTATTAGTCGAACTCAATTTATCATAAACTAAATCGAAGTGAATTTGCATAATTTGTTGTAGTCATTGGCATCTGTTCACTACCTTATGCTTAGTTTTAATTGAGATAATAGAACTATAGAATTCTGGATATTTACTTTACGAACTGGTATCGTATTGTTTTGAATGTCAATTTAAGGTTTAGAAGTCCTATTGCAAACTTTCAGGAAACTCTATTTACTCCATGAAGTTTAATAAGTAGTATTAAATCAAGAGTAAGAATTCCAATGTTAGTATCTAAAGTATCATGTTTGCCTCCATGATTATTGATATTCAAAAGTTGTTTTAATATCAAGATTATCTAGGAGCTGAAAAAGTGTTTCAGAAACCATCATGTGTGGAAGATATTGTGATATCTGAAACAATGTTTTTGGTTGCATTATGATAGAGTATAATTTAGCAAAATACATCTTCTCATATTGTATGAGAATTTGTGAAGGATGGAGATGCTAGGCATCCGGATCTCCCAAAAAGGTTTTGGGAACTAAGATTATACTCTCGATTCTTCCTTATAGGCTATAGTAGCTTGATCATGAAAGTTGTCATGATAAGGATGAATAGAACATGTAAGTAAAATGTTTACTACACTAATAGATTAGTAAAGAATGGTTTTTTGAAAGAACACCAAACATTTGATGATGGTGATCTACTTCAAAGTGCAAGTCCAAAGGTATTAGTATTTGACTATATACACTTTGTACTATGTGTCATGTGAATGACACCACTATTGATGTTGATAGATTCTTTTAAATGAAAAGGAACTGTTGAAAGAGAATCTATAAAATATTTGGCAGAAAAGAAAAGGTTGGAGATGTCCAACTTAGGTATATAGAAGATATACATATTATGGTTGTATTCCTTGCTTGTTAAACAATGTGGTTCTAAGGTATTGGATACCGGTATTGGATACCAGTATTGGATACCAAATTGGTTGGTGTGAAGTGTCATATAGAACAACACAATTCATGAACTGCAACGGCCTAAGTAACTAGCAAGAGAATAAGTGATGATGTTCATCGAAAACAAATAAAGTGTTATTGTGTTTTTCGTTGTCGTCAAACCTAGCCTTCAAGATTTGTTTTAATAATTGTTATTTTGTTCCGGTATTACGAGAACAATGGTTTTTCAAATAATTACCGTATTCCATAAAGGTGTTGGGTCTACAGCATAGAAAACAAAAATTCCTACGATGAGAACTATACGCCAAGATCTATCTACTAGATACAGAGCTACGGGTGAACATACATCCATGGAGAACTTACCCTCGAAGACAACAAGTTTTTTAACGAGTAGGAACTCGTGGTTGATGTAGTCGTACACTTGCCGATCTCAAGACCATGTGGAAGTCCGAGCGCCGCACACACGTTCAAGCCACCGGACAACCTCCACCTCCTTGCTCCAGCGATGCAGCGGAATAAGCAACTCCTTCCAAACGAAATGCCACCAGGAACATGTATCTCGCTAATCCGAGACCATGGGGGAATAATTCTAGAGGGGGAGAGAGATCGTTCATGAGGAGGTGTAAGGAAGAAGGAGGAAGAGGGGGCCTTTTATAGGAGGAGGGAGGTACCCCCTCCATGGCCGGCGCCTCATGGAGGTGACCCCTCACCTCCTCCATTCATGTGGTGGTAACTCCCTCCACATTAAAACGCCTCTTCACATTCTCTTTCAAAGTCTCCACTTTAAATCCATTAAAATTCTCTAAGTTTAATGCTCCCTTATTTAATAAAACTCTTTTATTAAATTTATTCAGAATTTTGTTAATTACTTTAATTAACAAACATTCACATAAAACCCCTTGCAACATTTCAATATCACATGCAGAACCACTTTCTGCAATTTCACCTGAAACAATTCCGGTTTCTATCGAAACAGTTCCTGCACTTTGCAGTCCTTTCGTAGTGTGTCACCCTATGGTTCACGAATAATGCAGACATGATTGAGACTCCTCTCAGATCAATAATCAAAAGCGTGACCTGGAGATCCATACTGACTCCTGCACATTCAACGATGACCTCTGTGATCTTGAGAACCTTTAACGCTAGTAACTAAATCCCTTTGTCTCATGATATAATACATGTCCGATATTCGATCATCGGTATCCAAATACCTAGTTTGATCTCGTTACTGACATGCACTCTTTTCTCGTTCCCGTGATATAACATTCTAGTGATCACATCACTTGCTTGCAAGCTATCTTAATGTGATATCACCGAGAGGGCCCAGTGTATATCTATCCGTCATCGGGATTGACAAATTCCACTCTTGATCCATGAGCCTCAACATAACACATTCGTAGCACTGAACCTATCTTTATAGTCACCCTGTTACGGTGTGATGTTTGATGTTATCAAGATACTCTTCTGGTGTTAGCAATTAACATGATCTCATGGTCTAAGGATAAAGATTACTTCGTATGATGTTATAGCAATATAAACATAATGACTTGATCATAATGCTATACTTCGGATGAATGTTCATCACATCATTTCACAAATGTTGTGACCTTGTTATTAACAACATCCAATGTCCATGATCAGGAAACATTGATCATCTTGTTAATCAACAAGCTAGTCTATAAGAGAGGCATAACTAGGAACCCTTTTTATTTATTAAACACACATGTATTGACGTTTCCGGTCAATACAATTATAGCATGCAAAATAAACATCTATCATATACGAGGAATACATAATAGCAACTTTATTATTGCCTCTCAGAGCATATTTCCTTCAGTCTCCCACTTGCACTAGATACAATAATCTAGTTCACATAGTGATAAATCTAATACCCATGGAGTTCTGGTGTTGATCATATTTTGCCCTAGGGAGAACTTTAGTCAACAGATATGCTACATTTAGGTCTATGTGTACTTTACAAATCTTTATATCTCCATCCTTGAAATGCTCGCGGATGGAGTGAAACCGGCGCTTAATATGCTTGGAATTCTTGTGAGACCTGGGTTCCTTGGCGTTGCCTATGGCTCCATTGTTGTAACAATAGATCACCATTGGGTCCAATGCACTAGGAACCACACCTAGTTATGAACTCTTTCATCCAAACCGCTTCCTGTGCCGCTTCTGAAGCAGCAACATATTCGGCCTCCGTCGTTGATCCAGCCACCATAGGTTGTTTGGAACTCCTCCAACTAACTGCTGCTCCGTTCAAGAGAAATGCGTATCCGGATTGACACTTAGAGTCATCCGGATCGGTGTCAAAGCTAGCATCGACACAACACTTAGCGACTAGCTCTTCTTCACCTCCGTATACAAGAAACATATCCCTAGTTCTTCTCAAGTACTTAAGGATATTCTTGACCGCTATCCAGTGTTCCGAACCTGGATCAGATTGGTACCTACTAGTCAAACTAATAGCATGTGCCACATCTGGTCTTGTACATAGCATGGCATACATTATAGAGCCTATGGCCGAGGCATAGGGGATCTTATCCATTATCTCTCTTTCTTCCGGCATAGCCGGACTTTGAGTCTTGCTCAATGTCTTGCCTTGCAACATAGGTAAGAACCCCTTCTTACTTCCGTCCATATTAAACTTCTTTAATATATTATCAAGGTATGTACTCTGCGATATCCCAATTAGGCGCCTTGATCTATCTCTATAGATTTTAATGCCTAATATATATGATGCTTCACCAAGGTCTTTCATCGAAAATTTGCTGTTTAGATAACTTTTAACACTGGGTAAAAGATATATATCATTTCCAATCAATAATATGTCATCCACATATAATATCAGAAATGCCACATTGCTCCCACTCACTTTCTTGTAAATATAAGCCTCTCCATAAGTTTGGACAAATCCAAACTCTTTGACCACCTCATCAAAGCGGAGATTCCAACTCCGGGATGCTTGCTTCAGTCCATAGATGGATCGCTGTAGTTTGCATACCTTATCAGCATCCTTAGGATCGACAAAACCCTTAGGTTGTATCATATACAACTCTTCTTCAATATTACCATTGAAGAACACAGTTTTGACATCCATCTGCCATATTTCATAATCGAAATATGCAGCAATTGCTAACATAATACTAACTGACTTAAGCATCACTACGGGAGAGAATGTCTCATCGTAGTCAACTCCTTGAATTTGTCGAAACCCCTTTGCGACAAGTTGAGCCTTATAGATGGTCACATTACCATCAGCATCAGTTTTTCTTTTGAAAATCCATTTATTCTCAACGGCCTTTCGATTGTGAGGTAAGTCCACCAAGGTCCAAACCTGGTTTTCGTACATGGATTCCATCTTGGATTTCATGGCTTCTAGCCATTTGTTGAAATCCGGGCTCATCATCGCTTCTTTATACGTCGCAGGGTCATCTATTTCATCAATCATGAAATTCATAACAGGATTGATGTACAGTTCAGGAGCTGCACGTGTCCTACTTAACCTGCGAGGTTCGGTAGTGTCCTCTTTCGGAGTTTCATGATCAATATCATTAGATATCTCTTCATCAAGTGAAGTCAACTCCGAAACAACTTCCGGTGTTGCACCACTCGCCAATTCAGGAAGAGAAGGTTCAATAATCTCTTCGAGTTCTACCTTCTGACTATTCACACCTTTCGTGAGAAACTCCTTCTCAAGAAAGGATCCATTCTTGGCAACAAAAACCTTGCCCTCGGATCTGTGATAGAAGGTATACCCAATCGTTTCCTTAGGGTATCCTATGAAGACGCATTTTTCCACTTTGGGTTCGAGTTTATCCGGCTAAAGTTTCTTCACATAAACATCGCATCCCCAAACTTTAAGAAATGACATCTTAGGTTTATTTCCAAACCATAATTCATACGGTGTCGTTTCAACGGATTTAGATGGTTCCCTATTTAAAGTGAATGTCGCGGTTTCCAGTGCCTAACCCCAAAATGACAATGGCAAGTCAGTCAAAGACATCATAGATCGAACCATATCCAATAAAGTACGATTACCACGTTCCGACACACCATTACGTTATGGTGTTCCGACATGCGTGAGTTGTGAAACTATCCCACACTCTTTCATGTGTGTTCTAAACTCGTAACTTAGATACTCTCCTCCACGGTCGGACCGCGGAAATTTGATCTTTCTGTTACGATGATTTCCCACTTCATTCTGAAATTCCTTGAACTTTTCAAAGGTTTCAGACTTATGGTTCATTAAATAGATATACCCGTATCTACTCAAATCATTTGTGAAAATAACAAAATAACGATATCCACCTCGCGCTGACACACTCATTGGTCCAAACACATCAGTATGTATGATTTCCAATAAATCTGTCGCCCGTTCCACTGAACCGGAAAACGACGTTCTAGTCATCTTGCCCATAAGGCATGGCTCACATGTATCAAATGATTCAAAATCAAGTGATTCCAAAAGTCCATCAGAATGGAGTTTCTTCATGCGTTTAACGCCAATATGACCTCGACGGCAGTGCCACATATATGTAGATATATCACTATCAAGTTTAATCCTTTTAGCATCAACATTATGAATATGCGTAATACTACTATCGAGATCCAATAAAAATAAACCATTCAACACAGGTGCATGACCATAAAAGATATCATTCTTATAAATAGAACAACCATTGTTTTCAGATTTAAAGGAATAACCACTTTGCATCAAACACGATCCGGATACAATGTTCATGCTCAGTGCAAGCACCAAATAACAATTATTCAGATTTATAACTAATCCCGATGGCATATGGAGAGGTAGCATTCCGACGGCGATCACATCAACTCTTGATCCATTGCCGACCCGCATCATGACCTCATCCCTTGCTAATTGTCGCTTGTTCCACAGCCCCTGAACCGAGTTACATATATTAGCAACCGATCCCGTATCAAATACCCAGGTGCTACTGCGAGTACTAGTCAAGGACACATCAATAACATGTATATCACATATACCTTTGTTTGCCTTGCCGACCTTCTTATCCGCCAAATACTTGGGGCAATTGCGCTTCCAATGGCCAGTCCCCTTGCAATAGTAGCACTCGGTATCAAACTTAGGGCCAGCTCGGGATTTCTTTTTAGGTGTGGCAATAGATTTGCCACCCTTTTTTCCTTCTGCTTGCCTTTCTTGTCCTTCTTGAAACTGGTGGTCTTATTGATCATCAATACTTGATGTTCTTTCCTAATCTCCACTTCTGCAGTCTTAAGCATTGGTAGAAGCTCGGGAAGAGACTTCTTCATGCCCTGCATATTATAGTTCATCACGAAGCTCTTGTAGCTAGGTGGCAGAGATTGGAGAACACGATATATGCCTAAGTCAATGGGAATCGTTATTCCGAAGGACACAATCTTATCGGCGTACCCAAACATTTTGAGTACGTGCTCACTAACGGAGTTGTTCTCCTCCATCATGCAGCTAAAGAACTTTTCAAAAGCATTATAACTCTCTACGGCAGCATGGGTATCGAAAATCATTTTCAATTCTCCCATGGTATCAAAGGCATTGTCATTTTCGAAACGCTTTCGAAGTTCTGGCTCTAGCCCATATAGTATGCCGCAATGAACTAAGTTGCGGTCCTCCTGACGAGTCATATAGACGTTCTTTTCCACGTCAGGGGCATCAGGAGCTGGTGGGAGGCCTAGCGGCGCATCTAGCACATATTGCTTTTGTGCAGCAGTGAGGAGAATCCTCAAATTCATAGCCCAGTTGGTGAAGTTGCTACCATTCGCAGCAAGTTTCTCTTTCTCCATGAACACATTGAAATTAAAAGCAGGTGGTGCCATCTACAACAGAATTTGTAAAGTTTATTTAGACTAAGTTCATGATAGAGTGAGTTCAACTAATCCAAATTACTAATGAACTCCCACTCAAAAACGACATCCATCATGTCCTTTTGGTGATTACATGAACCAAATCTACTACACCAAGTCCGATCATCATGTGAATTGGTGTAGCTTCAAAGGCGAGCATCTATATGGACATCATATCAACTATATAACTCATGCCTAACCTTTCGGTCCGTGTTCCGAGGCCATGTATGTACATGCTAGGCTCGCCAAGTAAGAACCTTAGTATTCGCGTGTGTAAAACTATCTTACACCCGTTATATGAAAGCGTAGAGTCGAGTACACCCGATCATCACGTGATGTCTCGAAACACGATCCACATAACGGTGCATACTTAAGGAAGAACACATTTTATCATGATATCTAAATGAGGGATCATCTTACAATGCTACAGAAAGCATCAAACTAGCAGTATAAGATGCTAACATCTAATGTGTAAAGTGAGATGATATGGTCCATGCATTTGATCTCTATCATTTGCATCGTGGTATGATCTCTATCATTCCTTTGTGTGTAAGGCCAAGGTCTATGGAACTTACACGTTGAGTGTGTTGTAAGAGTATCTATCATACATCTACTTACAACAACACCATATCAAGATACTAGCCCAGCAACAATCTAAACTAGTCGCCTCTAATTTATCAATTACAAGTTTTACGTGGCATAGGGCTTTCGGAGATAGAACCGGTCTTACCTACAAACATGAACCACAACGATGATAACCAAGTTATTAGCAACTTGTTGTAAATCTGATATTGACTATAGTAGGAGAGACAGACACCCGCCAGCCACTTATGCAAAACAAGTTGCATGTCAGTCGTGGAACCGGTCTCATGTACGATGACATGTAAGGTTGGTCCGGGCCGCTTCATCCCACTATGCCACCAATATCAAAAATACATAGAAGATGCAATAACATGATCATCATCGCCCACATATAAACATATGTGTACTACCCGTGCAAATCACATATGCATAGATCAGGCTCTGATACCACAGTTGGGTCCGCAGCATAGAAAAGAAAAAAAATCCTACGATGAGAACTATACGCCAAGATCTATCTACTAGATACAGAGCTACGGGTGGACATACATCCATGGAGAACTTACCCTCGAAGACAACGAGTTTTGTTAACGAGTAGGAACTCGTGGTTGATGTAGTCGTACACTTGCCGATCTCAAGATTGTGTGGAAGTGCAAGCGTCGCAAATCAGCAGCGCATCCGTCCTCGCACACACGTTCAAGCCACTGGACAACCTCCACCTCCTCGCTCCAGCGATGCAGCGGAAGCAGCAACTCCTTCCAGACAAAATGCCACCGGGAACATGTATCTCGCTAATCCGAGACCATGGGGGAATAATTCTAGAGGGGGAGAGAGATCCTTCACGAGGAGGTGTAAGGAAGAAGGAGGAAGCGGGGGGTCTTTTATAGGAGGAGGGGGTACCCCCTCCATGGCCGGCGCCTCATGGAGGTGACCCCTCACCTCCTCCATTCATGTGGTGGTAACTACCTCCACATTAAAATGCCTCTTCATATTCTCTTTTAAAGTCTCCACTTTAAATGCATTAACATTCTCTAAGTTTAATGCTCTCTCATTTAATAAAACTCTTTTATTAAATTTATTCAGAATTTTTTAATTACTTTAATTAACAAACATTCACATAAAACCCCTTGCAACATTTCAATATCACATGCAGAACCACTTTCTGCAATTTCACCTGAAACAATTCCGGTTTCTATCGAAACAATTCCTGCGCTTTGCAATCCTTTCGTTTGAAACATATGTGCTCCAAAATGGTGTCCGGTAACCCTTAAGTGTGTCAGCCTACGGTTCGCGAATAATGCAGACATGATTGAGACTCCTCTCAGATCAATAATCAGAAGCGGGACCTGGAGATCCATACTGACTCCTTCACATTCAACGATGACTTCTGTGACCGTGAGAACCTTTAACGCTAGTAACTTAATCCCTTTATCTCATAATATAATACATGTCCGAGATTCGATCATCGGTATCCAAATACCTAGTTTGATCTCGTTACCGACATGCACTCTTTTCTCGTTCCCGTGATATAATATTCTAGTGATCACATCACTTGCTTGCAAGCTATCTTAATGTGATATCACCGAGAGGGCCCAGAGTATATCTATCTGTTATCGGGATTAACAATTTCCACTCTTGATCCATGAGCCTCAACATAACACCTTCGTAGCACTGAACCCATCTTTATAGTCACCCTGTTACGGTGTGACGTTTGATGTTATCAAGATAGTCTTCTAGTGTTAGCAATTAACATGATCTCATGGTCTAAGGATAAAGATTACATCGTATGATGTTATAGCAATATAAACATAATGACTTGATCGTAATGCTATACTTCGGATGAATGTTCATCACATCATTTCACAAATGATGTGACCTTGTTATTAACAACATCCAATATCCATGATCAGGAAACATTGATCATCTTGTTAATCAACAAGCTAGTTTATAAGAGAGTCATAACTAGGAACCCTTTTTGTTTATTAAACACACATGTATTGATGTTTCCGATCAATACAATTATAGCATGCAAAATAAACATCTATCATATACGAGGAATACATAATAACAACTTTATTATTCCCTCTCAGGGCATATTTCTTTCAAAAGGATGGATGAACTTTTACAAGTCTAGTTGGAGAAATCACACCCATAAAGACTATTGCTAGAATGTCATAAGACAAATGATTAGAAGATCACTTATGAAGTGACATCGCTGTTTGAATTATATTGGAAAGTAAACATGAAGAAACTCCATGTTGATGGATTTTTGGAGTCTTTTGATTTTGATCAATTGATGCTTGTGAAACTTTCCTCGAGATAATTGAAACTCCATCCATAGGCCAAAGAGGATTGGATGACTAACTTATTGGATATTATGCATGTTGATGTATATAGTCCATTATGTGTAGCTATATGCGATGGATCTTTTTGCTTCATATGCTTTCTCCAGAAATTTAAGTGAATATATCTATATATTTACTTAATAAGGAAGAAGTATGAAAATTTTGAAAATTGTTCAAAGACTTTCAAGATGAAGTGAAAAACAATTGTAACAAGAAAATAAAAGAGTTTATGATTTGGTCATAAAGGAAGATATTTGAGTTACATGTTTAGCAAAACACCTAAGATTTCAGGAATTATTCCATGAATTTGCATTTCCCGATACACCATAGGAGTATGGTATGTTCGAGAGATCAAATCAAACCTTGTTTGACATGGTAAGATCAAAGGTGTCATTTATAAAACTGCCATTATGTTTTAAGGATTAAAACTTTAGATACTACTACCGCTTTTACACTGAAAAGAGCACCATCGTGATTCGTTGAAATGACAACATATGATTTATGGTTTGGGATAAAACCAAAATTGTCTTTTCTTAAATTTTGATATGATATGCATAAGTAAAATGTTTAGAACCAAAGTCGGATAAGCACGTCTTTGTAGGTTATCCCAAAGAATTTGTTGGGAATTCCTCCATAACACCGAGGACAAAAGAGTTTGTCGCTTAGAACGTCAAGTTTCTTGAGAAGGAATTTTTCGTGAAAAGTTAAGTGGGAGGACAATAGAAATTTTATAAGGTTGTTGAACCTTAGCTATATGTGCTAAGTAGCGCAGCGCCAGAAAGTGTCCCGGTGGCGGCCACAATGCTCATGGCTCCCGTGATTACAAAGGGTGTGATCTTGGAGATTAGAGTTCCTATTGAACCATGTGGGTCGGTAAGAATCAAATAGTAAGATTTGAAACAGAAGTTGTTATTGTTTTGACAATAATGAACCGCTTGCATGCAAGGAAGCAATGATGGGCCCTGACTCCATAAAATGACTAGAAGTCATAGAATCCGTGATAGTATCCATACACGAGTAATCAATTTTCTGAACTTGGAAGACCCTCCGGAAAGGCGTGAAGCCTATCGGTCGTGTTTGGATCTATAAAGAAATATACATGGATGTTTAACATCTATGAAATAGTCGACATGTCGGAAAGAAGTTTACGACAATGTTCAAGGAGTTGACTATGACAAGATTTGATCTTTCATAGTGATATTTAGTCTTGACGGATTAACGTAGCAACCACTACATATAATTTGGTATATGGTAGTTGAATAAACAAAACAAGGTTCTTCTAATAGAATGGTTACCTAGGACGTGTACATGACACAGTCCGAAGGGTTTTGTTGATTCAAAGGGTGCCAAAAGGGCATGCAAACTTCAATAGTTGAAGTGAGCATAGCGGAGTTAGAATCTTCACCATGATGAAAATGTTAAAGGAGTTTAATTTCATCAGAGATGATGAAGATGCTTGCATTTGCAAGAAATTAAGTGGGAGCGCTGAGAAAAATTTCCAATACATTATGCAGAGTACATATTTTTGATTGGAAATGATGTATCTTTTATTGACATGGGTAAAGAATTTCATTAAAATTAGATTTTGATGAAAGACTTGGGCAAAACCGGAATATTCGGCATCAATGTCTATATGGATAGATTGAGGCGCTGATATGGTTGTGCCAGACGTACATATATGATATATTGAAAGGGTTCAATATGGAAACAACAAGAAAGGTTCTTGCTGCATGGAAAGAACTGTATCAAGATTCAAGTGTTTCAACACTTGGTGAGTAAAATCACATGAAGATTTTGATCGATCATACCGTGATATGTATATATCCAGATATGTCCAATGCTCTAAATGTTATGAGCACATACCAGAATGATCCATAAGATTATCATTGGACGATAGTAAAGATATTCTTATGAGATTTGGAAGAACTAAGAATATATCATGTATAAGTGGCAAATAGTTAAAGGTGGTTCATTGTAAAGAGTTACATTGATACTAGTTTTGTCACAAGATACAAATTAAATTTATCTCAATTTATACTATGGGTGGCACAATGTAATGGAAAGGATGTTCCATGATGGATTTGGATGAGTTCCAAAGTTGAGACATTGTGACAGATACTACAATAAAAGGCTAAGTATATGACTGCTATAGTAGCAGCAAAGGAGGGCATTTGTGTTAAGTAGTTTGTTATCAAACTAGGTGTGGTTCAAAGTGGGCTAATACTATTAAGATATATTGTATGACAATAATATCATCATACTTTAACCCGAACGAACTAAAGGTCTCACCAAAGGACCAAATTTATACAATGCCATCTCATTTGAGAATGAGTGATGCGTAGAGACGCAAAGACATGCAAATACACACGGGCCTGAAAGTGCCAGATCCGGAGATTATATTAACCACTAGAAAACGCATATATTCAACACCTAGGTATTGTATATACAAGTTTACAAATTAGATTATTGACTCTAGTGCAAGTGGGAGACTGAAGGTAATATGCCCGAGAGGCAATAATAAAGTGGTTATTATCTTATTCCGTGTTTATGATAAATGTTTATTTTGCATGCTATAATTGTATTAATTGGAAACGTTAATACATGTGTGTTTAATAAACAAAATACAAAGTTCCTAGTAATGCCTCTCATATAAACTAGCTCGTTGATTAACAAGATGATCAAGGTTTCCTGATCATGGACATTGGATGTTGTTAATAATGAGGTCACAACATTGCTAGAATGATGTGATGAACATTCATCCGAAGTATAGCATTACGATCAAAGTTATTATGTTTATATTGCTATAACATCATATGAAGTAATCTTAGTCCTTAGACCATGAGATCATGTTAATTGCTAACACCGGAAGAGTATCTTGATAACATCAAACGTCACACCGTAATAGGTGACTATAAAGGTGGGTTCTGTGCTACGAAGGTGTTATGTTGAGGCTCATGGATCAAGAGTGGGATTTGTCCATCCCGATAACGGATAGATATACTCTAGGCCCTCTCGGTGATATCACATTAAGGTAGCTTGCAAGCAAGTGATGTGATCACTAGAATGTTATATCACGGGAACGAGAAAAGAGTGCATGTCGGTAACGAGATCAAACTAGGTATTTGGATTCCAACGATCGAATCTTGGACATGTAATATATCGCGAGACAAAGGGATTTAGTTACGACGTTAAAGGTTCACACGATCACAAGAGTCATCATTGAATATGTAGGAGTTAGTACGGATCTCTAGGTCCCGCTGCTGATTATTGATCGGAGAGGGGTCTCGATCATGTCTGCATTATTTGCGAACCGTAGGGTGACACAATTAAGGGATATCGACACCATTTGGAGCAAATATGTTTCAGATAAAAATTTAAGATAGCGTTGGAATTATTTCGATGGAAACCAGAATTGTTTCGGGTGAAATTGCTAAAACTGGTTCTGCATGTGATATTGAAATGTTGCAGGGGGTTTTATGTGAATGTTTGTTAATTAATATGATTAACAAAATTCTAAATAAAATAAATAAAATAGTTTTATTTAATGAGAGCTTGCATTAAATTTGGTGGAAATTTAATGCATGTGTGAGTGGAATTTTGAGTGGAGGCTTTTTATGGGAGTGGGAGCTCCACCCACATGAATGTGGAAGAGGTGGGGGCACCACCATGGCTACCACGCCATGGACCTTGGGTGCCCCCCCTCTCCTCCTCACAAGACACACCTCCTCGTGAAGGATCTCTCTCCCCCTCTAGTTATTCCCCATGGTCTCGGATTAGCGAGATACATGTTCTCGGTGACTTTATTTGGAAAGGAGTTGCTGCTTTCGCTGCTTTGCTGGAGCGAGGGACAGAGGTTGTCGGGGTACCGGACATGTGTGCGATCACGGATGCACCGTTGCTTTGCGGTGCTGGACTTGGTGGTGCTGGACTTGCTGGAGCTGGATCTGATGGACGTGCTGGAGCCGGACCTGCTGGACTTCATCACGATCTTGAGATCGGCGAGTGTACGACTATATCATCCACGAGTTCCATCTCATTAACAAAGCTTTGTTGTCTTTGAGGGTAAGTTCTCTATGGATGTATATCCACTCGTTGCTTGTATCTAGTAGATAGATCTTGGCGTATAGTTCCCATCGTAGGAAAATTGTTGTTTTCTATGTTGCGAACCCAACACTCTCGAAGAGGAAGAAGATGATCAGAGCGATAAGAAGTCCAAGCGCAATGTGGCCTCTCTAGCCATAGATAACCCTGATGCATTGTAACCGACGTTTGGGTACTTCGCCATAGAAAGCAGTTCCTGGAGCACCCGCCATGACATGTCCTCCACCTTCCCGCTGAGCATCAGCAACACGAGTAGGGACAAAGAAGGCGCTCGAGGTCAACCTATTGTTGAGATCCACCAAGATTATGTAGGGAGGCATCATAGGATCCACCTCAGAGCCTCACCTTCCACCATGGGAGTCGACCTCCAAAGGCCATCACTGAATCAAGGTTTCCGCTCGAGAGCAGCCCCAACGCGCAACGCAAAGGCAGCATAACGTCAGTCCATGACTTGGGTGTAAATCAAACTAATCTACATACTAGTACTAGGCAGGTCGACGACCTCTCCATACCCCACTCCAGCTGGCAAGGCCGCGGGAGGAGAGGGGGAGAGGCCTCAGCGGGTGGTGGAAACTCTCAAACCTAGGATTTGCCAAAGAGGACCTGGTATTTTGTACCTTCCGGCCACCCAAAATTTGCGGAGGGAGCAAAAATTCGGCCCTAGGTAGGGCAGAATATCCGACCACAACACACATTCATTTCTGGCATGGAAAAATATTTCTAGCGCTCGCGCATGCTTGAAACAATCTTCACTTTGGGGGGGTCGATTATCATTTTGGGTTGTTTATCATTCCCCCTAGAACACTTAAGAACATGGTTAGTTATCATTTGTGTTGTTAACAAACACCCAAAACCATAAACCCTGGAAATGCTCTTTTAGAAGGGAATAGTTTCTTTGTTTGATAGTTTACGTGTGCAACTATGTACCAATATAAAACCATGTGCCAATATAAATGGGTATTGTATTATCTAAGTAGGTTGTGATGACTTGAATTCTATGTAAACAGAGATATAGAATATTATAGGTTGGAATGGCGCGTGGATGGATTTTGGAAACTACTTCAGGAAAGGTTTTGTCTTGACCTTCTCCTGACCATGACACAAATAAGTGTAGTGATAAAAGATGCTGACCAGGGCATATGGATAAAGTGTACTAACCTCTGCAAAAAGTGAGACTAAGTATTTAGCCGTGTCCCTGGTTATGGACAACCTCAAAAATTGAATTTAAAAGCTACGATAATTTCTCACTCATTCTAATTTAATAATTACTTAATATTTGTGGGCAAATTTAACTGGGTAGGAGCACTTGCTATCAATCAGAGTGTCCTGTTTATTGATTGTAAAGTATCTTGCTAAAAATGTTACGATAAAACTATTTATTTATGAAATAAGCCAAAAATTCACCTAGCCAAATATGCATGGTGATGCTAGGTCAGTTATAATCTCTTTTAGCATAGCTTGCCAATAAAATTAAAATATTGACTAATTCGTCTGGTTGCAACCTTTAATGTTGCAGGTTATTATGTTTCCTAGTGATCATTATAGGTCGTGAGACTCCACTCAGTATTTGTTCGTCTTTGCCACATTTGAAGGACGGCGATCTGCTTTATTTACCATTCTTCCACTCCTACTTAAATAATTTGAGCTATCCTAAAGCTATGCAAGTTGTAATAATTCAAATTTTAAATCAAGTGTGTTATAATCATGATGCAATGTTATTCTTTGATATCTATCCATAACATTTTTTGTAGTGAACTGATCAAGCGATTAACACTATATATGTAAATCTTCTCCTTGATCTTTTCTCTTGCAGAATTGGAAAAAATTATGATGAAATCTGGAGCAATTAATGGACATTTACGAGTTTTTATATTTCCAAGTCAATGGTGCTTCGTAGGATACATCCAAACGTTTTAGCGAGCATCCTACGGGCATGTACCGCGCATACAACCCACATGTACGATGGACCGAAGGCTTTGCCAAGTTAAACCTAACAACTTTTATGAAGGGAGCTATACTAGAATTGGCTTGCAACCGCCAGAAAAGAGAATGTCAGTCTATAGAACACATCTGATGACATCCGCATCTAAGGAGAGGAGACCCCATCTTCATTACCGTAGCCACAACTCCTCTTCGTCCTCTATATCCACTCCATAGCCATAGTCATATACTTGTAATCTTAATCTCATCAAGATTAACGGTATTGTAAGACTATTTTTTACTTTCGTCTTAAGAATTTTCAATATAATGTTTATGATTGTTGATGTAATCATGTGTGAGTAGTTCTCACAGGCTGTAGCCTTGCTGTGATTATGTGCAATTTCTAACACCATAGGATATTGTGTTGTGATTCAATGTTAGATCTATTATTTTGTATTCTTGTCATTTGCCTCGATCCAAGGACTTATCAGATACCTAAGACTCTGAGGACCGATCCAGGTAATAAGGTGATATGAGTGGTGATCGGCTTCTACATGTGAAACTTAGTGACAATAAGGGGAGTACAATAGTTATTTGAGATCTATTTGGGAGTAATAGTAATGTCATTGATCATAATGCTTTGGTCTATTTTACTTAATAACTGCACAACTACCATGAAGGTGGTGTAGTGGTTAGACAAAAGTCTATAGTAAGCGCTGCTCACAATTACTATAGTAGATGGACGTACTACCCATAATCTTCATCAATATTAAATCACAACCCATGAACAAGTGAACGAGATGATTAAATTTATCTTTATCCGATATAGGTGAATCCTTAGTTGGGACCTATCTACATCCATTGATACAAAACCACAAAACTAAACGTGATTGATCCGGTAAGAAAAAATATTACGAGTTTCTAGAGTTTTGTTTAAAATAATCTTACACGAAGAGAAGGCTTCCTAAGGATTCCATAAATCTAGGTGTACTAGAGAAAAATAAGCTATAATGCAATTCGTAATCTGGATCGAATGTATCACTCTCATGATTTCACGGGCGTGTGCGGTTTAGCGGTGCGGAGATGCGGCGCATGATGCGTGTGGCATGTTTGTGGCACACAACATGGCACATGTACCAGCACTGGACTCACATACGTCTGCCAGGAGGGGATGTTCCTGGATTTGGGTTGATCGACCAAAAAGTCAATCTTCTAAGGATGGGTGTATATTGATAGGATACTTATACCAACAAGTTGCAAATTATTTTCCAGAAGCTCATCCCAAAGAACCTCTAGATTAAGCGTGTTTGTTCTAGAGATATTTCAGGATGAGTGAACGACCGGAAAATTATTCCCAGGTGCAAACGAGTGAGGATAAAGTGCAAGAAAAATATTAGTATTGGTATGTGGAGCCATTCTAGAGATCTTAGAGAGGTGCCAGGGTAACAACCACCGGGCTCGGGGTCGTCAGGGCGTTACACATCCCACCTCCAAAACTGCACCGCGTGTGCTGTAGCAGATTAAGTCCCGGAAACTGAAAAATTTCTGTCCCATGCAATTGAATGTGGCATCTTCTCCAATGCAAAGATACTCATCGTTGTAATCGGCTAGAATGTGTATGCATTCACTCTCTTGATAAGCATTAAATCAATGAGCCCGACACAAAACGACAGTTTGCCTCACAAGATTCAACGATGCGCAAAAAAAGTTCTCGCCGCATTTGATAACAGCTACGAAATAGGTGAGGTGGGTAGGTGCAAACCTCTATGAAGTAATCCCTCATGAGCATGTAATGGACGACAACTCGATTCAGAGGAATGCAAAGATGGCCAACTATTGAGTTGTGGTGCCTATTCCTTTTGTTGTCCTCGAGTTCCTTTGCGGTGGGCAAAATAATGAGCGTCTCCATATCATCATCAAAAAGGAATTCCTCTGTGTTCGAATAGTTGGACGACGACGAGTCCTCTAGCAAAACTTGTACGAACGCAGACATGATCTACACAAAAGAGGTTTTGTTCACAAAAATTTGGGCACGATTTTTAATTAGAACAAGGGTTCATAGAAATTTACCTTTGGCCGGAGAGGATATTGGTAAACCAAGACTGGAGAGGGCAAACAGTGGTGGCCGAGCGGCCCTCTAGATTCAAGCAGGCAGTGGCAGGGGCTTCGACACATCTGCTCAACAATGGCTGGTGGGGACCATTTCGAGCTTTGTGGGACCTCCGGTGGAGCTTAACAGCAGATCCATTGTCGCGGCCACCACGACTCGAGTGAGGCGGTCCATGAACTAAACGACTGGTCCCGAGCTCCACCTAGGGGCAAGAACGGAACGCCGGCCACTGGGGAAGCATTTTGGCGTCACGGAGAAGCTCAGAGGTGCTTGAATCTAGGACAGTGGCAAGATGGAGGAGGCGGCGATGGGGAAGGAGGAAAGGGGAGAACGATGAATGTTCTAGCATGCCAATATTTCATCGTGGTCGGGGAGTGGGATTTGACCAGCCAAAAACTGGTGATATGGCAGGCGGGAGACCCAATATATCTCTCAAAAAATAATTCCGGGCCAGCCACTTTTTCGGGATATACTCATGGCATTTTTTTTCTAAAAAAACAGGAACTAGCGATTATTTTTGGCGTTTTCCACGATCTGATAGAGATGCTCTAATGACACGAGAATAGTATTTTTCTGATCACCTAGTTGCACGAGATTAACTGCTCCAAAATCTGGCTGGTTGGCCATTGGTCCATTCATGGATGCTTCAAACATGAGTGGGTGCAATTGTGAGAAATGACTATGCTCCCACTCACATTAGAAACAAATAAACCACATGACTCAAAATAAAGCGAATTTATTCCCGGCCCCCAGGTAGATAAGAGGGATTAAATAAAGAATAACGCGCAATCTAGTACCAGAACGTGCCTAAAAACCTGAGTATAAATCATCTCCGCCTTGCACACTCCCTCCCCAAACCAGCTACTAGCTCTCTCCTCATCAACACAAACCAGTACAAGAAAAACACCAGCTCAAGCCCAAAGGCAAAGTGAAGGAAAGCAGCAATGGAGTACGGGTACCCCTGCAACAACAGCTCCAACAACAAGGAGAAGAGGCCTCCGCTCAAGAGGGGCCAGCTCAAGCTCCAGATAGCCAGGACGCTGGGCAGCCTCATGGTGCCAGGCGGTGCGATGAACAGCTTCAGAAGATAATTACTCCTAGTTGACAACCCAGGCCGAGCAGCAACTTCTCGACCTATCTAGCTAGAAGTGCCGTTTGGTGCTTGGTTGTATAGGGAATCGTGTGCAGGTTGGAGACGATTTGTGCTACTAGTTAGGTGCTTTATTGGTTTCGTCGAGTTTTCCCCTTCCCCCGGCCCTCTATGCTCTCTCCGAGGTTCATAGCTAGCTGTATTTGCTGATTAGATCTCGCTTTCTTTTTTCAAGGATACGTCCTGAGAGACGTATCGTTTTTATAGAAGTAGGGTCAAGCGGCCGAGCATTACACCCGCTGGAACACAGACGCCTGAGCGGACCCACACTGTCAAAGTGACAGCACACACGCACTAGGTGCTACTCGCGGTATCTCCACATGTCCACCTGCCCTAAACAATCGCGGAATAGACCCGCAGCCCTCCACATCTCCGCCTTGGAGGAAATCTTACGGATAGCTTCTGCCGTGGACGGAGCGGCACCCTCAAACACAATGTCGTTCCGACGACGCCAGAGCATCCAACAGACCAGCGAAATCCCGGTCCACAAGTCCCGATCCCGACCCTTGCCACCTCTCCTCTCATGCAGCCAGGACGTAAGCCTGGAGTCCTGCTCGGGCAGCCAGTGGCTTTTGCCCCACCAGTTCAGGCAGGTGGCCCACACCTCTCGGGCGAGAACACAACCCATCAGGAGGTGATCGATGGTTTCCCCACATTGGTCGCAGAAGGGATAGGCAGCGGGGTGCTGCAGACTACGCCTCTGAAGCCTATCAGCGATCCAGCATTTGTTCCTGACTGCCAGCCAAAGTGAAACTTTGCAGCTGACGGGCGCGCGCGAGCGCCAGATCTACAAGGCTCCCGCCATCGAGGTCCTACCAGCGAAGAGTGCTTGGTAACAGGATTTGGCCGTGAAACAATTGCTTGGGTCCCAGCTCCACTTGAGAATGTCCTGCTCTCCAACTGTCAGGTTGACTCCTTCTAAACGGTCCGCCACCTCAAGGAGCTCCCTGATTACCGCAGCGCCCAAATCAGGGGAGATGTCGTGTAGCCAGCTACCGGCGACGCCCTCACGGACTTTGCGTGTGGTAGCAACATGAACTGGCACCATTGCAAAGAGGTTTGGCGCAAACTCGCTGATGCGACCGCATGGGAGCCACTTGTTTGTCCAGAAGAGTGTTGAAGCACCATCTCCTACCACCGAAGTGGTCGCCGCGTCGAAGAGCTGCCTAGCCAACACCGGGACCTTAATGTCCAACTCTTGCCACGGCTTGTCCAGCTCCACACGCCTCAGCCATAGCCATATGGTCCTTAGCGCCACATTCATAAGACGCAGATTGGGGATGCCAAGGCCCCCCATCTCCTTTGGCATGCATACCCTGTCCCAAGCCACCAGGCAGTGACCACCATGCACATCCTTTCTTCCTTTCCATAGGAAACCCCTGATGATTTTCTCTATAGCGATGATGATCTCGATCGGGATGTCGAGTGACATCATTGCGAAAATTGGGATGGCGGAGAGAGTCGTCTTGACCAGCTCCAGCCTCCCCCCACGGTTGAGCATCGATGCCTTCCACAGTGGCAGCTTAGAGGCCACCAGGTCAACCAACGACTGAAGCTGCGCCGCTGAAGGTTTCCGCAGGGAGAGCGGTAGCCCCAGGTAGCGTAGCAGGAACTGTGCAATCGGGCATTGCAGCTCATGGGTTACCAGCAATCTGTCCTCTTCAGAGCATCTTATTATGGTGACCGAGCATTTGGAGAAGTTGGTGCGGAGACCCGAGGCCGCACCGAAATCGATGATGATCGACGAGATCACCCGGAAGTCCATCACAGTCGGCCGCAAGAAGGTGACCACGTCATCCGCATAAATCGAGGTACGCTGCCTCAAACCGTTCTCCGCCAGTCTGGAAAGGAGGCCAAGGCTTTCCGCCTTCACTATCATCAGGTGGAACACTTCCATTAGCAGGATGAATAGCTACGGGGAGAGAGGGTCTCCTTGCCGGAGACCTCGACGGTTGGTCACCTTGGCCCCGGGACAGCCGTTCAAGAGGACACGTGTGGATGCCGTGGAGAGCAACGCGCATATACATGCGAGGAGGCGTTCACCGAAGCCAAGCTTCCTCAGGACGTCCAACAGAAAGGCCCAATCCACAGTGTCGAAGGCCTTGGTGATGTCCAGCCTGAGCAGGATCGCGAGGGTTTTGTTAGCATGGAGCTTGCAGGCCATACCCTGAACCATCATGAAGTTGTCGTGCAGACATTGTCCACGCACAAAGGCACTCTGATGCACCCCCACCATTTGGGGTAAGATGGGGGTAATTCGGTTCGCGATCACCTTGGCCACCCACTTAGCAATGCCATGGATTAGGCTGATGGGTCTGAAGTCTCAAAGCTCTTCCGCACCCTGCTTCTTGGGCAGCAGCGTGACCAAGGCATTATTCACAGTGCCGAATCCACGACTGTCCAGTCTAGAAAGAGAATGGAAGGCGACCATGACATCCTTCTTAATGATGGTCCAACAGGTCATGAAGAAGCGAGTAGAGAACCCATCAGGGCCGAGGCATTTGTCCAAGGGCATGCCCCGTATGGCTGAAAGCACTTCCTCTTCTGTGAATGCCCCGTCAATGTGTTGGAGGTCCACCGATTGCAGATCAAGGTAGTCTAGGTTGAGCGAGAAAGGGCGCTCATTAGCCACCCCGAGCAAGTTCTCAAAGAAACTGTCCACGGCTTGAGCCTTCTCTGCATGTTCCGAGATCCTGACCTCATCCACTAGGAGGTGCCCAATGAAGTTTTTCCTCCTGCGATGGCTCGCATGGGTATGAAAGAAACGCGTGCAAGCATCCCCCTCACGGAGCCAAAGGATGCGTGATCTCTGTCTGGCCAACGTCCTTTCCAAAGAGGCCAGCCCCAGCAGCTTCTTCTTTAGGAGGCATCTAAGTCCACGCTCTTGAGGCGAGAGCGGTCTACTCTCCATGGCAACGTCGAAGCGGAGGATTAACTCCGTGGCCATGAGGATCTGCAACTTGATATTGCCAATGAATTTGGCACTCCATCGGGAAAGTTCCTTCGCCACCTTTCGCAGCTTCATGTCAAGTATTTTGAATGGGTTTGGCTCCCATTGCTGCAACGACCAAGCGGCCTCGACCACTCCCATGAACCCATCCACCTTAGGCCAGAAGGATTGGAACTAAAACCGACGCCCTCTCTGCAGATCGGGAGCAAGAGTGAGCAGCAGAGGGCAATGATCTGAGGGGCCTAAAGACATGGCTGAGAGAAAAGCGTCAGGATAACGGGCTTCCCAATCCACGGTCGAGAAGACCCTGTCCAGCCTCTCCAAAGTTGGTTGAGCTCTCTCGTTGGTCCACGTGAATCTGCGGCCGTTGAGGTAAAGCTCCTTGAGCTCCAGCACCGCAAGCGTCCGTTGGAACCTGGCCATCATGCGGCGGTGAAGCGTGCCCTGGTTCTTATCTTCCGGGTTGACAATGATGTTGAAGTCACCCGTCACCATCCAGGGCCCCGCGTGCAGGTCACGGATGTCCTGCAACTCCTGGAGAAAGCTCCGCTTGTCAGCGTCACTCTGGGGACCGTACACTCCAGTGAACCACCAGCTATGGTCCCCGCCCGTCGAAATGCAGGTCGTGATGGCATGATCCGAGATGTGCGGGTGCGAGACGGTGACAATGTCGAATTGCCAGACCAGCAGGATCCCGCCACGCGTTCCCTCAGCTGGCACAAAGTAGAACTTGTCAAACGAGGGGCCGAGGCACTCTCTCACCATGCGGTCCGAGATGACCGCCATCTTAGTCTCCTGCAGACAGACCACCGTAGCTCTGGCCGGGGAGAAAACCCGAGAGATTGCAAGTCGACGCGCCGGTGAGTTCAAACCACGAGCATTCCAAATACCGATGCAGAAGTCAGGATCATCCATTATTACAATAGGGGGAGAGTTGCCAGAATACGAATACAGAATAAACACCCAAATCAAACCAGGCACTCCACAGGTGTATCCTCGAACAGGGGCAGGGCCTCTGGTAACCACCCGAACAGACAGAGCACAACGTCGATGTGCTACTGGCGCAAGGGTCTCGCAAATAGGTCTAGGTATGCGTCCAGAGCATCATCCCCAATCACCTCGCCCTCCCGGGCAATGCCCAGCCTAGTGATGAGGGTGCGCTGCTGCTGTCGGATAGGGGTGCCCGATGCAAAGCGTCCCCCAATCCTTCCACTCCTCCGAACCAGCCCAGAGTACTGCCTCTTAGTTCTACCGCGCTTAGCCACCGGTCTTCCCAGGACCGAGCTGATCGGCTTCTTGTACGCTCCACGGAAGACGGACGAGCATTTCGCTCCAGCGGGTGGGACCACCGTCGGCACGCCGCTACTCACCACGGGGGGCCTCTGCTGATCTTCCGCGTCTGAGTCCACAGGCGAGAGATTGACCAGGAACATCTCCAGCATATCCAGCACCGACCTGGGGAATCCAGCCGAGCTCGCAGCCTCCAGATCGCCCAACTCCCTGTCCACATACGATGGCAGAAGGCCCGGCGAGGGGAGTTGGCAGCACGACCCAGGGGAAACCTCCACCGCGACAGGCCCCAAAGCAGGAAAAGCCCCGCCGCAATTTGTTTCCCCGCCCAGCTGGGTTTGATTTTGGGTTTGAAAAGGAGAATCTCGGGCCGTGACAGGAGAGAGCGGGCACTGCAGCTGGGAAAGGTCCCTCGAACGGTCGGTCCACGTGGGGTCCGCCACTTGGGAACAGGGGGCACGGTCCCGGTCAAAAGGTGGCGCAGCGTCACCTTCCACCGGCCCTTGACCGCACTCCGCCGACCCACTCTGCCTGCCGTGGGCCCCCAGCTCCACGTCCTCCCGGACCAGCTCGTCCACGTCATCCTTGACCTGGGGCCATGGCTCGACCTCCAGGAGGGAATTGATGGCGACGCGGCGGCTGCCGCTCCAATCCTCGCCGGAAAAATGCCGCCGCCGCGACCCATCCACGCGCGTCCCGCGCTGCCGGCGGAATAACCCACGCGAGTCTAGAGGCTCGCCGAGCCCGCCTAGATCACTGTCGAAGCCGCCGCCATCCTCTGCGTGCCCTCCATGGCCGCCGCCAGCGCGATCGCCCTAGTCGCCATCCTCGGGCCTCGGGTCGTAGGTGTCGTCCGACATGTCCTCCACCCGAACCACACAGATCTTGATCACGTAGCGCAGCATGAATTTCTCGAGGGGGATGAGCGCATCCCCGGGCAGGACGAGGCCTTCGTCCTCCTCCATGAGGTCATCGGGCTCTTCAATCAACAGAGCTTTCTCCCGGGGCAGTTGGCTGACGCTGTCGACTCAGGCGACCACCCTGAAGCAGCCCAGGTCCTCCATGTTCGCCGTCGTGGCGCCCAGCCTCTCGACCCAAGCCGCGGAGACGAGAAGAGCCACCACAGTAGAGCGGTTCCACGCGTGAGCTAGCACGCCTGTGAGTTCGACATGGGCGCAGAAGCGGAGAGGACGCCGCACCGCATGCAGTTGGCGGTTCCACGGCGAGAAGCGAAGGGAAAAACCCCTGCCGTCGACAACGCCCGCGGCCACCACGTCGTCACGCACCCTCCGGCTGCTGCATACCACGAGGAAGTCCGCCGGCCAGGAGCGGTGCACCGTGAAGTTGTCCTCCGCCCGGGGAACCTGCGCCACCACAGTTGCCCCGGCCTCAATTGCAGAGACGTTGGCCCTCTGCCCTGACATGAACGCCACCAGATCCCAACGCAGAGCATCCTCCGCCGCCACGATTTCGACCGACCGTGGGATGATCACCGCTTCCAGATCTGGAGGAGCCTCGCCGCGGCGCGAGGTCGAGGGCAGGTCGCGGGCCTGGCCCTCCTCTCGGCGCGCGGAGCAACTCCTCCCGCGGCTGCTGCGGCTCTGCCTGCCATGGTCACCGCGATCCGTGCGTCCCCCATGGTCGCCCCGACCGTCACGGGCGCCGCGCTCGCCGTGGTCACCACGGCCAACCCCACGACTGTCGCCACGGCCATCACGCGTGCCGCCTCCACTGCGCCCAGCACGCCCCAGCTGTCGACCACGCATGTTAGGTGGTTCATCCTCCCGTCCACGCTCGCCGGAGCCGCCTTGTACATCCACGCCATCCGGGCCACCACGCCGGCCAACAAACCGCGAGCCAACAGAACTTGGCAGGGGCGGCGGAGAGCGATGGGGAGAGCCTAGGCGGCGCCTCGCCGGGACTCTGTAGGCACCCCCCTAGACCGAGGACGGCGAGCGAGGGCCTGCCGGCGGCGGTGGCGAAGGCGCCGGTTGGACGTGGTCGCCCAGCCTGTCGTGCACGCCACCCCGCCCCTGTCCACGGAGAGCCGGCCGCTGCCCAGCCCCAGGTGCATCAGCGCCCTGCCTCGGACGCGCCTCCCTAGCTCCACCATGCCTTGGCCGCGCCCCGCCGCCACGCCGCTCCGGACAGTCACGCGCGTGGTACCCCTCATGACGGCACCGCAAGCAGACCGTCGGAAAGGTACAGTCTTTGGAGATGTGGCAGGTGCGCAGGCAGTTGAAGCAGCATCCTGCCAGGTCCGGCGGCAGGTCGTCGCGTATGGCGAGCGCTGGGAGCTCCGCCGCGCCGCCCCGCCTCCTCTTGGTGCCGCCAACCCGTTGCCAACCACCGCGCCCCGCCGTCACCGGAGGAGACGCACGCCGGGGGCCAGGCGCGAGGAGGGGGAGCCGGTGCAGGCGGTGGGGGGCGAGAAGCAGCCGGCACAGGCGAGGGCGGAGCCACCGTCGGTGGGGGAACAGCCGCCGGCGAGGGGGTGCCGCTGCGCAACACCTCACAGTACGAGCGCGGGGAGTCCTCCACCTCCTCATCGTCAGAGTAGTCTGCCCACCGCCGGGCCTGTCAGGAGGTGGGGGAGGAGATGGACGGGGTTGGGGAGGGGGCCGCCATGCCCAGGCGAGGGAAGGGGGGATCTGGTGTCCGCCGGCGCCGGAGGGGCGGCCGGCGTGAGGCTTTGTACGCCGCCGCCGGGGTAGCGGACATTGTCCACGACTGAAGAAACTGAGATTGGAGGTTCATGCGTATTCACTATCATGGCCGAAATGAGAATTACAGTTTGTTGGAATGTTCTGTTTCTGAGATTGATGTGTTTCTTCTGCTTCCATTCGATTCGCCCATGGGTACGTTAATCACCATTGCCGCCTGCCGCCCGGCGTGAAGCGGTGCAGGACGCCGGCACTGATGCAGCCACACGAGTCGGGGTTGTAAAGTGATACGGTTGATAAATGATACAAACTGTTTGTCCTAACTAACAGAACGGAGTACTATATAGTGACCAACTTTGAGTGATTATCAGGAAATCTTCATCCTAAATGTTCTCATTCTTTTGATGATAGTCGCCAACAGGCATGCGCCAAGGCATTCGAACGGTTTAGAAACATGGTGTGAAGATCCCTAGATAGCTGAGGAGAGGATCACCCTAGTACTACATGTACTACATAGATCACAGACACCACTTGAGCGTCGAAGGCGTCAAGAAGGGACCATCTTGAGTTGGCTATGTTGATCATGATACCACGTCTACCTGATGATATTGGTATAGTAATAGATCCTGATGCTTCCAAATCCTATGACGTTTGTGGATATACATATGGTACGAAGAAACACTTGAACTACTATTTTCTTTGCTGAGGTAAGCGGGGTGACTTCTTGGCAAATAATGACCATGTTCGGATGTTTGCTCTCTTGTGCTGCCATCTTTAAATAGGGAGACTGTTACAATACCATGTGGGGTCAAACAAATCTTTAAATAGGGAGACTGTTACAATACCATAGTGTGCCGACAAATGTAGCTCAGGCTACACACAATTTTTTTTTTTTTGAAAAATACAAAATGGCATTTGAAGATTCAAAAAAATCTGAAACATATCTAGATGTTGGTAATGTTGTACTTTAACAATATGCAAAAATTTCAACTCAAATACCTTATATTTTAGGCTACACAAAAATAACGAAATCTGACATCTAAAATAGTGAATACAGCAAAATTCAAATCTCTCAGATCTGTCAAATTTTGTTACTTTTGTTTTGTTTGTGCAGCCCCGAATATAAGGTATTTCAACTTGAGATACATTGTCTACATCTAGTTTTTAAAAAGATTTTTTGGATATTGAATATGCAGTTTTTGAACTTGAAAAAAGCAGGCTATGTGTAGCTTGGGCTACAGTTCGGTTTCTATTCTATCACACGAGTTGTTTGCAATGTAGTTTATTCGGATGACCACAATATGATAAACATGCATTCGCCCTGTCGGCCTTTGATTTTCAATGTAAAATGTTTTTAGCAACCAACAATAAATAATCATGAAATGCATGATGAATTAATTGATAATGATAGACAATCAGTGAATATGTAGATAAATACGTAAAACTATCATAATTTATAAATCTTGTTTTAAACGCACGCAAAAGCTTGGCCTTGTTCATTAATTAAGGAGTGCCTAGTAAACTGTGAAAAATAGGGTGCAAACTGATACAACCAAGGCTAAGCCTACCTGAAAGTGACAACAACTGTCACAAACCTACACCTGCTGACAGTGCAATAAACTCCACAAAACACACCTACCAATCACAGACACAAACCAACGGTCCGTTCCACCAAACTACCCAATTTTCGACCTGGAACCCAATTTCACTTGTTGTGTAGGACAACTAGTCATGTACCAAGACCGCTGCACCAAATCCTAGGTCGCTGCCCCGACATCTATTCAGCCACCCCCTCTAGGGTGCAATGGCCGAGCAAAAACCCAGTTACCCGTACCATGTGGAGCCGCTGCCCTTGCTCATAAGTTTACTCTCGCATGGCTCCCAAGGCCTTCACCTCAGTGGACCATAATTAACCACCTGGAGCCACTGCCCTGGAATCCACCAACCAGATGGAAGAACGATACACATATGTAGCATATGCTAGGCAGGCCCTCCCATGAAACACCTTAAGTCGGGCACGATGTAACAATCATCGTTGCCCGCTTTGGCATCCTGAAGCTAGAGCTGTCGCTCAGAGATCCCATCACCCCACGGATGACGAGAAAAAATTTGATAAATGACACGAACGAGAGAAGAGGGCAGTAGCCTAGTGGTTGGATCGTAGTTGGCGCATCCCAGCGACCGAAGTTCGATCCCTGTCAGAGATGAATTTCCGGAACTCTCACGCCGACCCGCTTCTACTATATAAAAAAAGTGTCTAGTTTCTCCTAACACTGTTTCATTTTTAATGACACGAACCACACCGCCGCCGTCAATGGCACAAACCAAAGTCTTGGGCCAAGAATTTCATCTGGAGTTCCTCTTTGGGCCAAGAATTTCATCTGGAGTTCCTCTTTGCCTTCGGTCGACTCTAGAAGATCTGAGGCGACAAGCACACCAAAGTCGCTGGAGCACTTCATGTTGAATAAAGCTTCTTCTTTCCCGCCATCCTCCTTGCACCACCACCACGTGACGCAGCTGCCATGGAACGCCACGCCCCAACGACTGAAGACACGTCCGCCGCAGGGTGCCAAACCAGCAACAGATCCATGCACAATATGCACAGGTCCAGCCATGAACAACCCCTAGTCGTCGTCGGCAGGACAGGGGCATGGTGACGGAGCCAGAATGCCCATTTCTAGATGGCTCATCGAGTCCGCTACATAGCACGCCGAAAGAATATCCAGTGATACCATCCCTTAGGTGATACCACGATACCATATTTCAAAATTCAAATTTTATATTTCAAAAAAAAGGAAAAAAATCTGTGGATGTTCACGAGATCCTTGTTTGCAATCCCTAATAGTTGCATAACCAAATTCATGACACACATAGAGAAACAAAAAAGACAAATCCAACATGAATAGTGCACAAAAAGACAAAACAGAAAAATGCCACCGAATGACACTATTTACATAGCATTTTGTCTTTTTTGTTTCTCTATGTGTGTCATGAATTTGGTTATGCAACTATTAGGGATTGTAAACACGGACCTCGTGAACATCCATAGATTTTTTTCAAAAAATTTTGAAACATAAAATTTAAATTTTGAAATGTGGTATCATGGTATCACCTAAGGAATGGTATCACTAGATATTCTCTCAACCTACCTGCACCACACACCAGTCCACAGTTGCTGCATGCACCGCTCCACTCTATGTCGTCTCCTACCGGGACTGATCATCTGAACGCTGCTCATCTGAACGCCTCCCACCTTGCCTATAGAAGACCGCCATATTATGCGATCCAGTAGACCTCCCACTATAATCCACTCCCACTAGCATCCACATCAACTGCAAGTTCTCTCTACCTCCTTTCGATCCAGAAGATTTCCTGATAATCACTCAAATCTATGTTTTCCTAACTAATAGAACGGAGTACTATATCTGAATGCCTTTTTCGCCAAGCTAGACATGGATTCAACTTTGAGTTGCGATATCAGCGTCAGTACGTACAAAACGTATTTCATGTATCTCGAGACAGCGCACAAATTCCACTCAAAGTTACTTCAGGTTTTGTTCAATATAATAGACCTGCCATCAAATGTGCGGACTGCAGAGTCACTAGAAGTTCAGAAATACTGGTACTACTAGATAGGTAAGCGTGCTTCGCTGCGCCGCCTACAACACGCTCGGGTATCGCGTGGTAGGCATGTGAGAACTTGCATGTAACACTTTTTCTTTTACCTTTCTTACTGTTGCAAATAAATTAAATAGAAAATAGGACACATGGGTACAATATTGGGACCATCTATCTCATTAGTCTTTATGGTTACATACCTTGGAAGAATTACAACACTTCTATATTCACTATGATGTAACAAAAAATCCTTCTAAAATATCTATGGTACATAATTGTAGCACATGTGAATAAAAAAAACACGGCTATGGAAAATACTGCACACCTCGTATCCTTTTTATAAGTGATACAACGGACAAGAAAGAATAACCATATAATACACTATTTCTTAATGTGACCATCGTTTGCATGACAATAGGAGAGCAATCTGTTATGAAACTCAATTGCGAAGCTGACTAAAAGTGCATATCAGTTCGCAAAAGTACAAAAATAATTGTATTTTACACATCATCGCACACCATCTTCCAAATTGTACCCACGAAATGGCAACATATAATTTCGAGGCCATCAAAGACAAATTTAAGTCCACGGCTTCCATATGTGCTTGTACCATGATATTAGTGATTCTTGCAAAATGAGAATTATGGCTTCGTGTCACTCCAAAGACTTATGTCGTCCTCATAGGGAGGCTTTAAAGAATGACCATGCCTTGCAACAACTGCATCATTGGACTGGCAGAGCATATTGCCCTATTATCCACCATAACAAAATGGATTCATTTGTTAGCACAACAAGGAATAGACACAATTAACTCTCCCTGCAAATATATTTCAACAAATCGACTGTCTTGGTTAGCATAAACCAATTACGAAGAGAGAACACTCTTTCAAACATAGAATTTCTTTTTCATCTATGGAAGTGGAAGGTAAATCAAGTATTCCTACATTTGCCGGGAAAAGGCAGAAACAATAGTTCAATATAAACACAATGTTTCATATGCGTATAGAAAGCTTGATAAACTATTACCATGATGTATATGTAGATCTGGTTCAACATTATCATCGCACCATATCCAGTTGGATAACCCATATACAGTTGTTCTGAAAGGTAGTAGTAAGCAAGATAAATATAGAAAAATACTAACTTGTTTACCTCACTCTGGTCTCTGTAACCTAATTTTAGCTCTTTGAACAAAGAAACGATAAGCATGGGAAAAATTTGTAAAAGATGAATTAGTATTTCTTGAGAACAGTTCATACATCTCTCAGTGATCAACTGTTTGCTAAAGGCGTAGCTTGCTAGCCGAGCAACTAATAAGTGTTCATAGGGAAAAAAGGTACAAACTTAACCTTATTCAATCAACTAAAGTGGAGCAACAACTACTAATTTACTTTTGTTACCATATAAAATAAGCAATGGCGAGGTTGCGATGCAATACATAGCGTGACCTAATACAAACACAGAACAATGAAGAAACATGTCTACATTATTAAGGTATCTTGGAAAGCAGGATATAGTACTTATAGAAGGCCTTGGTTTGGCATGGCTGATAAGTGACAACATGCTAACATAAATAGTCCCTACATATTATACAAAGCTAAGTTAAGGTGAAAAAGGTACTACAAAACTAAAAAGTGATTTCTGCCTAAAATGTGAGGTACAAACAGCTCAGCCCAAACCACCAAGACACTATAGCATGAGTTAGGCACTCTGAAAGAAATCGACTTACTCCAATAAAAATATATCATACGCCTTAAATGGGTAACGGTAATGAAATAGCAAACTATATAGCGCCAAAATCAGAGAGTTTCTCCAAGCGAAGAAACTACATAAAAATATGAACCAGATAATAGTTAAAACAGTATAATCCAGACCTAGTCACTCATCACCTTCAGTTACTTTGTGTTAGTGTTACAACATCAATGGAAATATATAAGTTCCATTAGAAATTACTTCTTTTACGAATTTGTATCTCACAATCTAGTATATACTACCAAAAGGACATTAATGTCACGAAAGGTATGCTCGTATTATCTATTAATAATGCAGAATTTAGTACTCCAATGTAAGAAATGATAATTTATTACTCCCTTCGTTTTAAAAATATAAGATGTTTTAGCTTTTGTGAAATAAATGTATCGTCTTATCGAGACGCCTTTTACTGTACAGGTTCACTTCGAATCTACACACTAAAAGGAGTCTAGATACATTAATTTGACAAAAGCTAAAACATCCTATATTTTGAAATGGAGGGAGTACAATCTAACCAATCATATATAACTCCAGTGTAAGGACGAAAGCATTTTCCTTCCTTTTTTCCTGGCAGAAGCAAAGACATGCAACACTCCAGTCAATGTTCATGTGCCCTAAAGATAAACAACTAAGCCATTTTCGGTTCACAAAGATCTAACAACTCAAATATAAATGAGTCTGCAAGCACTAAACTCCGTATGGCAAGACAACTTTAGCATGGCAATATATATCCAGGGAAAATGGTGACCAAATGTTAGATCGTCTATAGGGATTTAGCAAAATAGGAAATTCCATAGACTGAACCCTACAGCTGACTTAATTAACGGCTTTTATTATAATATAGGTCAAATACTCACTTTAAAAAACTGTAGTACAATCTAGTGAACATAAAATATAGTATAAATTTAACAATATTTCTTATATCAAACTTCATATAGTGCTCTAAAAATATTACACCATGTTCATCATGTTACCATGTATTACGTACGTGGCCTCGGGATGCTAGATTGGTACAAAACACTGTGAAGAAACTTTGGTTAATTACTAACTATGTAGTTCATTGACATAACAATATTATCACATAACTTAGATCTCACGATACCTAGTTGTCATAAACCCATGCCATCAATAGCAGTAGTCTCCACTGAGGAGAATGAATAGAAAGATGTAGGAGCCGAGAAAATGCAAGTGGAACAGAAAATAGGGATCTTACCCAAAATAGTCGGAGGCCTCGATTTTCGTTGATTATTACCACCTATCGGTTTAAGTTCTCTAAATTTTTTCATCATAAATAAAAGAAATACTTAAGTTATCCACCTAAAATCCAACAGTAATCTAGGAGCAAATCAAGCAAGTTTGTGTTAGAACTACTAATCAGCATATATATAGCTCAATCTGTCATGGTCGAACTACATTTCTTGAAAGTCGTGCGTACGGACAATGGACCTATGACTGAACATATGCCAACAAATCTAATAAATTATTTAAAAGACTTACTTGTATTAGGACTAAATAGGCAAAAACAAGAAAATTAGTTAGCAGGAGGAAATGTTAAAGTACTTATGTTTGGAATTTAAAGAGTGTTTTCTCTACATGCTGCAATAGCTTAAATTTAATCTCAGATCTTATGATCTAAATGTTCCATTTGATCACCTATAAAATAAAATTGCAATATTAAGATCCCCGCGGGCAGATCTCTGAAACTTAAATGGGTACATATATGACTGCACATCCCATGGTGTTTATCAAGTAAATATTGACAACATATCTCTTTGCGGTATAACAATCACTGCTACACACAACCTTTTTTTGGATGGTATCATCATTAGAGATTTGGTAAAAAATGCAGTGTCTAAGGAGCAAGTTATATGTTTCTTAACAAAAGGGTTTAGCAATCCTATGATCAAGCTCTATGTGTTGCACTGTAAATCACACTAGACCATAACAACATGCTTTGTCGTGCCCATCTATCTTGACGAAAGAAGGATAGAAATATTTTAGAAAATATGGTTCTTCATGTAAATTACCATGCCTCCATATGGGTGGAGTATGCTTCTTCAAAATTCTAGATCCATTCATATTGTACATGTAGGGCCACCTGTTACATAAATGGGCACACATATTCAGAGAAAAACAAGCATATGAGCATATTTGATCAAAATTGTAGGTTCATTCAAAGTCGTACGCACTGTCACATGAACATATTTGAACAAATATCTAGGTTCATTCAAAGTTCTACATATAGGGCCACATAAATAAGCACACACGTGTTCATGGCATATGTGAAAATTGTTTAATGCCATGATCTATGAAAGCTCAAAAATATCTTAGTTTATAGTTGTAAGACATCAGTAACACTGATTCAGGTTACTCTCTTTCTGTTCACTGTAACTGCAAGATTTTAACTATGAATGGCTAAATATTCTCTAGTGACAAAAAATTTATCTTATGCCAAAGACCATCTTGGACAATTCAATCATTAATTTGTAAACATATGACTGAGCCCATCAGTGTGATTTCAAAGGAGATGCAACGACTATTTTCATAAGTAATACTTTATGTAAGGAGAGAGGGACTTCAGTACAACCCTGTGATGTGATAAGAAGCAGATGCGACAAATATGTTGGTTTCAAGTAGTAAGAGTGGCAAGGAGCATGAGCTTCAGCACTGTTACATCCGGGATTTAAGAGAATAAGCATTTCTTCAACTGAAAGAAAGACAGAAAGATGGTTAGACAAGGGAAGAGCCGTCGGTGAGGACAAACAAATGTTAAAATCTTTTTTCGTTTAGGCCCTACAAGAAATACTGAACCTTAGTTTCACGATCCGCCACATGGAAACATCACCTCCAAGAACATGTGAACCATAAATTGCGAGAGTTAAAGTTAGGCAGGAAGATGAAGTGCACATGATGCAACGGAATCCACATAAAACTCCCGAAAAAAAATGAGTACACATACAACAATTTTTATTCTACAGAGGTTCTACTATTTCTAAGGCGTATCTAGATCTCAAGAAAAACTGAAAAAGTTTGAGGGGGAAGAAGTAGAATTTGTTCTCCGCTTTTAAGTGGACATGCTATTCTTAGAGGATTTAAAATGGAGGTAAAATCTGGAAGTTTGAGGAGGAAAGAGACATTCCTGGAGCTGCATGAGGCATACCTCAGCAAATACTGATCTGTACATGCACAAGAAAGAACGACAAGAGGTTGCTTACCGCATGCTCTGCTCATTAATTCCTATGGGGGCTTTTCCCCTTCAGGTCCAAGGACTTCCTTTAACTCTTGTCTATCAACCTTTGATTTTTCTCATCTACAAGAAAGACCTTTCATTTTGTTGCATCTTGTTCAGTTGCTGCCCAAGGCAAGATAACCTTTAGAGATTCGAGCTAACGAAACAACATTCTTTAAGAAAGAACAATGAACCTTTCGAGGTGAGATTAGTTTCAGATTGCAAGAAAGCAAACAAATCAATTGTTTTAGTTGTCGATAGGAAAATTTGAGAAACCGGCAATATTTGTTGAGGTACACTAACACTGAAAGTCACAACTTTTTCTTATACATGGCACCAAGCAAGTATAAATCGTGTGATGTCTTGCTTGATTCATAGCTTTTGTGCAAATATCACTCATCAATGAATGCTAAATCATGAGGCATGTAAGCACTGGAACAAAAGGTAAAACTGAATACTCAAAGTATATCAGCAAACTGCAATCCATTTGTTTGGCAGAGCTTCTCTTTGTATTTTTCTGCCTACGTCAGAAAACCTAGATGAGTAAAGCCATGGAAATAAGGAACTCATGAAAAGCTAAGAAACCAATATCCTACAAATCAATGGAATAGAAAAAATCTTTATCAGTCCCTAGAATCTGAATAGAACAAAAAGATAATCAGTCCCTAGAATCTGAACAGAACGAAAAGATAATTCTCTTAAGAGATATATGTATACCACGAGAAGTCATAGTATCTTCTTTTACAGGACTAAGACAAAGTCAAAAACACAAAAGATTTTGCATGAATAATTGTCAGAAACCAAATCTGACACACCGCTAAGAAACTTTAGCAACGGAAATCACGTGCCCGACAATTTGCAGCAAAAAAATCAAAACATATAACCAATTTAGAAATCTGGACAATAAAACAAAGAGAACTCAACATTCTGCTTCCATGGTTGCACGTCTACAACATCCGGCCTTGCCAGATCTTCCCCTGGGCAATCCCGTACATGTGAGGGCGGGGAGCCGGACAGGTTGGACCTATGGCAGGAAAACTCCCCCCCCCCCCCCCCGGGGCGCTCTTAGCCTTGCCCTCACCAGGTCGGACGCCGCATCATCGATCGGAAACCTAGAACGCCGCTTGGTGTATGGCAGTCCTCGTGGCCCCGCTAGGTAGCCTCGCGCCCTTGTCCCCGTCAACGGCCACGAGCCATATCACTCCTCCTTGGCACCCGCCCATCTCATGTGCATCGGCCTCCAGATCCCGCTCGGCGTCCCTCCTGCTGGGCTGCCATAGCTCAAGGCAGGTCCCTAGAAAGCAGGTTGACACCGCCCGTTGTGATGGCCGGATATTAGAGGCCACAGTGAGATCTGATGGGGTGCGTCGGGCACGATTGGGAATTTGGGATGGGAGAGGAAGCGGTGGGCTGGAGAGAGAGGGGACGGGGGCGTGCAGATGTGCCGAGAAGACCGTCCTCCAAGGTTCCAACTGTAGCACACACATAAAGAGTAATCAGCAGAGGCCCACAAGCAGCGTCAGCCAACATCAAAGGCCCACAATCAAAGACAGTGATCGATACAAAGCGCCGCAAGTGCCCTCAGCTGCGTTGCATTTGTTCACGCTTAAGCTATTAGATAATGCGGAGTCACTAGAAGTTTCAGAAATATTACATACTCATAAGTGACGTTGACATATTACTTACTCATAAGTTTCAAAATGTTGGGGTCCTAGGGCAACACCACACTAAATATCTTTGTTAAGTTGAAAAGCTCCCCTATGGTGGTGGGGGGAGGGGGGGCAATGGCCCCCTTACTAAAAAAAACTTAAAGGTATTCTTCTAATATTTCTCTTAGTATTACGCAAGAGACATATTAGTGTAATGTAATGACAATTAAATAATATGTACATTTCATAGATCCATCATTTTTAGAATCTCGACGAAAATTCTTAAAACTACTTATTTTGCAAGGAGTATTGTATATCATGATAGTTATTTCTATCAATTACTTGTTGTGTACACGTACACGTCTATATACATAGTTATCTATAAAATTAATCACGGAATAATATTATGTGAATAACAGATTATCGTGAGTCAGAGTAGTGGCATGATAGACTACACTTTAGGCTATCTATATTTTATAATTTATTTTACATTGTTAGACCTCAAAAGTAGAATATTATTATGAATACACAAACAAGTATTCCACAAGGACACTTATGTCATGGGGGCCAGGGGCAAGCACTCCTCTGCTCCGCCCTATGGGTCAGCCCTATGCCACCCTCTACTCGCTGAGCACAGGTGTCGGCATCTAATGTCTTTCTACCTCACTACAGTAATGTTGGGTGTCGCTCTTGCCCCGACGCCACCCACATCCTCGCTTAATTCTGCGGTGGTAACATCTATACAACCAACATCACATTCTAGGCCAGCATTGAGCGCCTTGCAGCGACACTTGTGAGGAACACCCCCCGTCCCTGGTGCTCTTCACCACTGCTGCAGTCGGGCTGGTCCCCAATACCGTCCACTCTCTACTACATTTCCGTTGTGACATCAGTGCCGACCCTGCAGAGCATGTGCCACATGCGCTTTTGAAGACGCATAGTAACTATACATCTACAATAAGGACGCGATAGCTGCCTCCTCCGCTATTCCGACTAGGATTTCCTCCTCTCCTCCTACGTCAGCACCTTCAACGACGACTTATTGAGGTCGGTGCGAAAGAGGAGAGGCAACTACGCGTCCACCTAGTTCGACAACGTGGCGGGTTTTCTCCTCTCAATGCCACTACCAACTACGCAACAACCAAATCTCCTAGATAGCCACCGGAAGTGCCTGTCGTATATACTAAGTCTATTAATATGAACATGAGGGAGTACAAGATTTGCCACAAGGGTGTTGTTGTAGCACGGCGGAGGGCAGTAGATACCCATGATCTTCGGGTTAATCCGATGTACGCCGAATCTGTCATAGGCCGACTGCCGGAAGTGCCTATCGTATATACTGGATTACAAGGTTAACCACTTCTGCAGCAGGGCGCGGGGTAAAGGTGAGACAAGATTAATGATCCTCATTTCAGTTCTTTGCATACAAATAGTAGTAATAACTAGGCAAAAATTGATCGGTTACTCGATCACTACTTAACATGTATTTCGGTCCACAATGTGGAATGTAAAACTGGTCTGTACTAGCCATTACACCATCGATCATTGGCGATGTTGTGCTTGCTACTGGACTACTCATCTACTATCTTCGGGGTAGAAAGAGGAAAACCTCACCGCCTGAAGGTATGAATGCATTGCAACTTGGACAATTGGTGTGAGTATGTTTCGTTTTTCTGGTTGACCAGTTACAACCATTCCTAAGGTAGAAAATTTATATGGGACAGGCCCCTCCCTAGATTTTAAAACGTCACCTCCTATGCAAATATCAATTCAGCTCATAGTACTCTAATCCCTTCATCATATGTATTATCAGTGGCGAAGGACGGTTCAAATGTTTTGTAGGGAAAATACATAGACATTTATTATTATTTAACTAGAACCATGGAGGGAGGGGGAGGGGGCAAAGGCCCCCTCTCATATATTTATATTGTATAAAACCATTTTTTGTCGGCTATTCAACGATTCCAATAATCGAATAACACAAAGTAAAAACTGGTCCTTTAAATCATTGTACTATTTACACAAGGTAATATCAACATTTAAATAGAAACAAAACCTACGAATCGTTCTGATAATGAAGCTTTATGATCCTCATTACAAGGTAATATTTACACAAGGTAATATATTTACAAAAGGTAATATACTGCATTACAAGGTTAACCACTTCTGCAGCAGGGCGCGGGGTAAAGGTGAGACAAGATTAATGATCCTCGTTTCAGTTCTTTGCATACAAATAATAGTAATAACTAGGCAAAAATTGATCGGTTACTCGATCACTACTTAACATGTATTTCGGTCCACAATGTGGAATGTAAAACTGGTCTTGTATTAGCCATTACACTGTCGATCATTGGCGTTGTTGTGCTTGCTACTGGACTACTCATCTACTATCTTCGGGGTAGAAAGAGGAAAACCTCACCACCTGAAGGTATCAATGCATTTCAACTCGGACCATTGGTGTGAGTATGTGTCGTTTTTCTGGTTGACCAGTTACAACCATTCCTAAGGTAGAAAATTTATATGGGACAAGCCCCTCCCTGGATTTTAAAACGTCACCTCCTATGCAAATCTCAATTCAGCTAATAGTACTCTAATCCCTTCATCATATGTATTATCAGTGGCCAAGGACGGTTCAAATGTTTTGTAGGGCAAATACATAGACATATATTATTATTTAACTAGAACCATGAAGGGAGGGGCGGGGGCAAAGGCCCCCTCTCATATATTTATATTGAATAAAAACATTTTTGTCGGCTATTCAATGATTCCAATAATCGAATAACACAAAGTAAAAATTGGTCCTTTAAATTGTTGTACTATTTACACAAGGTAATATCAACATTTAAATAGAAACAAAACCTACGAATCGTTCTGATAATGAAGCTTTATGTCATCCATAAGTCCTAATCGATGGAAAAGCTCTAGGTTCTTTTTGAAAATCTTTCTTAATTTACTAAGATCAAAAAAAAATTGAATATCCCTCGCTCGATGTACCACACTCATAAGTAACATATCTGCATATTTTGAATTTTTATTTATTATTTGTGATATTTGACAAGTTATATTATATTTATTGGGACTAACATATTATTAGTTGTAAGAGTGCACATGTTTTTCATTAATAGTTTGGTGTGTATAAATTGCATGGATATTACACAAATCACAAAGTAGCATGCGATGAAATTCATAGTTTCACAAAGTTTGTCCCTCAAGCACAAGTTCTTAGAGATCACAAAAACGGATTCGGGGAGTTGATGACAAATGGGGAAAAATAAGACAACTTTTCCAATGCTTTTATTTGAATATTTAAATTTCCAACCTTGAGTTAGTATGCAACAAAGTTCGTTTCACTTAGCAAAAAATAGTGAATATTGTATATGCAAGGGAAATGTATATATAATGTAGCTTTTTTACCAACAATTAAGGTAGAGCAACTAGGCTATCTTGCCCTAAGGGGAGCTATGCCTCTATTAGCATATAGCTTTACACTAGTAGGAAAAAGCTTATTGGTGGCGTTAGAAAAAATAGGTTAGTGACGTCCACACGCCACAATTTCACACCACTGTTAACCGGTACAGGTGGCGTGTGACTGCAATACCACCCGTAAAATATTCACTAGTGGCGTGTGTCGCGAACGCCACCACTAATTTCTTCACTGGTAGCGTGTAAGCTGAATGCCACTAGTAAACCCACCAATAGTGGTGTTCGTGTTTTTCTAAATGCCACTAACTTTAATTCAGAAATTTAAAAAAATACTTGAAATTTTGAATATAGCAGCAATATCAAATAACAGGATACAACCATACTGAACATTATTCGGAATACAACCGTAGAATACAACAGTTAGCGGATATCTATCTAGCTAGATATGACAATCTTGAACATTATTCGAAATACAAATGCAAAATACAATAGCTAGTAGAAATCTATCTAGCTAGTTCTACCTAAGGGAATGGTCTTCAAAGTCAGAAGACTCCGAGTTGTCAGGGATATCGTATGAGAAATAGATGACTCCGTGAGTAATTTCGAGATATATTCTAACTCATCTCGGTATCTATCTCATACCTTCCTACCTATTCTGTCCAAAGTGGTTCAGTAAAGTAAGTTCGATTAGTCTCATTGAGATTAGAATCTTGTCAGGTACTATCTCTTGCGCCAAGGTAACCTCAAATTATCCCTCATAATTGATATGTTTGTTCACATGGTTAAGAAAGTACTTTCTTGCGTAGTAAGGGATGGTTTGAGAAAAAGTTATAGTAGCTAGTTTCAATCAAAATGCATGTAATGATGAAAATCATAAATTAAGGTAAATATACCACCATAGTCTCAAAGTTTTCGGTAAGCACTATGATAAACTTCTTATCCTGACAACTTCCGCGGCCACAGTTAACACAGGGATGCATTTGCTGCATGATCATTTAATATATTAAATTTAAATATGCCTCCTCTATAAGAGAATCCTTTCTATAAAGAACCTAAATCAACAAAAAATAAGTTCAAGTATCCACAGTTGTAAAGTCTCATATAAGGACACACGGGGAAAAGGAGTGCTTATAAGACCAAATAAAATACACAAGATATTCATGGGCATATGTCAAGATCTTGTGGACACATATTCTCATTAGATGGTGTCATAGTATAATCATCGACCATTGTAACGAGAAATTAAACCAAACAAGCATCAAGTAAGATCAAATCAAGAATCGATGCATATGCAAATATCTCGGCAAAATTTGAAGAAGAGAGATATTGTCATGATTCAGATAACATGGCTGAAAACAATATTGTGCACTTGATTCAACCAGCACAATTTTGTCTCAACCATGCTACATGAATCATGAAATTATATGTCGACTTCAGGGTTAAGATATGTGATATTTGAATAATGCAAAAGACTAGGAAGCGAGAATACATCACTGAATATGCAAATATCTCGACAAAGTCTGAAAAAAGATATTGCCACGATTCAGATAGCATGGCTAGGGAAAACATTGTGCACTTGATTCAACCAACAAAAATTTGTCTCAACCATGCTACATGAATCATGAAATTATCAATCGACTTCAGGATTACGAGATGAGATATTTGAATAATACAAAATACTAAGAAACGAGAATCCATCACTGCATATGCAAATATCTCGACAAAGTCTGAAGAGATATTACCATGATTTAGATAGCAAGGTTGATGGCAACATTGTGCACTTAATTCAACCATAACAATTTTATTCTAACCTTGCTATATGAATCGTGAAATTATCTATCGACTTCAGGGTTATAGAATGAGATATTTGAATAATTCAAAAGACTAAAAAAGTGAGGATTGATGCATATGCCAATAAGGCATCGATTTCGCCAAAGACTAAAGAAATAAGATAATGTCACGGTCCATGGACCATGTTATATGAATCGTGAAATTACTTGTCTCCTTTAGACTTAGGGGCTACGATGAGATGATGAGATATTTGTGTACACAATGGCCTCTGGCCTTTAGCATCACTATCTAACATATATATCTATAATTTGAGCCAAATTTTAAAATCTAAAGGACTATCTAACACAGTTATCTAGAATTTTAACCCAAGTTTAATATCTAAAGGACTATCTAACATAGTCACCTAGATTTTGAGCCCATGTTTAATATCTTTAATGCACTATCCAACATAGCCATCCAAATTTGAGCCCAAGTTTAATATATCTAATGCACTATCTAACATATCTATCTAAAATTTGAGCCTAATTTTATTATATAAAGCACATCAACATATCTATCTAGAGTAGTTTGAACAATTCATATTAAAAAGGGAGGAGTGGTGGGTAGCTCACTGAGGTCGGGACAGAACGATTGCGGTGCCTCGGGGACGAGGCGGGTGTGGCGGATCGGGGACGGGGTGTAACTACCTCGGTGAATTACGCTCTTAGTTACATGCCTGGATGAGTGAAAGTGGTTAAAATAGTACGGTGTGGCCCGAGGCCACTCACGGTAGACCTTTCGGTCGTCCTAACCACTTTCAGAGCATCGGGACAAGAACGAGCGGCGTAATCGGCAGGAAAAGGGATCAACTACATACACAAGTGAGTATGTATGCAAGCCACATACAACAGTCCTCAGAGCCATTCCATCGAAAAGAAATAGAAATATTGCAACGTCATACGGCAAGATTCAAATATCCTAGATAGAGATAATATTTTAGGATAGCTCCTCATACATCAAACATCAGAGTATCAGGCGGAAGCGGAAGACAAGATCCGAGTACGGATAAGAAGCAAATCGGCATAAGATGCCACATAAATAAACACATCCCGCCCACAGATCTCACGGATCCCCGTTCCCGGAATCTCTACACCGAGTGATCGTTGCCAACATCATCCGTCTCTTCCACCCAGTATCCATCTTGCGAGTACACATATTCATCTGAATCAAACAATTTATGGTGTGAGACCGTAGGGGTACTCAGCAAGTCTTTATGCCTCTAAAGGGGACACAACCTGGGGTGACGCAATTGCAGCAAAAGATAATAACTATCAAGTATATAGATACTTGCCAACCATCCGCCTAACCAATGATAGACGGATGTTCGTGAATTAAAAACAACAGTTATAACAGCATAATTAACAGATCCATCCTCCTCCTCGCTTACCAACGAGGAAGCGGACGAACAACCCCCATCCGTTGGTAGTTTTATTAACCATTCCATGAGTATTGCACTATTTACTAGTCAGGTACTTAGTCAATTTAAAAGCGGTACTTTAGTTAGACTTGTCTATGATCGAGAAACTGTGCTCCAAGTCGTCCATAACCGTGGACACGGCTTTCAAAAAGATTTACCCTATAGGGGTGCACAAATAGCAACACACACTCGATCAACCTCGGAAAAACCAACTCAAAACCCAACGAGGCATTCACGACAAAGCGATCACAGGATTCAGTAATATTTCAGGGGGCCACCCCATTAAGCTACCCGCAACGAAGCTAGCTAACTCCGAGACGGACTCAAGGTTTGTGTGGATGGCGGTAAACGACTAAGAATCCGAAAATGTGACTGGGCTTGTCGATACAGCGAAAATGTGTCACGATCCAAAACAGTACATGTGCTCCACGCACAATCTTAAATTAAACAGTAAGCATGGCATAAGTAAAGAATAGTAACAAAACCCCAAACTACTTGTGGCTCCAAGAAATAGAAATGAATCAAGCTCTGGCTCAGGGGGGGTCCATAAGGCCTCCCGGATGTGGATAGTGCGAATAGTCAAGGAACAGGAATCAAGTGCTCGGGGCCCTACGGGACACAAGTGAGCATGAAAAACCAAATAGCAGATATTGCTCACCGGTGCCTCTTTCATTAGTTATCCCATTACTACTCAGTTTAAGTTGTTTAGGTACCTTGTTATCCATCAGACACTCACATACCCTACACATGCTTTTCTACGACTCACATGGCTCAAGCAACTCCTGTAGTAATGGCTCATGGGATGGAGGAACAAGCTTCCGTGGGGTTTAAAAGTAAAGGCTATGCAGTACTTGGGATTCAATTTAATGCAATCGTGACTCAATGATGCAAGAATAAGATAGAGGCAATAGGTACTATATGTATGCAAGCATGTGGTAGTGCTTGCCTGGCAGCTCAGTTGAAGCGAGAGATGGATCTGGGTAGAACTCCTGTGATTCCTGGTAATTCTCCTGCTGGGCATCTATTCGAAGAAGAAACAAACAAACAAGGGCCAACATAAATAAAGTGCACAAGCATATGAATTAAAATGTGACAAGCAAACAAGCATGCCATGATGAATGATGCACAATTTACATGGCATTAAAGTAGCATGGCATGGTGAGATGCGGGGTACAAGAATAAAGCATTTTATTATCTCTTCGGTCAAGTTTTATTGCCATAAACAGTTCTGGTTTTTAGTAATGACATGATACATGCTTCAATTCAGAACAAGGAATGCATAGATAGAACGGGCTCGTCGTGCTGATCGATTTAGACATATTATTTATCAAATTTGGAGTTATATATTTAAAGTTATTAATTTATTAAGAAAAGGGCATTTTATTGTAATATTAATCATCTCGAAAATTTAAAGTGGCCAAACAACATTTTGAATGGCAGATTTGAATTCCTCACATTTTTCTGATTCCAAAACATATATCATTTGTCTTATTTGGATTTATAATTTAAAAGTTATTATTTTCTGGACTTAAAACATATTTAACAATTTCTGAAATTATTTTTATTAACAGAAAAAGATCGCAGAACTTTTTGCACACAGAGGTAGCTAGCCACAGCGGCTGACAGTGGGCCAACCGCTGACTCAGCACAGGTGACGCGGCGAGATTGGCGCGGGGACTTTTGTCACCGCAGGGTGAGCTAGCCGGTGCGGATGACAGATGGGACCGGCGTCCGGCGGGTCCACCGCGCGCGCGACCCAGCCAGGGCTTGCCACGCGGCCGATTCGGGGAGGCGCGGGCATGAAACAAAGGTTTCCGGGGTGCCTTTTTGTGAAGAATCCACGGCCGCTGTCGTGTGGGGTTATAGGTTACCCGAGGGACTGCGGGTTGGCTTATTCAAAAGGCAGGGGCTAAACTGTAAAACAGCGCTGGCTGCTGCTGCTCACTGAAGGAATCGGGCCGTGCCGGCGGCGGGTCCGATCATTTTCCGTCGACGGTGGTGACGAATCCGCTAAGTATTTTGCATCGCGGTAAAATCCAAAGTTGTAGAGGGGACAAAACTCTAGATCTTTCGTTAAGGAGATTTCCGCAGCGATGGACCAGGTTGTCCGAGATCTGGACGCGAAAAACGGCATGCGCGGTGTCTGCTACTGCTGCTATAACTCTGACGAACGGATGGTGTCGGCCGGCGAACTGACAGAGAAAAACCCGGCTGGCGGCGCGACTGGCGGGGAGGATTCCGGGGAAACGGCTAGCTGAAACGTGGCGACGCAAAAGCGGAAAACCTAGAGGGTTCATTGTTCTGCAACTTCCGTTTAGGAGGCTTCTCGAAAGGGGGACTGCAGAGCTCGGGGCTCCGGTAGGAACAGAGGCTGGCGAAGGAGTGTTGCTGCTACTGCAGGCTGCAGGCGCGCGTGGCTACTGGGCGCGGGAGGTGGAAGATGATGTCCGGGAGAACGAGGAGCTCACCAGGATGTTGCATGTGGCGTCGCTGGAGCGAGAGGAGGAACGGGTCGACGTGGAAGAAGCGGTACTGGAAGCTCGGACTCCGCCGGCTGCGGCGTGTCCGGCGAGCTGCAGGGGCTCTATCTGGGGGCGGCCATGGTACGGCGGATAAGAGGGAGAGGGGAAACGAAGAAGGGAAGCTAGGGTTCGAAAAAGGCGCGGCTCGGAGCGAGGATAAGAAGGAGGGGAGAGGGGCGTATGGGAGGCATGAGCTGACGCGGCAGACGGCGGAGAACGGCCACCTGCCTCGCTTCCGTCAGAGCAGAGGAGAGAGGCGGGGCGACAGAGAAGAGGAACAAGGGGAGACGGCGTGATCGAAGGGGTATGGGCCAGGGGGACAGAAAGGGCCGGCCCAGGAGGAAAAGAGGGCGGGCCGGAGCTGCTGCTGGGCTGCGACCAGGTCGGGTGGACTGCTGCTAGGGCTCTCTCTTGTTATTTTCTTTTTATTTATTTAATTGTTTTGTTTTTGTTTTGTTGCAGATTCAAGCAAGCCCATAAAATAACCCTTTTTGGAAGTTTTTGCAAATTTTGATTAAAGGAAAAAGAAGATAGATATGGAGTGAGGTGAGGGTCTTGGTGCACATGGCAAGAAACAAGATCACACAAAGAGGTGAAAAAGAATGGGGGGTTTTGTTGATGCATGATCAAGATGATGAGGGCTTAGCAAGAGCAATAAAGAAAGAGCCAACACGAGTGGTTTCACAAAGACCCATGCTCCATTTCCAAAAGTACAAACATAACCAAAGAATAGAATGGTGGTGATTTGCATGGCCCATGCATGGGCATTAAATGCCATGTTTTATTCTTGTGAAAACAATAATAATGACATGGCATTTATACACATGCATCCCTAAATATGGAGTAAAGCCAAGCTAAAGGGAAAAGAATTGGATCCATCCCAACCCACATGAGCTAGATTAAATGGCAAAAGAAAATAAAAGCTCATGGGTAATTAGGATGGTGGAATTATAAGGTGGTGACAAAGAAAGGTGATGGAGTTGAATAAAAGATATGCCCCCAACTCAACTTGGGCATCAAGCATTTATCAAGAACCAAATACAATATATCAAGAGTCAAATACAATTACTAGTGCATATGAGAGAAGAACCAATGAAAAGGGTTTTATATGATGCTCAAATGCAAGGTGGCATGATGACATGAGCATGATATAATTATGATGCAACAATTATATGTAGGAAGTAGCCATTATATTACTAAACCATGTAGCATTACATATGTTAGACAGATGGGATGCTACAACTCTCCCCCACTAAACAGGAATCTCGCCCCGAGATTCTAGGAAGAAGACGAAGACACGAAGAGGGTAGGATACTTGGCACGGAGCTCATCTTCACGTTCCCAAGTGGCTTCATCAACGGAATGGTGCGACCACTGCACCTTGCAGAACTTGATGGACTTGTTGCGAGTCCTTCTTTCTGCGACTTCAAGAATTTATATGGGGTGTTCTTGATAAGAGAGATCTTCTTAGAGATTGATGAGTTCATGGTCCACGGTCCTGCCGGGATCCTTGAATCACTTCTTGAGTTGAGAGATATGGAAAACATCATGGACCTTGAGTTTTTCAGGGTGCTCAAGAGCATAAGCAACTTCTCCTCTTCTTCCACGAATTTTGAAAGGACCGATGTATCTAGGAGCCAGCTTTCCTTTGATACCAAACCGGTGTGTGCCTCTCATGGGAGTGACATGAAGGTAAACGAGATCACCAGGGACATACTCCATGTCCGTGTGCTTTCTGTCATAGTTGCTCTTCTGGCGACTTTGAGCAATCTTTAGGTTTTCGAGAATGATGTGAACCTTCTCCTCCGCTTGAGTTACAATGTCGGGGCCAAACAATATTCTTTCACCCGCGCCCGACCAACCAATCAGAGTTCTGCATTTACGACCATAGAGATCCTCAAATGGTGCCATCTTTAGACTTTTCTGGAAGCTGTTGTTGTAAGAGAATTCAGCATAAGGAAGGCATTCTTCCCACTTCATGCCGAAAGAGATAACTCAAGCATGGAGCATATCTTCCAGAATCTGATTGATTCTTTCAACTTGTCCTTGCGACTGAGGGTGGTAAGCTGTGCTGAAGTTCAATTTTGTCCCCAAATCATTTTGGAAACTTCCCCAGAACTTGGAAGTGAAGATGCTTCCACGGTCTGAGCTGATCTCAAGAGGAACCCCATACAGAGAGACAATTCTGTTGATATAGAGCTCAGCCAACTGAATTGCAGAAATTGTTTCCTTGACTGGAAAGAAGTGAGCCACTTTAGAAAGCCTGTCAATGAGAACAAAGATTGCATTGTTTCCCTTCTGCGATCTTGGAAAACCAGTGATGAAGTCCATCTCTACTTTCTCCCATTTCCATTCCGGAGGCTTCAATGGCTGTAGAAGACCGGAAGATTTCTGATGGACAGCTTTAACTCTACGGCAGACATCACACTCCGAGACATACTTGGCACAATATCATTTCAACCCAGGCCACCAATATTGTGTTTTCAAGTCCATGTACATCTTAGTGCTGCCAAGATGGATAGAAAGACCAGAATCATGCGCCTCCTTGAGAACTTGCTCTCTTAAACCCGGATAGTTCGGAACAAACATCCGGTGTTCAAAGAAAAGAGTGCCTTGGTCGTCGACGTGGAAGGACTCATACTTCGAAAGCTGAATATTGGAGATGATCTTTTTAGTGTAAGGATCACCAAGTTGAATGGAGTGGACCTTTTCTTCCAAGAGAGGTGTTGCCAGAAGGTTCAGAAGATACCCTTGATCCACAATTTCAAGGTTGAGCTTGCAGAATTCCTCACACAAGAGAGGATGTTGTTCTTCCACCATGAGGTTGTTGACATAAGCTTTTCGGCTGAGAGCATCAGCCATGACATTAGCTTTGCCCAGAGTGTAGTTGATGGTCAAATCGAAATCATTTATTGCTTCAATCCACCTCCTCTGACGAAGGTTGAGATCAGGCTGTGTGAAGATATACTCAAACTCTTGTGATCAGAAAAGATCTCACAACGGTTGCCAAGCAAGTAATGCCTCCATACTTTCAAAGCAAAGACAACTGCTGCGAGTTCGAGGTCATGTGTAGGATAGTTGATCTCATGCGTCTTCAACTGTCGAGAAGCATAAGCAACAACTTGTTTTTCTTGCACAAGAACCGCACCCAATCCTTACAAGGAGGCGTCACAGAATATCTGGAAAGGCTTTGATGTATCTGGAGGAACCAAGACTGGTGTGGAAGTGAGCTTCTCTTTGAGTGTTTCAAAGCTTGCTTGACATGCAGGTGTCCAAAGGTATTTCTTGCCTTTCTTGAGGAGATCGGTAAGAGGCTTCGCAATATTTGAGAAGTTTTGAACGAAGCGACGGCAGTAACTGGCCAAACCAAGGAAACTCCGGACTTCTTTGACATTTATGGGTGGAAGCCAGTCAACAATTGTCTTAATAGTTTCTGGGTTGACGGCAATGCCCTTGGCAGAGATGACGTGACCAAGGTAGGTGACTTGTGGCAGCCAAAACTCACACTTGGAGAACTTTGCATACAGGCGGTTCTCACGAAGCTTGTTTAGGACACACCGAAGGTGTTCTTCATGTTCTTCCTTTGACTTAGAATAGACTAAAATATCATCCAGATAGACCACAACGAACTTATCAAGATACTCCATGAAAACCGAGTTCATAAGCCTCGAGAAGGTGGCCGGTGCATTGGTGAGACCGAAATACATGACCGTGTACTCGTACAGGCCATAGCGGGTGGTGAAAGCTGTTTTAGGAACATCTTCCTTGCGAATCTTGATCTGATGGTATCCACTTCTCAACTCAAGCTTAGAGAATACCACAGCTCCAGCTAGCTGATCGAAGAGATCATTAATCCGCAGAAGGGGATATTTATTCTTGATGGTTTTAGCATTGAGAGCCCGATAGTCAACACAAAGTCTATCGGTCTTGTCTCGCTTCTTCACAAAGATGGTTGGGCTACCCCAAGAAGAAGTACTGTGTTGAATGAAACCCAACTTTTCTTGTTCATCAAGCTGACGTTTGAGTTCAGCCAACTCAGCAGGACCCATTTTATAAGGCCGCTTGGAGATAGGAGCGGGTACCAGGTTCAAGTTCAATCACAAACTCAACCTCACGATCCGGAGGCATACCTGGCAACTCTTCAGGAAAACATCTGGGAACTCACAGACTACCGGAACACTCTGAATACCTTCCATAGCATCATCATTCAGAGCCGCCAAAGAGAAAAGCTGAATTGCAGGAGTCAGACTTGGAGAATAGACTATATGGCCTTCAGGAATTTTCAGAGAAACCGAGCGTTCAGCACAATCAATCATAGCTGCATTTGCTGTTAACCAATCCATGCCCAAGATAACATCAATATCAGAATTGCCCAGAATAATTAAGGAAGCCGGAAACAAAGAGCCACCAATTTCAATTTGATTGCCATGGCTGATATGAGCAGCCCTCATGTTTGACCCAGGAGATTGTACCACAAGACGATGCAATAAAGGAACCATAGCCAGATCATGATCATGCGCAAACTTGTGAGAAACAAAAGAATGTGAAGCACCAAAATCAAACAAAACTCGTGCAGGGACTGAGTTAACAGGAAGCATACCCATCACAACTCCAGGTGCATGTTCAGCTTGAGCGGCGTTGACACAGTTGGCACGAGCAACCGTAGACCTAGGCTTAGTGTTGATGTTGAGAGCCCGAGGTGGAGGTGCACGAACCATAGAAGAGCTTGCCGCAGGTCTTGGAGGTGGTGGTGGAAGAGATTTGTTGTTCATTGGACAATTCCAGTGCTGATGCCCAGTGTTTCCACAAGTGTAGCAAGCACCAGGTGGACGTGGAGCAACGTAGCCAGGGACTCCGCCAGGCGCTCCAGGGTAGTTGTGGTTGTAGCCCCTAGGAGCCGCGGTGAAGGAGTTTGGTGGCCTTGCCGTGTAGCTTGACGGTCTTGGTGGAGCCGGGAGCGACGGTGGGGTGTTAGGAACCCAGACACGACGCTTAGAAGGAGCTGTCATAGCTGAAGAGCTTGCTGCATCGCGGTTGTGTTTCTTTGACTCCTCAAACACTTGCCTACTTGCTTCTTCCTGCAGAGCTGTATGTTGGAGTTCTAGAAAAGACCCCGGCCTTGCTTGAGTGATTGCATATTTAATTGAAGCATTGAGCCCTTGCCTAAACCTCTTCTGCTTTTTCTTGTCATCAGAGATCTCATCGCCACCATACCGAGAAAGGTTCATGAAGTTCCTGATATAGGTATTGACATTGTCAGTGCCCTGCTTGAGGTTGAGAAACACTTCCTTCATCCTTTCCATGAAAATTTCTGACAGATATTGCTCCTTGAAAGCCGCAGTGAATTGCTCCCAAGTAGGCTGAAAACCAGAGAGGTCTGCCTTGAGGTAATTTTCCCACCACAGAGCTGCATCTCCCTTCAGAAGGTGCATGGCACATTTGACCCATTCTTGCTCAGGAACATCCGCAGTCATCAGCAACCTTGATATTTCATGCAGCCAGTCATCCGCATCAAGTGGCTGATCAGACACCTCAAATTGGCGTGGGTTGAACTTCAGAAAACTCTTGATGTCTCCTCGCTTGGGAGGTGGAGGTAGCGGAACAAACTCATTCCTCCTCACGCTTTCTTCGAAGCGCTGCTGATTCTGCTGCATAGTGCCCAAGGCATTTGCAATACTTGCCAAAGAAGCCCCCAGTTCAGGTGGTATGTCCTCCTCAGAACGGCGTGGTGGTGCCATCATGTGATTGATATAAAACACAAGTCAGTACTATAATGGAGAATAATAATAATCCAAAATAGTACCAAAATGGAATTAACCGAGATTAAAGGATACAATTCACTGAGATGATATTAAAATATCAACAAAGTTCAAGGCACCTAGAAGATATTAAGCGTATCGCACACGAATGAACAAGGAGTGTGATACACAAACTAACAAAGAAAAAAATTCCGCAAATTTCGGAATTAAAATACCACTATATGCGCAAAACCACTTAACGAATCAAGATTAGTAACTCTACTGATTCAATATACAAGAGCGAATGATAAGAGTAGTGGTATGGTCGCGACTCCATCCCGCACTCAAATCATTACTCCGCACATGAATCAGTAAAACACATATCCCAACACCTTCTTCTTAAGATGAACCTAAAGATTAGTAACTACGGAAACGAACACCCCAAACAAGATAATGTCGGATAACAAAGAGTAAGACATATCGCACCGGTATACAACGAATCAGATAGATCGTGTCGGTTTACAAAGGCCTGTCGGTATGGAATGTACCAACAGTTGATAACCAAAAGGCAGATAGCGATAACATTTGGATACAACAGATAGACAAAGAATTCACACACACACACACACACACACACAACCTATGGTACTACGGAGCCCAGAACACGTGAATCCTAGTTTGAATTTTAGAAGAGGATTGAAAACGTTACACTTCCTTACCAGAAAAAGGGTGGGTGGGTGGGTAAGAAGAAAAATGGAAGCAGTCCTACTCTCACGTTTTGTTTTTCCCTAGTATACATAACTACCAAAAATATTTTCTAGACTGACAACGACCATTTTGGCTGAGACCCTGAAGGGCGGGATGGCTCTGATACCAATTATAACTACCTCGGTGAATTACGCTCTTAGTTACATGCCTGGATGAGCGAAAGTGGTTAAAATAGTACGGTGGGGCCCGGGGCCACTCACGGTAGACCTTTGGGCCGCCCTAACCACTTTCAGAGCATCGGGACAAGAACGAGCGGCGTAATCGACAGGCGAAGGGATCAACTACATACACAAGTGAGTATGTATGCAAGCCACATACAACAGTCCTCAGAGCCATTCCATCGAAAAGAAATAGAAATATTGCAACGCCATACGGCAAGATTCAAATATCCTAGATAGAGATAATATTTTAGGATAGCTCCTCATACATCAAACATCAGAGTATCAGGCGGAAGCGGAACACAAGATCCTAGTACGGATAAGAAGCAAATCGGCATAAGATGCCACATAAATAAACACATCCCGCCCACAGATCTCACGGATCCCCGTTCCCGGAATCTCTACACCGAGTGATTGTTGCCAACATCATCCGTATCTTCCACCCAGTATCCATCTTGCGAGTACACCTATTCATCTGAATCAAACAATTTATCGTGTGAGACCCTAGGGGTACTCAGCAAGTCTTTATGCCTCTAAAGGGGGCACAACCTGGGGTGACGCAATTGCAGCAAAAGATAATAACTATCAAGTCTATAGATACTTGCCAACCATCCTCCTAACCAATGATAGACGGATGTCCGTGAATTAAAAACAATAGTTATAACAGCATAATTAACAGATCCATCCTCCTCTTCGCTTACCAACAAGGAAGCGGACGAACAACCCCCATCCGTTGGCAGTTTTATTAACCATTCCATGAGTATTGCACTATTTATTAGTCAGGTACTTAGTCAATTCAAAAGCGGTACTTTAGTTAGACTTGTCTATGATCGACAAACTGTGCTCCAAGTCGTCCATAACCGCGGACACGGCTTTCACAAAGATTTACCCTACAGGGGTGCACAAATAGCAACACACACTCGATCAACCTCGGAAAAACCAACTCAAAACCCAACGAGGCATTCACGACAAAGCGATCACAGGATTCAGTAATATTTTAGGGGGCCACCCCATTAAGCTACCCGCAACGAAGCTAGCTAACTCCGAGACGGACTCAAGGTTTGTGTGGACGGCGGTAAACGACTGGGAACCCGAAAATGTGACTAGGCTTGTCGATATAGTGAAAACGTGTCACGATCCAAAACAGTACAGGTGCTCCACGCAGAATCTTAAATTAAACAGTAAGCATGGCATAAGTATAGAATAGTAACAAAACCCCAAACTACTTGTGGCTCTAAGAAATAGAAATGAATCAAGCTCTGGCTCAGGGGGGTCCATAAGGCCTCCCGGATGTGGATAGTACGAATAGTCGAGGAACAGAAATCAAGTACTCGGGGTCCTACGGGACACAAGTGAGCATGAAAAACCAATTAGCAGATATTGCTCACCGGTGCCTCTTTCATTAGTTATCCCATTACTACTCAGGTTAAGTTGTTTAGGTACCTTGTTATCCAACAGACACTCACATAACCTACACATGCTTTTCTACGACTCGCATGGCTCAAGCAACTCCTGTAGTAATGGCTCATGGGATGGAGGAATAACCTTCCGTGGGGTTTAAAAGTAAAGGCTATGCAGTACTTGGGATTCAATTTAATGCACTCGCGACTCAATGATGCAAGAATAAGATAGAGGCAATAGGTACTATATGTATGGAAGCATGTGGTAGTGCTTGCCTGGCAGCTCAGTTGAAGCGAGAGATGGATCTGGGTAGAACTCCTGTGATTCCTGGTAATTCTCCTGCTGGGCGTCTATTCGAAGAAGAACCAAACAAACAAGGGCCAACATAAATAAAGTGCACAAGCATATGAATTAAAATGCGACAAGAAAAAAAGCATGCCATGATGAATGATGCACAATTTACATGGCATTAAAGTAGCATGGCATGGTGAGGTGTGGGGTACAAGAATAAAGCATTTTATTATCTCTTCGGTCAAGTTTTATTGTCATAAACAGTTCTGGTTTTTAATAATGACATGATGCATGCTTCAATTCAGAACAAGGAATGCATAGATAGAACGGGCTCGTCGCGCTGATCGATTTAGACATATTATTTGTCAAATTTGGAGTTATAGATTTAAAGTTATTAATTTATTAAGAAAAGGGCATTTTATTGTAATTTTAATCATCTCGAAAATGTAAAGTGGTCAAACAACATTTTGAATAGCAGATTTCAATTCCTCACATTTTTCTGATTCCAGAACATATATCATTTGTATTATTTGGATTTATAATTTAAAAGTTATTATTTTCTGGACTTAAAACATATTTAACAATTTCTGAAATTATTTTTATTAACAGAAAAAGATCGCAGAACTTTTTGCACACAGAGGCAGCTAGCCACACCGACTGACAGTTGGCCAACCGCTGACTCGGCACAGGTGACGCGGCGAGATTGGCGCGGGGACTTTTGTCACCGCAGGGTGAGCTAGCCGGTGCGGATGACAGATGGGACCGGCGTCCGGCGGGTCCACCGCACGCGCGACCCAGCCAGGGTTTGCCACGCGGACGATCCGGGGAGGCGCGGGCATGAAACAAAGGTTTCCGGGGTGCCTTTTTGTGAAGAATCCACGGCCGCTGTCGTGTGGGGTTATAGGTTACCGGAGGGACTACGGGTTGGCTTATTCAAAAGGCAGGGGCTAAACTATAAAACGGCGCTGGTTGCTGCTGCTCACTGAAGGAATCGGGCCGTGCCGGCGGCGGGTCCGATCATTTTCCGTCGACGGTGGCGACGAATCCGCTGAGTATTTTGCATCGCGGTAAAATCAAAAGTTGTAGAGGGGACAAAACTCTAGATCTTTCGTTAAGGAGATTTCCGTAGCGATGGACCATGTTGTCCGAGATCTGGACGCGAAAAACTGCGCGCGCGGTGTCTGTTGCTGCTGCTGTAACTCTGACGAACGGATGGTGTCGGCTGGCAAACTGACAGAGAAGAACCCGACTGGCGGCGTGACTGGCGGGGAGGATTCTGGCGAAACGGCTAGCTGAAACATGGCGACGCAAAAGCGGAAAACCTAGAGGGTTCATCGTTCTTCAACTTCCGTTTAGGAGGCTTCTCGAAAGGGGGACTGCAGAGCTCGGGGCTCCGGTGGGAACAGAGGCTGGCGAGGGAGTGCTGCTGCTACTGCAGGCTGCAGGCGCGCGTGGCTACTAGGTGCGGGAGGTGGAAGATGATGTCCGGGAGAACGAGGAGCTCACCAGGATGTTGCCCGTGGCGTCACTGGAGCGAGAGGAGGAACGGGTCGACGTGGAAGAAGCGGTACTGGAAGCTCGGACTCCGGCGGCTGCGGCGTGTCCGGCGAGCTGCAGGGGCTCTATCTGGCGACGACCATGGTACGGCGGAGAAGAGGGAGAGGGGAAACGGAGAAGGGAAGCTAGGGTTCGAAAAAGGCACGGGTCGGAGCGAGGATAAGAAGGAGGGGAGAGGGGCGTATGGGAGGCGTGAGCTGACGCGGCAGACGGCGGAGAACGGCCACTTGGCTCGCTTCCGTCAGAGTAGAGGAGAGTGGCGGGGCGACAGAGAAGAGGAACAGGGGGACGGCGTGATCGAAGGGGTATGGGCCAGGAGGAAAGAAAGGGCCGGCCCAGGAGGAAAAGAGGGCGGGCCGGAGCTGCTGCTGGGCTGCGACCAGGTAGGGTGGGCTACTGCTGGGGCTTTCTCTTGTTATTTTCTTTTTATTTATTTAATTGTTTTGTTTTTGTTTTGTTGCAGATTCAAGCAAGCCCATAAAATAACCCTTTTTGGAAGTTTTTGCAAATTTTGATTAAAGGAAAAGGAAGATAAATATGGAGTGAGGTGAGGGTCTTGGTGCACATGGCAAGAAACAAGATCACACAAAGAGGTGAAAAGGAATGGGGGGTTTTGTTGATGCATGATCAAGATGATGAGGGCTTAGCAAGAGCAATAAAGAAAGAGCCAACATGAGTGGTTTCACAAAGACCCATGCTCCATTTCCAAAAGTACAAACATAACCAAAGAATAGAATGGTGGTGATTTGCATGGCCCATGCATGGGCATTAAATGCCATGTTTTATTCTTGTGAAAACAATAATAATGACCATGGCATTTATACACATGCATCCATAAATATGGAGTAAAGCCAAGCTAAAGGGAAAAGAATTGGATCCATCCCAACCCACATGAGCTAGATTAAATGGCAAAAGAAAATAAAAGCTCATGGGTAATTAGGATGGTGGAATTATAAGGTGGTGACAAAGAAAGGTGATGGAGTTGAATAAAAGATATGCCCCCAACTCAACTTGGGCATCAAGCATTTATCAAGAACCAAATACAATATATCAAGAGTCAAATACAATTACTAGTGCATATGAGAGAAGAACCAATGAAAAGGGTTTTATATGATGCTCAAATGCAAGGTGGCATGATGACATGAGCATGATATAATTATGATGCAACAATTATATGTAGGAAGTAGCCATTATATTACTAAACCATGTAGCATTACATATGTTAGACAGATGGGATGCTACACGGGGCCAGGACGGCGGAACGCGGCGGCCGATGGGATCGAGCGTTGTGGGGAGCGAGAGCGGTTGTGGTGGGAGGCTGGGGTTGGGGGGTCGAGTGAGTGTGTGAGACGGGATGGGAAAATGTTGTGTGTATGTGTAACACGGTGTATTCTTTAGCCATGTCAATCGTTTTGAAAAATACTGTTATTTGCACCAGGAATGGATCGACTGGATACGTGTGGTCGTTTGGATCGAAAAACTAGAACGGGTTGTCACCGTCCAGATATCCACGCGGACCGATTCAGACCACCAGTAGTGAATGGGTTGGCCCGGTGAAGCTGCCTCACCATTGTCACCAGTTGCCGGGTAGGACAGGCAGAGAGGACTCCGTTGCTCATGCAGAACCATTGCACGGGTCCATCTGAGATTGTGATCAGTGATACGATAGAGAAGCCATATATTTCCACGAGTTAACCATTTAGATTTCTAAAAGACGTATGTATCATCTTGTTAAGTATTTTAACTAGATACATATGAATTTAGAAAAAATGGATACCATTAATATGTATGGGAGGAAGTATATAAATGCCTTTTCATGGTGCTAATCAAGCTACTTACACAAAAGTAAGGACTCGATATGCTTTCAAAAGTAAGGACTTGATATCTTCAGTCCCAAAATCTTATGGAACATCAGCGTGTATGATGGTACCAGATATCATGTATCTCTCGGCAGCCTGGACAAGATTGTTATATGTTGATCCAAATTCTACAAAGTAGAGGCCAACTTCTGACGGAGCGGAGCGAGGCCCGTCGTCGGAGGCTTGGGCCGATTACTCTTATGATGATGAGGATCTAGCTCTATTACTCTTATGCTCGTTGCCTAGTTGTTATACTCACTTTCGTGATACAATGTTGTTGAGCCGTGATAAGATAACCCTTCATGAAGTGCAAGATGCCCTCAAACAGAGGGAAAAGATGAAATCTATGGTGCAGGCAGATGGGGCGTCTTCCAAGGCTGAAGCTCTGCAGGTTCGTGGCAGGACCGAGTAGAGATTTAACAACTATGGCAACCGAGATAAGAGCAAAGACGGCAGAATTCGTTCGAAGTCCAAGGGAAAGGACAAGTTCTGCAGGTATTGTAAGAAATCTAATCATGTTATTGATGATTGTTGGAAGCTGCAGAATAAGGAGAAAAGGAACGGTACTTACCAACCAAAAGATAAGGATCAAGGTAATGGTAAGGTTGTTGTTGTTTCTGGTGATAGTTCTGACGGTGAATGTTTAGCCGTTTTTGCTGCTTGTGCATCTCGTGATGATGAATGGATTCTTGATACTGCATGTTCGTTTCATATTTGCTGTAACAAAGATTGGTTCAGTTCATATGAGTCTGTGCAGACTGGAGATTTTGTACGTGTGGGGAATGACAACCCATGCCATATTGTTGGAGTTGGATCTGTTAAGATCAAGACACATGATGGCGTGACCCGTACGTTGAATGAGGTGAAGCACATACCAAGCATGGCCAGAAATCTGATCTCCCTGAGTACCATGGACGTTGATGGATACAAGTACGCCGGTGGGCGTAGGTTGTTAAAGGTATCGAAAGGCTCTCTTATTCACATGATAGGTGATATGAATTCTGCTAAGTTATATGTTCTTAGAGGTAGCACTTTGCCTGGTATTGCTGCTGCTGTTACTGCTAATGATTCTGATGATTGTGGTAAAACAAATCTATGGCATATGCGTCTTGGGCATATGAGCGAACATGGCATGGCAGAATTGGTTAAGAGAGAGCTGATTGATGGTTGCAACTTGGGTAAGTTTGAGTTCTGTGAGCACTGCGTTTTTGGTAAGCATAAAAGAGTTAAATTCAATGCTTCCGTTCATACCACCAAAGGCATATTAGATTATGTGCATGCTGATGTATGGGGACCTTCCCATAAGACTTCTATTGGTGGTGCTAATTACATGCTTACTATTATTGATGACTACTCAAGAAAAGTGTGGCCATATTTTCTGAAACACAAATCTGATGTTTTTGATGCTTTTAAGAAGTGGAAAGTTATGGTAGAAAAGCAAACTGAAAAGAAGGTAAAGGTACTACGTACTGATAATGGTATGGAATTCTGTTCTAATGAGTTTGAGGAGTTTTGCAGTAACGATGGTATGATCAGGCACCACACCATCCCTTACACTCCTCAGCAGAATGGCGTGGTTGAGCGCATGAATAGAACCATCATCTCGAGGGCTCGCTGTATGTTGTCCAATGCAGGTATGCATAGACGTTTCGGGGCTGAAGCAGCCAACACAGCGTGCTACCTCATCAACAGGTCACCTTCTATTCCACTTGAGAAGAAAACTCCCATTGAGGTATGGTCAGGTTCGCCTGCTGATTATTCACAGTTGAGAGTTTTTGGTTGCACAGCTTATGCTCACGTTGAAAATGGAAAGTTAGAGCCTAGAGCTGTTAAGTGCATATTCCTTGGTTATGGTTCAGGAGTTAAGGCATATAAACTATGGAATCCTGAAACTAAAAGGATTTTGTTGAGTAGGAATGTTGTTTTCAATGAATCCGTTATGTATCATGACAACTTGCCATTAGATCCCTCTCCTGTTGCTATTGGAGAGGAGGGAGTTCGTGTGCAGGTGGAGCACCTGCAGAAAACTGTTGATAATAATGTTGTTGTTGATGATACTCATGAGGAAAATATTGATGATGATGTTGTTCAGCACTCACCTACTGTTTTGCAGCAGCCACAGGAATCTATTGTTGCTGATAGACCGAAGCGTAACATAGTTCCACCTCGTCGTTTAATTGAAGAGTGTAATCTTGCTCATTATGCTTTGAGTTGTGCTGAACAGGTGGAGCATGATACTGAACCTGCTACATACAATGAGGCTATTTCATCCGTTGACCGCGAGAAGTGGGTTTCTGCTATGCAAGAAGAGATGCAATCGCTTGATAAGAATGGCACATGGGAAGTTGTGCGCTTGCCTAAACAGAAGAAGGATGTCCGCTGTAAGTGGATATACAAGAGAAAGGAAGGTTTGTCTCCTAATGAGCCTCCAAGGTTTAAGGCAAGGTTAGTAGCAAAAGGTTTTAGCCAGATTCCAGGTATTGACTATAATGATGTTTTCTCTCCGGTTGTGAAACATAGCTCTATTCGTACTTTCTTTGGTATTGTTGCTATGCATGATCTTGAGCTTGAGCAGCTAGATGTAAAGACTGCTTTTCTGCATGGTGAACTGGAGGAGGAGATTTACATGGACCAACCTGAAGGGTTCATAGTTCCTGAAAAAGAGGATTTTGTGTGCAAATTGAAGAGATCGCTTTATGGTTTGAAGCAATCTCCAAGACAGTGGTATAAAAGGTTTGATTCATTTATGATCTCACAAGGTTTTAAGAGATCTCAGTTTGATAGCTGTGTTTATATAAAGTTTGTTAATGGGTCACCTATTTACTTGTTGTTATATGTTGATGATATGTTAATTGCTGCCAAGAGCATGAAAGAAATCACTACTTTGAAGGCACACCTAAGTAGTGAATTTGAGATGAAAGATCTTGGTGCTGCTCAGAAAATCCTAGGTATGGAAATTAAACGGGACAGAAAATCTAGGTTGTTGTTTCTTAGTCAGCAAAGTTACGTTGAGAAAGTTCTTCAACGTTTTAATATGCATGATGCAAAGTCAGTTAGTACTCCTGTTGCTCCTCACTTTAAATTGTCAGCATTACAATGTCCTAGTTCTGATGAAGATATTGAGTACATGTCTCGAGTTCCTTATTCTAGTGTTGTTGGTTCCTTGATGTATGCCATGGTTTGTTCTCGCCCTGATTTATCATATGCTATGAGTTTGGTGAGTCGTTACATGGCTAATCCTGGTAAAGAACATTGGAAAGTTGTTCAGTGGATTTTTAGGTACCTTCGTGGCACATCCAACGCTTGCTTGAAGTTTGGCAAGACTGATGAGGGACTCGCAGGCTATGTGGATTCAGATTTTGCTGCCGACTTGGATAAGAGGAGGTCCCTCACAGGTTATGTGTTCACGGTAGGTGGATGTGCCGTGAGTTGGAAGGCAACACTGCAACCAGTTGTTGCTTTATCTACAACCAAAGCAGAATATATGGCTGTTGCTGAAGCTTGCAAAGAGTCTGTTTGGTTGAAAGGTTTGTATGCTGAGCTTTGTCAGGATGATTCTTGCATTAACCTGTTCTGTGACAGTCAAAGTGCTATTTACCTTACTAAGGATCAGATGTTCCATGAGAGAGCAAAGCACATTGATATCAAGTACCATTATGTGTGTGATGTTGTTGCACAAGGTACACTGAAGGTATGCAAGATAAGCACTCATGATAATCCTACTGATATGATGACAAAGCCTGTTCCTGTTGCTAAGTTTGAGCTATGCTCAAGCTTAGTTGGTATAACTGATTAGCCCAAGTGGCTATTGGCGCCGAAAGTATTTTCTTTGTTTGTTTAGGGAGATGATTACCGTTGATGCTACAAGAAGGAATTTGTCTCAAGGTGGAGTTTGTTATATGTTGATCCAAATTCTACAAAGTAGAGGCCAACTTCTGACGGAGCGGAGCGAGGCTACGGATCGTTGATGACCTAGGTTACCACCGCTATATATACTTCTTGTAAGCCGCCGGCTGGGATAAGTTGCATCTGTGAAATCCCCGGCGTTGTGTAAACACTCTCCGTTATAGTGAAGTTTCGCTGGCTGGCGCCCGTAGTTTTTCCCTTCTCTTTGTTGGAGAGGGTTTTCCACGTTAAATATGTGTCCCCTTGCTGTGATTTTGTTTTCGTTCTTCGTTATTTACTTGTCGCAAATCTAACAAAGATCCCCTCCACTAGAACTACTAGTAGATCTTAAGCAAAGCCAATTTGCAGGCTACTAGTATCCCTGCGGAAATAATTTGTTAGCAAACATAGCCACATAGGAATACCGCAACAGGTGATCTGGCGAGAGTAATTGACGACTAATAAGGCCTTGTTTACCTCTAGAGTATTTTCATCCCCTCGGTGTTTGGGGATAGAAGGGGATTTGGTGAATCCTGTTAGATATTGTAATAGGCTTTTATCTTATACGTGTGTACACATACCTGTACAAATATGACTCTTACCTCTTGTACAAGTCATGCCCACTTTGGGTCTATATTAACACGTAACCATATCAAGGCCAAGGTATGTTCCACGCCAGATATTTGACATGGTATCAGAGCGTCCCTTCCGAGACCTCTAGCTGCCGAATAACCCTAAAAACCCTACACCGCCACCGCCGCTGATTCTTCAAGCCGCCGCCGCCGTTGTTCTCTACAGCCGCCGCTACCTACGACCACAACAACGCAACGACTGCAGCCCAGCCGATCTACCTGATCGCCGCTGCCCCCACGACTACGACGACACGACCGCAGCCTAGCCGATCTGATCTGATCGCCGCTGCCCCTACGACTACGACAACACGATCTACAACCACGACCGCCGCCGCCGCTGAGATCATTCAGCCATCGCCGTCAAACAAGACATCATGAGCTCTTCATCATCATCCGTCGCGCTGGCCGCTGCCTTGGGCATGCCCCCCGCGCAACAGCTGAACCGCACCAACCATCTTGCATGGAAGGCGCTCGTCCTCCCCGCGTTTCGTGGTGCTCGTGTCATGGGCCTCCTTGATGGCATTGACCATGCACCGCCCGAGACTTTGGAGATTGAGGATGAGAATAAGAAAAAGGTCGAGGTGGAGAACCCGGCCTACACTGCATGGATCGCGCGGGATCAACAGGTTATGCGTTTACTTTTAAATTCATTGTCACCTGATATTATTTCCCATGTTCTTGGTGTGAGCTCTTCCGCCGAGTCCTGGTTCACGATTGATAGCATGTTCAAGACTGCTGCTCGCTCCAAGATCTAGCATCTTCGGAGCCAACTCAACGACACCAAGAAGTTGGCGATGACCGCCGACGACTACTTCACCAAGATGAAGGGGTTTGCCTCCGAATTGGCGGCGGTGGGCAAGCCCCTCGACGAGGACGAGCTTGTCGGGTATCTCCTTCGTGGTCTCGAGAAAGACCACTACAACTCCCTCATCACCAACATCAATGGCAAGCCTGACACAACTCTCGATAATTTCTTTGGGCAACTCAACTCCTACGACATGCGCAACGGCTCCGGTCATGGGGCCCATGAGAGCTTCACTTCCTCGGCAAACATCGCCCGTCGCAGTCACGAGTATGATCGTGACCATCGCTCTTGAGGATGCAGCCCCGATCGCGGCAGTCCTGATCATGGGCGGCAGGACTACCAAGGAGGAGGAGGCGGTGGTGACTACCGACGAGGAGGCGGTGGTGGCTACCGTGACCACCGAGATGATGCATGTCCAGGGGGCGATGATCGCCCCCGTCGACACGATGATGACCGCCGCCAGGATGGTGGTAGCAAAGGGAGCCATCGCCCTAACCGTGCTCCGACACCGTTTGTGGACACGACGTGTCAAATATGCAATATCCACGGGCACCCTGCAAGGGATTGCTGGTGGCGCTATGGAGATGATGATGACTCTGATCGTGGCCACAAGGGTGACAAGAGTGCAAATCTTGCATCTTATGGTGTAGACACGAACTGGTACTCTGACATGGGCGCTACCCGTCACGTCGCCAGCGAACTAGCCAAGTTGTCAACGCATGAGAAGTACACTGTACATGATCGTGTTCACATGGCAGAAGGTACGGGTATGCACATTAGTCATATTGGTCATTCAAAATTTGCACATCCTCATGGTTCCTTTGATCTAAATGATATTCTACATGTTCCTAGTGCCTCGAAAAATCTTCTTTCCATTCATAAATTCACTCTTGATAATCATGTCTTTCTTGAGTTTCACCCTTTCTTCTTTTTGATTAAGGACACAAAGACACGAAGAATTCTGTTTAGGGGCCCCTGCCATGGTGGTCTCTACCCTTTGTTGCCCATGTTCAACGAGACCTCCAAGCACGCATTCATTGCAATAAAGTCGTCATCCTCTACATGCCATCGCTGTTTAGGACATCCATCTTCTTTTGTGGTTCAACAAGTTCTTAGGAAAAATAAAATAGCTTACACCCCAGAAAGCACTCCATAAGTTTATGATTCTTGTCAATTAGCCAAGAGTCATCAACTTCCATATCCCATATCCACTAGTGTTTCTACTGATCCCTTGGAGCAGGTGTTCTCTGATGTATGGGGCCCTGCTCCTCTTTCTATGGGAAAACATGCTTATTATGTAAGTTTTATTGATGATTTTAGCAAGTTCACTTGGATATATTTGCTCAAAAAGCGTTCTGATGTTTATCAAGCTTTTCTCAATTATCAACAGTATGTTGAGCGCAAGTTTGATAGGAAAATTGTTACTATGCAAACTGATTGGGGCGGAGAGTATGAAAAATTAAATGCTTTCTTTTAAAAGGTTGGCATGTTTTGTGTCCCCATTCTCATCAACAAAATGGTTCCGCTGAAAGAAAACACCGTCATATTGTTGAGGTTGGCCTTGCCTTGCTTGCCAATGCATCCATGCCTCTTAAATTTTGGGATGAAGCTTTTCTCACAGCCACCTTTCTCATCAATCTACTTCCTAGTAAAGTCCTTGAGTTTGAGTCTCCCACTGAGCGTCTTCTTCACATCACCCCAAACTATGATGCTCTTCGTACTTTTGGTTGTGCTTGTTGGCCTAATCTTCGTCCCTACAATAAACGCAAACTCTCTTTCCGCTCAAAATGGTGTGTCTTTATAGGCTACAGTCCTCTCCATAAAGGTGTAAAGTGTCTTGATGTTTCTACAGGCCGTGTTTATGTCTCTAGAGATGTTGTCTTTGATGAGAATGTCTTCCCTTTTGCCACTCTAAATCCCAATGCCGGTACTCGTCTGAAACAAGACATCTTGCTTCTACCATTCTCCACTCCCCAAGAGGATGATGCAAATTTTGATGATTATATTGTGCCTATTGTCTCCTGTTCTAATGTGTTGCAGAATGGAGAAGCAGCAGAAGAAAACGACACTGAAAACCGAGCTGAAATCACCTCAGAAACTGAAGAAAATGGATCGTTATCGCATGCAGCAGAAGAAGACAGAATCGGCGGGGAACACGAGGAGGAACATTCCTCTGCCCCGCCCAATCCCGAGGCAGATTCCCAGGCGACGGATCCCCAGGAGGATCCTCGGGTGGATACGGTCGTGCCTCCATGCAATGACGTGCGCGTGAGCCCAGTGTCCACACCCCCTGCTGCCACGCGTCACGACCTGGGCGGTCAATCGCCCACTGCTGCATGTTCCCCTGGTGCGTCGTCGCGTCTGTCGGCTAGCCCCAGGGGATCGTCTGTGGCGGCTGGCTCTGCAGAGGCGTCTGTGGTCAGCTCTACTTCAATGACTAGTGAAGATTCAGTTCCACACCCGTCGGTTCAATCTGCTGTTCCAGCGCCGCCGTCTCCTGTACGCACATGGCTTCAAAAAGGTATAAGAAATCCCAAGAAGTATACGGATGGTACAGTTCGCTATGGTATGTTGTCATCTACAGGTGAACCGTGCACTCTGACAGAAGCTCTAGCTGATGCAAATTGGCACAATGTTATGCATGAAGGGTACAAAGCCCTAATTGAGAATAAAACTTGGCACCTTGTTCCTCCTAGCAGCAACGAAAACTTGATTGATTGTAAATGGGTATATCGCATTAAGAAGAAAGCAGATGGCACAATTGATAGATATAAAGCACGCTTGGTTGCTAAAGGTTTCAAACAAAGGTATGGTATTGATTATAAAGATACATTTAGTCTTGTTATTAAAATTGCTACTATCAGGACTTTTCTAGCTCTTTCTGTCTCTCGTGGCTGGAGTTTACGGCAAGTAGATGTCAAGAACACATTCCTTCATGGTGTTCTGGAAGAGGAAGTGTATATGAGACAACCTCCATGTTTTGAAAATCCTAATGCTCCCCATCACATTTGCAAACTTGATAAAGCTTTGTATGGATTGAAGCAAGCTCCTCAAGCCTGGTATTCTAGACTGAGCTCTAAATTATGTGATCTTGGTTTTACACCTTCAAAGGCTGATACTTCACTATTTCTGTTCAACAAGTCAGGTATCTCTATGTTTGTGCTGATATATGTTGATGGCATCATAGTAACAAGCTCTTCCAATCATGCTATTTCTAGTTTGCTTCGAGATCTTAATAAGAATTTTGCTATCAAGGATTTAGGCAACCTACATTATTTTCTTGGTATTGAGGTTACAAGGACACAAAATGGCTTGCTCTTGACATAGGAAAAGTATGCTACAAATTTTCTTCAGAAAGTTGGCATGCATGAGTGCAAGTCGGCACCAACATTGTTGTCCTCCACAGAACAACTGTCTCTTACAGATGGTACACCTCTGAGTTCTGATGACAGTACATGGTATAGAAGCATTGTTGGAGGTTTGCAGTATTTAACCTTGGCACGACCAGATTTATCATATTCTGTTAATAAGGTTTGCCAGTATCTTCATGCTCCAACTACGAAACACTGGACAGCTGTAAAACATATTCTTAGATATGTAAAAGATTCTCTGAAAACTAGAATTACTTTTGTGAAATCCCCTTCTACATTCCTTAGTGCTTTTTCGGATGCAGATTGGGCAGACTCTCTTGATGATAGAATGTCCACAGGGGGTTTTGCTATATTTGTTGGACTGAATTTGGTCTCATAGAGTGCTAGAAAACAAGCCACGGTTTCTAGGTCAAGCACTGAAGCTGAATATAAGGCTTTAGCAAATGCTACAACAGAATTGATATGGGTTGAAGCTCTTCTTGGTGAACTTGGAGTTAATTTGAAGGATAAACCGTGTCTTTGGTGTGACAATTTAGGTGTTACTTATTTGTCAGGCAATCCAGTGTTTCATGTCCGTACTAAACATATTGAGATTGATTTTCACTTTCTTAGAGAAAGAGTTGCAGCAAACTTGCTGAACATCAAGTTTGTATCAAGTAAAGATCAAGTTGAAGATGGATTCACAAAGGCATTTCCAGTCAAGAAGCTAGATGAATTTATACGTTTAGATTAAGGGGGAGTGTTAGATATTGTAATAGGCTTTTCTCTTATACGTGTGTACACATACCTGTACAAATACGACTCTTACCTCTTGTACAAGTCATGTCCACTTTGGGTCTATATTAACACGTAACCATACCGAGGCCAGATATTTGACAAATCCCTCCACTTCACTTAATCCCCACATTTCACTGCATTTCCCCTCATTTCCCAAACCCCTATGGTAACTAGGATTTTTGGTGGTGGGAGAGGATGGGAGGATTGAGATCAAGTGATAAAAAGAGTAACTTTACACTCACAACATGATAAATTGATATAGTCTCTCAAGTAAAAACTCAATCTTTGCAATACATATATACATATACATATACATATACATATACATATATATATATATATATATATATATATCAGCTTGATGTCAGGCAAATTTTCTATTCGGTGGCAAAATAATTTTTCATGGAGTTTAAACATCTACTTACACCAAGCTCCTCTCAGTGATGGGATCATTTCAGCTCCTTCCAAATGACTTCATCAACAATAACTTATTATAAAGGCAACATATACAGGTGATCCCTAGTCAAGATCTGGAGGCTTCGTGTTGTACCCACGATGACACATGTGAGGATCAGAGCAAATTCTCGCGTTGGCAACGGTGATGCCTACGGGCAAGAGCGTACGCAGGCCCCGTTCTAGATGGGTTATAGCACGGGCCCAACCCAGGAATTCAAGTAGGACTTTAATTAAACTTGGCCTAGAACTCTTAAAACTATGTAGTTCAGCCATCTCTGGCCCATGAGAAGCCAGCACAGCTCATGCCTTGTTTCATTCCTAGGTTCGTCCTGCATGCGGGTGTCACTACCATCTTGGGAGCATAGTTTTTGTATTCTCTCTGGCAGGCCCGGGCACACAGTTGTGCTAAACGTGCAGCCCGCACCGGGCCCCAAAATTTGGAGGACCCCAAATTTCTATATAAACCTGCTATATATATTTATTAGAATTAAAAAAATAGTAGATAAAATAGGCGCATGCCTTAGCTGGGCCGCACACGTCCGCTTTGTGGACTCTACCCTAGCAAGGATCGTTCGATCCGATCGATGGCCAGCTGCTAGCTTCCAAAAAGAGAACACGCCTCCACATACACGCCGCCACGGGATAGCGAGATATACGCATATACCAACGGAAGCCGCAGTCGCCGGTCGCTGGTCGTCCGGTAAGTTCCGATTTTGTTTTTCTCGTTTAATCACTTGATCGCTGATCGTACGTAGTATGTACCAGGCTGTAATCGGCACAGTACAGGCTAGGACTTGTCTGATCTTTAATTTTTCTAATCTCTTGTATATATTTTTACCAGCATTTTCTGAATTATGGGGCATGAATCTGGTTCCAAAAAGCGCAAGACAAAAGAAAAGGAACGAAGTCTAATTGCATCTCAAAGGGGGCTATGGACAGATTTGTTATAAAAGAAACTCAAGTGTTCTCAGATAATCAGTCAGTTGATCCTTCTACTCTTGCACTTGATATTGTTTCTTACAATGATCCTACAGATGATCAGACAGAGACAGAAAATAATGTTGAGGTAGAGGAAGATCATATTGAAGAAGATCATGTTGGTAACATTTTACAGCCTGGTATATTTGATCCAAGATCTTGGGATTCTCTTGATTCTAAACAGATTGATATTTTAGCTCAAAATGGTCCAAGAAGAGACTTATCAATTAAGAAAGGTCCTAAAGATAAATTTTCTAAAAGGTTTTCTGCAAAATACTATACTAGATTTCTATCAAATGGGGAGTATTGTGATAGAGATTGGCTTGTCTATTCGAAGGAACTCGATAGAGTCTTTTGTTTTGGTTGTAAACTGTTCACAAAAGGGCATCGAAAAGGTCAGTCGGCAAAGGAGGGTTGTAATGATTGGTCACATATTATCGCCAGACTAAAAGATCATGAGACTAGTGTGGATCATGTTTTGAATATTACCAATTGGTATGAGTTGCGTAGTAGACTGGAGAAGCATCAGACTATTGATAAAACTGCTCAGCGACAATTTGAGAAAGAAAAGGACCACTGGAAAAATGTTTTGTTCAGAATTGTTTGCATTGTGAAATTTCTTGCCAAGCATAATCTAGCCTTTTATGGTAGTAATAGCAAACTCTATGAAGATAGCAATAATAATTTCTTGGGTTTGGTAGAGATGTTGGCTGAATTTGACCCTATTATTTAGGAGCATGTTCGTCGTATTACAAACGAAGAAACTCATGTGCAGATTATAAGATTCAGAATGAGTTGCTACACTTGCTTTCTTCTTCTATTAGGTCTGAAATTGTTCGGAAAATAAAGAAGTCGAAGTATTTCTCTGCCATACTCGATTGTACCCCTGATGCAAGTCACCAAGAGAAAATGTCTTTAATTATAAGGTATGTGGATTTATCTTCAAGTCATGTTTGCATAGAAGAATCCTTTCTAGGATTTCTGAATGTAAATGATACAACTGGGCAAGGACTGTTTGATGTGCTAGAGAGTGAACTAAAGCTTCTTGATCTTGATATACATGATGTGCAAGGATAAGGTTATGATAATGGTTCAAATATGAAAGGAAAGCATCAAGGGGTACAAAAGAAACTTTTGAATGTAAATCCTAGAGCTTTCTATTCTGCTTGTGGTTGCCATAGCCTTAATTTGACTCTTTGTGATATGGCCAAGACTCGTGGTAGAGCTAAAGACTTCTTTGGAATCATCCAGCACATCTATACAACTTTTGCTAATTCTACTAAGAAATGGCATATTCTGAAAGATAGCATATCAGGATGGACTCTCAAGTCAGTGTCAGCTACGCCCTGGGAGAGTCGTGTTGAAAGTGTTAAATCTATTAGATTTCAATGTGCAGACATTCGAGAGGCTCTACTTCAGGTACACAATATTTTTATATTGATAATGTTGTAGTTTGTTTAGGCTTTGGCTACATCAAACTATAATATCTATTTCATTTCTTTTATTTCAGGTTTCTGAAACCGATAGGGATCCAAAGACAAGTAGTGAGGCTTTAGGTTTGGCAAAAAATGAACTTGGAGACTATAAATTTATAGTGGCAATAGTCATTTGGTATGAGGTATTGTTTGTTGTTAATTTAGTAAGCAAAAGCTTGCAAACAAAGAATATGCTTATTGATGTTGCTATTGAAAAAGTGCAAGGGCTTATTTCTTTCTTCAAGAGGTATAGGGAAACTGGTTTCTTAGAGGCATTGGACAAAGCCAAGGAAATTGCACTTGAGTTGGATATTGGTGCATAATTTCGTGAAAGGCGAGAAATTAAAAGAAAGAGACAGTTTGATGAGAACCCAGATGACACAAATGTTGCCACACAGTCTACAGAGGAATCATTTCGAGTCAACTATTTTATACCTCTTGTTGATCAAGCAATTTCCTCTCGGGCAAGCAGATTTGAACAATATAAGGGCTACCAGAAAATCTTTGGTTTCTTATTTACCTCTGAAAAATTACGGTCATTGGATAATGATAGCTTGAAATCTTCCTATGGGAATCTTGAGGCTGCCCTTAGAAAAGATAAAAAATCTGACATTGATGCCAATGATCTATATGTTGAGCTGAAGTTTCTTCAAGATTTCATTACAAAAGTAAATATGGGGCCAGTTGAAGTTCTGATTTTTTTTAAGCGACGTGATTGTTTTCCCAATGCAAGTATTGCATATAGAGTTTTGTTGACCATTCCTGTCACGGTTGCATCAGCAGAACGAAGCTTTTCTAAATTGAAGCTTTTGAAGTCATATATGCGTACTGCAGTGACACAACAAAGACTCAGTGATTTAGCCACAATATCACTTGAGAGTGAAGTGTTGGAGAAGATCGATTATGGGGATATGATTGAAGATTTCATTTCGAAGAACCCTAAAAGAGTGATGTTGTTCAAATAAACATTATGCATCCGGAAGTTGACTAGGTATGATACTTAACATATCCAATTGCAATGTAAGATATTATGATATATATACATTATAGTTGTTAAATAGTTCAATTTTTTTTTAGTAAGGTAGGGGCCCATTTTCTATTTTCGCACAGGGCCCCGTATTTTGCCGGCTCGGCCCTTCTCTCTGCGACTGGGTTCCAGGTCAAAACTCTAGCCCAACGGGCTCGGCGGCGGAGTGCCACATTGTTATCTTCTTGGGGCATCACCGGGGAGCTTTGTTCCCATCGGTGCATCGAGTTGGAGTCATAGTTGGCGAGATGCTTCTTCAACTTCTTTGGTAGTCTAGGTTGCCCGGCGGTAGGTAGTGTTTCCTATTTTCATGTCCGACTTTGATTTGGTGCTCGCCGCCATATCACATGTCAGTTTTCTTGTTGACATGTTTCAGTTGGCTTTATTTAGATTGCAGGCTAAAAACCAGTTTCGAAGGTTTTTCTTGACCATTGGCTAGAAAAATGAATAAGAGTTGGTAGTGGAGCAAAATAATTAGCAACCATCCGAATAAGAACCAACATTTTGATCACGACCAAAATATTGGTAACCTGTAGTTTTGGTAACGTATCCAAACATGCCCCTAAGTAAGTGACGTAGCCTCGGTGAGGTCATACTGCGCCCACAGGCCACAGCGAATGTTGCCGAAGAGCAGCAGGGCTTTCTCCACGGGCCTTTCGCCTCGTGCCCGGCCTTTCAAATTGTTCCCTTCAAGACTAGTATCGATCAAAAGCATTGACCCGGAAAGAAATGCTAAACAGAGCAGCAGAATATGTGTGTTAGGTGAGCCGGCCGGTTGGCGTGCCAGTGTGCTCTCGGATAGAAGATGCGCATGGCATGTATGCATGCACCTCCCTCCCGGTCTATGCTCACGCGGTCAAGTGACTCCTGAAAAGCTGTCTGTACTCGGGCTAGGACTCGGCCGGACGTCCTCGCGTTCGCCACTTTCGTTCTTCTCGGATTCCGTCCATTGGATCGGCCACCGCTAGCCTGAGGTCCGTACTCCGGACCCAGGCGAAACCCGTGTACGTGCTTCGCAGACAAAACAAACGGCGTGGTTCCAAATGGGACTATGGTGCGCGCACGCGTGATGCCTGGCTGGCAGCAGGCTAGCATGCAGTACCGTCGCGACGTACAAAGTCGATCGAAGACTTGAGATTGTGATCACGGTAAAGTAGAACTTCAGCTCGACGACCCTGGACTGACGCCTCTGTGGAGTGAGTAGTCGTGAAAGAAGTCGTGGCTCGACTGATGCATGGGCCAGGAGGTGTGCGTTGAGCTTTCGCGTGTGCTGGAACCTTGCTGCCTCCCATCGTCCCATCCCAACTCGGACGGGAATCAAGCAAGCGGATAAAAGCGCATCGAGAACCTGCATGCACCGAGGGCGCCACCGCCAGCGCCCAGTTGCTGGCCACACGGCAGAGTCACCACCACCTTCCTCCTGACCCCGACAAAACCACCACGCACGCTCTTGACCACCTCCAGTCCAGTCCACACTCCCTCGAGTGATCAAGTCCAAGCAAGTAATCCACTCCTCCCCGACCCCGGCCAGTCCCCATCGGACCATCCCCCTTGGGGTTGGGTGGGTGCGTCTCGTTTTCTTCCCTATTTATACCCCGGTCAGCTGGTGCCATTTCCATGCTCAAAGCACACACACCTCTCACCAGACCAGAGAGAGAGGGAGAGAGCGCGAGCGCAGCCGCACGCAGGGTGCCGGTAGTAGTAGTACGCCTGCCTGCCTCGATCAATGTCGACTAGCGGCCGCGCTCCGGTCAGCCGCGGGGTGATCACCAAGACGCCGTCGGGGAACCCGCTGCCGCGGAGGGGGCAGGTCAAGGAGAGCATCGCCAAGCAGATCGTCGCGGCCGCCGCATCGGTACTTGTGTGCGACGCGGGAGGCGGCGGCGGCGGCGGCAAGAAGTTAGCCGGGGGCAAAATACTGCCGGCCCCGCCCGGTTCTGCCAAGAAGCAGCAGAAATGAGAAGCCGACGACCAAGGAAAGTGCAGCTACATATTGTCATCACCTAAGTTTTCTTGTGTGTGTCGTACGATGTTTGTAAACAACCTTTTGTTTGTGTAGTGTCGACCGTAACTAACGTCTACCACTGTCTTGCACTAGCATGGGAGGATAAGTTTCAAGTCCTTGCACTTGTCTGTACTCTGTAGTACCAGTACGTCGTAGGGGTTTTGCTTGTGTTGTCTTCTCGGTTGTTCCGTGTCGCTTGTCAGGGATGTACGATGGATGGTCGGCAAGTATTATCGCCTGATCTTTTCCTCTTGATTTATGCATACGAAGTGCTTTGGTTCCTCTCATGTTAATCGACCCTGTGCAAGCTGCATTCTACCCGTATTTATTATGTATATGCTAGCTCTAGATGGAGATCTGGTGGAACGCGGCGATTCTACCGTGCATGTTTCTATCTTTGATTCAGTGCTTCAAGATTCGTGCTGCCAAGTTTCGTCAAGTTTTGTCATGTTTTTGTAAAATGCATGAAAACTAAACTAATTGAAATGTAGAGAAACCGAGTAAAACATTGCATGGTAGTTAGCATGCATGATAGAAAGACATTTCTCAGATCTGGTGTTTATCAACGGAAGGTGCTACTCGCTCTATCCGGAAATAAATGACTTGTCTAAATCCACATCTATGCCGACTGTGTTTTAGTGCATAGATATACACGAACCTAGAAAAATCCAAATAACGTATTTCTGAATGGAGGGAGTACATCGTAACTAAGTTATCCATGCCACCACACAAAAGTTTTGGAAAAGCAACATTCGATTCGTTAAAAAGACCCCAACCTCATCCGTAGAGGTGAACATAGCAGAGCATAGAGTTGAGAGTATATAGCATAAAACCACCACAATTATGTTGAAATTTACCAAACACCACCACCACTTTACATCTACAGAACAAAATCCCGCCACATTCTACCTAGATTTATTATGTATATGCTAGCTCTAGATGGAGATCTGGTGGAACGCGGCGATTCTACCGTGCATGTTTCTATCATTGATTCAGTGCTTCAAGATTCACGCTGCCAAGTTTCATCAAATTTCGTCATGTTTTTGTAAAATGCAGGAAAACTAAACTAATTGAAAGTTAAAACGTAGAGAAACCGAGTAAAACATTGCATGGTAGTTAGCATGCATGTTAGAAAGACGTTTCTCAGATCTGGTGTCTATCAATGGAAGGTGCTACTCGCTCTATCCGGAAATAAATGAGCACATCTATATCGGCTATTTTTAGTGTGTAGATATATACGAATATATAAAAATCCAAATAACGTATTTCCGAACAGGGGGAATACATCGTAACTAAGTTATCCATGCCACCACACAAAAGTTTTGGAAAAGCAACATTCGCTTCGTTAAACGTTAAAAAGACCCCGACCCCGTCCCTAGAGGCGAACATAGCAGTGCATGGAGTTTATCGCCCCCACAAGGCGCCGTGCATGGCCCAGAACCATGTCTATCTAGGATGACCCAACAATTCGAGAGGAACAAAGCATTAAAGGATGAACAAAAGGAACGGTATCTACTTATAAATAGGTTCGCATCAAAGTTCATCTTTTAGGTTTGCACAGGGCAAAAAAAATCTTGTTCATAACATACACTTCTATGGAACTATTTTTGGAGATTTGGTAGCATTCCAAACTATAACAAAATTCAAGTGGATGTGGCTATCCGAGGTAATATAGTTACTCCCTCCGGCCCGATTTAGATGACGCGGCCACTGTGTATTGGATTTTTTGTGAAAACCCCCTCGCAGATTCAATTCTTCCTGAACGGAGTCCTCAAATCAAAATCAAAAATTACGGACCCGACGGAGGAGCTCCGTCCAGCGCCGGAGCTGGGCTCGAGTTGGTCGACGTCGACGTCGACGGCGAGCCCGCACCCATGTCGGCCGGCCGGGTCTGCTCGATGAGCAGAGGAGGCGGGGCCTCCCGAAGCAGAGGAGGCGGGGCCTCCAGGAGTCGCGGGCTCCCCCGTCGGCCGCTCCCCGCCTCGAGCAGCTCCGTCGCCACCCCTGGCCACTCAGCGCTTGCCGCCGGCCCTCTCCGCTCCTTGCTCGTCGCCGGTCCTCGCCGCTCCGCGCTTGCCGCCGGCCCTCTCCGCTCCTTGCTCGTCGCCGGTCCTCGCCGCTCCGCCCTCGGGATTCCGATTCGCGCTCGACAAGCTCCTGGACAAGGCTGTCACCGCGGCCGCTGCTGCCTCGCCCTCCATGTCTAGGCGATCGGCTCGTGTCCGAGTTGACCTCATCCTCCTCGCCGTTCCCTCCCCCATCGCCAAGGACAGCTCTTCCAAAGGTGACGCGATCTCCACTCCACCCCCACCTGACATTCCAGAATACATCAGACAACAATGTCCATTTATGAGTATTAATGAAATTAACCGGTAGTGCATCCAGAAACAATGTCCATCAATGAAATTAACAATGGCCATCAATGAAATTAACTCGTTTAGAGCATCAACTGCATCAGCAAAAACAGAGTATGAACCACACTTGCACCTGCACTAGTACCAGTAGCAGCCTCTCGGCCATAGACACTGACCCTGCCATAAGCAACAGCAGTGACACCAGCAAGACCGGCAAGATGACTAGCAGTCCATGCTCATAAGAAAAGAATATCTTACTTTCCAGCAACATAAGGAACACCTTTGGTCTGATTCACTGGGATCTCTCCTTGTAGAGCAAGGATAATATGTTCATCAGCCGAACAACCTCGTGTTCTTCACTGTAGCTCTCATAGCATCTATAGAAGCAGTGGCCTTGTCAATCAAACTAACCTCAGTGTCCTTTCTATATACCCAGCGGCTCTTAACCCAATCTTTTGAAATTCTTGTGTCATTTAGCTAGCATACACTGTGTCAGGCCCTTACTTTTGTTGAAACTTACAAAAGTAACCTGAAGAAATACAGAAAACATAGAGGACATAGAGCAGAAAGTTTCTATCACATGGAGTACAAGAATAACATATTCTTTCTAGGTTCCAACAGTAACAATTTTGCAAATCAGAAAATTGTGAACAAGCAATTCTCAAGGATACAGTAGACTGTTCTTGTTTTCACTTGAAAATCTAGTGACAGATCCCTGCATCCATGAACAATGTCCCACACCTGCAGTAGCATTGTTTATGTGTTAAATTCAATTGTAATCCAAAAACTTAAGTGGAGTAACTTTATTCACTTTTTTGTTCAGGTTCAAATGCCACAAGCTCTTTTGGATCTCAACTTGAGTCCACAAGAGGAAGAGGAGGATGGACAAATACAAGAAGAAAAAGAAGATGGACAAATACAAGAAGAAAAAGAAGATGGACAAATACAAGAAGAAGAACATGAGAAGGCACACCATACAGAGTTACCTGATTCTCACAGATTCGCGGCATACATTGCATTGAAAGCTCTTGGTAAAGGCGGGAAAGTTGAGAAGGCGGATAAAGAACTTGTAGCCACTCTTCTACAGACAAGTCTCAGCACAATTGATATAATATGGAAAAAAGCAACAGATCAAGAGAAGAAAAAGCTAGAGGTAGATGTTTCAAATCAAAAGAAGGGGAGGTGTGGACGAAAGAGAGTAAATCTTGGTCTGTCAAGAATGAGTTCCATTCCTCTAAACCAAAGGTCTACACTGAGGGCCCTAGCAAGGGAATTGGGTGTCTCCTATGCCACCTTGCAGAGAAGGTTCCAATGGGGTAAAATAAGGCGTCACACAAGTACACTCAAACCAGCTTTGAAACCTGAAAACAAGATTGCAAGGCTCAAGTTCTGCAGTTCAATGATTGATCAAACAACAACAGCAGAAGCAGAGCCATCGTTCCTCAGTATGGAGAACATAGTTCATATCGACGAAAAATGGTTTGACATGACAAAGCGCAACAGAACGTATTGTCTACTGCCTGAAGAACGAGATCCTGTGCAAACTATTCACAACAAGAATAGCATTGGAAAGGTAATGTTCTTAACTGCGGTTGCCAAACCCCGATACAATGAGAAAAGAGAAGTGATATTTGATGGAAAGATCGGAATCTGGGCGTTTGTCAAAGAAACCGCAGCCAAGTACAACTCCAAGAATAGGCTCAAAGGAACGATGGAACTAAAGACAATAATAGTTACGAGAGATGTAATGAGAGAATACCTTTGTGAAATGGTAATTCCAGCAATTGCATATCTATGGCCTGACAAGGAGGGAACCATCTATATTCAACAAGACAACGCAAGGACGCACGTTCTTCCAAATGACGAAGCTTTCCTAGCTGCCGTGAAGGAATCAGGACGGGATATTAAGTTGCTACAACAACCTCCAAATTCACCAGACTTGAATGCCCTGGATCTTGGCTTTTTCAGATCCATTCAATCCCTCACGGTTCGCTATGCACCAAACACTCTGATGGAACTCATTGAGTCGGTTGAACAATCATTTGATGGGTATGACGTGGACACTTTGGTCAAAGTGTTCATAAGTCTCCAGTCTGTCATGATTCAGGTTATGAAAGTTGAAGGAGATAACACGTACGCAATAACACACATGGACAAAGATCAACTGCTAAAGGAGGGAAAGCTACCTATGGTTCTAAGATTTGATGGTGAATGTTATTGGAAAAGCTTAGAGATTATAGCAGATCACGCGGAGGCATTGGCTCAACAAGAGGAGAAGAAGATGAAGGAAAAGCAGACAACCAAAGCATCAAAGAGAAAAGCCCAAGTAATTCTAGATGATCACACAATTATCCCAGGAAATATATATGAGATAACCCATCAAGCCTTATCCGTAAAAGACGTCGAGCCATAGGTGTGGACATCGACACAACTATTTACGAAAAATTAATAAGGGTTGCTTCGACCATTTTTGGACCAAGGGAGTATCCAAACCAAAAGCAGAATGAGTGAGACTCAACAGGAAAATCTCACCTCAGTACTACATAGAGAGATCATGTATTTGTTCCTATGAATTATACATTGTATTGTAGACAGGATGATGTGTGATGATGTAAATGTACATGTGAATATCTGATGTGTGAATACCTGTAATGACTCGATGCTTCCCATATCATGCAGTATTTGAACTAAAATGGTAAACTGTTCAGTTCTTTTGTGGGACATATCTTCGTACTCCTGCCTGAAATAAAATGGAGATACTATCAGTAACATGCTTTTAATCTATAACATGATAGTAAAAAACTGACTTCTTCTTAGGACTATATGTTTATTTATTTTACAACTAAAACCAAAATGCCATCCAGCCTTTATTAATCCATCTTCTTCAGTAAGTACAGAAACACATGGTATAATATGCAAGTCAAAAAGCAATAAGATAAGCAATCGTGGTCTCCAATTGTATGAAATTCTATTACCAAGCGATGGTCTAGTTCATTCCCTAAAAATCCACTCTACTGATTGCTGCTCTTAATGAAGTAGTGTCATAAAGAAAACATACGCAAGATGTCAATTCGGATAAAGGTTCATACAATTTTGTGCTAAACAATCGCATTAATATTTGTCTTACCAAAAAGAAAATGTAAAACAAGCAATTTGAGTAAGTCACTAGGGAGCAAATGTACCTGAAGAACATCTGGACTGTTCCGACACCCATTGTACTGCATCAACAAATTCTAGGCTATGATTGCCTTCTCAACTGCAGGAAATTCTGCCTCAAGCTGCTGCAACCTAAGCATTAAACCATGCCCTCCGGAATCAGTGGCCATCACATCTTCATGCAGGTCATAATTTTTTTCCGCAACCTTTAACATGAGGAAAACACAACATTTTTTCAGTACAAATGAAAACACTGTACTAACCATGATTACTCTTCTAGAACAAAATTTCCACACCTAGAACAAAAACGGCCAACAAAATATTACTCTTCTAGAACCATAATGCTGCCTACCAAATTTTGACTTCTGTTCTAAAATGCACATTCTTCTTTTTGGGACAAAACGCAAACATAATGCTGCCTCTCATGACTAGAATTCTTTTCAAAATCAAGCAGCAACTGCAGCATGCAGAACATGAATTTTGTGGGAGCCACAAAACGCACAACAGAACACTAAAAAACATCTTAATTTCCCCATCTGACAACACTAGTAGGGAAGGGTTCTAAACTGAAATCGTATCCTTGTATGCGTGAGAGGGGAAATTCCCACCCCTTGAAATCGTCATTGAAAATTTTAAAGGCCAATCATGTGCTCAGATTGGACTGAAGATTCTGAAGTGTGCCTCTCACCGCCCATAGCCATAGGACTTGAAGCAAATGATACGCAGGTGAATCGAATTTCTCAGCCAACTGATATCCCCAGAGTACGCAGAAATCTCAAGCTAAAAGGCACCAAAACCATGAAGCTACGCGCAGATAAATACTCTGAAAACAGAGGCGTTCGGCAAATTTACAGCACGGCACGGCGAGGCTAGGCCACTCACTCACTTGCTGAGCCACACGAACCCCACCCAGAGTAGCGGCACTTACTCTGCTAGATCCCTGAGCTGGCGTAGCATGCCGACGAGGCCTGCCATGGCGACGCCCTCGAGCAGCGCCTCCGGGTCATCCTTCTCCTCCGGCGCGTACAGGTCTGGATCCGCCAGGTCGTACTCGCTCGCCACCTCCGCTCCTCCCTCCCTCCCTCCACAAGAGTCAATTTTCAGGCAAGAATCCGTTCCCAAGAATCAATTTTCAGGCAAGAATCGGGCCGGGAAGTGGACCTGGGGAGCTGCGCGGGAGAATAGACATGGAGGAGGCGTGGGGAACCTTCGCGGCGCGAGGGTGATGGCGATGGCGCGCGCGGCCGAGTGAGCGGCAGAGCACGCGGAGTGAGCAGTCGAGTGAGCCGCGAAGGTGATAAGGGCGGTGTTGTTTGTCGGGAATTGCTTTAGGACCTTTTTGCATAAATCAGGCCGCGTCATCTAAATCGGGCCGGAGGGAGTAACATATTTCAATCATCGCTTTCAAGTTTTAGGGATCATGGTCCTGTTCGCTCTCACAATCTGGTCTACTGGAATATCTCATCAGTACTTTGACTATGACACTAGTGCATAAAGAGCTAATTAATTTGCTAAGGGGAATTTTACATGTTCTTGACTAGCTTGTGAATAAAGATGAGTGTGATTGTGAGAGCCGAGAGTGAGAAGTGACTCTGCTCGCACTCACATCATAAGCAAATAACCCACATGACACCAAATAAAGCAACTTATTCCCGGGCCCCAGACAGATACAGGGATTAAACAAAGAAGAACACGCAATCCAACAGAACGTGTCCAAAGAACTTGCCCTATATATAAGCTCTGTCTTGCACACTCCATCTCCAAACCTGCACTCGCCTTCGGCCTTCCCAGCAACACAAACCACTAGAATCTTGGACCCCGAGAAGAGGAAGAGAGGAGCAATGGAGTACGGGTACCCCAGCAACAACAGCTCCAACAACAAGGAGAAGAGGCCTCCGCTCAAGAGGGGCCAGCTCAAGCTCCAGATAGCCAAGGCCCTGGGCAGCCTCGTGGTGCCGGGCGGCAGGAACAGTTTCAGAAGATGAGATGAGGCCAAGCAGGAGCTTCTCGACCAATCTAGTTACAGGGGTGGTGTGGTGCTTGATATGTATAGGGATCGTGTGCAAGTTGAAGAAGAGTTGTGTTTTGCTCGAGTTTCCCCCTTTCTTCTCGGGCAATTAGGTTGTCCATGGGTGAACTGGAGCTTCGTGTTCGGAGTAGCTAGTGGTAATGTGTAACATATTCCACCTTTAGGCCTCGTTCGGTTGCTTCAGATTAAATTCTTGTCTGGAATAGATCGAAGTGTGGATTGGTGGATCCATGTGTTCCACCCGATCCAATATAGGGTAATCTCACGCATGGATTGAATCCCTTGTATCTTCAAAAGACGTTCGTTTATGCCCTGTTGACACAAGGGATTAATTTATGCCTATTTCGGTTGCTTCGCTTGCTCTGTGTCGTGGAATTGTTCCATGGGTCCGGTGACGATAATTTTTTTCCAGGCCTACTTAGTACAAGATGGTTGGATGAACCGGGATAATAATATCTTCTAGGCGTAAACGAAGACAAGAAATGTACTAGGCTGGAAAAAAAATCCTTCCCGGGCTGGAAAACAAGAATCGTGCCCGTCCAGGCCAATCCCAGCCTCTATTGGATTAAATGAACAAGGCCTTATGATGGTGGAAATGGGAATCAGCAATATTTGTTAACTGTTCTGCTTCTGAGATTCATGCGTGCTCTCCTTTTCATTTGTTGTCCAACTCTTAATTACTAGTACTAGTAAGTACAGACTGAATATATTGGGATGCAGTTTTTCGATACATGCTGCTTTGTCGGTTTAGTTTGGAGCAAGTTTCCTCGTCTCGGACGGCTCCGCCATGGAGATGGAAACCGAGCTCCTATGGTCTATAAGTAATCTCCACCCCCGTTGTCTCCAAGAATATGAACAGGCCAGATCAAATAGGCCGGCCGGCGTCGCCTCCACTACGCTGCTACGCCAACCTTCTTGATCCTGGCCACACGCCCTCCTGCATTTCTGCTGTCCTTCCCCTGCAACGACGGGGACCTCTGCCCCCCTGCTCCGTGCCGGTTGCGGGCTCGCCGCGCGGAAACTTGAATTACAGGGGAGAGGGGACGCACCTGCGAATGTGATTAACCAACCGCTGTCACTTGTGACCTCACTTGCCGTCTGCCGTGCCACCGTGTGGGACAGGCTGATAGGACGCTGTCGCTGATGCAGCGCCATTGCACGTACGAGTCGATCGGAGTTGTGATCAGTGATACGATAGGGAAGCGGTATGCTCCCAAGAGATAACCATTTTTGTTTTCCAAAAGACGTGTCATATCTAGATGACTTTTCGTGGGGCTAATCAAGCTGCCTACACATAAGTAAGGATTCAATCTTCAGTTCCGAAATCTTATGGAGCATCAGTGCGTACGATGGTACGAGATATCGTGCATCTCTCGGCAGCCCGGACAAGATCCCTCAACCGAAGTTGCTCCAGATTTGCTCAATATATTACTCCTGCTAACTAATGGGTATGCCGTATGGGTCATAAGAAATTCAGAACTGGTAGATCTTAAGCAACTAAAGCAGGACAGTAAACTCCCTCAAAAAAGCCATATCACATCGCCACATAGGAATACCACCAGAGGTGACCTGGCGAGAACAATCGGCGATTGATAAAGTGTAGCTAGATCTTTGGAACGATACGCGCAATGATTTGGATCACGAGTTGGGCTGAAACTTACTCTCTGATATTATAGCGATGCGCGATCTGTAGAGGAACTGGGTACTATCTGGTACCGAACTACCGCCACTTCAAAAGGGTGAAGATGCTCCGTTTCAGATGTGCATTGCATGAAGAGGATCGAGTAGTTCAGATATGTGCATGTTTCAGAATGAATTCACCGCAACGCCAATGCATTTTAAATGCCTATTTGTCAGAATATCTAAATATTAGATGCAAATTAAGAAAATAAATTCGGAGTTCGCCGGAGAAAATAGCAACTTCTGCATTGAGGAATCAACTATTAGTATAGTAAATAACATAATCGCTAGAAACATGCGATAAGCTATCTCTAACCAAGGAACAAACAAAACGTAAGTCACATAAAACCACCATATTTTTACACTTGTCTAAAGTCTTTGCACATACCATGACATCGTTTCTCCTTAAAACAAGCTTTCGTCCCGCTATATTAATATAGCAACTGTTGGGGATATACTTTCCGACGATACCCATTGCTACTCACTAACCAGGTTGACCCACCTCCGGGTTAGAGATTTGCTCCACGGGCGGTCCAGTGAGGGAAAGAAGATGGAGGCACATCCGGCTATAGAAAAGTCTAGAAGATTTACCGACTTAGGCTTGTAGATAGCTTGTAGCTCAAGATGTACTCTGTATCGACTGTATCGTAGTCGCATTAGTTTCTCCTGTAAACCCTAAGTCGGACGACTATATAAATCGACCTAGGGGCTAGCCTTTAGGACACAACCAATCTCAACTCGCATAGGCGATAGTGATCTTTGTAATCCTCTGTGAACCTCTGGCTCTGTCGTTAATAATGGATTGTAGCAGGAAGTAGGATCCGGCCACCATAGTCGGATCTAAACCTGGGTAAACATGTGTGCTCACCGTCCCGGACCACCGTACGTCTGACACCCCACCTTTTCTCACGCCTCGTGGACCCCCTCATGGCGTACTTGTCCGACGACAGTTGACGCCCACCGTGGGGCTAGTGACATTTGGATCTACGTTCTGGGCAGAATCTGCGCGTGCAGGAATCGGCAAAGTAATCGTCGTCGGTCGCGTCCTTTACACCGGTGATGTTCCTCTCGTCCTCCTCGACGAGACCTGGATTCTGGTTAGGAAGGCCATGACAAGCTACACAATTCTGTCAATCGGCGAGATCACGTCTACCACGGTTTCGCTGAACCCGCCCAACCCACCCCAGAGGTGATGACAGAGGCGAAAGAAATTTCTGGATCCACTCTGTTCATGGAGGCCGCAGAGTTTCGAATCTCAGAAAATCCCAAAGTAAAGATAGTTTAGAAGCGAAGAAAATGATGTGGTTGCAGCAAAAAATATGCCCAAAAGAAAAGAAGAAACAAAATGAAGACTAAGACATGTCGACTAAGAGACGGTGACCCGCAATCTTTGTAGCCTCGGAAGATGTTCTACCATGCTCCTAGCATCGAGGCGTCAAGTGTCAAACAACACCGTCAAGAAAGAAAAGCGAGACACTGTTGCCCGGAGCCTAGGGTTTCCCCCGACAGAGGGCAGTGAACAAAGGGAACCATGACGCCCTCTAGAAAAGGCCACCCGGAGGACGGCAACAAGAATTTCTACCGAAAAAACCCATCTGCAGCCTCCGGACAATCCTCTGCACGGCAGCCCCGCAGGGTCAAAGCCGCACACCACCAAACTCACGGCCCACCAGCATGTGCCACTAACGTCATCATCGTTTCACTTAAACTACTGTCGCGAGACATGCAAGACGAAGGCGAATGGTAGCTCGGCGCGCAGCAGAACATGGAACCCGTAGGATGATGGCACGGCAACGCGAGAACTAAGCAAGTGACGTAGCCTCGATGAGGTCATGTTACGTGCACAGAAGAATGAATGCTGCTGTTGATTCGCAAAAAAAAAAAATGAATGCTGCTGAAAAGTAGCGGGGCTTTCTCCGTGGGGCCTTCTGTTCGTTCAAATGTTCCGTTCATGACTAGCATCGATCAAAAGCATTGACCCGGAAAGAAATGCTAAATAAAGCAGCAGAATACGTAGTAGTACTAGTATGTTGTTAGGTTGATGAATCGTCCCTTTTATCATCGGTGAGCCGGTCTGCGTGCCGCCGCCGGGCGTCGTGCTCTCGGAAGGTCTCAGAGCATCTACACTCGGCCCCCCATAGCGTTTTGGGATGCCGGAACGAAAATTCGAGCCCAGCTACGCGTCCTAATTCTTTGGCGTCGTCGCAGCCCAGTTATTTACCCGGCAGCTCCAGGCCAAACCCAATGTAAAGGGAGGCAGGCGGGGGCGTCGGATGGCCACGTGGCACGGCGGGTGGCGGGAAGATTAGGCAGTACGTGTGCGCCAAACCGCCCCGGTCAAACCTGGCCCGCATGACAGCCGCATAGAGCCGTTCTTTCTCGTCATCAGCGCCGAGTAATGGCGCTGCTCGCCGCAGACTTCCTAGCCAACGGCAGCGGGCGGTGCAACCGACGCGTCCCGTCAAAAGGACAGGGCGGCGTTAATGCCCACCGCTCGCCTCTCCCTCCTCCCCAGTATAAAAACCCGCGGCAGTTTCCATTGCCGCCGCACGCGCATTACCTCGACGGCGAGCTCCACCATCTCCTCCAAACATCGTCTTCTTCTCCCTCTCTCTCTGCGATGGCGGGCCACGACGGCTACGACGACGCGGCGGACAACGGGTTTGGCCGCCTCTGGTTCCACGTCGATGAGGCGTAGACGCTATGGAGCACCGGCTATCCCGTCCCGTCGGCTTTCCGGCTCCCGATGAGGTGGACGGTGAGCCGCGGCGGCCTCGTTGTGCCGCCCATCCCCACCGACGCGGCCCGCAGAGCCGCGATCTACGAGCACTACTCGGGGGTGCTCGCCGACGAGGAGCACAACGACCCCCAGTGGGATCCCGACAACCTCCAGCCATGGGCGACGTTCTTCGCGCGGCAGTGCGAGGAACGCATCGAGGCCTACGACGGCGTTGGCCCGCCGCCGACCAACTACAACAGCGAAGGCCGGAAGCGGTGGTGGAGCGCTCCGGGACGGACCCTCTCCTGGGTCCTGGAGCACATTGCCAACGGCAACAACCCACCGTTGGTGATGCCGCCGCGCATCCCGCGCGATCGCCAGTAGGCCGCCAGCAACCGTTGGACGCCTCGCGCGTGCCGTCGACGTCCTCCTCCTCCTCGCGCTCGTCGACGTCCCCGGCGCGGTATTCGCCGTACCCCTCGCCGTCGCCGCGCTACCTCGCGCTCCCGCCGGTGAAGGACGAGCAGGCGAGCCCACCGCGCAGGCGCCGCGCGCCTCCCTCACCGCCTCGCCGCCTCCGCTTGGGCAGGCCCAAGCCCGAGCCCAAGAAGGAGTGGACGCCACCGCCGGTGTACAAGGCGGCAGCGCTCCAGCTGGCGAACGGCGAGGACCCGGAAGAATTTTCGGGTCAGAGGATGCTGGAGCGGGCATCCTTCAACGCCGTCCTACCGGCCACCGACGAGTTCGCCGCCAGTTGGTCCGCGCAGGACTGGCGGCGGGAGCAGGCCGAGCGCGCCAGGCATCACGGCCTCGTCGTCGACATCGACGACGACGAGGGGGCGGCTGGTCCTTCCACGCGGCCGGCGCGCAGGACCAGCGGCGAGGGGTGCAGCCGCCTGCCGCCGGCGAAGGACGAGCCGCCCAGCGACGACGACGACGAGAACGGCATGTTTAACTACGCCGCGTCGATGTACCGCCGGCTCGGCCGCCATTAGATGGCGTTTTTTTTTTGTTTTATGTAAATTTTTGTTAAGTTTAAAATGTTCGTTGAAGTTTGAACTGTTTCTCTAAATTTCTTCTAAATTTAAAAAACTTAAATTTTGTTATGGAGGCACGACTGGGAGCCGGTGCCCACCCATTTGGCAACATCGTGCCAGCGTCCCCTCATACGGGCAAAAATGGGGCCGCGCCAGATCCCCTACGGGGATTACGAGTGGAGATGTTCTCATGCTATGCGTGTGCATGCACCTCCCTGTCTCCGTTCAAGCGGTCAAGCGCCAAAGGCTTGTATGTACTCGGGCTCGGACCCGGCCGGACGTCGTCGCATTCGCCAGTTTCGTTCGTCTCATTGGGGATCGGCCACTAGCCAGCTGAATCCGTACTCCGGACCCGGGCGGGCATACGTCCCTTGCAGACAGAACAAAAGGCATGGTTCCAAAATTCGACTCCGGGTGCTTGCACGCGTGATGCCTGGCTGGCAGCAGTACAGTCGCGTACAAACTCGACTAGAACATTTGAGATGGATTCTGATCATGGACTCATGGTAAAGTAGAACTTCAGCTCGACCGTCGCCTATGTGGAGTTAGTAGTCGCGAACGATGTCGTACATACTTCGAGCATAATCGAGTTGATGCATGGGCCAGTCCGGAGGTGTGCACTGGAACCTGGCTGCCTCCCATCCCAGCTCGGACGGGAATCATCAATTAATCGGATAAATGGGCATCGAGGACCCGCACCGGCTGGGCATCTGTCCCTCTCCATATACTAGTGAGAACTATACCTGGCCAACGGCCGGCCCACGGCACGGCCCGTCCCGTTTAATTCTTACCGTGTGTGGCACAGCACGGCCTACCACGGCATGCTAAGCTAACGGGTAGTGCCGTGCCGGCACGTGGGCTTGGCCTTGAGGCCCAGACATGGCCCTTAAGTAAATGGACTGGCCCACGGCACGTTAGAAACGTTAAATGAACCCTAATTCGTTATTTTTAAACTATTTTTTAATAAAAATAATTCTAAAAATAGGTAAATATATATAAAATAAAAATAACTAAATAAGCTTAACGGCCCGTGCCGTGCCGGCACGTGGGCTTGGCCTAGGCACGGCTCGAGTCGGGTCACGTGTCAGGCACGGCCCGTTAAGTAGCGTGCTTCGTGTCGGCCCGCGTTCAACACGGCCCGTTGGCCAGGTATGGTGAGAACGCGAGCGGAAAGCTTTCAGCATGCCCGACGTCGGTGGTGCCCCACATTTGGCACACTCGCCACCAGTCAGCGAGAGTCACCACCTGCCCCCCCGACCCCGACCCCCGACTCGGCTTGGCGCTTAAGCAAAACCACCACGGTCTTGAGTCTTGACCACCTCCAATCCAGTCCACACGAGCAAATGACCAAAACTATCACATTTGAGGCAGTTTTGACTCGAAACTACCATCTTTGCCTATTTTGTCTGAAAACTACCAATATTAGGGTCGGTTTGTGACAGATAGCACTGATTGTTCTGTTTAGTCGTGTTAAACAGTTTTTTGACAGTTTTGGCCCACCTGTCGGGTCAACGTGGCAATGATTAAGACCGGCTAACGGGGCTCGAGGGAAAAAGGGCAAAAGTATTTTTTCCATTGGCGTTGACCCATCCCGACGAGCAGACTAAGGCAGGTGACGGCCCTGCCGGACCTCGCTCGCGTCCCTGCTGCACCGCGCCGCCCCTGCCGGACCTTGCCCGTGCCCCTACCGCACCGGAGCTTGTCGTGCCCCTGCCAGACCTCACCCGCGCACGCGCCGTATCGGAGCTCGCCACGCCGGCCCTAGCGGATCTCGTCCGCGCCCTTGCCGGACCTCGCCGGCACTAGAGCTCGGTGTGTCGCCCCTACCGAACCTCGCCCGTGCCGCCCCTGCTGGAGCTCCCCCGCGCTCCTGTCGAATCACGCCGCCCTTCCCTGACCTCATCCGCGTCGAACCCTGTTGAACCATGCCCGCGCCGCACCGGAGCTCGCCACTCTTCTCCTGCTAGAGCTTGCTCACGCCCCTGCTGAATTTGTGCCGCATCGGAGCTCACCGCACAACCCCTGACAGACTGCGCCTGTGTCGACCCCTATCAGACTTCCCCAAAGCAGCTCCACCGCTAGACACAACGATGCCCCAACGACGCAATTGGTGCCAGCCCCGCTCGCCCCTTGTTGCCCTCCTTCTTCCCTCTCCTAGCGCCGGCGGCCGAGCTCCTTGGCATCACCCCACACTCTGGCAGTCATGGCGCGGGCGAGCTGCGTGGGGCGCGCGGCGGTAGGAGGCCAGCAGCTAGCCCGGCGCGAGCTGCGGTCGGAGTGCGCAGGCGCGGGCGAGCAACGAGGCGCGCGTGGCGGCGGGAGGTAGTGCGCAGGCGCGGCCAGCAGCGGCCCGACTAGCTCCGGCGCGAGCTGCGGATCACGCACGGCGGCCGGAGTGCGCACACGGGGGCGAGCTGCGGGACACGCGTGCCCAGAGTGCGCGGGCGCGAGCGAGCTGCGAGGCGCGCTGCGGCGGGAGGCAGTGCGCGCAGGCGGCCAGCAGCGGCCTGGCTAGCTCGGGCGTGAGCTGCGGTGCAGGCAAGCACAGCTAGGACGGGTCAATGGGAGAATTTTGCATTTTCCTCTTGTTCCTTAAATTCCAAAGAATAATATAAATTTTCTAATTTTTGCGTAGACTTGACAGGTGGGCCAAAACTGTCAGAAAACTGTTTAACACGACTAAACAGAACAATCAGTGCTATGTGTCGTGACCGACCCCAATATTGATAGTTCTCAGACAAAATAAGCAAAGGTCGTAGTTTCGTGTCAAAGATGTCCCAAATGTGGTAGTTTTGTGTCATTTTCTCGGTCCACACTCCCAAGTGATCAAGTCCAAAAAAGTCGTCCACTCCCTCTCGGCTTCGCCTCGCCATCCACGGACCACGGACGCCCGGCCGGTTGGTTTGTGCTTGTACAGTGGGAGTCCTGAGACTGGGCCTATTTATACCCCGGCCAGCTGGTGCTCATTTCCATGCTCCAAAGCACACACACTTCTCACCGGACCAGAGAGCACAGCCGCAAGTACACGCCTGACTCGATCAATGTCGACTAGCGGCCGCGCTCCGGTCAGCCGCGGGGTGATCACCAAGACGCCGTCGGGGAACCCGCTGCCGCGGAGGGGGCAGGTCAAGGAGAGCATCGCCAAGCAGATCGTCGCGGCCGCGGCATCGGTGCTTGTCTGCGACGCGGGAGGCGGCGGCGGCGGAGGCAAGAAGCTAGCCGGGGGCAAAATACTGCCCGCCCCGCCCGGTTCCGCTAAGAAGCAGAAATGAGAAGACGATCAACGCAAGAAAGCAGTACTACTGTTACCTACGGTTTGTTCGTGTAGTGTCGACCGTACCGTCTACTATAATGTCTTGTACGTGCATGCGAGGATACGTTTCACGTCCTCGCGGCACTTCTCTGTAGTAGTCTAGCAGGGTTCTATGCAGTGCTCTGATTCCCCTGATTAACCATCCATCTTTGTTGGATGCTACCTGGATTAACATGCTAAGCTATGGCGAAAGGATGCTACACCTGTAATGAAGCTATCCATGCCATGGCACAAAAGTCTTGAAAAGGCAACATTTGCTTCGTTAAGAATGATCCGGACGCCATAGAGGCGAACATTCATGAGTTTATCGCCTGATTTCCTTTTTATATATGCCGTGCTCTGATTCCCCTGATTCATCATCCATCTTGCTGGATGCTACCTGGATTAACATGCTAAGCTATGGGCTATGGCAACGAAAGGCTGATACATCTGTAACAAAGTTATCCGCCAAAGCCACCACACAAAAGTTTCAGAAAGGCAACATTTGTGCTTCATTAAGAATGAGCCCTAGAAGAACATAGCAGATCTTGAGTTGATCACCTCAAGGCCTCGTGCATGGCCCACAATCATGTCTATCCAGTAGTATTATCCAACATTTGAGAGGAACAAAGCACAAACGAATGAACAGAAGAACAGAATATACTGATATATGCTGATTCTTGATGCACGAACCAACCCATCCCATCCTCAAGTGATTCAAGATCCACATACACCAAAAAAAAAAAGAGGGGGGAAGGGGGGAGCAAAAGGAACACAATCCTAAGTCACCACTTATAAATAGGTTCGCATCAAAGCTTATCTTTTAGGTTTGCACAAGGCAAGAAAAACTCAAATGCTGTTATTCACAAGTAGCAAAATAACCCCTGCAAAGATAGCAACATAACTAGGCAACATAGGAAACAGCAATTGTCATGTGGTCATAACACTGGGCATCATTAATTCATCATTGCTCCCTCAAAAACAGGTGATGATCATTGTCTCTTAAAACTAGGGTCCATTTTTTGCATCTATGCTCCACCCTTCTGTTTCTAACGCAAGTAGGTCAACCTGGAGCGCAAAAATGGAGTACAGCTTCTCAATGACCATCCAGAGAATTTCCCGTTCAAGATGATGTTCCCTCGCCTGGTTCTCGAATTTGAATGGAAGTTCTCGACAGGCTTGCTTCAAGTTCATTTAATTCATCAAGGTCTAGGTCATCATCGTCATCTATATCTTCGTCATCTGGCTCCTCATCGCCCTCCTTGCCATTAGAGGTTGATGAGCTTGGACCCTCATCTTGACTTCTCTTGCCCTGCAGATGCAAAGTTTAGAACATAAACATCATTAATACAGAGAATAACGTATTGAATGCATTTTGTGCAAACCAGCCTGCATTCATTGCATTCCAAATATCAGACAATTTTCATCTTGCACTCATTTATGTTGCTTCATTCTCTACTTCTTTCTCAAGGGTGCACCTCTGCAAGTGCAGAATCTCCGAACTCCATTCCTTCACTTTCCTATTTAAGTTCCACAATATTCGAGGTTTCATCTGAAACATTCTGTAACTGAATTCTGCCCTGAGCTAACTCTCGTACCAGTAAGTTAGCAATCAAGGGAATCAATCACAGGAATTGAGCCAAAGAAGAACCGCTTAGTGGACACACGAGCGCCTCATCTCTACTAACTACCCGCTGCTGCACTAATTCTGTGTCTTACCATAGACAAGAGATGGGCCACGTCACGTAAGTATTTGAAGGGAAGACATTCTATCTACATTTAAAGGGAAGACAGAATACATACATGACGTGCCCAGTCGAGCTACCGTAAGGTGGTCTAGTATAGAAATGGAAATTCACATAAGTAGCAAGAGCGTGATGCGTCCTAAAAGATAGCTCTCAATGTCCTCCGCCTGCCACCTTGCGCATTCTGGGGGCAAGTGCCTTCGCAAACAGACCAGGCAGGTCTTCTCCACTTTCTATTTCGAAGCACTTTCTTTCACGTGTGAACCGAACCATTCTGGAGGAGCAGTACTCCGAATACAGGCCATAATGGCAACCTCTCTATTGCAGGCTTACATCCCTCTTGATGCAAAGGACCTTCATGTGCTGTGAAATCCCTTATCTAGTTTTCAATTAATTATGCTTTAGCAATGTTTTGGTTCTCCTTCAAACCCACATACTAGTATACGTGCTGAATCGGGCCCTGCTAGTTGCCATAGTCGGAAGCAAAATCGCTCTAAACTAGCAAATATTGTAAAACCTTCATACTCTAGTTAACATATTTTAATCATAGCTTTCTTGTTTTAGGAATCAAGGCCCTTTCCTCTTTCACAATCTGATCTGCTAGAATATCTCATCAGTATTTTGGTTATACACTAGTGAATGAAGAGCTAATTTGATAAAGGGAAATTTTACCTGCTCTTGACTAGCTTGTGATTCGTCACGTCTTTCATAAACTTCATATGCTTCAGCGTCATCAACGAACACACTTGCATCTGCCATGAACAGCTCACGACCACTGAATACAAAAACAAGCACAATCACATTAAATACCACAATAGCTCATAACATATAACCAAAAGAAAATAAGGTTACCTCATGCGGTCATTCTTAGCCCTATCTGCCCTCAAGGCGGCCAGGCCAGCCTCTTTTTCTTCTGCCTTCTTCCTCTTCCATTCCATGAACAATTCTGTAGTCATAGGGGTTGTGGTTTGGACCTTTTTGCGCTGTTAAATGAACAGGCAAGGGAGAATGTGACGGAAATGCCAAAATTCATTTATTTAGGTAACAGAAGAAGAGGCGCAAGTGTTTCACTGTTCCAGGCATAGAGAATTTCTACTGATCTTTGTTTACCTGATCTTCAATCTCATCTTCAATTGCGACCTTTTGACTCTCTTCTTCTAGTAAGGCCTTCATCTGGGACTTAAGTACATAGCCAGGAGGAAGGGCATGCCTGTAGCGGCACTCCTTGCCACCATTTGGGCAAACCCAAAACCACCCATACTGTTTCTTCTCCACAGCATCAAGAAAATGCTTGCAAACCTACAAAACAAAATAATTAGCAAAACTATCATCCTAACAAAAACAAGTCAGTCTTGCGGACAGGAAAAAATAGGAAACCTAAGCAAAACTATCATCCTAACAAAAACAAGTCAGTCTTGTGGACGGGAAAAAATAGGAAACCTACATTTCAAATGGGGGGGGGGGGGGGGGGGGGGGGGGGGCAAAATTGGATAAGTAGGAAAATAAGGAGTGTTGTGTTCTGTGCTCAGCACTGTTCGTTTTAAATCAGGACGGTGAGATGACTAGATGAGGCTGTGAGCATATAAGTGCTATCTTTTAAGTATAATAGTAAGACAATACAAGTTAAACCAAAAAAAAAGAGAGAAGACAGTGACATGACATCATAACAGGTTTACAAGGGAAAACACAATGAAGAAAATGGCAAATCAGCACAGAATTGCAGAACTGTCATCAACGTCCATGTATGGTTATTCAACACAGGTCAGTAAATCCATTATCTACAACTAAAAGAATGTCTTGCTGAGTTCTATAACTAGTGTGTTTGGTTTCTACATGATAATGTCATTGACTTTTGGAGATTTTGACAGAGTATAGCTAATGTATCACATAGAACTCTACTTGAAATCCTTGATAATAACAAATTTTAACTACACTGCAACTTGGAAAATTTCCAACATGCCAATAAATTAGACTATATCAATTTGGTCACTTGGGACGGAGCATATACCAGGTGAGACCAGTGGCTCAACCACTCAAGGTACTAAAAGTAACTACTAATTGAAATCCTTGATAATAACAAATATTAACCACACTCAACCTGAAGATGTTCCAATGTGCCAATAAATTAGACTATATAAATCCGATCACTTGGGACGGAGAATATATCAGGTGCGTCTAGTGGCTCAACCGCTCAAGGTACTAAAAGTAACTACTCCCTCCGATCCAAATTAATGGACTTGGGTTTGACTAGATTCGGAGGTATCTAGCACTAAAACATGACTAGATACATCCGAATCTAGACAAATCTGAGTCCATTAATTTGGATCAGAGGGGATACTAATTGATGTGCTTGTCCAAAAGAGATCGCATTCAGCTTACAGAAAACCAACTAGAAACCACATATGGCGGAACATGGATTATTCGCATCACATGAAAACACAAGATAGTATGTCTAAAAAGCATTACTGCTTACGGTTTCAAATCCATATATTCCTCTCAAAATTAAAAAAAAGAACTCAAAATATGAACAGAAAACACAATACAAAGCAGCAAAATGGAACTAGTATTCTATCATCAGGAACAACTATTTGTATGTAATCAAACAAGGATATTAGTATGATTTCTTAATCTTTCGTAACAAAAAGAAGCTTGAAAGTGGCACATCATACAGTGAGAAATGCTTAATAATATGTACATAAGAGTTCCTGAATGGTGCATACAATATCGGTAGGTTTGTTCTGCTGGTACTCTGCGTTTTTTGACTGGATAACCTTCTCGAGGGTCTCCTGATCCCAGTCATCCATGGTATCCTCCTCTGTCCATGACAAAGAAGGGTGTGAATTTCAACCGAGCACTTTGAACTCCAAACATAAAAGATGAGGATCATTTGTGTACCTCCATCACGCTTGTCGCTGTAAATATCAATCTTCTCACCCTTCCTCTGGACATTCAGGTCATGTGAGAACTTGCACTTAAAACCCTTCTGACATTGTCCAGCCTTGAAGAACTCACAAAGTATCGACTTGGGATCAACACCTGCACACCATTTAGCATGTAAAAAAGACATCAGTATCTATGATGAGAACGGAATTATGACACCTTATGAACAAACTACCAGTATTTTACAATTCCGACACCTAATGAAACTTTAGTGTCCATTTGCAGCCTCCAGGACTTGACAGAGAGCTTATAGGGGTTCACATTGAAAAACTAACCAAATCATATCTACATTAGCAAAATCAACATCAGAGACCAGACACCAGAATTACAGGAACAACTTCCATACTATCATGTCCATATATGGACTCCAATAAACAGCATAACCAAAACAACAGATTCTTAATGCGCCTAATATCCACGAGAATAGTGACAAGGAGAGGAGGCCATACCAACGGGGACCTTGGGCTGGCTGACGGCGACCTTGAATAGATCGTTGAGCTCCTTCTCGCGCGCCGCCGCCTCCTCCTTCTTCTTCTGCGCATCCAAATCCACAGCAAGAAAAGAAAAACATCAGAAGAGCGAACCAATCGGATGAGGGAATTGACAGCTTCGATCTGAGTGTTCTCCCGTGCCTTGGCAGCGGTCTTGGCTGGGTCGGGCTTGGCCTGGCCGGCCTGGCTAATTTGCTGGACGTACTTCTGGACGGCCTTGCTCTTGTTCTTGTTCTTGAGTCCGAACGTCTTGTCCTCCACGACCTTCTGCTTCTTCGCCAGGTCCGCCTTCGACGCAGCAGCTTTCTTCGGCGGCATCCTGCTCTGTTCCTTGTTCTAGCTAGTGTCCGGTCGGGTAGGGATTTGGGCGGCGGGAAGAGGACGCCGCGAGGGGAGGCGAGGGTTTCCTGGGTTTCGAGCTGGGAGGAGGAAGGAGGCGGAGGTGGAGGCGGAGGCGAGGAGGAAAGTTCTAGAGATGGGAATGGTCTCGTGCAGATGTGGGAAACCGCTGTTGGACGGTGGGCCTCTGGTCAGGATTTCGATCATTTGGGTTGGGCTGGGCTGCGCTGGGCTGGGCTGGGCTGGGAGATTGGTTCTTAGATTGGGCGATCAGAATTGACCTGGGCATGTTCACAGGGTAAGAGATTGACCAACTCTTGTCCGTTGGAGGCAAAGAAATCTTTACTACTCCCTCAGATTCATATTACTTGTCGGTAAAATAGATGTATCTAGTACTAAAACATGTCTAGATATATCTATTTCAGCGACAAGTAATATGAATCAGAGGGAGTATTAATTTCAAAAGCGTGGTGAATGTCTCGTGTCACACTCCATATAATTACAAACAGAATGCCACCGCTAACAGATTTGGCAAAAAATCTTGATGTGCTACAGTCCCAACAAACTTACCTTATCCTAACAAATTTTATAACAACATGATCTCAATATTACTAAAACCAAGCATTCACATTTAGTCGCACGTACCTACAGGCTAATCTGAAACCCCTAACAACTCACACTGCCCCCACAACTCCCATCGTGCCGCCTATCCCATCCTCGGGAGACCCCTCCGGCGTCCTTTCGCTCGACCTGCCGTTGTCAGTGTGTTCGCATCTGAACTGCACGACTCTCATGAGCGCGTGTCACGCGGACAACTGATGACATAGTGGTTGCTCCGATCTCAGACTGTTGCCGCACCTCTCTCCTCGCCAGCTTGGCCGCACAATTTGGAATATGGAGGCCGGGGCAGTGGGCAGAGCATCGAGCAGAAGGGTCGACACCGATCAGCCGATGACGCCTTAATAATGGCCACACGTCAAATTCACCGTGCAGGTTGTGCCTACGCAACCTCACTCTCGTGTTTGCAGTCGATGCAGTTTGGGAGGACAAGCAGCTAGAGCCCTAGGAGGCTGAGAACCTGAGATGTTCGAGTATGCTAACCTGCTCAAGGCCAGGTGCACTAGCGTGAGGTCCTAACTGAAGGAGATCTCCTGTAGTACTATTATTAGAATTAACATCAATTCAGGTTTATCGGGAGATGTTCAGGATTGTGGATTTTAATCATGCAAATAATAAAAATTATCGGCTGCTAGATGAAATATTTTGACGGTTCAATCTCATTGAATGTTCTGGTTTGTCATCTCCCATACGGTCATTTTTTCTCTAACCTTTTCTCACAAAATGTTTGAGTGCGTATATGTAGCGATTTAATCATATGATTTCTACTATTCCCTCCGTCTCAAAATAAGTGACTTGGGTTTGTCTAGATTTGTATGTATCTAGACATGCTTTAAGCCTAGATACATGTGAATCTAGACAAACTCAAGTCATTTATTTTGGGACGGAGGGAGTATATAAAAAGTCTAGAGGTGGTTTTTGTTCGTCCGTCCGTCTGTCCGTGCGTGTTCGTATGTCGGCTCTTTGTTTGAACGATCAGGGAGGTCTCCACGTCGTATATGCTAGGGCCCTGCTATCTTTAGCTAGCTGTTTGATTTATTAGACCATGTCCTGCTTGAACAGAAACACAACAGAGATGAACACCACGACGCACCAGATGCCGGCACACCACGACGGAGAGGGGACGATGGCGAGGAACACCGGCGCGCAGAGCTTGGTCTGGGGCCGGCGTTGGAGAGGGGGTCGCTGAGGCGTGCGGCGGAGGGGCTCGCTGGCGGCGGGAGCTCGCGGGAGGACGAGAGGACGAGGGCGGCTGCGCCTTGCAGGGAGCATGGCGAGGCGAGCTAAGCTTGATGCCGGCATCGATCAGGTCCTGATTCTTCGAGGTAGAGGAAGAGGAAAATGCCACAGTTCCATTTTCGTGTTCACCCTGGCCAGGAGGCGTCCGCTGCTCGCCACTGCCCTCTACCTCGAAGGCTCCTTCCTCGGAACTCCCCAAAGGCGCCAGCGACATCGGTGAGCCCTCCGACTCGCCCCGCTTCCCTCCATCCTCGCCTTGTACCGACGCAGCCGCCCGTGCCTCGCCACTCGCCACACCCATGCGCACACGCGTCAGCCGCGACAGGAACTACAACCTGAACTGCCTCTGTTTCCTCATGTTTCCGGCGTATACCGCCCATCTCTAGCGAATCCCAAAGAGGGATGTCTCAACTCCCCTTAGGCGAAAACCTCACTCAAATCTGCCACCGGAGTCACTCGAAAACATCATCGCAAGTCAGCCCGACCTACTGTCAATTCTACTCCCAAAATTCAGTTTCACGTTCGCGGAAGGCCCCTCTGAACATCGTTGTTTTCTCATCGATACGATTAATCTCTAGGGACGCTACAATAATGAGATTTGTAGGCCGTTGTGTCCGCTGAAAACAGTGCCCCTTTTCATGCCCTATAGAGCTCGCCACCATCTACGGAAGATCGGCCGATGCTCAGATCCTCGATGATTTCCTCTATCAGTCCGTCAGTTTCGACCCCGGCGCAACACCTCTAATCCTCCCATTTTTTCCGTGGATGCGGTTCCTTCGGCATATTTCTCACTTTTGTGTCCCCTCTATGCACCTACGCAAACCGCAAGCAAATTAGTGCAGCATAACGTTCGCAACCTTCCCGTGAAAATCCGTTGAGCTAGCAATTTTTCGAATATCTGAATTCGGTTCGTCAGCAGGCAGTTCATGCCAATTTGCACGAAGCCTCCTGACACTTTTCCACTCTCCACCCTGCTCCCTTCCTCTCTGCAGCCAACTAGGTCGGCCCATTCCTTCAGCCTCATCCATGAGCGGCAGGCACCCACGCCGCGGCCCAATCCTCTCCCAGCAGCCCAGTTGCCTCTAACCCCTTTTTTCTTTTTCGAAATATTTCCTTTAGTAATTCAATTAATCCAAATCCACTTTCAAATTCATAGATGCAATTTTATTCAGAATTTTTAAATATTTTTAAATGGAAGAGTAAATGATTTTCACAGATGAATTCTTAAAATTACAAAAATGCCCCTAACTATTATAGCTAATGACATTTTTGTCCACTTCTATTTAAAATGCGATTATTATAACTTTTGACAAATAATATATGTTTTCTTATCCGCCATGCCACCTCTGAATGGAATAACCGTTCAGTCTGATGCCCCCTACCAACCTCGCATATGTTGCTGAATCCCCTCTGTTCGCCTCCATTATTTTACGCCGCCTCCCAGCCATCGCCTACCGGCCTCCCCACAATCTCCATGGTGACGACCAGCTCCATGTGCCAGTGCGCTCCTTCGGCGAGGATGGCCCTCGTGTGGTGTAAGAGTTCTAGGGCATCGAGCCTAGCCGGCTGCCGCCGGCGTCGAGGCTCGCGGTGCCGCAGATGATGGAGATAGTGGAGGCCGCGTATCACATGCGCACCAAGTTGGGGTTGATGGCATGGACGGTGAGGGTGGTCCTACTCCCTCCATATGCAGCAGATCTTGTCCCCTCTCGCGTGGCAGTGTTTGTGGCTCCAGAGAAGGATGTCGTCGACCGCACGAAGAAGCACATCAGCAGCAGTCGTGTAGGTCTTGGAGTTGAAAATGACTACATGATTAACAAGCCGTGGCAACGTATGGGCACTCTGCTAGTTCTTATTAAGGCGGTGGTCCAAGCAATCCCAACCTTCTCCATGTCGTGTTTCAAACTTCCAAGAGGCTTGTGTGAACACATAAATGCCATGCTGCGAAAGTTTTGGTGGGGTTGCAAAGATGGAAAGAGACGGACCTGCTGGGTCTCGTGGGACACGATGACCCAACCAAAATACATAGGGGGTCTCGGTTTCCGCGATATCGAGCTGTTCAATATTGCGTTGTTGGCAAGGCAGGCATGGCAAATTCTACAAGAGCATGTGTCCTTGAGTGCGAGGGTCCTCAAGGCAGTGTATTTCCCTACGACTCACATCCTCTCTACTGAGCTAGGTACTCACCCGTCGCAGGTCTGGAGAGCCATTCTAGAGGGACGAGATGCCCTCAAGCTGGGCCTGATCAGACGGATAGGGGATGGAACGGCGACTGATGCATGGCGGCAGAATTGGCTACCTAGGGATACTCGCCTCACTCCAATCGCCCCACGCAAAGAGGATGCCCCAAGGCGTGTGAGTGACTATATTGTGAGGACAAGTGCCACTTGGAACTGTGAGAAGCTGAACGAGTTCTTCTTACCAATGGATGTCGAGATCATCCGGGGGATACCGCTCTGTACTCGGGTCCAGGACGACTTCTGGGCGTGGCATTTTGAAAAGAGTGGGGTCTTCACTGTGCGATCATCATATCGCTTGTTGATCACGGTGAAGAGGACTAGAGAGGACTGGCTAGATGAGAGGGCGACATCTTCTAGTGTTTCGGCAGAAGGGAAACTGTGGACCAGTCTGTGGAGGTGTAAGGTGTCGTCCAAGCTGCGAGTGTTTCTGTGGAGGCTGGCACTGTGTTCGCTTCCCACCGGAGATGTGAGGCACCGGAGGAACATGGCTCCATCTCCGGTGTGCTCGATGTGTGGCTAGGAGGACTCTTGGTGTCATTCTCTAATTGAATGCATGATGTCAAGGTGGGTGTGGGCGCTTGCGGATCCGGTAATAGTTGAGCACATTAGCCTCTCAACAGAGCCGTCGGCACGCCAATGGTTGTTCGCGATGCTGGAATCCATGGAGGAGGGAGACTTCACAAGGATGGTGGTCACTCTTTGGGCTACATGGCACGCGAGAAGGAAGGTTATCCATGAAGAGGTGTTCTAGAGCCCCCTGGCGACACATCAGTTCATCTAAGGCTTCTTGTCAGACCTAGGACAGAGCCAAGGGGAGGCGAGGAAGGTGAAGAGCAAGGCACCAGTTTAGGGGTACAAGTGGTTGCCACCGCCGGCTGGAACTTGCAAGGTGAACGTAGATAGGGCGGTAGCAAAGACAGCGGGGGGGGGTGTCGTTGCGTTGTCTGCCGATCGGCTACAGGCAGATACATGGGTGCTTCGGTAGTGGTCTATGAGGGGATCACAAACCCAGGCTCCCTAGAAGCAATGGCATGCAGGGAAGCCCTCGCGCTTGTGGCTGATCTGCATGTGGGCGAAGTTGTGGTGGCTGTTGGAAATATGCCCTAGAGTCAAATAGTAGTAAGGACTATTATCATATTTCATATAGTTTATGATTAAGTTTTATATCATGTTATAACTGTATTGAGTGGAAACATCAATACACGTGTGATATACAAACAAACTAGGGATTCCTAGTGGAACTCTAGTCACTGGTTCATTGGTCAACAGATGATCATGTTTCCTGATCATGTGGCATTTTTGCTAGTTGGAAATGAGGTCATCTCATTCTGAGAATGAGATGATGAACCAATACCCAACCTAAACATCGTGATTCGATCATGTCACAAAGTTCAAGTTACGATGATTAGAAAAGGACCCTCGTAGACTATTCCTTAGACCGTGAGACTATATCAATCACTGTCTCCTGAGAGTGCTTAGATAGCATCAAACGCCATCTGGTAAAACGGTGGTTATAAAGGTGTGTTTAGGTATTCGGAGGAAACCGTAGAGGCAATATATGTCAAGAGCGGGATTTGTCCGTCCATGTGACGGGAAGATACTCAAGGGCCCACTTGGAGAAGTTATATCCAATAGTTGCGCAGCGTGTGATTTGATCACGGGGATATCACTTGTCGGAACGAGTCAAGTAGCATTATTCAGTAACGAGATTGAACGTGACATGGTGATGTCATTGATCAGATCTCGGGCAATGCAAGTATCGAGTGTCAAAGGGAATAATACACGACTGTCCCGGCTCAAACGACGAAAGATCTTCGTGGAACGCACAGGGGTCACATGGCCATCCAGGTCCCTCTGTCGATCATTGGTGTGGGAGTGTCCCGACCATGTCTTCCCGAACCGTGGGGTATCACGCTTAAGGGCTTGATGATGCTTAGAGAGCATTTATAGGATCGGTAGAATCGCCGAAGAAAAGTAGGGAGAAAACCGGAAGGGTTTCGGTAAGTCTAGAGGATGTCTGGAGTGGAGGTGGAAGGTGTTCCATGACCACGGAGATTATATAATGTGTGAATGAATGTTAGATATTGATTTAATCATTTATTCATAATTATTTAATAAAGATAAAATCAATTAAAAGGTCAAAAAGGCTTAATGGGTCAATTCCGGAGGGAGAGGGCCCATTAGGGGAAAGGAGAGAGGGAGAAGGGGCAAGGGGGAGGCCGGCTGGGCCTCCTCCCCCCTCCTCTCCTTTAGTCCCACCCCGGGACTTTGAGGGAGGTAGTACCTCCCCTCCCCCTATATAAAGAGGGGTATTTGGCCTAGAAAAATACACCCAATAATCAATAAAGGTCTCCCCACTTTTGGGAGGACCTCTAATTGATATTTTCTCTCTCCCCCTCTCTCTCTCGTGACCGTGGTCCCAATTCTGGACTGCGCGAGCGAGAGACATCTTCTCCGCGGAGCGCCGTCGCGCTGCAGGATTCGGATCCGAGAGCTCTACTTCCACAACTGCTGCTGGATCGGAGAAGCGGGAGTTATCGTCAGGCACCGGACGTGTGTAACTCTCCGCGAGGTGTCGCACTTGAGGCACTCAAGTCGTTGGAGCCAGAAGGAGCGCAAGGACTTCATCACGACCTTGAGGTCGGCTTCGGCTCGTCTACAGCAACCACGCTCTCCTGAGCGTTGACAGCGCTTTTCAGTCTTCAAGGGTAAGTTCGCGAAAAGCCCCTCCCGTTACTGTATTACTAATAGATAGGTCCTGGCAGCTTCAGGGGTTCAGGGGCGTAGAGTAAAATTTATTGTTTTTATGCGCGGAACCCCTATAGTGGTATCAGAGCTAGATCTATGTGTAGTAATGCTAGTACGGGTAGAACACACGAGATGTAGCGTGTGGGTGTTGATCTTTTAGTTGTTACCCTCCCACGTGTACTTGTGTATACCACAGTAATGCTTGATGAAGCAGCCCCCCAACCGACTTTACGCATTCATTCGCGAGACTGGTCCACGCTTGACATACGACTTGTACCGTATAAAGTGGCTTAGGGGGGTGTCTGTCTCTCTCGCATTAGTTGGTATGCCATTTGCAACGGAGGGCCCCGAAAGGGGTGTAGTAGAGACAACTACTTGATCAGCGTTGTGCTGAAAGTTCGTAGGTAAGAACGGTTCTTGTGCGAAAGCCCATTCAGCCACGTAAAACATGCAAAGTTAAAGTAGAGGCGTCTAACTTTGTTTTACAGGGGGGCGTTGCTTTGTGATATGGTTATGGCAAAGGTAAAGTGATTATCTTTTGTTGCATAGTAGTAGATAGTCACGGTAATGACAAACTACCACGCCGGAATGACACCGGTACCCTGGTGTCTACGGCGCCGGAACCCGGTGACGACGGATGGAGATCACGACGTGAAGGACCATATCACATAGCATTTACATTCAATGTTATTGTTTGTATGTCTTATTGTGTGCTAGTATTAGATACTCGACGGTAGCCTAATAAGAAGATCCCTGTTAAAATAACCAACGATTGTGTTCCCCCTTAGTGTGCACCACCAAGAAAGTTCTTCGGTGTGAGGCGATCCAGGGTTACAGGCATGGGTGTCATACATATCTACGTTCGCATACAGTGGGTGTAAGCCATGTTGCACAGCGAATACACTAAGGTTGAGTTGGCGAGCCTAGCACGCTAGAGAAGCGTGGCCTCGGAACACGGATGGTCGAAAGATCAAGCACGAGTCACATGAATGATGTGACCAACGTTTAGCGTCCACCCTTGAACCCACATTGATGGTCGTGACGATCAGGGGAGATGTGGCTGATAGGGGTCGTGTTATCACTAGGAACCCTCACTGAGGATAGGTGTTTCTGAGTGGAGTTATTAACTCATTTAATTATAAACTTAGTCCAAATTCCTTTTGCAATTATAAATGTAGAAAATGGTTCTTCCCGAGATTACCTTTCCTATCGACGATTGGTTAAAAGGAGAGAAGCTCAGATTAGATGGATCGAACTTCTCCATTTGGGTTGCCAGTCTCCATGTTCTCCTTAGCGAGAACGACATGGTCGACTACATACTCGACGGGATGGATTTGGATCCATCCACAGACCTTGAGACCCCAGAGGAGCGGAAAGACCGTTATCTCCGTCGGGAGATGGCCTCCTATATTTCAGTTGTGATGCGTTTCAGAATGGTGGACGAGCTGTGGCCTTTCGTGGGTGATGTCAACCCTCGTTCGGTGATGTTGCAGCTTAGGACACATTTCGTGGATCAGACACGCATTTGGGAGCATGAGTTGATGGGATACTTTCTCTCCATTAAGATGGAGGAGAACTCGTCACTAGACAACCACTTGCAGCACATGCATGATGTGTACATGAGGCCAGCTTCCTGGACGTCTGGATTACAGGCTCTTTCGCAAATGCTGCTGTGCTGCGGTCGCTGCCACTAAGCTACCAAGCACAAGTCAGGACTTGCGTAGTGAGGGGCGACACGGAAATGGAGTTCCACCGGTTCATGACACATCTCAGGAATGTGTTGGTTGAACCAGATGTCGCTCAGGTCATCAACGACAAAGGTATATATTTGATATACAGTTTTATAAATGTTATAATCTTGCAAACACATTTGAAGTGTTAAGTATATCTGATACTTGTTCTGTTTTACTGAAAACAGGTCCTTCTGCATGAGAGGTGCTTGCTGGAGAGGAGGTGGCGTTGCGTGTTGATGGTGAGCATGATGATGACGGACAACGACACTCTCCCTCAACATTTATCATTTAGTTTATGTTTTAGGATGATTTTTGTAATCAAGAGATTGTGAACTTTTTTAGTGTGTCTCACACTTCGTGAGACGGTTATTCATATCAGTTTGTAACAAACAGTTGTTCTGCTTTTATGAATGATTTCTATTCGTGTTCATATCTTGTTTGATTACTTGTGATTATCCTCATTGTTTGAAACTGATTGATAATGCATGAACATTTGTGAAACATTAAAATGCCTTGTTTAAAATACCCAACTTAATGATATTTCATTAATGAATGAAACCATTGTTTGAATTCAAAGTTATGTGATAATATGTGAAAGTCATTCGATTTCTTATCACATATAAATCATGACTAAGTTCGGCAAAATAACTTGAACACCGTGTATTACTTGAATACGAAGTGTTTAAAGAATTGTTAAAAGTAAATACATATTCGATGTATTGGTTTTAACATCAATGGTAATTATCATTAAATGATTGTTTAAATGTGTAAAGTAGTTTACCAAAGGAAACATGAATATGAAACTATTTGATTTGATCAAAGTGTTTCATCAACAAAGGGTATAAATATAAAAGAGAATCCAATTACTATGATTTGATCAATAGTAATGAAATTCAACTTTATAAGAATGGCATAAAAGAAATTGTGGAATGCAAAGTGTTTTGAAACGTCAAAATACAAAGCATCACAATATGATATTAGATATCAAAAAGGGGTTGAATAGAAGGCACCAAATAAATCATTGTAGTATATATGTAGAGACCATTAGTTTAGAAATAGTTAGCACTCAATTAGAATTGGTAAACCATTTGAATTCGTGAAAGTTTTGGGGTTATTCGATATAACCAAAACAATAGCGAATAAGTCCTTGTAGAGTATTCATTGGAAACTTTGAATGCGAAACCCATAGCTGAAACCAAAAAGGAAAGCAAGATTCGTATTGCTTGGATTTTGGTGCATTCTTGAGAAAGCCCACTATTAGTGATGTTTCTCAATTATGAGCAAATGGAAAATAGTGTGAAACATGATGAGGATTCAAAACCCTGGATCAGAGTGTTGAGAAGCACAACAGACAGCGTTCCTGAACGATTCCCTACGGAAGGAAAGAATCAATGATTTTGATCATTGTGTTTTTCCCTCCACTATTGTTTTTCACTACATGAAGTAGGATTCAAAATGTAAATCCATATCTTGTATGGAGACATTTGTGAATCATTTGTCATGATTTTTGGAATATGACATACCTACAAACTACAAAGGAAATAATGGTAAACTAAATTATGAGAAATCCTAGAAGCAAAATTCCCTTGAGATTAGAAAGAAATTCGTTGCTGAATCTCACAAGTAAAAGGAGTTACTTGGAATTTTCCCAAATGACTGCAAAGCCATAGTAGGAAAAAGGGGGTGAATGACAAAAGCACAAATTTGTCAAATATTGGATGAATTCAAATGAAGTTGATTCATGTGTGCTAAATGTCTAGTGGATTTAAAACTAGTAAAGTACTAGTATCTCATAGTAAATCTCCAAGTTTGATATTTGATCAAAGGATTTTGAAGTTATTCAAAATAGTAAGGAGATATGCAATTTGCATAAAATTGAGTGGGAGCTATGAAAGACTTCCTAAAACAATATGTGATTGACATATTTTTAAGTGGGAGCAACATAAGTCTCAAATTCAAATATGTAGGAACATATTTTGAGTGGGAGCTTATAGGAGTAATTCTTAAGTAAGTTAAGGATGAAAGCGCATATACTTATAAATAAGGATTTATAAGATGTAGAAGTTGATAAGAGATGTATTATGATATTATGTAGTATTCCTTAAGGGATTCTGAAAAGGGTTTCATGATAGAAGTTAATTAAGGAAGTAGTCCTTAATAACTCGAATTAGGAATAGCATTAAGTTTAACATCAATGGTTGAAATAAAGAAAAGGATGATCATCATCCACTATGTTAAGACATAGGTTCTATCTTAGAAAACCATGATGATAACTTAGCATAATATGTGATCCAATAAGGAACGTTTGAAAGTGATTAAGTTCGAATCACAGAACGTTGAGCTAAGTTTGTCCGCAGTGTCTAGTAGAGAGCTGTAGACATGTTTTCCAAATCCCTAAAGGATGACATATCTTAAAGCATATAGAGTTATGTTATAAGGGAATATGTTGGAAACTCCTGTAGATACCGATCAAAGTCAAATAGGAAGCGAGGTGAACAAAAACATCAAAAGTTGCACCGAGTGCACTAGTGTTTCGATGAATACATTTATAATAATAGATAAGGGTACCATCTAAAGTGTTGTATAATGTTATGGCGGGGCTAATTCGCTTTTAACGTAGAATGATGTGTCCCAGGGCACAATGCCCATGAGAAAGCCCTCGAGGTTGATCTAACGTCACTGTAGGCTCCTGGAATCAGGCCTCGTTCTGCTGCCATAACGACAATGCATACACATAGATGCTATCATGTGATGATAGAATATTAATGTCAATCAAAGTGACATTAGTAAGTTGCAAAGGATTTGGGACTGTAAAGTACAGAACCAAGACTCAACCTCTTCCATGAGCAAGCATGTTCTAGGCACCGATTATATGGTACCAATAATTAAGAACAAATGCAGCTAGTGTATTTGTACTGTAGTGTAAGTGGGATACTATATAGAGTCAAATAGTAGTAAGGAATATTATAATATTTCATATAGTTTATGGTTAGGTTTTATATCATGCTATAACTGTGTTGAGTGGAAACATCAATACACGTGTGATATACAAACAAACCAGGGGTTCCTAGTGAAACTCTAGTCACTGGTTCATTGGTCAACATATGATCATGTTTCCTGATCATGTGGCATTTATGCTAGTTGGAAATGAGGTCATCTCATTCTGAGAATGAGATGATGAACCAATACCCAACCTAAACATCGTGATTCGATCATGTCATGAAGTTCAAGTTATGATGATTAGAAAAGGACCCTCGTAGACTATTCCTTAGACCGTGAGACTATATCAATCACTGTCTCCCGAGAGTGCTTAGATAGCATCAAACGCCATCTGGTAAAACGGTGGTTATAAAGGTGTGTTCAGGTATTCGGAGGAAACCGTAGAGGCAATATATGTCAAGAGCGGGATTTGTCCGTCCATGTGATGGGAAGATACTCAAGGGCCCACTTGGAGAAGTTATATCCAATAGCTGTGCAGCGTGTGATTTGATCATGGGGATATCACTTGTCGGAACGAGTCAAGTAGCATTGTTCAGTAACGAGATTGAACACGACATGGTGATGTCATTGATCAGATCTCGGGAAATGCAAGTATCGAGTGACAAAGGGAATAAGACACGATTGTCCCGGCTCGAACGACGAAAGATCTTCGTGGAACGCACAGGGGTCACATGGCCATCCAGGTCCCTCTGTCGATCATTGGTGCGGGAGTGTCCCGACCATGTCTTCCCGAACCGTGGGGTATCACGCTTAAGGGCTTGATGATGCTTAGAGAGCATTTATAGGATCGGTAGAATCGCCGAAGAAAAGTAGGGAGAAAACCGGAAGGGTTTCGGTAAGTCCGGAGGATGTCCGAAGTGGAGGTGGAAGGTGTTCCATGACCACGGAGATTAGATAATGTGTGAATGAATGTTAAATATTGATTTAATCATTTATTCATAATTATTTAATAAAGAGAAAATCAATTAAAAGGTCAAAAATGCTTAATGGGCCAATTCCGGAGGGAGAGGGCCCATTAGGGGAAAGGAGAGAGGGAGAAGGGGCAAGGGGGAGGCCGGCTGGGCCTAGCCCCCCCCCCCCCCCCCGCGCGGGGCCCACTAGGTGGCCGGCGGCCACCTCCTCCCCCCTCCTCTCCTTTAGTCCCACCCCGGGACTTTGAGGGAGGTAGTACCTCCCCTCCCCCTATATAAAGAGGGGTATTTGGCCTAGAAAAATACACCCAATAATCAATAAAGGTCTCCCCACTTTTGGGAGGACCTCTAATTGATATTTTCTCTCTCCCCCTCTCTCTCTCGTGACCGTGGTCCCAATTCTGGACTGCGCGAGCGAGAGACATCTTCTCCGCGGAGCGCCGTCGCACTGCGGGATTCGGATCCGGGAGCTCTACTTCCGCAACTGCTGCTGGATCAGGGAAGCGGGAGTCATCGTCAGGCACTGGACGTGTGTAACTCCCCGCAAGGTGTCGCACTTGAGGCACTCAAGTCGTTGGAGCCAGAAGGAGGGCAAGTACTTCATCACGACCTTGAGATCGGCTTCGGCTCGTCTACATCAACCACGCTCTCTTGAGCGTTGACAACGCTTTTCGGTCTTTGATACATTGCAAATGTATCTATAATTTTTGATGTTCCATGCTTGGTTTTATCTACTTTCTTGTGTTTTGTTCCAACTTTGGAGTACTTTTCATATGATTTCTTGGACTAACCTATTAACAAGATGCCACAGTGCCAGTTGCCTATTTTCTGCTGTTTTTGGTTCCAGGAAGTCAGAAAATGAATATTCTCGAAATTGGATGGGACAAAAGCCAAAGTTCCTATTTTACCGGAAGACTCATGGAGCCAGAATACGAGACGGAGGAAGGCCAGGGCCTGGCCACACCCCTCCCAGGCGTGGGCTAGCCTTACCCGTGCCACCAGGTGGTGTGGGGCCCCTGGCACTCCACCGACCTTGCCCGCTGGCCTATAAGAAGCCTCCCGAAGCCAAAACCCTAAAACGTCAAGCCTCCAGCCACGAAAAGTTCCGCAGCGCCGCCGCCACCGAAGGGGAGATTCAGGGGACAGAAAGTCTCTGTTCCAGCACCCTACCGGGACAGGGAAGTGCCCCCGGAGTCATCTCCATCGATCTCCACCACCATCTCCATCACCGTTTCTGATTCCCATGATGAGGAGGGAATAGTTCTCTCTCGAATCTAAGGGTTCTACCGGTAGCTATGTGTTCATCTCTCTCTATGCGTGATCTTATTGAGACCATGAGCTTGTAATCTATAGATCTACCTTGCTACTCAAGTGCTTTAATAGATCTCTGCTCTCCCCATGTGTGTGAAAGTGACATCGTGCTCACCATGGTGGCACTTAGGCTAGAGATTAGATGAGTTATATTTGGAGTTGGATGTTTCTATGAAATTGTGGTGTTTGTTGGACTCATCTAGTACTCAAGGTGACAGTGTGGGGTTTTCTAGATGGGAAAGACTTACTTTGAGGTGTGCTGTTATAGCCCTACCATCGATTAGAGTGTTCAACCGGAGAGTAGTTCAGCGTAGTATCATAAAGAAGAATATATTTTTATGAGAGAGTGTTCACTAGTGAAAGTATGATCCCTAGGCCTTGTTTCTAAGCATTGAAACACCGTTTGCTACTAGATCTGTTACATGTTTGCTTGCTTCCATCGTTATTTCAGTTTGACTTTAGTCTCTTCCACACCATCAAGCCATTTTCTACCACCGTTGTCTTTTATCCATACCACTTGTATTTCACTATCTCTTCGCCGAACTAGTGCACCTATACACCTGACAAGTGTATTGGGTGTGTTGGGGACACAAGAGACTTCTTGTATCTTGATTGCAGGGTTGCTTGAGAGGGATACCTTTGACCACTTCCTCCCTGAGTTCGATAAACCTTGGGTGATCCACTTAAGGAAAAAATTGCTGCTGTTCTACAAACCTCTGCACTTGGAGGCCCAACAACTGTCTACAAGAATAGAAGTGCGTAGACATCAGCCTTCAAGGGTAAGTTCGCAAAAAGCCCCTCCCGTTACTGTATTCCCGGCGGTGTCAACTGCGAAAGTATTCCACATTTCTTTAAATGTATGCCAAACTCATAACTCAGATATTCACCTCCGCGGTCAGAACGCAGAAACTTAATCTTCTTGTTATGATGATTTTCCACTTCACTTGAAACTCCTTAAACTTCTTGAAAGTTTCGGATTTATGTTTCATAAAGTAGACATACCCATATCTACTTAAGTCATCCGTGAAAGTGAGAACATAACGATATCCACCACGCGATGCTACACTCATTGGACTGCACACATTGGTATGTATTATTTCCAATAAGTCTGTAGCTCGCTCCATTGTACCAGAGAATGGAGTCTTAGTCATTTTTCCCATTAGACATGCTTCGCATCTTTCAAGTGATTCAAGAAGTCCATCAGAATGGAGTTTCTTCATACGCTTCACTCCAATGTGACCAAGACGACAGTGCCACATGTATGTAGAAGTATCATTCAATTTTATTCGTTTAGCATCTATGTTGTGAACATGTGTATCACTACTATCGAGATTCAGTAAGAATAAACCATTCATCTCATGTGCATTACCATAAAAGATATTACTCATATAAATCGAACAACCTTTATTCTCGGACTTAAAAGAGTAACCGTCTCGCAATAACAAGATCCAGATATAATGTTCATGCTTAACGCAGGCACCAAATAACAATTATTCAAATTTAAAACTAATCCCGAAGGTAGATGTAGAGGGAGCGTGCCGACGGCGATCACATCAACCTTGGAGCCATTTCCAACACGCATCATCACCTTGTCTCTCGCCAGTCTTCGTTTATTCCGCAGCTCCTGTTTCGAGTTACAAATATGAGCAACCGAACCAGTATCAAATACCCAGGCACTACTACGATTACTAGTAAGATACACATCAATAACATATATATCAAATATACCTTTCTTCTTGATGTTGCCGTTCTTCAGATCCGCCAGGTACTTGGGGCAGTTACGCTTCCAGTGACCAACACCCTTGCAGTAGAAGCACTCAGTTTCAGGCTTGGGACCAGCCTTGGGCTTCTTTGCAGGTGCGGCAGCTTTCTTGTCGTCCTTCTTGAAGTTGCCCTTGTTCTTAGTCTTGCCCTGTCTCTTGAAATTGGTGGTCTTATTGACCATCAACACTTGGTGCTCCTTCTTGATCTCCACTTCAGGGGTTTTCAGCATGGATGATAGTTCAGGCAACGTCTTGTTCATGCAGTGCATATCGTAGTTCATCACAAAGTCCTTATAACTCGGTGGCAGTGATTGGAGGAGACGGTGAATCCTCAATTCATTAGGAATCGATATCCCCAATTCTTGGAGCTTGTTTGCGTACCCAGACATGGTGAGCACGTGCTCGTTAACGGAGCTTCCCTCTTCCATCTTACAGTTAAAGAACTTTTTGGAGGCCTCATAGCTCTCCATGGCCGCGCGAGTCTCAAAAATTAGCCTGAGCTCCTTAATGATCTCGAACGGGTCGTGGTGCTCAAAACGCTTCTGGAGCTCCGCTTCTAAACCGTACAGGATGGCACACTGAACTGTGGAGTAATGATTTTTCCGAGTGGCGTAAACATTCTTTACGTCATCGGTAGCATCATCTGCAGGTGGGTCACCTAGTGGTGCTTCGAGCACATAGGTCAACTGACCAGCCCTGAGGACGATCTTCAGTCCACGGAACCAGTCCATGAAATTGCTTCCATTGTTCTTAAGCTTTTCTTTCTCTAGGAACGCATTGAAATTGATGGAGGGGGTCGCCATAATCTACAACAAATTTGCAAGTAGTTTAGACTAAGTTTATGATGAATTGAGTTCAAATTTAATACTTAAGTTAACTAGGTGAACTCCCACTCAAAAAAACATCCCTCACATTGTCTTAGTGATTACACGAACCAAGTCCACTACACCAAGTCCGATCTTCACGAGAGAAGATGTAGTTTCATCGGCGAACAATCTTCATGTTCATCATATCATTTATATGACTCATGCTCTACCTTTCGGTATTCCGTGTTCCGAGACCATGTATGTACATGCTAGGCTCGTCAAGATAACCTTAGTTTCCGCATGTGCAAATCTGGCTTGCACCCGTTGTATGCACACGTAGAATCTATCACATCCGATCATCACGAGATGCTTTGAAATGACGAGTCTTAGCAACGGTGCCAACTAAGGGTGAACACTTTATTACTTGATATTTAGTGAGAGGGATCATCTTATAATGCTACCGTCGCGATCTAAGCAATACAAGATGCATAAAGGATTAACATCACAGGCAATTCATAATTAGTGTGATATGATATGGCCCTTTCTTCTTGCGCCTTTGATCTCCATCTCCAAAGCACGAACATGATCTCCATCATCATCAGCATTGCGTCAAGGTCAGTGGCGCCGCTTCATGATTGTCCATCATCACTAGCAACTATTACAACTACTTGGAATAAAGCTATTACAAGATGAATAGACACGCAGGTCTTAACAGAATTAAAGACAACCATTAGGCTCCTGCCGGTTGCCATATTACAACAAGGATCATTGCATACATCAAATATAATCACAATCACATGATGGCCATATCACATCACAAAACCCCTACAAAAACAAGTTAGACGCCTCTAATTTTCTTTGCATGTTTTACGTGGCTTGGGGCTTTCGAACAATAACGGATCTTACCTACGAAACTGAACCACAACGTTGATACAAGTGCTATCGAGTGCAAAGTGTAAATTGGATCTATACTATGGTGGGAGAGAAAGACACTCACAAAGCCACTTGTGCAAAGCAAGTTACACGTCAAGCGTGGAGCAAGTCTCATGTGCGATGACATGTAAGGTTAGTCCGAGCCGCTTCATCCCACCATGCCGCAAGATGCAAAGTACACAAAGCAAAAGACGGCACGAGCACCAAGGCCCACAACACCATTGTGTTCTACTCGTGCAACAGATCTACGCATAGACACGGCTCTGATACCACTGATGGGTTTGTAGCATGGAAAACAAAAAAATTCTACCGCAAGAACGAACAAAACCCACATCTAATCTAGATAAAAACCAAGATCTAATCTATTAGACATGTGCAACGAGATAGATATGTACTAACCCTCGTAGATCCGAAAGCGTTACGAGATTAGATCTCGTGGTTGATGTAGTCGATCACTTGCCGATCTCAAGATCGTGTGGACGATCCTTCCGGCGCCGCGTTCCGGCAGCGCTTCCGCAGTCGGTCACACGTGCGGAGTCGAAGCAGACCTTCCTCTCCTCGTTCCAGCGAGCAGCGGAGGTAGTAGATCTTCTCCACGGAATCCCAGCAGCACGACGGCGTGGTGGTGGTGGTGGAGTAGAGAATTCTGCAGGGCTTCGCCTATGCCTGTACAGAAGAAAGGAGGAGGAGAGAGGCGGCGGAGATTTGGAGTTGTGGAGGAGGGCTTGGAGGTGGCGCCCCCACCCCTCTATTTAAAGGGGGAGGCGCCATGGGAGGGGGAGTCCTAGTAGGACTCCCCTCCCTCTCTATGGCCGGCGGATTGGGGAGGGGGGAGGAGTCCTCCTCCCCCACGACTCCTTGTCTTGCCCCACCAGGACTCCTTGATCCCTTTCTTGGTTTTCAAGCAAACTCCAAGAAATCTTCCAGAACCTTCCGGAACATTCCGAAACCTTCTAGAATCCTCATACAAATACTCCGGAACATTTCCTAACTCAGAAAATGATCCCCAATATATGAATCTTATTCTCCGGACAATTCTGGATCTCCTGGTGATGTCCTGGATCCAATCCGAGACTCCGAACAACATTCGGTCTCCAACGCACATTCCATATCTACTTAAAACAACTTCGAACCTTAAGTGTGTCACCCTACGGTTCGTGAATATGTAGACATGACAGAGACACATCTCCTATCAATAACCATCAGCGGGACCTGGAGATCCATAATGGCTCCCACATACTCAACGATGACTTCGTGATCGATTGAACCATTTACATACGAAACCAATTCCCTTTGTCACGCGATACTATACTTATCCGAGGTTTGATCGTCGGCATCTCCATACCTAGTTCTACCTCGTTACTGATAAGTACTCTTTACTCGTTCCATGTTATGTCATCCCTTGTGACCCAGTCACATGCTTGCAAGCTAACTAGATGACATTCCACCGAGAGGGCCCAGAGCATATCTATCCGTCATATGGATGGACAAATCCCAATCTTGGTCCATGCGCTTCAACACATACTTTCAGAATACCCAATGACACCTTTATAACCACCCAGTCACGAAGTGGTGTTTGATGTCATCAAAGTACCCATCCGGTGATGGTGATTAACACAACCTCATGGTCGAAGGATTAGGTAACTATGCATTTAAAATTTATTGTTTTTATGCACGGAACCCCTACAGTGGCATCATACTGCCTCGATGTGATACAGAACCTGCACTGCAAGGCAATGGGCTTGGACAGTCATGTCCTACGTGAGATAGCTACTACATCTAGGCAAAGGGGAGGTGTCTCCTTTTGCCATGAGGATCGACGATCGAACACAGAGGCACACAACTTAGCTAGGTTGGCAACCTCGCTACCAGCTGGCCGTCACGTCTGGCTAGTTACCTCCCCGGAGGGTCTGAATCTTCCTATAAATGTAATGACTTTTGATTAATAAAGTTCCAGACTTTCTCAAAAAAAATGTGCACATGGTAAGAATCCACGCCTAATTGTGATTTTTCTTAAAATCAATATTATAATATATTTGTATTAGCGAATAAGGTAAAAAATATCTGCAAGAGTACTAACACGAGTATTCCAGGAAAGACGAACCGAATTGCCTGGTCGACCGTATTGGGAAGCCAAGAGTACGAATCACCTTTGTCATGGATATAGTGGTCGGACATATATTGCGAGGACGAAAACTCCTCACGGGAACCATTGGAAACCATCAAAAATCGATCCAACGAAACAAGATCTGTGGGACCATACCTAGAGACATTTGATTTTTTTAACGGATAAGGTCCCGAAGAACCAGGAGTTTCATTCCATCGATGGATGTACAAATACAAGGAGGTCCAAAAAGGAAAAGGAAAATACAACCTGACGCCAACTTTTTGCAGGAAACACCCTAACATAGATTACAAAAACGCAATCGAGTCCTAGCTTGCCGCCAGCGACAAACATCGCAGAGGTAGCGCCACCTCTGCATCGGCCAAGGATGAAACCACTTGGCTGAGCGAGGGGCATCAGAGCTACTTCACAGTTGAAGAAGATCCTCCCGAGGAGGATAGAAAGGCTCACGCAAACATCGTTGCTGAGCACGACATGGCCACCCACCTGTCCTTGGATAGCAGCGGTAGTCTATCGTCGTCGCTTGGAGAACGCCACCCCGGCAAGTCATTTACCGGTACTTGAGATTTCCACTATTGCTTAAACGCCTCACATCCCGGAGTTGCCTGTCGGATCAATCTCTCGTAAACTAGGATTATCTTCAACGGAGAGCCATAGCTTCTATAATCATTTTCTATAATCATTGGCATTGGGTCTAGACCCTGTAGGTCATTATGTTGTGGCCACAGATGCACGATCTTTTACTCGACCCACAGGAATAGGAAAATAGTCGTTACATCAACATGGGAGGGAGGGAATTGAAAAAGGCGACCATTGATCTTTCACTTCCATCTTTGGATACGAGTTCGCCTCTTGCCTTGGTGCCAACCATGCTCTATTCTTTGCAGATGAGAGTAAGAAAAGGGTTGTTCGATATAAGGGTGCTCCTAAAGGGTCTGTTCTAATGAAATGTTTATAGGAATTTGACTACCTCATCACTTTGTTTTGCATCTAGCATCGGAACATACAACTGGCTTCGCAACTAAATAGAGATGGTCGCCCGGGGAGAAGAAACTCCAGAAGCTCCCCAGAGATTTTTTATATTCCAACACCACCATTGACATCGGGAAAGCATTCTCGTCATTGAACGAAGGGTCGAAAAACACTTATTAAAAAAAGTTGTTGTCTCCATCGATACAAAGGCTAGAAAGAAGATGACCACCAAACTCAGAAGTAATTTGCTGAAAAAATCATTTTACTAAACAACTCCAACCATATATTAGGTTTCCCACCCCACCCGACGTCGCCAAGGCCGACCGAGGGAGGGTAAACTGATGGAATGAGATGGCGGTTGTTATAATCATGTATTAATTGGCTTTGTGCTTTTGGTAACCTCTAAGTCTAGGTATATTCTGTTAAGATATGTCTAGCCTTGTATACATCTGTCTATACATGTATTGTACACTTGTACTATGATCCTATATATAGTGGAAAAGACGTGAGGGTTGTTCACCCCACGCAAACCCTAAACACATCTTTCCTTGGTATCAGAGCCACGCGCCGGCGCGAGCCCTTCCCCGTGACAGCGCGCGATCCGATCGGAGCCTGCCTCCACGCCGCCGCGAGCCTTCCTCCGTGGCCTAGCAATGACGTCGTCCGCCCTGATGACGTCCGATGTCGATGCCCTCATCTCCTCCTCGTCGATGTCTACTCCCGCCGCGATCTCGCTCTCCAGCCCCGTCGGACTTGACCACAGCAACTTCATGCTGTGGGAGGGCCTCCTTCTGCCCAACCTCTCTGGCGCCGGTCTCCACGACCACCTCGATGTGGCCAAAGCCGTGCCGGCAAAGGATATCACCACGAGGGACGGTGATAAGGCGGTGACCATCCCCAACGCCGCCTACCATCAGTGGTGGACTCAGGACCAGAAAGTCCTCGAATTTCTTCTCAACGCCATGGAGCTAACCATCGCGTGCCAACTAATCGGCTGCAAGACTGCCGACGAGGCGTGGACATCTGTTCATGTCATGTTCAGCGCCCACAGCCACGCGAACGTTCGGCACATCCAACATCAACTCCAAACCCTGCGGAAGGAGGACAAGCCCGCAGTGGAATATATGCACATGATGAAATCACTTGTAGACACCATGGCCGCTGCCGGATCTCCCGTCTCTAACGACGAACTCGTCGACTACATCATCACCGGTCTCGGCTCTGCGTTCAACTCCATCACGGGATCGCTCGCCGTCGGCAACCAGTCCGTGCCCTACACCGATTTCTATGCGTACACCCTCTCTTTCGAGTCACTTCCGGCGCAGCAAGCACAAGCTGAGGGATGGACCTCATCAGCCAATGTCATCTCACGGCCTGCACCTCCCACCGGCTATCACCCTCACGTGCCTGAGTACAACCAGGCGCCTCATGCTTAGGGCGGCAATGGCGGATACTCCCCCCATGGCGGCAACAATCCCTACGGTGGCGACAACCGTGGTAGCGGATACCCCTATGGCGGCGGCTATCAGGATGGCGGTGGCAGCAACCCCTATGGGGGCAACAATGCCTATGGAGGCGGCAACAACACCTACGGTGGCAACAAACGCAACGGCGGTAACGGCAGTAGTGGCCGCAACGGTGGCGGCGGCGGTCGCAATGGCGGTGGCGGTGGCCGCAATGGAGGAGGAGGTCACCAGCGCTGGCATCCACAATGTGGCTACTGTGGATATTGGCGGCATCATGATATGTCGTAAACGTATCTATAATTTTTGATGTTCCATGCTTGTTTAGTATCTACTTTCTTATGTTTTGTTCATACTTTGAGTATTTTTATACATTTTCTAGAACTAACCTATTAACAAGATGCCACAGTGCCAGTTGCCAGTTTTCTGCTATTTTTGGTTTCAGAAAAGCTAGTAAGGAAATATTCTCGGAATTCGACCGGACAAAAGCCAAAGTCAATATTTTACCCGAAGCAACACGGAGTCCGGAGGGGAGACGAAGTGGCGCACTAGGGCGGCCACACCTGGTGGCGGCGCGGCCTGGGGGGCGCGCCACTAGGGGGTGTGGGCCCCCTGGTGCTCCACCGACCTTGCCCTTCCGCCTATAAAAGCCTCCCGAGATGAAAACCCTAAGTACCCGATCAAAATTCCACAAAAGAGTCTGTAGTCGCCCCCATCTCCATCCCTAGATCGGGAGGGATCTGAAGCTCTTCCCAGCACCCTGACGGAGGGGAGAGATCACCCTGGAGGCCTTCTTCATCACCATGACGGCCTCCGGTGTGATGCGTGAGTAGTTCATCCCTGGACTACGGTTCCATGTAGTAGCTAGATGGTTGGTTCTCCTCCTTTGTGCTACCATGTTTAGATCTTGTGAGCTCCGTTCATGATCAAGATCATCTATTTGTAATCTTACATGTTGTGTTTGCGAGGATCCGATGGATATTGAGATGCTATTTCAGATTGATTATTGATTCTATCATGTCTATGTTATTTGTGATCTTGCATGCTTTCTATTGTTAGTAGTTGTCTTGGCCAAGTAGATGCTAGCAACTCCAAGAGGGAGTATTTATGCTCGATAGTGGGTTCATGCCTCTAGTAATGTAGCATCCCAACTGTCTAACATATGTAATGCTACATGGTTTAGTAATATAATGGCTACTTCCTACATATAATTGTTGCATCATAATTATATCATGCTCATGTAATCATGCCACCTTGCATTTGAGCATCATATAAAACCCCTTTTCAATTGGTTCTTCTCTCATATGCATTAGTAATTGTATTTGACTCTTGATATATTGTATTTGGTTCTTGATAAATGCTTGATGCCCAAGTTGAATTGGGGGCATATATTTTATTCAACTCTATCACCTTTCTTTGTCACCACCTTATAATTCGACCATCCTAATTACCCATGAGCTTTTGCTTTCTTTTGGCATTTAATCTAGCTCATGTGGGTTGGGATGGATCCACTTCTATTTCCACATGCTCTCATATTAGCATCATGTTGTTTTCACATTATTGATATGTGGAGCCACCTTTGCATGCATTATGAGTGGTACCCCTTTTACTAGCTTTCATATGGATTATTATGGATGTATGCTCATTTTGGGATATTTTTGAGACTATTAAGCATCTAATGGAATATACACACTAGAAAGTCCCAATTATATTCAAATATGATCATATCCATCTACTCCACTTGGAACCTTCATTTAAATTCTTTTGCTTGGCCTTTACTCCACATTTTGGGAATGCATGGGAATAATACCATGATACCTTATTATTGTTTTCACAAGAATAAAACATGGTATTTAATGCCCATGCATGGGCCATGCAAATCACCACCATTCTATCCCTTGGGTTTTACTTGGAATTTTGAGTGGAGCCTTTTTCTTAATCTAGATCCTCACCACCTTTTCTTTTCCCCTTCCACCCTCATCACCCCTCTTTGTGTATGCTTCCATGCACATGATCATGTTTTACCAAAACCCTAGCCATACCCTACCTCTCCATCTCACCACCTTTTCTTGCTTGATCTAACTTTGACCATGCTAAACCCTAAATCTCTACCACCCTACCCTACTTATCCTTATCCATCATCACCCCTCCGTCTTTGCTTGATCTTGGAGGGTCATCCCTAAACCCTACCCTCTCTCTTTTCCCTCTCCTAAACCCTAACCACCCTAGCTCTACCCACCACCCTCCTTTGCCGAGGCACCACCCTAACCTGGCCCTAGCTACCCCTCTCTAACCTAACACCAACCCTAACCCGAGCCCCTCCTAAACCCTAGCCGAAGCTATCCCTAGCTACACCGAGCCTCTCCCTCTCCATTCTCTCTCTCTGCCACAAAGGGCCACCCGAGCCTACCCCTCCTTGATCTCTCCCTGGCCCACCTGGCAGCCCCTACCCTGCCCTGCCCTGGCCGCCCACGTCGAGCACGTGAAGGAGGAAGCAAAAAGGTGGCCGAGCCACACCTTTTCCACCCCGATCCCCCACGGCATCCCGCTCTCTCTCCCTCTCTGCTTTATCTCCTTCCCCACGCCTCCTCTGCATCCCCAGGGCCTCGCCCTTCTCCTCCCCACCACCTGCCGCTACCCCTCTCTCCTCCGCCGCCGAACTGTCGGTCTCCACCTCCACCTACTCGTTCTAGCCGGCGGCGTGGAGTTTTGGGTGTCGAGGAAGGACGAGTCGAGCCCCTGCGACGCCCCTGTGCCCGGAGACGAGGAGGAGACGGCCCAGCCACGCGAAACGCCGAGGAGACCGACAATGAAACCCTAGCTCCGATCCACCTGCATCGTCGTCGCCCCGCTGCGCCCCGTCCCGATCCGACCACTCTGTCGACCCCGCGGTGAGCCCAACTTCCTCCTGGACACCTCCCCTCGCTCGATGACACGCTGTGCTCGCCGGACGTTGTGCCGAGCACTCCCGGTGCAGCGGCGGCCGCTGGCGTCTGCACGTCCCCGCGCCGCACCGCGTTTTAACTAGCCGCCCATCCCCCTCCTAACAGCAACCCTCACCTACCGCACTGGCTCCGGTCCCCTGCGCGCGCGCCCCGCGTCGCGGGATCGATCCCCCGCGCCGCGCTCTACCGCTGTCGAGCACCATCCCCTCGTCAGTAATTTCAGAGAAGATCAACAGCGGGTCGTGGTCACTTTGCAAATAACCCCCACACTTTTTCTCTGCTCAACCCGCGCTCCCCTTCGACCCCACCTGTCAGCCTCCCATGTCCGTTTTGCTAAAAGGCTCCCGGGTTTTTGTAAACCTCAACCTGCAGCCCCTAGATCCCCCACGTGGCGCCCCCTGGTTCGCTTGCTGTCGTGTGGGCCTGCGAGCCCGCTGGCCCCACCTATTAGCCGCCTCGGCTAGCACAGCTCGCGGTGCAAAAGGTTTCTGCGCGCAGTTTTCGCCAGCTCAGCGTGGCTCCACTTGTCCGCGTCTGTGGCTAGGCGATGCTGGGTATAAAAATTCTGGCCACTTCTCTGTTTTAACAAAACAATTTCTGAAATGTTTAAATACAAATTTAAACTGTTTTTAATAACTTTTCAATTATAAATCCAAATAAAACATATGATATATGTTTTGGAATCAGAAAAATGTGAGGAATTCAAATATGCCATTCAAAATGTTGTTTGACCAATTTAAATTTTCGAGATGATTAAAATTACAATAAAATGCCCTTTTCTTAATAAATTAATAACTTTAATTCTATAACTCCAAATTCGACAAATAATATGTCTAAATCAATCAGCGCGACGAGCCCGTTCTATCTCTGCATTCCTTGTTCTGAAATGAAACATGCATCATGTCATAATTAAAAATCAGAACTGTTTATCGCAATAAAACTTGATCAAATAAATAATAAAATGAATTATTCTTGTCCCCACACCTCACCCATGTCATGCTACTTTATTGCCATGTAAATTGTGCATCATTCATCATGGCATGCGTGTTTGCTTGTCGCCATTTTATCCATATGCTTGTGCACTTTATTTATGTTGGCCCTTGTTTGTTTGGTTCTTCTTCGAATAGAGGCCCAGCAGGAGAATTATCAGGATTCACAGGAGTTCTACCCAGATCCATCTCTCGCTTCAACTGAGCTGCCAGGCAAGCACTACCACATGCTTGCATACATATAGTACCTATTGCCTCTATCTTATCTTGCATCATTGAGTCACGATTGCATTAAATTGAATCCCAAGTACTGCATAGCCTTTACTTTTAAACCCCACCGAAGCTTGTTCCTCCATCCCATGAGCCATTACTACAGGAGTTGTTTGAGCCATGCGGGTCGTAGAACAGCATGTGTAGGGTATGTGAGTGTCTGAGGAATAACGAGGTACCTAAACAACTTAACCTGAGTAGTAATGGAATAACTAATGAAAGAGGCATCGGTGAGCAACATCTGCTATTTGGTTTTTCATGCTCACTTGTGTCCCGTAGGACCCCGAGTACTTGATTCCTGTTCCTTGACTATTCGCACTATCCACATCCGGGAGGCCTTATGGACCCCCCCTAAGCCAGAGCTTGATTCATTTCTATTTCTTGGGGCCACAATTAGTTTGGGGTTTTATTACTATCCTGTACTTATGCCATGTTTACTGTTTATTTACGATTGTGCGTGGAGCACCTGTACTGTTTTGGATCGTGACACGTTTTCGTTGTATCGACAAGCCTAGTCACACTTTAGGTTTCCCAATCGTTTACCGCCGTCCATACAAACCCTGGGTTCGTTCCGGAGCCGGCCAACTTCGTTGCGGGTAGCTTAGTGGGGTGGCCCCTAAAATATTTCTGAATCCTGTGATCGCTTTGTCGTGAATGCCTCGTTGGGTTTTGAGTTGGTTTTTCCGAGGTTGATCGAGTGTGTGTTGCTATTTGTGCACCGCTGCAGGGTAAATCTTTCTGAAAGCCGTGTCCGCGGTTATGGACGACTTGGATCACAGTTTCTCGATCATAGATAAGTATAACTAAAGTACCGCTTTTAAATTGACTAAGTACCTGACTAGTAAATAGTGCAATACTCATGGAATGGTTAATAAAACTGCCAACAGATGGGTTGTTCATCCGCTTTCTCGTTGGTAAGCGAGAAGGAGGATGGATCTGTTAATAATACTGTTATAACTGTTGTTCCTAATTAACGGACATCCGTCTATCTGTGGTTAGGCGGATGGTTAGCGAGTTTCCATAGACTTGTTAGTTATTATCTTTTGCTGCAATTGCGTCACCCTAGGTATATGCTCCCTTTAGCGGCATAAGGACTTGCTGAGTACCCCTAGGGTCTCACACAATAAATTGGTTGATTCAGATGAACAGGTGTATTCGCAAGATGGATACTGGGTGGAGGAGACGGATGACGTTGGCAACGATCACTCGGTGTAGAGATTCCGGGAACGGGGATCCGTGAGATCTGTGGGTGGGATGTGTTTATTTATGTGGCATCTTATGCCGATTTGCTTATTATCTGTACTCGGACCTTGTTTTCCGCTTCCGCCTGATACTCTGATGTTTGATGTATGAGGAGTTGTCCTAAACTATTATCTCTATCTAGGATATTTGGATCTTGCCATATGGCGTTGCAATATTTCTATTTCTTTTAGATGGAATGGCTCTGAGGACTGTTGTATGTGGCTTGCATACATACTCACTTGTGTATGTAGTTGATCCCTTTGCCTGCCGATTACGCCGCTCTGTCTTATCCCGATGTTCTGAAAGTGGTTAGGATGGCCGAAAGGTCTACCGTGAGTGGCCCCGTGCCCCACCGTACTATTTTAACCACTTTCGCTCATCCAGGCATGCAACTAAGAGCGTAATTCACCGAGGTAGTTACAAGTAATCTGGGGAAGTGACAGAAATCTCTAAGGTACTAAATGTGCTATTGCTACTAGGGAGAAAACAACAACCTTTGTCCATGGGACAATCATATTGTTTACTTTACACACTTTGTTTAATGAAATTATCCGTTGTTTGCAACTTAATACTGGAGGGGGTTCGGATGATAACTTGAAGGTGGATTATTAGTCATAGATGTAGTTGGATTACGGTCTATGTATAATGTTGTAATGCCCAATCAAATCTCATAGGAGTCAAGATGATTAGTATATGCATGTATGCTTTCTCGGTGTCTGTTAATTGCCTCGCTGTAATTAGTTCACCCAACATGTTATCTATCTTAAGGAGAATCACCTCTAGTGAACTATGGACCCCGGTTCATTCTTTTACCATTGATAAACCATCTAATATTTATTGTTTACTGTGTACTTTCTGCAAGCAATTACTATCTTCCACACAATACATTTAATCCTTTGTTTCAGCAAAACCGGTGAGATTGACAACCTCACTGTAAGTTGGGGTAAAGTTTTGTGGTTGTGTTGTGCAAGATTCCAAGTTGGAAACAACACTGTTTCCTTGCTCCTACTGGTTCGATAACCTTGGTTTCATAATTGAGGGAAAACTTGCTGTTGTGCTCATCATACCTTCCTTTTGGGGTTCCCAACGAGCTCGATATATTTTGAGCCATCACATCACGCTCCCGATTGTCGCCGTGCAGCGGAGGACTACCGCTCTAACAACCAGCGCTCCAGCAACTCGGCTTTGACGAGTGGTGGCGAGAACCGCCACTGGCATCTGGACTCTGGCGCCACGGATCACCTAACAAGTGAGCTCGAGCGCCTCCAGTTCTATGAGCAATATGGTGGCAAGGATCAAGTGCAAGTGGCTAATGGTTCAATTTGTTGATTTTGCATATTGGTTATTCGAATCTAGCCAGTTCATCACTTCATCTAAAAAATGTTCTTCATGTTTCCCATATTAGCAAACATCTCCTTTCCGTTTTCCGCCTTGTTTCCGATAATGACGTGTTTGGTGAATTTCACCGTCACACTTTCTTTGTTAAGGACAAGGCCACCAGGAGAATCATCCTTCGAGGTAGAAGTCGTGGAGGGCTCTACCCTATTCCGTTTACCAAAGCATCATTCATCTCTGGTCGTCACACCTCCGCTAGTGTCAAGGCCACTCCATCGTAGTGGCATCAGCGTCTCGGTCATCCATCAAATAATGTAGTTCAATCTATTTTTAGAACAAACGAGCTTTCTTGTTCCTCGTCATACAATTTATCTCTCGTGTGTGATGCATGTCAGCGTGCTAAAAGTCATCAGTTTCCCTATTCATTGTCGTCTCATGTCACTACTATGCCTCTTGAGTTAATACATACTGATGTTTGGGGTCCAACACGTGCTTCTTTGGGAGGGTACAAATACTATGTTAGTTTTGTGGATGACTATTCTTGTTTTTGTTGGATTTATCTCCTTAAAAATAAGTCTGATGTTGAGTAGATCTTTTATGCTTTCCAGGCCCATGTTGAGCGCCTCTTGAACGCCAAAATCAAGGATGCCCAATCTGATTAGGGTGGTGAGTACCATCGTCTCCACCAGTATTTTCAGCGCACGGGTATCTCACACCATGTGTCCTTCCCACATACATCCCAACATAACGGTATTGCTGAACATAAACACCGTCACCTAGTCGAGACAGGTCTTGCCCTACTCGCTCATTCTCCACTCCCTCTTCACTATTGGGATCAAGCGTTCCTTATGACGTTCTATCTTATCAACTGCATGCCCACACTCGAGCTTAAGAGTGAGATGCCTATTTTTTGCCCTCTCCAGGTCCAGCTGATACATTGCAAATGTATCTATAATTTTTGATGTTCCATGCTTGGTTTTATCCACTTTCTTGTGTTTTGTACACACTTTGGAGTACTTTTCATATGATTTCTTGGACTAACCTATTAACAAGAGCCACAGTGCCAGTTGCCTATTTTCTGCTGTTTTTGGTTCCAGGAAATTCAGAAAATGAATATTCTCGGAATTGGACAGGACAAAAGCCAAAGTGCCTATTTTTTCCAGAAGACTCCAGGAGCCAGAATACCAGACGGAGGAGGGCCAGGGGCTGGCCACACCCCGCAGGCGCGGGCTGGGCCTGGCCGTGCCAGGGCATGGTGTGGTGGCCCCAGGCACCCCCTCGGCCTCTCTCTTCGCCTATAAGGAGTCTTCTAACCTAAAAACTTCGGGGGGTTTGACGTTTTTCCAGAAGAAGTTATGCAGCGCCACCACCACCAAAGGGGAGATTCGGGGGATAGAAAGTCTCTGTTCCGACACCTTGCTGGGACGGGGAAGTGCCCCCGGAGCCATCTCCATCGATCTCCACCATCATCTCCATCGACCATCCATGTTTCCCCCATCTATGAGTGAGTAATCCCCCGCTGTAGGCTATGGGGATGGAGGGATTGGATGAGATCGTTCATGTAATGGCATCAGATTGTTAGGGCATGGTGCCTAGTATCTTTTACTAGTGCTTTATGACTTTGTTGGGACTTGTTGTGCTTAATGCTTGTCACTAGGGCCCGCGTGCCATGATTTCAGATCTGAACATGTTATTGATTCATTATGATAGTATTGTTTTTGGTCTTATCTACAAGTTGTTTACACACGTTGTTGTCCGGAACCAATGGCTCCGAAGTGACAGAAATCAGGATAACTAGAGGGAATGGCTTTGATGTGAGGATCACATGTGTTCACAGAGTGTTAATGCTTTGCTCCGGTGCTCTATTAAAAGGAGCACCTTAATTGCTAGTAGTTCCCTAGAGGCCCCGCTGCAAACGGGCTGGCAGGACAAAAGATGTTGTGCAAGTTCTCATTGCGAGCACGTATGACCATATATGGAACACATGCATAGGATTATCTAGTACTTGGATGCTTTATCTTATTTATCTGCAATTGCCCTATGTTCTGATTGCTATGTGAATTGTCTTGTCCATGCAACGCCCGTCCATCCATCCCTATGCCTACCGCACTCGAATCCCACTGTTTACTGCTATTGTTACTATTGTCTTTACTTTACTACTACTGTTACTTTGATATTCCTACTACAAAACTGTTGCTACTGATAAACTGCTGTGAGCAAGATTGTTGTCAACACCCGGATTTTTAATCCTAGATGCCCGTTATGCCATACCTCGCAATCCCAGGATTACCATTTTTGCGAGACATAACGGATTGGATATCACAGTACATCATCCATTACAAACCATACATAAGGTCTTACACAAATAAGGATCTCATGATCCAGTCTTAATACAACAAGCAGCGGAAAATAAAAGATAGCGTAGCGATGGGGTCCATCTCCAGGGGCACATGCAATGCTGACGAAGGCAGATAGTCCTAGTTATCATAGCCGTCCTGTTGGCCATCATCTTGATAGTCTCCTTCATAGTCCGGCCATGATAATAGCTAGGGACAAAAGCCATGAGTACTCTTTAAGTACTCGCAACTACCACTAACAAGTATTATTACTCTAAGTTAAAGTGTTAAATCTATGCTTAACTATAAAGTTAAGTTTGAAACCTAAGCTGAGTTCTGAAGCAAAGAAAGATAAAGTAAAACTCTAGAATCACTTAAGTTGGGGAAACTATAAACACAACCCTGTTGTGGTCAAGTCAAGATTCATCATTCATTTCAAGTTATTTAGAAAACATCTGACAACGAAACAGTATGGCCATTCCAACTGTCCATAACCGCGGACGCGGCTATTCGAATAGTTTGACACTCTTCAGAGGTGGTACACTTTCACCACAAGATTCGATACATCTATCAGGGATAACCCTGAATCATCATACTTAGTATGCAGATAATCAAACATAACCTTCCCTTTACACACCCTAGTATAAGCACCTCTCCTATGAGCATGGCCTCGCAACCATGACGATCAGTCATCTTGGGCACTGCATAGGTGGACAACATGAGAGGTAGCCTCAGCTCAGACCTCTCCCGTGAGGGAACTAATACTAATGCATATAAATTTCCAGCTAAGCCTTACCCAATTCAGGTAATGTGGTTGTACGGTAAATTTGGAATGGTATCGCATCCGAATCCAACCATCAGTTTTATAAAAGGGTTAAGGCTCATGCCTTAACATTTTCATCATCAGCAACCATTTGTGTTTCTCAACACATGTCAAAACATCTCAATAGAATGACTCATCATTCCAAGGTTTTCATAATTCATTTTCACCAAGTATTCCCATCTAAAGTGACTCAAGTTTTTGATCTACTCTAAACTACTAAGTTAAGAGTGTTCACTAAGGTGGAAAAGATGGGTTCAATCTCATGCCATAGAATGACATCTAAAGGGTTCTAAATAGGTTAAGTTTTATACTCTTTATGCTACCTTCAAAACAAGTAAAGAACTTTGTATAACCTAAGAGGGGTAAAACTTGTAATTAAGACTTGAGGTACTAATAGTCAAAAGGGAGTGTGATCAAAGGCATGCCTAAGGCATCTTAGCTAAACCATCTAGTTGATCCTAGCATGTTAAACACTAAACTTGCAAGTACTAGCTTGCATTGTTAAAGGTGGCTTGCACTTAAAAGTGCTAGCTTGCTAATAGTAGCTTGCCTTGGTTGGTGCAGTGGTTGAAGTTTTCTTCTTCTTCTTCTTCTTCTTCTTCTTGGTAGAACTCCTCCTCCTCGAAAGCTTGGTCGGTACTATCGTCTATAAATACATAGGGAGTGCACAATCACCAAACAATGCTTAACTAAACTAAGTAGCATTCTAAGACACACCTTGGATGATCTTTTATCATCACAAGCATCACAAGTTTAATTCCATAGTTTCATTCTTTTTATTTTAGAAAAGTAATTTCTACTCATTGAAAAATTAACTAAAATTTCATATTCACCACCAAAATATGGGAACATGTGGACACATGTCCTCACCACATATTCTAACATGTGGGAATGAGATTTAAAGGTTGGATCAATATTACTTTGGTTTAAGTTCATTATTTAATGATTTAAAGTGACTAGAAATGCCTATATAGCATTATTTTGGTACTAGTCCAAAGTCACTGCATGTAAACCTTAATATTATTACATATTTAGATAGATATGATGAAATGTGATTTTTGAGAGTTGGAAACAACTCAAAAGCTAACTTGGTTGATTTTATAAAAATGTTGCAAGTTGCAAAAGCTTTTGTCTTCTTATTTTTATTAGGAGAGATCTATAAATCCAATTGAATTAAATCCAACGGTATTGGATAGATCATCTTAATACCTTTCAGGCAAAATTTGTTTCATGCAATTTGGATTTGTAAAACTCCCAGAATTGAATTTTAAAATAGTGGACAGAAACTAGATTTAACTAAAAAAGAAAAATCCAGATTTGAATGTGTGGGCTAGCGCGAGAAACGACTTGGGCCGGCCCAGTGGCGCTCCGTGGCACGGGGCTCAGCTGACAGGGGGTCCCGCTTGTCAGCGTCACTTAATACGCGAAACGGTACGCGCGCTGTGGGCCATAGGATTAGAAGGCAGATCTACGGCTGAGGGTCGTCATCGACGACGAACAGGTCGCCGGCGAGCTCAAATCCTAACGGCTCAGTGGGGGTCTGCTGGGGACGTACCAGGGCTGCAGCAGGGTGGGCAAGGTGGGCAAACGAAGTGGAAGACGACGGTGAGGCGAGGCGCGGTTGCAGTGGAGCTTGGGGTGGCCGCAATCAGCGGCGCCCTTCTCCTCCTGCCGCGGCTGCTCCGGCTCCAATTCCGGCGAGGCAGAGCTCGCCTTGCTCCAGCGAGAGGTGGGTGAGGTTCAGAGAGGTGAGGGGAGTGGAATGGTGTGGAGGGAAGAGGCTGGGGAGGGCTCCTTTTATAGGCCCGACGGTGAGACCGAGCGGGATGGGCACGCGATGGTGGCGACATGGCTATGGCGGGGTAGAGGCATGGCTGCGGGTGGCGATCGACGTGCGGTTCCCTGGCGGTGCTCTAGGCATTTAATGCGACTGTAGGGGCGGTGGCACGCGGTCTGGGCGAGGTGGCGCTCTGCGCGGCAGAGGCGGCGGTGTCCACGGCGAGCGGTGGCTGTGAGGCGTTGGGCGGCCAGCGGGGATGTCTGGGGTGTTCCCCAGGTCGAGGCAGAGCGGCGGGCGCGGGCTGCGGCCAAGGGGCGGTCTGGTCGAGCGGGGACAAAGCGCGCTCTGGGGGTGGCACCGGCATGGTGTGGTGGCACTGGGCGTGGGCTTTCCTCAGTGATCCACGTCAGCACTTGGCTCGGGCAGGGGACAGAGAGGGGCGGTGAGGTGTGAGCTACCTCCTAGACATGGAGGGAGAGAGAGGGGCGGTCTGCTGCGGTGAGTGCACGGTCGGCCGGCGAGAGGGTGCTCGGCATGGCAGTGCAGTGCCGCTAGGAGGTAGGGGAGAGGTTGGGGTTGTTCTGGTCTGGCTTGAGGGGGGACAAGATGATCAAAGCACTACATAATTGCTAGAAAAAATCAGCCCAAAACAGTAATAGTTAGGCCTTAATGATCCTGCTAACAAGGTGTTTGACAAAATGGCCGAAAGAGAACAAGTTTTGAATTTTGGTTTCAAAATTTTTGAGTGATCTCCACTAGTGCTAGGTAGTCTCTGGTTGCAAGGGTTTTGAAAGTGGATCTCAAATAGATGGGTTTTGAAATAGGGGTGATCTATGCATATGCACTAGATTCAATTTTCAAATGCAATTTAAAATAAGTAACAAAATGTTTTTAGCAGATCCAAAGGTGGTCCTTGGTACCTCATTATGTGTAATAGCAAGGGGTACAAAGATCAAGAATTGTTTCTGTTAAGAAATGAGTGCTAGGAACACTCAAAGTAGTGTAGTGGATTAAAATGGCCAAAATGACCATTCCTCCTTTTTAATTCTTTTTGATTTGATTTTCTTTAGGAAAAGTTTGGGAATGATGTAGATGATGTTTAAATCACCTAAGAAACATTTTACAAGCATTGGATCACTCAATCATGGCAATTCAAACAACTCCTATTTTAAATGCACACATGTAGGAATGCTTTCATTTTAAAAATTTAAAAAGTTTTTGTTAACCCCATTTATGATTGATTGGATCTTGATAAGCTTGGATTGAAGTTTTGGGATGTTACAATTGTTTCTAGATGCAGCTGAATTGACAACTCAGTTGTTAAGGCTTATAAATATTATTTGGCTCCCCTTGTGTCGAATCAATAAATTGGGGTTCACTTCCCTCGAAAATACTACGATACACCCCCTATACTTGTGGGTCATCAAGACTATTTTCTGGCGCCGTTGCCGGGGAGCATAGCTTTATTTATCAAGTCTACTTGGAATCACTATTGTTCAAGCTAAGTTTATTTTCTCCTTGTTTGCTTGTTTCTTTATCAAAAATAAAAAAGTAGTTCCTACTCTAGTTGTTATTTTCGTTGGTCTGTTATTGTCTTGCCTTATCATGCTTGTTGTCAATGGTTGGTTTCTTTAAAACTGAAGCTTATTGGCAAGGTGGGTTCACGGAAGATCAAAAATATTATTATAAGGAACACCGCTTGTCACAAAAAGGAAAACACTTATGGGAACAAAATGATAGATTGTATACCATTGCTAGAAACGTGTGCTCTACTTATAATGTTACTTATTGCTGTGATGAATCTCGTTGCAGAAAGAGGTATAGACACCTCCCTTTTCAATGTGAGTATAGTGATAATGATACCATATCTTCTTATGCTAAAGGAATTTATGACTTTTATGATGCGGAACAAATTGAGGAATTTATTGCTTGGAAGGGTGCTTTTGAACTTGCTAGTTTGCTTGAAAATATTGATGATTCACCTTACAAATATGAGGTTTATGGTATACTTAAATTTTGCTTTGATAATTACAAGGACGAAAATGGCTATATTCTTGAATATTTTAATAGATGCTTTCCACAAATGGAAGAGACTGATGCCTTGCAAGATCCTATGGAAGAAGAAATTGATGAACCTGAAATCTCATTAGATGAAAAAGAGGAGGAGAGTGATGAACAAAAGGAGGAAGAATGGATTATCTACCCATGCCTACCTTCTAATGAGAGTAACTCTGTATCCCTTACATTATTTGATTGTCCCCCATGCTTACTAAAGGAAGATGAATGTTATGTTCCCGAGGATCCTTTTGAAAATGTTTATAATAAAGCTCTAGTGCTTGTAGATCATGGAAAACATGCTTTATGTGATAGTTATATTGTTGAGTTTATTCATGAGGCTACTGAAAATTATTATGAGAGAGGAAAATATGGTTGTAGAAGTTTTCAATGTATTGAAACACCTCTCTATGTGCTGAAAGTTTTGAAGTTACTCTTGTTTTATCTTCCTATGCATGTCACTTTGTTCTTTGCGAAATTTTTTGCATACACGATTCCTATGCATAGGAAGTGGGTTGGACTTAAATGTGTTTTGGATTTGCTTCTTGATGCTCTCTTTTACTTCACTTCATATTTCTTATGTGAGCATCCTCTCAAACTATTATGCCTGAAGATGATAATATGTCTATTATTCTTGGGAGACCTTTTCTTAAATACTGCAGGAGCTGTTATTAATTGTAATCAAGGGAAGGTGACCTTCAATGTTAATGACAAGGAACATACTGTCTATTTCCCCAAGAATATTGAAAGGACTTATGGTTTGAATTCAATTGAACATGTTCAGGTCATTCAAGTTGGAGAAATATATTGTCCGATACCAAGAGAAAAATTTGAAACTATTATGATTGGGACCATTGCTATCAAGGTTGAGGTAACATAATCATTAGTGGAATACAAAGTTATGGAATTGTTTTGGTAGCAAGACCTGATCAACCTTGTTAACAAAAGGATTTCATTGAACAAAATAATGTTTTCACTATGATTACCTCCGCTTACTTCTATTCTATCCATTTTAGTTTTTGCTTATGCCTAACTTAAAGGCGTTAAAGAAAAGTACTTATTGGCAGATAACCCAAAAGTTTTAGATGGAAAGTTGTTGTCCCGAAACAGATTTCTGTGCTTCACCGTAAAGATTCGTGTAAAATCTCTGAACGTATTTTTGAGGTGTGAATTTTTGTGCTTCTGCCCCAGGTTGTTATCTAACTTCCGTTAGTTCAACACTTTTTGATTTGAGCAACATAAGGTCTTCGAAAAAATTCGTCTTTACCTGCTGGTCTGTTTTGACAGATTTCTGCCATTTTCTGCATTTGCTTCTTGTTGGTTCCTTTTTTAGTTCTTTTGGGGAATTGAGCTTTTTGAGGGAAGTGCTACAGTAGCTAGTGTTCTAATGGTAGTTTATTTGGTGTTATAACTTAACCTTAAGACTTATTTATCTTCAGTGCACTAATGTTGCTAATGAAGATTATGTGAAGTTTTGTATGAAGGAAAAATTTCAGGTGTATGGAAGGAATGAGTAATGAGATGAAGGATGGACTAAATCTCAAGCTTGGGGATGCCACGTGTGTCACCCCAAGAAATATCCAAGAAGTACAAGCATCAAAGCTTGGGGATGCCTAAGGCATCCCCTTCTTCATCAATAAAAATCCCAGGTTTCTTCCAAACACTTCATTTTTATTGTTTCATTCATATTTGTGTAGTTCTTGGAGCGTCTTGTTTTTCGTTTTCGTTTGCTTTGTTTTATTAGTTTGCTGAATAAATTGGTTGGACCCCCCTCTTTCATACATTGTTGTTCAAATGGTTTGGTTTGGTTTGGAAAAGAGTAGGAAAGCTCATGCTTAAGTGGTAAAGAGAGCTTGTTTTTGACTGTGGCCTATGCTTTGTCATGCCATGCTTGATATTGTTTTGGCTTTATGCTTAGTATTATTTGTTGTAGCATGACTTATTATAAACAATTGAGATTGCTTAATGTGCCTTGGATGAATCATGCGTTGTTTTAGCATATTAAAGCATAGTATAGTGGTATTCTCCTTTGATGCTTTATTTTGGTTGACTTGGCACATGCTCACACCATGTTATGACTATCCCAAGTCACCATAAGCCTTTATGATCCTTTAATTTTCAACTTGTAGTATCACTTTATGCTTTGATCAAGGATGTTTTGTCGCTCTGTATGATTATGGCCATTATTGCTCTCTTAGTTTGTCGCTCCCGGTCTTTTGCTAGCCTCCACAACCAAGTATGAGTTCCACTCATGCATCCAACTCCCTAAACCAAGTTATTCCAAAGAGTCCACCATACCTACCTACTAGCTTATGCTATTCCAAGTATATTCATGCTTTTGTTTCCCTTCCAAATTAAACTTATTATGAGAAAACTAGTGATTTAAGCTCTCATGAACTTGATGGCACACTTTACTTTTCTTGCCCTTAATAAACTTGAACCATTGTGTCGTCTATGTTGTATATGCTTGCACTTATTTGTTGGGAATTAGCAGAACCATGCTTTCATGGGGAACGCTTTCAACATTGCACTTGGTACTTGTACCTAGTTGATATCATGCTCTTTTGTATATGGATGTCGTCGGTGTGAAATGAAAGGGGAGCTTGTAAGTTCATGGAGTTATGTATATGTGTTAGAGAAACGCCTGGGCCGCTGGTCTAATCCATGCTGACATGGTGGAAACCTGCAGCATTACCATAATGAGCGGTCTATGAGGCATTCTTATTAAAAAAAAGAGTCCTATGTTGAGAAAAAAGAGAAAAAGAGGTTATGAAAAGAGGAAAGAGAGAAAAAAAGCACCATATTCCCATGGTAAATAAGAAGATTGCTGAGATTCTCGTTGTCCGCTTGCCTTGTCATTTTGATATGGGGATTCTTCCGTATCATCGGGCAAGGGGTACCCCGTTGGCTGTTCTCTATGATACACATGTACTTACGATGACAAGAACTTACCAGTGACTAAACTTGAGTAGCATGAGGAGCGACCCTCGTATTCAAGGGACATGAGATTTCTAACTTATACTTCGTCAAGCATGTACACCATAGTTTGTTCACTTTAACCTTAATCACTTCAAGATGCTTATGATAGGGGCAATGAGAGCTAAAAGCTATAAGTACCATAATTTTTGGAAGCTCTTTATGAGACTTGAATCCCTACTTCCTTCTATGAAGGCCTTTCTTCCACCATTATATTGAGTCTCCACCTTCTACCTTTATGCACCTACTTTGAGAGCATAGTGGCCATTCTTAGTTCTATGTGCATTGTCCCAAGACTTGTTGATTGATGCATACCTTGATATTGCTTGTTTTAAACTATTGTATCTAGTCACTCTTATGAACTTTGAAGGTGTCCTATGCATTTACATTTGCTACTCTATGAGGGACAAGCTGATTACTACTATGCTATGTTTTCTTTATGTGAAACAAACAAATGTCTTGCAAAGCATTGTTATTCATGAATCTTTTGTTTGTGCCTTTTCATGTTGCATCATAGTTTCTTTGTCTTATTGCTAGAACTTTGGCTTTCATGTTATGATTTGTAGCATCCCAATTGTCTAACAATTGCAATGCTACTAGCCTAGTCTACATATATGCTACTTTCCTACATATATTTGTTGCATCATAATTATATCATGCTCATGTCATCATGCCACATTGCATTTGAGCATCATATAAAACCCTTTTTCATTTGGTTCTCATCTCATATGCACTATTAATTGTATTTGCCTCTTGATGCATTGTATTTGGTTCTTGATAAATGCTTGATGCCCAAGTTGAGTTGGGGGCATATCTTTTATTAACTCCACCACCTTTCTTGGTCACCACCCCATTACTCCACCATCCCACTATATGTGAGCCTTGCAATTTATTTGGTTTTACCTCTAGCTCATGTGGGTTGGGATGGATCCACTTATAATTCCACATGCTCCCATTTATGCATCATGTTGTTTTCACCATATGGATATGGGGAGAGCCACATGGCCACCTTTGCATGTTATGTGAGTATTCTCCTTGTCTAGCCTCCTTATGGCTTGTTTTGGAATATTTGATCATGTATGAATATAATTATGGCTATATACTTGCCTAGTGGAACACACACACTAGCAATTTCATTATATTCATTCATGCTTATTTCTTCCACTTTTGGACATATGGGTTTAATCCAAGCCATGTGTCAATTCCTTGTGCATATATCTTCTGTGTGGTATCATTGTTCCATGTCACATGATATATGATCCCCACATCCCCTTCTTACATTGGTTCTTCTGTTTGATGTTTTTAATCAACCTTTCCAACCTTTGTGCTGGGGTTTTATTCAAAATTGAGTGCATGTGACTAGATGGAGCCATGTGAGATTGTCTTTGTTTTCACAAATATAATGTGGCCTATTAAGAGATCATGCATGGCCCATGCAAGACCTCTCTCTTGTTCTTCTAACTTGGTTTCTTTTGAATATTGGGTGGAGTTTGTTTGAAACCAATTGAAACACATGAACCAAATAAATACTTCTTTTTCACTTGTCTTCCACCTTGCCACTCTTTTAGTGGTTTCCTCTTTGTCAAGCATACATGGGATATATATTTAGTTTTCACCAAATATTATCATGTGCATGAGAGAATACCACATGCAAGATCATCTTTTCTCCCACCTCTCTCTCTCTTTGGTCCTTTTGATTCTCCCTTGTCTTAATGCAAACTTCTTGGTATTTCTTATCCAATCCAAAACCCTAGCTTCTCCATCTATCTATCATATACACATGCATGTGTGCATACATGTGACATCTTTTACTCCCTCACCTCTTTATTTTTCTAGCTACACCTAGCTATTTTTCAATATTAAGAATCAGAACTGTTTATGGTAATAAAACTTGACCAAATAATTAATAAAATGAGTTATTCTTGTCCCCACACCTCACCCTTGCCATGCTACATTATTGCAATGTAAATTGTGCATCATTCATCATGGCATGCTTGTTTGCTTGTCGCATTTTATTCCTATGCTTGTGCACTTTATTTATGTTGGCCCTTGTTTGCTTGGTTCTTCTTTCGAATAGACGCCGAGCAGGGGAATTACCAGGAATCCCAGGAGTACTACCCAGATCCATCCATCGCTTCAACTGAGCTGCCAGACAAGCACTACCACATGCTTGCATACATATAGTACCTATTGCCTCTATCTTATTCTTGCATCATGGAGTCGCGGTTGCATTAAATTGAATCCCAAGTACTGCATAGCCTTTACTTTTAAACCCCACCGAAGCTTGTTCCTCCATCCTATGAGCCATTACTATAGGAGTTGTTTGAGCCATGCGAGTCGTAGAATAGCATGTGTAGGGTATGTGAGTGTCTGATGGATAACGAGGTACCTAAACAACTTAACCTGAGTAGTAATGGGATAACTAATGAAAGAGGCACCGGTGGGCAATATCTGTTATTCGGTTTTTTCCTGCCCACTTGTGTCCCGTAGGACCCCGAGTACTTGATTCCTGTTCCTTGACTATTCACACTATCCACATTCGGGAGGCCTTATGGATCCCCCCTAAGCCAGAGCTTGATTCATTTCTATTTCTTGGGGCCACAAACTAGTTTGGGGTTTTATTTACTATCCTGTACTTATGCCATGCTTTGCTGCTTTATTTAAGATTGTGCGTGGAGCACCTGTACTATTTTGGATCGTGCCACGTTTTCGCGGTATCGACAAGACCAGTCACACTTTCGGGTTCCCAGTCGTTTACATCCATCGTCACAAACCCTGGGCCTGTTCCAGAGCCAGCCAACTTCGTGGCAGGTAGCTGAGTGGGGTGGCCCCTGAAATATTTTATGGATCCTATGATTTCTTTGTCGTGAAAGCCTCGTTGGGTTTTGATTTGGTTTTTATGAGGTCGATCGTGTGTGTGTTGCTATTTGTGCACCCCTGCAGGTAAATCTTTCTAAAAGCCGTGTCCGCGGTTATGGACGACTTGGAGCACAGTTTCTCGATCATAGACAAGTATAACTAAAGTACCGTCCTTAATTTGACTAAATATCTGACTAGTAAATAGTGCAATATTCATGGAATGAGTAATAAAATTGCCAACGGATGGGTTGTTCGTCCGCTTTCTCGTTGGTAAGCGAGAAGGAGGATGGATCTGTTACTTTATGCTGTTATAATTGTTGTTTCTAATTAACGAACATCCGTCTATCATTGGTTAGGCGGATGGTTAGCGAGTATCTATATACTTGTTAGTTATTATCTTTTGCTGCAATTGCGTCACCCCAGGTTATGTCCCCTTTAGAGGCATAAAGACTTGCTGAGTACTCCTAGGGTCTCACACGATAAATTGTTTGATTCAGATGAACATGTGTATTCGCAAGATGGATACTGGGTGGAGGAGACAGATGATGTTGGCAACGATCACTCGGTGTAGAGATTCCGGGGATGGGGATCCGTGAGATCTGTGGGCGGGATGTGCTTATTTATGTAGCATCTTATGCCAATTTGCTTCTTATCCGTACTCGGATCTTGTTTCCCGCTTCCGCTTGATACTCTGTTGATTGATGTATGAGGAGTTATCCTACACTATTATAACTATCTAGGATATTTGGATCTTGTCGTATGGTGTTGCAATATTTCTATTTCTTTTAGATGGTATGGCTATGAGAACTGTGGTTAGGTAGCTTGCATACATACTCACTTGTGTATGTATTTGATCTCTTCGCCTGTTGCCTACGCGCTCGTTCTTGTCCCGATGTTCTTGGAAGTGGTTAGGGCGGCCGACGGGCCTACACGTGGGTGGCCCTGGGCCCCCGCTGTACTTCTTTAACCACTTTTGGTTCATCCAGGCTTGAACTTAGAGCGTAGGGTCCGTGGTTGTTACAATTGGTATCAGAGCCATCCCGCCCTTCAGGGTCTCAGCCAAATGATCGTTGTCAGTCTAGCAAATATTTTGGTAGTTATGTATACTAGGGAAAAACAAAACGTGAGAGTAGGACTGCTTCCACTTTTCTTCTTACCCACCCACCCACCCTTTTCTGGTAAGGAAGTGTAACGTTTTCAATCCTCTTCTAAAAATTCAAACTAGGATTCACGTGTTCTGGGTTCCATAGTACCATAGAAAGTGTGTGTGTGTGTGTAATTCTTTGTCTATCTATTGCATCCAACTTGTTGTCGCTATCTGCCTTTTGGTTATCAACTATTGGTACATTCCATACCGACAAGCTTTTGTAAAACTGACGCGATCTATCCGACTCCGTGTTAACCGGTGCCATCTTGCTAAGGGTGTTCTTCCTTCCAGCATGCTTTCACAGAATGTGGAGTTGCTAATCTCTATCTGATAAGTGGTTTTGCGCATCTATTGGTATTTTAATGCCAAAAATGCGGGAAATTTTTCTTTGATACATCTGTGTTTCCACACTCCTCTTCGGTCGTGTGTGAAACATTATATATCTTCCTTTTATCAGCATGTTCATGCTAACTCGTTCTTTTGTCACCGGCGCTTCATACTGGAGGTTTACTCCATCTTCAATTCTCTTGGGCTAATTACATAACATGTGTCGATCCGATGCTGGTGATTGTAATTTGGTTCTTGGCATAGCTATATGACACTTATCAGGAGTGGAATATGGAAAATGCTATCGACACTATCCTCCAAATGGTGACGGTTATCTCCTGTGATTCTGAGTTACACCGTGATCATATCTATGCATATTCAAGTATCTTTGGCAATCCGGAGTTTTCATAAGGCACTACGGTGGTCTATGATCTGTTTATCATGCTTCACATCTTTTTGAACTCCATATCCGCAAAATTCTCTTTGATACGAGGGAATTTCATCTTTTCGTCTCTGATAGCTTTGCTTAAGGTGGGAGATATCATCGTTTCTTTATCCAATATCTCTTTATCTTTGTAACCGGTAACCCGATCGATGATGTGAACCAGGCGGCATTTCATGTTCTCTTCCGAAGGGCCAGATAATCTATTCTGCCAGTGCATCTCTTTCAACACGAACCCGTGCTCTTAATGTTGATCTTTCAAAAGAGCGTTGACCTTAGAGAGTGTTTCGAGCATTTGTTCGTTTCTCTCGCCTCTTGAACTCGGTATTCTGGGAATATATTGTTAATACATGGTGGTATATGTTGATAATATGCTTGCCTATTCTATATCAATGGAAGGACATGGAAGATCAACTGTGTCTCTTTCTCTCAAGCTTCGTGAACACTGCCTATGTGCAAAGTTCTCAGAGTGTAATTTTGGCTTTTTGAAGTCACCTATCTCGACCACGTCCTTCTGCAAAATACATCGCTTCAATTTTTGGAATTAGCAAGCCTGTTGTTAATTCCATCTTCCATCTTCAATCAAACCCGGAGTTTTTCCTTCTTGGCGAGTTATCATCATTGTTCCGCTGAAGTTTTTCCTCAAGACTGCTAAATCTCTCTCAATCATTTCAAGAAGAACATGGAGTTTCTTTTCACGTCTGTCTCGTCAAGTAATCTTTTGAAACCCTCTCGTTCTATCGTCTATGCTCAATCCACCGGAGGCCATGAAGACTTTTCAGATCTTTTGTAATCCTTCTGTTCAAGTTGTTGCTATCTTTTTCTTTATTCGTTGAATCTTGCAGTTGTTCTCCATAATCTTCCTTCATATCTTTCCGTTGGCTTGGTACTTCTAACATGACGACAGCATCATCATCTTTATCTATCTTGAATTTGGCGAATCGTTTGCATCTATCCTTGTGTTCTAATGGAGTTCCATGTGTTCTTTTGTCAAGATCTTTAGTCAGTTTTGGGAGTTGGGTTGCATGGTTTCCCTATTCATGTGCGGAGTAATGCTTTGAGTGCGGGATGGAGTAGCTACCATACCACTACTCTTATCATTCGCTCTTGTACATTGGATGGGTGAATTTGTGTGATTTAACTCATTCCACGGAAGTAGAAGTGACATTTATTTCTCGATACTTCTATTTACGTCCTTGTTTTCCGGAGTTTTCTCTCAAGAACATAATTAATAATCTCTTATTGGTGATCTCGTCCTTTCTACACGGAGAAAAATCTTTAATTATCTAGTCGAAGCACATGCATTTATCTTTTCGGTTACTCTTCATTCCACCGGTGCTCGACATCCTCAAACAAGATGGAAGGAAACTATATCGGTCTTCAATTTGACAAATCCCTTTCTCTTGGTAAAGCCAATTGAAAGGGCATGTATGCCCCATGTGTGGTTTTGGTAATTAATGAAAATCCCTATGGACTAATGTGCAAATTGAGTTTCACTTGTAGGTTTGTCCATTGGCATCGCTTGGACCATGTGTTGGTTTCAAGGATGAAAAAGAAGAAGCATCGTCCAAGGGCTTTGTGCCTATTGGAATCAAGTAGAAGAAGAAGAAGATCAAGTTTGTCTTGAAGAAGAATAAGAAGAAGATGGAGTTCCTCATGGCTATCTTCAAGACATCATCAAGAATTGAAGTGCAAGCTCAAGATGCATCATCTCTAGAAGATCTCATTCTTGAAGCTTTCCATCCTCGGCAATCATGGAATGGTGAAGACAAGTTCGAAGAAGAGGCTTCCCCATGGAGTATGGGGAGCATGTCTCAAGACTTCATCAAGCAAGTGCAATCAAGAAAGGTGTTACATCTTGAAGGTGACAAGATCGTGTACATCAAGCTCAAGTGGCATGCTCAAGGCAAAGGTATGATCTTGATAGGGTTTCTATTTTACTGGTCTCTTGTAGTGTTGGGAGACCGGGTTTAGGATAGATAGCCGTACTATCAAGAGGGGCTCTCGAGTGGGTGACTCGTTCGTATCTTTCGGAGGGAGCTCAAACCTTTGCATACATAGCATCATCTTTCTTGGTTGTTGTTTGGTTCTTGTTCATATGAGGATCTAGAGCTTGTGGTTATCTTCATAACAAGCTCTAGTTCATCAAAAACGGATTTCCCTTGCATATCTTATTGCGTTTTTGATCTTGCGGGTTTTTCGGCTCCACACCTTGGGAGGTATCTCACATATATATTCATGGTATTTTCTCCCTTGGTGATATCCAATATTTCGAACAAAATTGGTTTCATCTCGTTTGGAGTTCGGATGCAAAAGTTATGGCATTTCTGGTTCTGAAGTTTCTCTGACCGGAAGTACCCGCCAGACGTCGGAAGTACCGCTCGGGCAGAAATGCCACCGGTAGTACCTGTGTTAATACCGGCCCAACTTCCGATGAATCCACTTTTGGTTCAGTATGCTCTCTGCATGGTCTGTGCTATTTGACGGAACTTCGGTCGGAATCTTGGGCGGTAGTACCGGCCCAGGCGGTAGTACCGGTGACCCACCGGTAGTACCGGCCAGCCTCGTTTTTGTGTTCGTTTGCACCGTGTTTTTGGACCGTTGGCTGAGTGCCACCGGTAGTACCGGACACCCACCGGTACTACCGGCCGTGCGCGAATCTGTGAGTAACGGGTAGATCGGGGAGCCCTTTAAAAGGAGCTCCCCTTTCCCTTTCGGCCTTATCACTTGTTCTTCTTGGTTTTTGGCTTTCTCTCTCCTCCATTGTTGACCTTGAAGAGCTTGCCCTCTCCCCTTTCCCCTCCTATGATTCTTGCATCTTTTTGAGGGATTTGAGAGAGATATAGATCTACAAGCCCCACCAAGCCAAATCCCTTCTTTGTGAAGGAATCCTTGGGATCTAGATCTTGGAGAGTTTTGTGTTCTCCTCTTGTGTTCTTCCTCCCTTATTCCCCCAATAGCTTTTGTAGCTTTGGTGGAATTTGAGAGTGAAGGACTTGCCTTTTGCATTTGGTGCATAGGTTTGAGTTCTCCTCGGAGATTCAGCGAGTTCAAGCCCTTGGGCTTGTTTCTCTTGGGTTCTTGGAACCCTAGACGGTTGTGTGGTTGGATAGTTGACCTTTTGTGGTCTTGTAGCCTTTTGTGGCCTTGTTGCCTTTTGTGGCTTTGTAGCCTTTGTGGCATTGTTCTTGGGGCTCCAATTGAGTTGTGGAGGTTCCCCAAGCTTGTTGGTCTTTTGTGGCATTGTGGAGCCTTTGTGGCGTTTCTTGGAAGCCCTCCAATTGAGTTGTGGAGATTGCCCCAAGGCTTGTACAGGTTCGATGACCGCCCTCAAGTGTCCCATAGTGGAACGTGAGTAGGCCTTTGTGGCGAGCTCACGGGAGAATAGGGTGAGCATTTTGTGGCATCGGTGAGTTGCGTGGCTTCACATCCTTGGTGAGGCCTTGTGTGGCGTTGGGTGAGCATCGAGCCACCACACCTCTAGGTGAGCCATTTGTGGCATTCGAAGTACATTGCGCCCCCGCACCTCTCCAACGAAGACGTAGCTTCTTTGGAAGTGAACTTCAGGAAACAAATCATCGTCTCCGCGTCCATCGGTTATCTCTCAACCGAGCCCTTTACCTATGCAATTTACATTGTGATAGCCTTCGTGCTTGAAGTACTATATCTTGCTATCACCTTGTTGCTTGTCTTTCTTAGCATAGGTTGTTGGTGCACTTAGTGAAACTAGTGGATATAGGTTTTGGCTTGATAAATTAAACGTTAAGTTTTATTCCGCATTTATTAGAGCCTAAACCGTAATAATTTTAAAACGCCTATTCCCCCCTCTAGGCGACATCCATTTCCCTTTCACCAATTATGGTTGATGCCATCAATCGCAAATCTATTGCATTAGCCTCAAGGTTAAAGAAAGCAATAAGTATCTCTACAATAAACTCCAGATCCTCCATATTCTTTTCTTCTCGGGATTCTACCATAAACTAGCATCCCCCTTCTCTTGAAGTGATATCCGCGCACCTCAATTGCGTGATCCTTTGGTTCTTACCGGCGCAAGAAAGATCTAATCCGAGAAATCCTAACCCAAATCCTTCCATTGATCTCAAGGAACTCTATTGTTTGAAGGCAATATTGTTCTCCAAACTTCTTTTCCTAAATCTTTGGGATGATACAATGCTATTTTCATAGTGGTTGATAACTTCTCCAAAGTTATTATTTTCTTCCGGCGAGACAAAGATTCACCCTCTCTTGTATCTGTAAATCTTTAATCCTGACGGTTTGGTTTTCTTTCTCTCTCGATACATCGTCTTTTCATATTCTTTCAAGTGGTTCTATTCTTTTATCCTGTTTCTCGAGAACACCGGAGCTATGTTCATCCTACCCTTCTTTTCTCACGACAATCCTTCAACTCTTCTAACCCGTTGTTTCTCAAGAAAAACTCAAGACTCGCAACAAGTCTAGTAGGTTTTGCAAGGTGTAATGGTCGCACCATTCCGTTGTTCATCATCTTGGGAACGTGAGGGTCACCTTCGTTCCGAACACCCGCCTCTCCTTGTGTTGTTTTCTTTTTCCTAGGAATCTCGGGGCGAGACTCTTGTTTAGTGGGGGAGAGTTGTAGCATCCCAATTGTCTAACAATTGCAATGCTACTAGCCTAGTCTACATATATGCTACTTTCCTACATATATTTGTTGCATCATAATTATATCATGCTCATGTCATCATGCCACATTGCATTTGAGCATCATATAAAACCCTTTTTCATTTGGTTCTCATCTCATATGCACTATTAATTGTATTTGCCTCTTGATGCATTGTATTTGGTTCTTGATAAATGCTTGATGCCCAAGTTGAGTTGGGGGCATATCTTTTATTAACTCCACCACCTTTCTTGGTCACCACCCCATTACTCCACCATCCCACTATATGTGAGCCTTGCAATTTATTTGGTTTTACCTCTAGCTCATGTGGGTTGGGATGGATCCACTTATAATTCCACATGCTCCCATTTATGCATCATGTTGTTTTCACCATATGGATATGGGGAGAGCCACATGGCCACCTTTGCATGTTATGTGAGTATTCTCCTTGTCTAGCCTCCTTATGGCTTGTTTTGGAATATTTGATCATGTATGAATATAATTATGGCTATATACTTGCCTAGTGGAACACACACACTAGCAATTCCATTATATTCATTCATGCTTATTTCTTCCACTTTTGGACATATGGGTTTAATCCAAGCCATGTGTCAATTCCTTGTGCATATATCTTCTGTGTGGTATCATTGTTCCATGTCACATGATATATGATCCCCACATCCCCTTCTTACATTGGTTCTTCTGTTTGATGTTTTTAATCAACCTTTCCAACCTTTGTGCTGGGGTTTTATTCAAAATTGAGTGCATGTGACTAGATGGAGCCATGTGAGATTGTCTTTGTTTTCACAAATATAATGTGGCCTATTAAGAGATCATGCATGGCCCATGCAAGACCTCTCTCTTGTTCTTATAACTTGGTTTCTTTTGAATATTGGGTGGAGTTTGTTTGAAACCAATTGAAACACATGAACCAAATAAATACTTCTTTTTCACTTGTCTTCCACCTTGCCACTCTTTTAGTGGTTTCCACTTTGTCAAGCATACATGGGATATATATTTAGTTTTCACCAAATATTATCATGTGCATGAGAGAATGCCACATGCAAGATCATCTTTTCTCCCACCTCTCTCTCTCTTTGGTCCTTTTGATTCTCCCTTGTCTTAATGCAAACTTCTTGGTATTTCTTATCCAATCCAAAACCCTAGCTTCTCCATCTATCTATCATATACACATGCATGTGTGCATACATGTGACATCTTTTACTCCCTCACCTCTTTCTTTTTCTAGCTACACCTAGCTATTTTTCTCTCTCTCCACACCTAACTAAAACCCCAACTCTCACCCCTTTTTCCTTCCTAGCCTCGGCTAAGCCTCATCTAACCCTTTGCTAACCTAGACCCTCACCACCTGGTCTGGCTCCCCCTTGCAACCTGGGCTCGACCCACTCCCTTGCTCGACACCGAGCCGAGACAACCGTGCCGCACCCTCCTACCGGCCTAACCCTAGCCGAGCCCTTCCCTCTCTGTTCTTCTCTCCCGTTGCCAAGCAAAGCCCCACCGAGCCTGCGTCGTCCTCTCTGGTCCCAGCTGCAGGCACCTAGGCCCCTCTCGAGCCGTGCCAGCACGTGAGAAGAGGGAGAAGAGAAGGTGGCCACCACCACCTTTCCACCTGAGCCACCCATGTGCCTCTCTCCTTCCTCTGTCCTTATACCCACCTCCTCTCGTACCTGGCGTCGCCCCAGATCCACCCAGGGTCTTGCCCTTCTACTCCTCCTTCCCCATCTGCCGCTGCCTTCTTACCCTCTCCCATCTACACCCACCGTAGCTAGGAGGCGGGCGCGGTGTCTGGCCGTTGAGGAAGCGTCGGGCGTCCACCTGCATCACCCCTGTACATGGAGGCGAGGAGGAGACGGCCCCGTACCTGCTGCAAATCCTCAAGCCGACGCAAAATAATAACCTCGGGTGCACCAGCTCCACCGCAGATCCCCTGCTTCCCGTCCCGATCCTCCACCACCAGCATCGCCACGGTGAGCTGCTGAGCCTCCCTGACATCCTCCCGCTGGCCATCGCTTCCTGGACACGCCGAACCGTCGTCGAACGCCCTTTGTGCACCGGTTTCGCTGACGCAGTTCTGTCATCACACCGCTGTAGGGCCTTCTAGTCGCGTAGCTGGTACCCAACATCAAACCCCCTTCAGCCGCAGCGGTAACCGGCACCGCGCGTGCGCTAGGTCGCGAGATCGATCCCCCGCCGCGCCGGTGTCCTTCGCCGTCAGTTTCATCAGATAACGCGTAGAAGAAAAACAGTAGCGCGGGGCTGTTTTCTAGTTACCCCCCCCCCCCCCGCCTTCTTGTTTCACGCAACCCGCGCTCCACCCGGCCCCACATGTCATCCGCGGTGGAAATTTTACGAAAAGGCACCGCGGGTTTCGCAGCCTCAAACCGTGGCCCTCATCCATGCTGCGTGGCACCCGCCCGTTCACTCGCTGGCGCGTGGGCCTGTCTGAGCGTCGGGTCCACCGATCAGTTGTTGCGGCTCACGTCTGTGGCGGTGAGAAAAACCTCTGACGCACGCAGTTTCGCCAGCTCATCGCAGGCCCCACCTGTCGGCGACGTTGGCTGGCTTCTGTTGTGTATTAAAAGTCTCTGGGTTTTTCTGTTTAATAAAAATGATTTCAGAAATTGTTAAATATGATTTCAAATCCAGTTTTAAATAACTTTTAATTGGTAATTCCAAATTTGACAAATAATATATGTTTTGGAATCAAAAAAATGTGAGGAATCCAAATATGCCCTCCAAAATAATGTTTGCCTTATTTAAATTTTCGAATTGTTTAATTGCAATAAAAATGTCTTTTCTTAATTAATTAATAACTTTAATTCTATAACTCCAAATTTGACAAATAATATGTCTAAATTGATCAGCGTGACGAGCCCGTTCTGTTTATGCATTCCATGTTCTGAATTGCAGCATGCATCATATCAATATTAAAAATCAGAACTGTTTATGGTAATAAAACTTGACTAAATAATTAATAAAATGAGTTATTCTTGTCCCCACACCTCACCCTTGCCATGCTACATTATTGCCATGTAAATTGTGCATCATTCATCATGGCATGCTTGTTTGCTTGTCGCATTTTATTCCTATGCTTGTGCACTTTATTTATGTTGGCCCTTTTTTGTTTGGTTCTTCTTTTGAATAGGCGCCGAGCAGGGGAATTACCAGGAATCCCAGGAGTACTACCCAGATCCATCCCTCGCTTCAACTGAGCTGCCAGGCAAGCACTACCACATGCTTGCATACATATAGTACCTATTGCTTCTATCTTATTCTTGCATCATGGAGTCGCGGTTGCATTAAATTGAATCCCAAGTACTGCATAACCTTACTTTTAAAACCCACCGAAGTTTGTTCCTCCATCCTATGAGCCATTACTACAGGAGTTGTTTGAGCCATGCGAGTCGTAGAACAGCATGTGTAGGGTATGTGAGTGTCTGATGGATAACGAGGTACCTAAACAACTTAACCTGAGTAGTAATGGGATAACTAATGAAAGAGGCACTGGTGGGCAATATCTGTTATTTGGTTTTTCCTGCCCACTTGTGTCCCGTAGGACCCCGAGTACTTGATTCATGTTCCTTGACTATTCGCACGATCCACATCCGGGAGGCCTTATGGACCCCCCTAAGCCAAAGCTTGATTCATTTCTATTTCTTGGGGCCACAAACTAGTTTGGGGTTTTATTTACTATCCTGTACTTATGCCATGCTTTGCTGCTTTATTTAAGATTGTGCGTGGAGCACCTGTACTGTTTTGGATCGTGCCACGTTTTCGTGGTATCGACAAGCCCAGTCACACTTTCGGGTTCCCAGTCGTTTACAGCCGTCGTCACAAACCCTGGGTCCGTTCCGGAGCCAGCCAACTTCGTTGCGGGTAGCTTAGTGGGGTGGCCCCCTGAAATATTTTATGGATCCTGTGATTGCTTTGTCGTGAAAGCCTCGTTGGGTTTTGATTTGGTTTTTCCGAGGTCGATCGTGTGTGTGTTGCTATTTGTGCACCCCTGCAGGGTAAATATTTCTGAAAGCCGTTTCCGCGGTTATGGACGACTTGGAGCACAGTTTCTCGATCATAGACAAGTATAACTAAAGTACCGTCCTTAATTTGACTAAATATCTAACTAGTAAATAGTGCAATATTCATGGAATGAGTAATAAAACTGCCAACGGATGGGTTGTTCGTCCGCTTTCTCGTTGGTAAGTGAGAAGGAGGATGGATCTGTTACTTTATGTTGTTATAACTGTTGTTTCTAATTAACGGGCATCCGTCTATCATTGGTTAGGCGGATGGTTAGCGAGTATCTATAGACTTGTTAGTTATTATCTTTTGCTGCAATTGCGTCACCCCAGGTTATGTCCCCTTTAGAGGCATAAAGACTTGCTGAGTACCCCTAGGGTCTCACACGATAAATTGTTTGATTCAGATGAACAGGTGTATTCGCAAGATGGATACTGGGTGGAGGAGACAGATGATGTTGGCAACGATCACTCGGTGTAGAGATTCCAGGGATGGGGATCCGTGAGATCTGTGGGCGGGATGTGCTTATTTATGTGGCATCTTATGCCGATTTGCTTCTTATCCGTACTCGGATCTTGTTTCCCGCTTCCGCTTGATACTCTGCTGATTGATGTATGAGGAGCTATCCTACATTATTATAACTATCTAGGATATTTGGATCTTGCCGTATGGCATTGCTATATTTCTATTTCTTTTAGATGGTATGGCTCTGAGAACTGTTGTAAGGTAGCTTGCATACATACTCACTTGTGTATGTATTTGATCTCTTCGCCTGTTGCCTACGCCGCTCGTTCTTGTCCCGATGTTCTTGGAAGTGGTTAGGGCGGCCGACGGGCCTACACGTGGGTGGCCCTAGGCCCTCGCTGTACTTCTTTAACCACTTTTGGTTCATCCAGGCTTGAACTTAGAGCGTAGGGTCCAAGGTTGTTACATGATTGAAGTACTATGATCCCAGCTTTGAATGTTTTATGAATACTTTAATCAAGTCTTTGATGGTGCATGTGACCTCAAAAATTATTCTTTCTTTTTATCACTTACCTACTCGAGGACGAGCAGGAGTTAAGCTTGGAGATGTTGATACATTGCAAATGTATCTATAATTTTTGATGTTTCATGCTTGGTTTTATCCACTTTCTTGTGTTTTGTCCACACTTTGGAGTACTTTTCATATGATTTCTTGGACTAACCTATTAAAAAGAGCCATAGTGCCAGCTGCCTGTTTTCTGCTGTTTTTGGTTCCAGGAAAGTCAGAAAATGAATATTCTCGGAATTGGACGGGACAAAAGCCAAAGTGCCTATTTTTCCAGAAGACTCCAGGAGCCAGAATACGAGACGTAGGAGGGCTAGGGGCTTGCCACACCCCCTAGGCGCGGGCTGGGCCTGGCCGCCCCAGGGCATGGTGTGGTGGCCCCAGGCACCCCCTCGGCCTCTCTCTTCGCCTATAAGGAGCCTTCTGACTTAAAAACTTCGGGGGGTTTGACGTTTTTCCAGAAGAAGTTCCGCAGCGCCGCCACCACCCAAGGGGAGATTCGGTGGACAGAAAGTCTCTGTTTCGGCACCCTGCCAGGACGGGGAAGTGCCCTAGAGCCATCTCCATCGATCTCCACCATCATCTCCATCGACCATCCATGTTTCCCCCATCTACGAGTGAGTAATCCCCCGCTGTAGGCTATGGGGATGGTTGGGATTGGATGAGATTGTTCATGTAATGGCATCAGACTGTTAGGGCATGCTGCCTAGTATCTTTTAGTACTGCTTTATGACTTTGTTGCGACTTGTTGTGCTTAATGCTTGTCACTAGGGCCCGAGTGCCATGATTTCAGATCTGAACATGTTATTGATTCATTATGATAGTATTGTTTTTGGTATTATCTACAAGTTGTTTACACACGTTGTTGTCCGGAACCAATGGCCCCGAAGTGACAGAAATCGGGATAACCAGAGGGAATGGCTTTGATGTGAGGATCACATGTGTTCACGGAGTGTTAATGCTTTGCTCCGGTGCTCTATTAAAAGGAGCACCTTAATTGCCAGTAGTTCCCTAGAGGCCCCGCTGCAAACGGGCTGGCAGGACAAAAGATGTTGTGCAAGTTCTCATTGCGAGCATGTATGACTATATATGGAACACATGCCTAGGATTATCTAGTACTTGGATACTTTATCTTATTTATCTGCAATTGCCCTATGTTCTGATTGCTATGTGAATTGTCTTGTCCATGCAACGCCCGTCCATCCATCCCTATGCCTACCGCACTCGAATCCCACTGTTTACTGCTATTGTTATTGTTGTCTTTACTTTACTACTAGTGTTACTTTGCTATTCCTACTACAAAACTGTTGCTACTGATAAACTGCTGTGAGTAAAATTGTTTCCAGGTGCAGCTTAATTGACAACTCAGTTGTTAAGGCTTATAAATATTCTTTGGCTCCCCTTGTGTCGAATCAATAAATTGGGTTTCACTTTCCTCGAAAATACTGCGATACACCCCCTATACTTGTGGGTCATCACCAGCCAAACTACTCCTCTCTTCGCATCTTTGGGTGCGTGTTGGCCCAATCTCTGCAAATACAACTCACACAAGTTATATTTTCACTCTAAGATGTGTGTCTTCCTCGGGTATAGCCCGATGCACAAGGGCTACAAGTGCCTCCATAAATCCAGGGGGCGTATCTATATTTCTCATGATGTAGTCTTTGATGAAACAGTGTTCCCCTTTGCAACACCCGGAGTTTCTGTTGACGTGTGCACTTTAGAAGAGTCCATTGATTTTCCTTCTGATGAGCCGGTTACGAGTACACCAATGCGAAATTATGACCTAACCTTTTTATCCACTAATACTCTTGTGTCAGATGCCCTTTTTCCTCAGGAATATTCGGTGTCTGGCAGTGCTAGTGAGGCCTCGCTGATGTGCTCGTTATTGACGTGGGAGTCTCTTCTTCTTTTGATCCCCGACAACGGTGCGGTAAAAGTACTTGCTGACTTGTGTATTAACGAGCTCGTTGGGGAACCCCAAGAGGAAGGTATGATGAGCACAGCAGTAAGTTTTCCCTCAGTATGAAACCAAGGTTATCCATCCAGTAGGAGCAAGGAAACACCCCAAAGGTGTAGCTAGCTGAACGTTGGCAGGGCGCACTACCGGTGCCAGCAGCAACGTGGAGACCTGCACAACACAACCACAGAACTTTGTCCCCAACTTGCGATGAGGTTGTCAATCTCACCGGTTTTGCTAAAAACAAAGGATTAAACGTATCGAATGGAAGGAAGTGCCAACGGGGTACCCCTTGCAGATGATACAGGAGCTATCCCATAATCAAAATGACAAGACAAGCAGACAATGAGCATCTCAGCGATCTTTTAATTTGCTATTTGCATAGGTTTTTATTGAGGATGCTTCATAGAGTGCTCATTATGGTGATGCTGCAAGTTTCCACCATGATTAGGCATGGTTTATGCTAGCGGCCTAGGCATTTCTCTAACACACATACAAACTCCATGATCTTACAAGTTCCACTTTTATTTCACACTGCCGGGATCCACAAGCAAAAGGACATGATATCAACGGGGTACAAAGTACAAGTGCAATGTTGAAAGCGTTCCCCATGATACATGGTTCTGCTAATTTCAACTTATAAAGCGCAAGCATATATGCAACAAAGAAGGACCCAATGATTCAAGTTTATTAAATGCAAAAACTAAAGTGTGCCATCAAGTTCGTGAGAGCTTTAATCACTAGTTTTCTCACAACAAGTTTAATTTGGAAGGTAGACAAAAACATGAATATACTTGGAATAGCATAAGCTAGTAGGTAGGTATGGTGGACTCGAATAACTTGGTTTAGGGAACTGGATGCATGAGTGGAACTCATACTTGGTTGCGGAGGCTAGCAAAAGACTAGGAGCGACAAACTAAGAGAGAAATAATGGCCATAATCATGCAGAGCGACAAACACATCCTTGATCAAAGCACAAAGTGATACTACAAGTTGAAAACTAAAGGATCATAAAGGCTATGGTGACTTTGGATAGTCATAACATGGTGTGAGCATGTGCCAAGTCAACCCAAATAAAGTATCAAAGGAGAATACCACTATACTATGCTTTAATATGCTAAAACAACGCATGATTCATCCAAGGCACATTAAGCAATCTCAATTATTTATAACAAGTCATGCTATAGAGAAGAAGAATACTAAGCATAAAGCCGAAACAATATCAAGAATGGCATGACAAAGCATAGGCCACAGTCAAAAACAAGCTCTCTTTACCACTTAAGCATGAACTTTGCTACTCTTTTCCAATCCAAACCAAACTATTTGAAAACCAATGTATGAAAGAGGGGGTCCAACCAAATTATTCAGCAAACTAAGCAAACAAAGCAAACGAAAAACCAAAACGAAAACAAAAAAGAAGACGCTCCAAGAACAACACAACTGTGCATGAAACAATAAAAATGAAGCGTTTGGAAGAAACCTGGGATTTTTATTGATGAAGAAGGGGATGCCTTGGGCATCCCCAAGATTTGACGCCTGTACTTCTTGGATATTTCTTGGGGTGACACGTGTGGCATCCCCAAGCTTGAGATTTAGTCCATCCTTCATCTCATTACTCATTCCTTCCATACACCTGAAAATTTTCCTTCATACAAAACTTCACACAATCTTTATTAGCAACATTAGTGCACTCAAGATAATAAGTCTTTAGGTTCAGTTCTAACACCAATAAACTTCCATTAAAACACTAGCTACCGTAGCACTTCCCTCAAAAAGCTCAATTCCCCAAAAGAACTCAAAAAGGAACCAACAAGAAGCAAATGCAGAAAATGGCAGAAATCTAACAAAACAGACCAGCAGGTAAAGACGGATTTTTTCGAAGACACTCCAAAGCGGTAGATGATGTCTACGCACTTCTATTCTTGTAGACAGTTGTTGGGCCTCCAAATGCAGAGGTTTGTAGAACAACATCAAGTTTTCCCTTAAGTGGATCACCCAAGGTTTATCGAACTCAGAAAGGAAGTGGTCAAAGGTATCCCCTCTCAAGCAACCCTGTAATGAAGATACAAGAAGTCTCTTGTGTCCCCAACACACCCAATACACTTGTCAGGTGTATAGGTGCACTAGTTCGGCGAAGTGATAGTGAAATACAAGTGGTATGGATAATTATAAGTGGTAACGGTGATAGAAAATAACTTGATGGCGTGGAAGAGACTAAAGGCAAACTAAAATAAAGATGGAAGCAAGCAAACATGTAATAGATCTAGTAGCAAATGGTGTTTCAATGCTTAGAAACAAGGCCTAGGGATCATACTTTCGCTAGTGAACACTCTCATATAGATATATTCTTCTTTATGATACTACGCTGAACTACTCTCCGGTTGGACACTCTAATCATTGGTAGGGCTATAACAACACACCTCAAAGTAAGCCTTTCCCATCTAGATAACCTCACACTGTCACCTTGAGCACTAGATGGTTCCAACAAACACCACAATTTCATAAAGACATCCAACTCCAAATATAACTCATAAAAAGTATTTATAATCTCTAGCCTAAGTGCCACCATGGTGTGCACGCTGTCACTTTCACACACATGGAGAGAGAAGAGATCTATTAAAACACTTGAGTAGCAAGGTAGATCTATAGATTATAAGCTCATGATCACAATATGATCATGCATAGAGAGAGAGATGAACACATAGCTACCAGTAGAACCCTTAGCCTCGAGAGAGAACTACTCCCTCCTCATCATGGGAATCAGCAACGATGATGGAGATGGCGGTGGAGATCGATGGAGATGGCGGTGAAGATGGTGAAGAGGCGGCGGCGGCGCCAGCGACGACGCGGAGGACTCCTTCCCCGCCGCCGGTATCACAGGGGAGCACCGCCCCTTAGCACCATTCCTTCATGGCTTCTTGGGAGCCCTTCCCCATGGAGGTGGGATCAATGGGGGAGGCAAAAACGCGACTTTGGTGGCTGCAAATTCGTGGGTGGAGGTGTCTCCCACGAATTAGGTTACCTTCCTTTATATAGCTTCTCGGATTCCCGTCACCCCCATCTTGGGCTGCAGTAAATCGGGTCTATCGGGCCTGTACGGACTCGGAATCAGCTAATTTTTATGTCCAGAACGTTTTTCGCAAAATTTCCAACAACTTTGTAGTTAAAGAGTTTTCCGTTTGACGCCATCTTCGACCCAAAGCGTGACCATCTTCAAAAAGAGTTATGAGGAAAATCCCAATTTGACTCCAACAAGGTTTCCACTTGTATTCTTGGTAATTCCTACACATCAAAGTGTAAAACAAGAACATTGTACATTTTTGCAACAATTAGTAGGTTAGTCCAAATAAATCATAAACTTTATATAAAAAGGAGTATCAAAAGCATATTATTAGCATAAAACCATCAAAAATTATAGATACGTTATGGACGTATCAGTAGACAATGGACTCAAAGAACTTAACAGCGCTCGCCCCTGATTGATTTGTCACTGGCATGGCCTCGATCCACTTGGTGAATTTGTCGACTGTGACCAAGAGGTAGACATAACCTCCGCGCGAGGACTTTGGGAGTTTGCCGACCATGTCGAGTCCCCATTGTGCGAAGGGCCAAGCCAATGGTATTGGCCTGAGTTCCACACCAGGTGCGTGGGGTCTGTCCGCGAATCGCTGGCAAGCGTTGCAGTGCTGGACGATATCCTTGGCGTCGCGCATGGTTGTGGGCCAGTAGAATCCAGCTCGCAGAGCTTTGGCAACGAGGGTGCGACTGCCAGCATGATGTCCGCATGTGCCTTCATGTATGTCGAGGAGGACGACCCTTCCGTCCCCGTTGGAGACGCACCGTTGAAGTACCCTTGTAATACTGCGCTTGTATAGTTTGCCGTTGATGAGGGAAAATGCCTTGGATCATGGCGCGATGTGTCGCGCATCAATCGGGTCATATGGAACCCTCTTGCTGAGTAGGTATGTGATGTAAGGTTGTGTCCAAGATGGCTCGATCATCATGACCCCCATTGGTCCTTCGAGTCCTATATCGAGCTCCATGTCGTCGAGTGCCATTGGCTCGTTGGGCGGCGTAGCCCTCGAGTCTGTTGACGTGCTTGCTTTCTTCTCTGGAGCCTTGGGCTTGATGGAGCACTCGCAGATGCGCTCGAGGAATACTCTAGGTGGTATGGGGGCACAGGTGGAGCCAATGTTGGCGAGTATATCCGCATCTTCATTGCTTTCGTGGCCCACGTGTCGCAGCTCGTAGCCGTCGAAGTCTCCTTCGAGTGTGTCGTAGAGGTCGTGATAGGCGATCATGTTGTCGATCAGTGCGTCGCACTCGTGCATCATTTGGTTGACCACCAGCTTGGAGTCGCCGTAGATGATGAGCCTCTTGGCACTACAGGCTTTCGTCATCCGCATCCCATGGATTAAGGCTTCGTACTCAGCTTCGTTGTTGGAGGCGGTTGCTAGTGCGTGGTTGATGTGGGAGCTTCTTCTTCTTTTAGACCCCGGCAACGGCGCCAGAAAATAGCTTGATGTCTACGCACTTCTATTCTTGTAGACAGTCATTCGGCCTCCAAGTGCAGAGGTTTGTAGAACAGCAGCAAGTTTTCCCTTAAGTGGATCACCCAAGGTTTATCGAACTCAGGGAGGAAGTGGTCAAAGGTATCCCCTCTCAAGCAACCCTGCAATCAAGATACAAGAAGTCTCTTGTGTCCCCAACACACCCAATACACTTGTCAGGTGTATAGGTGCACTAGTTTGGCGAAGAGATAGTGAAATACAAGTGGTACAGATAATTATAAGTGGTAATGGTGCCAGAAAATAGCTTGATGGCGTGGAAAAGACTAAAGGTAAACTGAAATAAAGATGAAAGCAAGCAAACATGTAATAGATCTAGTTGCAAACAGTGTTTCAATGCTTAGAAACAAGGCCTAGGGATCATACTTTCGCTAGTGAATACTCTCATATAAATATCTTCTCTTCATGATACTACTCTGAACTACTCTCCGGTTGGACGCTCTAATCCATGGTAGGGCTATAATAACACTCCTCAAAGTTCGCTTTCCCCATCTAGGTAACCCCACACTATCACCTTGAGCTCTATATGGTTCCAACAAACACCACAATTTCATAGACACATCCAACTCCAAATATAACTCATATCAAGTATTTGTAATCTCTATCCTAAGTGCCACCATGGTGTGCACGTTGTCACTTTCACACACATGGGGAAAGCAGAGATCTATTAAAGCACTTGAGTAGCAAGGTATATCTACTTGATTACAAAGCTCATGATCACGATATGATCATGCATAGAGAGAGATGAACACATAGCTACCAGTAGAACCCTTAGCCTCGAGAAAGAACTACTCCCTCATCATCATGGGAATCAGCAACGGTGATGGAGATGGTGGTGGAGTCGATGGAGATGGCTCCGGGGGCACTTCCCCATCCCGGCAGGGTGCCGGAACAGAGACTTTCTATCCCCCGAATCTCCCCTTCGGTGGCGGCGACGCTGTAGAACTATTCATGGATTTCTGATTGATGATCTAGGGTTTTTGCATCGGGAGGATTTTATAGGCGAAGGGCCAAGGTCGGTGGCCAGCCAGGCGGGCCACACCATGCCCTGGTGCAGCCAGGGGGACCCGCTGCCAGGGGTGGTGTGGCCACCCTGTGGACCCCTCTTCCTCTCTCCTTCTGGCTCCGTGAGTCTTCCGGGAAAATAACGACTTTGGCTTTTGTCCGGTCCAATTCCGAGAATATTCATTTTCTGACTTTCCTGGAACCAAAAGCAGTAGAAAACATGCAGCTGGCACTGTGGCATCTTGTTAATAGGTTAGTCCAGGAAAGTGTATAAAAATACTCCAAAGTGTGGACAAAACATGAGAAAGTAGATATAAAACAAGCATGGAACATCAAAAATTCTAGATATGTTTGCAATGTATCAACATCCCCAAGCTTAACTCCTGCTCGTCCTCAAGTAGGTAAGTGATAAAAAAGAAAGAATAATTTTTGAGGTGACATGCACCATCATAATCTTGATCAAGGTATTTGTAAAACATTGATAGCTAGGACCAAAGTACTTTAACATAGCATGTAAGATGAAGTTCTAACAATAAGACATAGTAACTATGTTGTAACATGAAAAGGTACAAACAAAGATCATGAATAACAATGCATTGAAAGACATTTGTTTGTTTCACATAAAGAAAACATAGCATAGTGGCATTCAACTTGTCCCTCATAGAGTAGCAAATATAAATGCATAGGACACCTTCAAAGTTTATAAGAGTGACTAGATACAAATAGTTTAAGAACAAGCAATATCAAAGTTATGCATCAATCAACAAGTCTTGGGACAATGCACATAGGACTAAGAATGGCCACTATGCTCTCTCAATAGGTGCATAAAGATAGAAGATGGAGTCTAAACATACAAGTAAAAAAGAAAGGCCTTCATAGAAGGAAGGAGAGATTCAAGTTTCATAAAGAGCTTCCAAAAATTATGGTACTTATTAGCTTTCATATCTCATTGCCCCTATCATAAGCATCTTGAAGTGATTAAGGTTAAAGTGAACACACTATGGAGTATATGCTTGACAAAGTATAAGTTGGAAATCTCACGTCCCTTGAATACGAGGGCCGCTCCTCATGCTACTCAAGTTTAGTTACCGGTAAGTTCTTGTCATAGTAAGTACATGTGTATCATAGAGAACCACCAACGGGGTACCCCTTGCCCGATGATCCGGAAGAACCCCCATATCAAAATTACAAGGCAAGCAGACAACGAGCATCTCAGCAATCTTCTTATTTACCATGGGAAAATGGTGCTTTTTTCTCTCTTTACGAGGGCCGCTCCTCATGCTACTCAAGTTTAGTTACCGGTAAGTTCTTATCATAGTAAGTACATGTGTATCATAGAGAACCGCCAACGGGGTACCCCTTGCCCGATGATACGGAAGAATCCCCATATCAAAATGACAAGGCAAGCAGACAACGAGCATCTCGGCAATCTTCTTATTTACCATGGGAAAATGGTGTTTTTTTTCTCTCTTTCCTCTTTTCTCATCTTTTTTTATCTTTTTCTCAATATCTGACTCTTTTTTTATAAGAAGAATGCTTCATAGACAACTCATTATGGTTATGCTGCAGGTTTCCACCATGACAGCATGGATTAGACCAGCGACCCAAGCGTTTCTCCACATACATAACTACATGGACTTACAAGCTCCCCTTTCATTTCACACCGACGACATCCATAGACAAAAGAGCATGATATCAACTAGGTACAAAGTACAAGTGCAATGTTGAAAGCGTTCCCCATGACAACATGGTTCTGTTAATCCCCAACATATAAGTGCAATCATATACAATAGAGACGACACAATGGTTCAAGTTTATTAAGGGCAAGAAAAGTAAAGTGTGCCATCAAGTTCGTGAGAGCTTTAATCACTAGTTTTCTCATAACAAGTTTAATTCGGAAGGTAGATAAAAACAAGAATATACTTGGAATAGTAAATGCTAATAGGTAGGTATGGTGGACTCTTTGGAATTACATGGTTTTATTTGGAGTTGGATGCATGAGTGGAACTCATACTTGGTTATGGAGGCTAGCAAAAGAGTGGGAGCGATCAACTAAGACAGCAATAATGGCCATAATCATGCAAAGCGACAAAACATCATCAATTAAAGCATAAAGTGATATTACAAGTCAAAAACTAAAGGATCATTGTTGGGGATATACTTTCTGGGTATCCTCACAGCTCTCACTGACCAGGGTGGCCCACTTAGGGTTAGAGCTTTGCTTCACGGGCGGCCCAGTCAGGGAGAAGAGACGGAGTCCAGTCCGGCTACGGGAAGGCCCAGAAGACTTACCGACTTAGGCCCATATTGTTACTTGTAGTTCAGTATGTACTCTGTAACCGACTCTTAGTCGTAGCCGGATAGATATCTCCTGTAAACCCTAGGCCGGATATCTATATAAGCCGTCCTAGGGAGAGCCTTTAGGGCACACCTCAATAGTCTACAATCTCAACTCGCATAGGTGAAACCCTTGTAACCCATATTCCGGCTCTGCCGTATTCTGGATTGCTAGCAGGAGTAGGATCCGTCCAAAGCTGGCATATTCGAACCTGGGTAAACTTGTGTGCTCACCGTCCCGGAACACCATACGTCTCACACCCCTCTCTTCCACACGCCTCGAGGACCTCCTCATGGCATACTTGTCCTCAATCCAACGACAGTTGGCGCCCACCGTGGGGCAAGTGAGCTTCGGATCTGCGTTCCGAGTGGAATCTGCAAGAATCAGAATTGGCGAGACCATCGTCGTCGGTCGCATGCTCTACGCCAGCGATGTCCCTCTCATCATTCTCGACGAGACTTGGATTCCGGCTAGGGAGGCCGTGACTGCCTACACAATCATGTCTTTTGGCAAGATCGATGTTTACATCGGTTTCGCTGAGCCTGCCCCACCCACCCCAGCGGTGATGATAGAGGCAGAAGAATCTTCTGGGTCCCCTTTGTCCATGGAGGCGGCAGAGTTCCGGATCTCAAAAAACCCTAATCCCACCCAGCCTGCACCAGTTGTAGAGATAGTGGAGAAATCTGGGCCTAAGGAAGACCTAGCGGTCAAAATCGAATCTGGAGTGGATCTCCTTGGAGAAGCCGGATCCCAGATCGACCCACCTGCGGAAGTCAAAATCCAGGAGGAGCTCATCAACGGCACTGATTCCAGCTCTGATGATGTCGGGACAGACAAGCCTTTCCTAAGGTACACACTACGACGTATGATAATGCAAGATGCAAGCGCAGATGCGATTCTCGAGACCATCAAAAGTTTCGACATGGCTGATCGCGAGAGCCGCAGGTACCTCAGGAAGCATGTGTTGCACTTCGTCGGATATGTGGGATCTGGATCCGGCTGTGCCGATGCTGGAGAAAACACCGACTCTGTGCTGGAGGCAATTAGAACAAACGCCGATGTACCCGCATCCTCGGATGAATCGATGACGTCAGCGGATTTCCGAAAGTTCTCCTCGGAATATGAAGAGGAGTATAACTCCAAAGCTGCAGAAGAAGGAGAAGCCATGGATGAAGGATACGGGGAACACTCTCCCAAAGTGCAGGATTACATGGAAGTCGGAGATAATCCCGAAGTCTAGATGTCCGAAAGTACCGATCAGAGCTTGACTCCGGGAAATGGACCCAAAGCCGTCTTTGCTACCGGCGCTGCCAAGAAGGCAAAGAAGAGGAATAAGAAGAACAAGACCCCGACAAAAGACCCTCTGACAGAGGAGGTGATTACCGAGGAATATGAGGAAGAGTCGGATGGAGCACTTATCCCAGAAGAGCCGAAAAAAGAAGAATCAGTGGATGGACACATAATCACTGAAGGTGCGCGTAAACTCATCGATGCTGCATTAACCACACCTATCCCTACAGCTGCAGAACTCACTGCTGGAGAGCGGGATGAAAGGGCCTAGGACCTAGAAGCGCGTCGTCAACAACTCCTAGATGAAGCCAAAAACATCGAGGAGGAAAAGAACGCATGGCAACTGAGGATTACATGTCCCAGTTGCATCAGAAGACCCGAAAACCGTTACACAGGTGACGGTAAATTTCTGGAAGTGAACATGGTCCTCTTTGAAGGAGATCTAGGGATGCCTCGGCTTGACAGCAAAGGAGATCTAGTGTACCCAACACCGGTACAGAACACTGTCGCGGCTCGAGATATTCTATCAAATAACCCAGGCCCAGAACATGTTCGATTGGGCATCAAGCTACTCACCAAGGGTCTGGAGCAATGTCACATGGACTCAGCCTGGAATGATATAAGGCCCCAGCGTGTTCCGGAACAGCGTCACCGTTCCGACCGACGGGAAGATAACTACTCCAGAACCGGATCATCAGGACAGCATCACAGAATCGCACGTGACTGGAGCAATGTCGTTCCAGCGGCCGAGCAAGATGCCATTGCTGCACTGTATCCGAGGAACCCTCCCCGACGAGAGTTGAACGATCGAAGGAGAGAAGATAAAGAGAAACGTCGGGAGGAGGATCGTCAAAAAATGCCACCTCCTAGACATGCAAGCCGTCCGGCTGAGCCTCACCGTGGTGGGAACGACGGACGAAGGAACGACGGAAACCATGCCGGGACAAGTCGGCAGGGGGCTCGTCGTAGTGAAGACCCTCCTTGGAACCAGAATAATGATGCTCCGGACGGAGGCCGGTGATCAGCCGGAAACAATCCAGCTGCCCTACCTCTCCACCAAGTAGTCATCACAACGGCTCTCAAGGATGACAAGGAGGACGACGTGGCGGAGGAGGTGGTGGCAGAAGCCAAAGTCTGGCTCCAAGGCACCATAGCCACAGCCGACATCCGGGACGATCTTTATCCCCGAACGATGCAAGGCACAAGATCAATTCCAACATAGAGGCGCGGCGCTACAAAAATGATGATATCTACGTGGGCCCAAAGTGCTTTGGACCACGCATCAGAGCTACAAGATTTCCGGAAGGATTTGCTATCTCAAGACATATCCAAGCCTACGACGGCATTGCTCGGCCAGATACCTGGCTACAGGATTTTTTCCAAGCTTGCTACATCGCCAAAGGCGGAAACAGCCTGGTCGCGACCCGATATCTCCCACTTATGTTGCGGAAGACTACACGATCATGGCTTAATAAACTTCTGGAGAACACCATCCACAACTAGTATGACATGCAAAGTGTGTTCTTTCGGAATTTCGAAGGCACATATCAGAGGCCCTATACGGTCGAAGACCTACAGCATTGCACCCAAAAGGCCGGAGAAACTTGCCGGGATTACCTCGGATGATGGATCGACACCAAGAACTCCTATGAAGGAGTAAATGATCAAACTGTGATTGAAGCTTTCATCGCAGGTCTCCCAATTGGTCTACTGTGCCATCGCTTGAAGTGTGACAAGGTCACCGATTTGGGAGAGATGATAGAAACAACGAGCAAGTATGTAGATGCCGACGACGATGCAGAGGGATTACTCAATGCCCTAGCTGAGCCACAGTCGGCAAAACAACCAAAGCAACAAGCCTTAAAGCACAAAAATACCTCGGAAGAAAAACCCAACGCGGAAACGGCAGTGGTCACTGCTACTTTCGGGTCTGGAGGACGAAGAGGACACGGCGGAGGCCGCGGGCGTGGGCGTGGAACTTCAAGAGTCAAAGGTAGAGGAGACCAGCAACCAGGCAAAACCTACTCTTGGGCCGACATTGCCAATAACCCATGTGTGCATCACCTAAACGCTAATGGAGGCTCGCCCCACACCAACGCCGAATGTTGTTTCAATGACGACATCAAAAGAGATGACACCGCAGGCTATAAAGCTAAGCGGAAGAAGGGAAAGAAGAATCCCAAAAAATAAAAAGAGACCAAGGAAGATTCCGACATGGAGGAAGCTGATGCTTCAAATCCCAAGCCGGAAGGGAAGAAAAATTTTCCGACCAAGAAAGACACTTATGTTACCTTCCTCAGATCTCAACCAGCAAAGGTCAAGAAAGCAGTTCTACACAAGCTCAACGCAACATTTTCGGCTGTCCCCCAATTCTTGGACTGGTCGGAAGTGGCAATCACATTTGACCGCGCTGATCATCCGCCTAAGTTGCACAAGCGAGGAAAATACGCCTTAATCGTCAATCCACTTATTGACGGTTATGGTTTCTCCAAGAGCCTCATGGACGGCGGCAGTAGCATCAATATTCTATATGTCGAAACGCTACGCCAGATGAAGATCTCAGAGACCCAGCTGAACTATCGCTCTGTGATCTTTCACAGAGTTGTCCTAGGAAGACAAGCCAATTCCCTGGGAGAGATCACTTTGGATGTTACCTTTGGAACTCCAAAGAACTATCGGATGGAGGCACTTTCCTTCGAAGTGGTCCTGTTCAAGAGCGCATACCACGCTATATTCGGACGTCCGGCTTACTGGGCTTTTATGGCTCGTCCGTGTTACATTTACAATATGATGAAAATTCCAGGTCCCAACGGTGTGATCACCATCAGGGGAGACCCGAAGAAAGCGCGGGAGTGCGAGGATGGAAATGCCGCCTTTGCCGAAGCCGTGCTTCACGCCCAGGAGTACTAGGAGATCAAGAAGAGCATAGATCTGTCCGAGATGCCCACAACGAAGAAGGAGGTGACAAAGCCAAATCCAGAGTTCAAGGCATCAAAAGAGACGAAGAAGACGCTGTTGAAGGATGATGACCCCTCCAAGGTGACCTAGATAGGCGTAGGCCTAGGTAGCGCATAGGAAAGCGCGCTCGTCAAGTTCCTCCAAGCAAATCAAGATATCTTCGCATGGCAGCCATCTGACATGACCGGAGTACCTAGGGAACTTGCCGAGCACTCTTTAAATGTAAACCCGAATGCTAAACCCATCAAACAGTCCTTACAACGTTTCAGCGATGAAAAGCGTAAGGCAATAGCTAAGGAACTAGCACGGCTCGAGTTAGCCGGATTCATAGAAGAGGTCATCCACACTGAGTGGTCGGCCAATCTTGTAATGGTCCCTAAAAAGGACACCACTGATTTAAGGATGTGTGTTGATTATACTGCCTTGAACAAGGCTTGCCCAAAAGATCCGTTCGCTCTGCCTAGAATTGATCAAGTTATCGATTCTACGGCAGGCTCGGAACTCCTCTGTTTTCTCGACGTATATTCTGGTTATCACCAAATCTAGATGAAGGAATCTGACAAAGTCAAAACTTCATTCATAACCCCTTTCAGAACCTTCTGTTTTGTTACAATGCCCTTTGGGCTGAAGAACGCAGGAGCTACGTACCAGCACACGATGCAGCGTTACCTCCATGACCAACTCAGACGCAATGTACATGCATACGTGGATGATATAACGGTGATGTACAAAAAGAAGGAAACACTAATTTCCGACTTGGAGGAAGCATTTGCCAATCTACGAAAATACAACATCATGCTTAACCCGAAGAAATGTTTCTTTGGAATACCAGCCGGAAAATTGTTAGGTTTCATCATGTCTCAAAGAGGCATAGAGGTAAACCGGGACAAAATCAAGGCTATACTCAATATTTTTAGGCCAATTCGCCTGAAGGACGTACAAAGACTAACTGGTTGCATTGCTGCAGTCAATCGTTTTATAAGCCGGCTTGGAGAAAGAGCCGCGCCATTATATAAACTCCTGGAAAAGACCAAGGATTTTGTTTGGACTGACGAAGTTGAAGCTGCACTACAAGACCTGAAGAAAGTACTATCATCTGCTCCTATCCTTGCTGCGCCGGAACCACATGAACCGATGTTGCTTTATCTTGCTGCGACAAACAAGGTCGTTAGTATCGTCATGGTAGTGGAGAGACCGGAGGAAAATCAGGAACACCTGGTGCAGCGTCCGACTTACTTTGTCAGCGAGGTCCTGACAGAATAAAAACAGCGATATCCGCACTATCAAAAGTTGGCTTACGGTGTTTTTCTAGCATCTCGTAAGTTACGGCATTATTTTCAGGAGCATCCAATCACCGTGGTGAGCACAGCTCCCATAAGAGATATAATCAATAACAGTGACGCCACATGACGTGTCGCCAAATGGGGCATAGAGCTTTCAGCTTTTGATATTGAGTATAAACCTCGGACAACAATCAAATCCCAGATCCTTGCTGACTTTGTCGCTGATTGGATAGAGACGAAGGAGAACATGACCCTCCCTGAGTCGGAATACTGGACCCTCTACTTTGATGGGTCTAAGGCTCGAGGGGGCTCGGGGGCTGGCGTGGTGCCCAAATCACCCCAAGGAGATAAACTTCTATACATGTTGCAGATCAACTTCACAGCAACAAATAATATTGCTGAATATGAAGCACTGCTACATGGAATCCGGATTGCTAAGGATATTGGCATCCGACGTTTGATGTGTTACGGAGATTCGGATCTTGTTGCTCAACAAGTGTCGGATATTTGTAATGCAAATAAACACATGGCAGCTTATAAAGCTGCGGTGGATGATCTATCTAAATCGTTCGAAGGGTTTGAGGTTCAACACATCCCTCGAGCAGAAAATGAGGACGCAGATGCATTATCTCAGATAGGTTCTGCACGGAAAGAGGTCCCGAATGGCGCTATTTTAGAGCACCTCAAAGTTCCCTCAATAAAAGGAGTAGATGAGGAATATCCGGCCAAATCCGACTCACCTTTAATAGCGGTCCTGGCTGTAATTCCCAGTTGGACCCAACCCTACCTTGATTATCTGGTAGATGGCAAATTACCCGAAGACGAAGTTCTGAGCCGGCAGATCATCCGACGAGCAAAAGCTTATACTATAATTAAAGGTGAGCTCTATAAGCAGAGTGTTTCTCGGGGTTTTCAGCGCTGTGTATCTCCGGAAGAAGGAGTGGAAATCTTAAGGGAAATCCACGAAGGCGAGTGTGGTCACCACGCTGTAGCCAAATCTTTAGGGGCAAAAGCTTTTAGACACGGATTTTTCTGGCTTATAGCTCAGGCAGATGCCGAACGGTTAGTCAAGACGTGTAAAGGCTGCCAAAAGTACGCCAAACAAGCTCATGTTCCGGCTGATCAGCTGCGAACAATACCTATAACATGGCCTTTTGCGGTCTGGGGGCTTGATATGGTAGGACCATTTAAACGAGCTCCAAGTGGATTTACTCATCTCTTAGTAATGGTGGATAAATTCACCAAATGGATTGAGGCTAAACCTGTCACTAGTTGTGATGGAGCAACAGCCAAAAGATTTGTCGAGGATGTTATAATCCGGTATGGTTATCCGCATAGCATTATCACGGACAACGGGAGTAACTTTTCTATGGGAGAATTGGCCGAATTCTGCAACGAGCAAAATATCCGGCTTGACATTGCGTCAGTCGCACATCCACAGGCTAATGGACAAGTCGAAAGAGCAAATGGTTTAATCCTGCAAGGCCTAAAACCGAGACTCGAAGCACCATTACGACGTGCTGCGGGGGCTTGGGCAGAGGAATTACCCTCTGTAATATGGAGTTTACGAACGGCTCCGAAAAGGTTAACCGGATACACACCTTTCTTCTTGGTCTATGGCGCAGAAGCAGTTCTTCCTAGTGATTTGATTCATACTTTTCCTAGAGTGGCCGCGTATATTGAAGAGGATGCCGAGATTTCTCGACAAAATGATCTCGACTTAGTCGAAGAAGTTTGCGTCGTTGCTGAAATGAGATCAACAGCCTATCAGCAGAAGTTACGCAAGTATCATAGCCAGAGAGTCAGAAACAGATCTTTCAATAAAGGCGATTTGGTTCTCTCGCTTTTGCAGCAAAGAAAGCACAAACTTTCCCTAGTATGGGAAGGGCCCTTTTTAGTTAGTCGAGTATTGCACAATGGTTCGTATTACTTAACTGGCATGATGCTAGTCAAAGAAAGACCTGCTACTAAGAAGAGAAAGAGAGCTGGAGGCAGTACAAATCTAGCAGAGTTAGACAGACCATGGAATATTGCACAGCTACGTCCCTTTTATTCTTAGTTTATCCTTCTTTATAATCGTATATATGTATATGTTTTGTGAGAAATAATTTTTTTGGTTGCCTCAAGTTTTTCTGAGAAGTTTTTACCATCTTATTTCCGAATGATCATGTCATAGTCAAAAATCCCAGAATGCTTGAAAGTACTTTATACTGATGTTCGTTCTGGTTTAGCTTTCCGATTCTAAAACTGCTACCCTTGGGTATAACTCTAAAGTTTCTAGTCTTTACTTTGGTTATTTGTCTGATTGCTGGATGCGGGCATTTTTCGAGTAGTGAATTGTCGGTACTGGAGACCGGCTTAGTTTCTGAGTTTAAACTGGTTTAGCAATTGAGCTCCGTTGCTCGGCAAAGTTTTCGGGCAAAAGGTTTAGTCGGCTCACGAAAGGGACGAGGCGGAAAGCCAGATAAACGATAAGTATAGGCGAAAAAAGTTCAAAGTGCTTATGAAAACATTTCAGGCACACAAAAATTTAAAGACAAAAGTGCTGAACAGATCAAAAGCTTAACACTAGCAAAACTATAGTACTTCATATTTACAGATGCATCATTTTTTTCAGGATAATACAAATGTTTCTGGCAATCTATGATGCAGGAGAAGATGAAGGAGCTGTCGACTCGCTGGATACATCGCCTTGATATCGTTCTGAGATGTCCACGTCCGAGGTGGTGCGTTCATCATCGGAAACTTCTGTTGTTTCTTCTGGAGGCGGAGGTAGAGTGTCCACGCGGTTGAAGAAAGGAGTATCGTAGTTGGTCAAATCAGCCACGTGACACCCATATCCGGAACAGGAGTCCATAATGGCCTTGATGTCCTGCTCCTGGCCATCTTCATCCACTGTAGAGTACCTTCTGGTCACTTGCCATATCTCCATGCTTCCATGGTGGCTCATGACCATGGTGAGCGTTCTGCACTGCGGATCATGCGTAGGACATATTCCAATCCTAGACAAGCTGCGACATTTCCTTAGCCTTGTCCTGCACCTGAAAATCCGACATGCTATGCATGTCCGGAATCTTGAGAGCTTCGCCAATGTCCTCAAGGGATTGGCGGAAGTCATGAAGCAGGTCACCGACTTGGGTAAGCCGGTGGGTGCGGGGCTCGGCGGAGGTGGAATCCGTCAAATTCAGAGGACCTATACACAAAACAAGTTAAGAAAATCCGACATTTAAAGAAGTCGAAGAAAAACTAGAAAATTCAGATAGATGGAACATACCAAAAATGGCGTCGTCAATTTTGGTCTTTTCTTCCCGAAGACTCCGGAGTTTAGCACGGAGCGCCTCGGAAAGGTCCCTCTCTGTGCATAGCTCGTTATTGAGGTCCGAGATTTTCTGATCTTGAGCAGCGATCTTGCGATCACGCTCATCAGTAGCCATGGAGGAGGACTCGAGAACTTGAGCTATGCTCTTCTCATGATCTGCTTTGAGCTTATCCGGCTCTTGGCGAAGTTCCTTGTTCTCCACCACTAAAGTTTTGAGGTTCTCGGCCTCTTCAATCATGGCGCAGGATTGTTTTACCAGCGCTATAAGTCAAAAAAGAACAACAGTTCAGAAGAAAATTCGACTACGAAAACATGAAAGTCAAGGTTTGAGTCTTGGAATGTTTACCTTCGGCTTCATCCTTGGAAACTTTGAGTTCAGAATTCTTAAGCCGGAGAGCCTTGATCTCTCTCCGCTTATCGCGGGCATTTTTCAACAAATCCTGGTTATAGGAACATACTTTCTGTAAGTCAGAATACCCAAAGTCAGAAGTCTACTAAAGACTTGGGCTAATATTTTTACTAATATCAGCACGAGCCTTGGGGGCTACACTAGTTCATTCTTTGGCATCCTAATGAAGCATAAACCTGGATTATATATCCTACTTCATGCTTGGGGGCTAGAGGATATGATATGAAATGAGGGAAATACAAGAGTTATAATTCCGACTTACATATTGCTCGCGAGTGAGTTTATCCAAACTCGCATTTACTACAACAACAACCTTCTCGGCGAGAGTCAGAGGGATCACTGGTGTTGTTGGAAGCTCACCGGTCCTTATCCTCTCGTCGCAAAGACGCACTTGTGCAAGAAGGTCGGAGAACTTGATGTCCTCTGCCTCTTGTGCTTCTTCTTTGGCAGATAAGTTTCTTTTCTCTAGGCATTGCCTGGCCAGCCGCTGGATCTCTTCCGCAGATTTTCGGGACTAGCCAAACTTGGCAAGACCCGGATTGTTGAGAAGGTTTTCGGCAAAGATCCCTGCCGAGGGATCATTACCCGAAGAGGGTTCACCCTTATCTTTACCTGACTCACTCATGGTGACGTCAGTTTGTGATTCAAGGATCACAGGCTCCGTTGAAGGAGCCGGATCTTCTGCGATAGCCAGGGAAGGAATGATCACCAGCATTGAGGAAGGTTGGGGGGCAGGAGTCGGAGGAGCCACGGCAGGAGAAGCTATGGAAAGCTTCGTCTGTCGCAGGGGCTTCGAAGAAGTTCCTTTCCCCTTCCCCTTGATGAGCTGTTTAGCTCTAAGAATGTGATAAAGTTGAAAACATTGCATCTCGGAAGACAATTCGAGTAAGGTACAAAGGCGGAAATTGTGTTGAAAGATTACCTCTTCACGATGGGCACCTCCTTTGTGCCGACAACCACTGTCGGAGCCTTGCATTTCTTAAGCGCAATGTCCGGCAATGGGACCAGTTCCGCCTCCTGAGAAAACTCTGGAGGATATCCTTCCAGAGGAGCAAGTCTGACTCGGGGAGGTCAGCAAGCTGAAAAGAAGAAAACATATCAGTATTGCAATATAACTTAAAGATTGAAACGCATAAAAAGGTTTGTTGATAGAAACTTACCGGCACAACAGGGTTTTTTGCCGTATGCATATCCAGAGAAACCTCCGGGATCTTCCTCTCGATCCGCTCCCTTATCAACCATTTAATTTGGCTTATATAGCCTTGCGTGGTATAGGCTCTGGGGCTGATGCGGAGGGAGTCTTTCTTGAACGACGTGATGGAGTGCATCAGTCTGTCTTCGTGGTATTGAAGGGGCTGGATCCGGCGTGACACCCAGCATTGGACCAAGTCGGATCCCTTCAGTCCTTTGTGTTTGATCAGATATTCGACCCGCCTCTTAGCGAGGATCAGATCGTCACTGAGAGCCAGAGCGGCCTCATCCCAAGACGGTTGGGCCGTGGCAGCTCTGTCGAAAAAAGCCGGCAAAGCAGTAGCTTTGTCAGGAGCCGGAATATCCTTGTGATAAAAGTATGTGGCTGGCCACTGTTTGACCGAGTCACTAGCTAATATTTTGGGATATGCGCGCTCGCGTCTAAGTGAAAAACTAATGGTACCGGTGATATAAGGAACACCATCAGTGATAGAATTTCTCCGGACATGAAAGTAATACCGGAATAAGGTTAAACTCGGCCTAATGCCGAGAAATCCCTCACACAAAGAAGCATAAGCGCTCATCTCTAAAAGAGAGTTGGGAGGAAGATGGTGGAGTTGAACACTATAATGGTCAATCACCTCGGAAAAGAATTCCAAGGGAGGGAATGACAAACCTCTGTCGAGGTGGGTGCTGAAGTGGACCCGCTCGCCGGCGCGCAGGTTGGGGACGGTTTCCCCGAAGACGCTCCGTCAGTCGCCGGCGCGGAGGAGCCCTTCTGACTCCACGCTGCGGAGCTTCTCATCGTCAAGAACGCAGGGGATCTAGACCCCGCAGAAGCTTTCCTTCTCCGCCGCCGCTTCCGCCGTCGCCGCCGCTGCCGCCAAGCCGGAAGAGGGTGAAGAAGCCATTTCTTCGGCGTGCAGATGACCTAAGATGGGCGGTGCTGGGAGTATTTGGGGGAAAGCAGAGGAGCTCTGTGCGTGCGGGGGATATTTGGAGGAGAGGAAAAGGCAAAGGAACACATGAAGAAAGGAGGAGGAGAATCCTCATCCCTTATATCTACCTAACCATGCCAAGATTTTGGCAAAAGCTACAGTACAACCACCACGCATCGTGGAAGGAACTGGGAAGGACCCACGCGATGATTACGTCGCCTCGATCTCCGCGCACGCATTAAAACGGCGCCTCGGTTCCGCGAACCGCGGATCCACCAACGGTCGAGCTGACAGGATGTCTATCATATGACGTGACTTGACCATGACTTGTGTCAGGTGGCGTTAGAGACCAAATTGCGGCTTAGTTTGAAATCAAGCTGGAAAATCTGAGTAACCTGTTAATAGGTCCAACTTATTTTTAAGACCCGGATCGTATTTTGTGTTGTGAAGTTTTAGGAACCCTTCAAGATTCTGCAAGCGGAAGATCAAGCTACACGATGATAAATCCGACTTTGGATCTTGGAGACTTCTGGGGGCTGCTATTGGGGATATACTTTCCGGGTATCCTCACAGTTCCTCACTGACCAGGGTGGCCCACTTTGGGTTAGAGCTTTGCTTCACGGGTGGCCCAGTCAGGGAGAAGAGACAGAGTCCAGTCCGGCTACGGGAAGGCCCAGAAGACTAACCGACTTAGGCCCATAGTGTTACTTGTAGTTCAAGATGTACTCTGTAACCGACTCTTAGTCGTAGCCGGATAGATCTCTCCTATAAACCCTAGGCTGGATATCTATATAAGCCGTCCTAGGGAGAGCCTTTAGGGCACACCTCAATCTACAGTCTCAACTCGCACAGGTGAAACCCTTGTAACCCATATTCCGGCTCTGCCGTATTACTGGATTTCTAGCAGGAGTAGGATCCGTCCAAAGCTGGCGGATTCGAACCTGGGTAAACTTGTGTGCTCACCATCCCGGAACACCGTACGTCTCACACCCCTCTCTTCTGCACGCCTCGAGGACCCCCTCATGGCGTACTTGTCCTCAATCCGACAACAATCATAAAGGCTATGGTGACTTGGGATAGTCTTAACATGGTGTGAGCATGCACCAAGTCAACCCAAATAAAGCATCAAAGGAGAATACCACAATACTATGCTTTAATATGCTAAAACAATGCATGATTCTTTCAAGGCACATTAAGCAATCTCAATTGTTTATAACATGTCATGCTACAGCAAAAATCACTAAGCATAAAGCCAAAACAATATCAAGCATGGCATGATAAAGTCTAAGTCACAGTCAAAACAAGCTCCCTTTTGTACCACTAAAGCATGAACTTTTCCTACTCTTTTCCAATCCAAACCAACTTTATTTGAAACAACTCACAAAGATAATAAAAAATAAAGATCAGTGAGATTGTATCACAAATACACAAAGAAGAACTAAAAAGTTCTAAGCTGAAAGCACAAGAAAACTAAGGCTAAACACAGTGCTAGCAAAAGAGAACACTCACAGAACAACAAGAATGAAAACTAGAGTGTTCTAGGCAATGAAAATGGAGTGTGTCTCTCTCCAAAAGAAGTATGTTGGGATCAAACCAACTTATTTAAGAAAACCAAACAAAAGAAAACTAAAAACAAAAACAAATACGCTCCAAGAACAACACAACTATGCGTGAAACAATAAAAATGAAGTGTTTGGAAGAAACCTGAGATTTTTATTGATGAAGAAATGGATGCCTTGGGCATCCCCAAACTTTGACGCTTGTACTTCTTGGATATTTCTTGGGGTGACATGGGGTGGCATCCCCAAGCTTGATCTTTTGTCCATACTTCATCTCATCACATTACTCTCCCTACACTCAAAATTTCCCTTCATACAAAACTTCACACAATCTTCATTAGCAACATTAGTGCACTCAAGATAATAAGTCTTTTGGTTCAGTGTCAACATAAGTAAATCTTCCACTAAAACACAAGATACTGTAGCACTTCCTTTAAAAAGTTCAAATGACCAAAGAGAACTCAAAGAAAAAGAGATTAAGAGGCAAATACAAATAATGGCAGAAATCTGTCAAAACAGACCAGCAAGTAAAAACCAATTTTTTCGGAGACCTTCTGTTGCTCAAATCGAAAAGTATTGAACTAATGAAAGTTGGATAACAACCTGGGGCAAAAGCACAAAAAATTACAGCTCAAACCGACCTACAGATATTTTTCAAGAATTTTTACAGCGAAGCACAAAAATCTGTTTCGGGACAACAACTTTCCCAAGCATTACTTCTCTCTCATTAGAGGTTACTCTTGGCAAAAAAATCACACAAAAATGATAAGGAGCGGTTATTACAGAGGTAATAACTCCAAGACTCAACTAAAACTTTTGGGTTATCTCCCAATAAGTACTTTTCTTTAACGCCTTTAAGTTAGGCATGATAGTTTGAGAAGATGCCCACATAAGAAATATGAATTGAAGTAAAAGAGAGCATCAAGAAGCAAATTCAAAGCACATTTAAGTCTAACCCACTTCCTATGCATAGGAATCTTGTAAAGAAACAAGTCATGAAAGCACAAAGCAACAAGCATAGTAAAGAAAAACAAGTGCAACTTCAAGACTTTCAACATAAAGAGGGGAAACTTAATATTGTTGAGATACATAAAATCATGTTTCCCTCTCTCATAATAACTTTCAATAGCATCATGAATAAAATTAACAGTATAACTATCACATAAAACATTCTTATCATGATCCACATACATAAAAGAATTAATACTCTCCACATAAATAGTTATTCTTATTAATTGTAGTGGGAGCAAATCCAACAAAATAGCTATCATTATTATTATCATCACCATAGTCATCAAATATAGGAGGCATATTGTAATCATAATTAATTTTCTCCTCAATAGTAGGTGGACTGAAAATATCATATTCATCATTATAATCATCATATATTGGAGGTTTGGTATCATCATAAGCAATAGAATAGCTATCTTCCAAAGTTGGGGAACTAAAACGATCCTTTTCATAAAAACTAGCTTCCGCAAGCTTAGACTTTTCCGTAGCATTAGCAATAATTGTGTCTAAAGAATTCATACTAACAACATTGCTATTAGCATGCAAATAAAGTTTCATAGGTTTTTTAATTTTCTTTTCAAACACTTCATGTCCTAACTCAAGACAAATACTATAAAGCTCTCTAATTTTGTTGTTGTTTTCCATTAAGCCTAACTAGTGAAAACAAGAAACAAAAAGACAAATATGTAGAATCTAAAGGAAATAACTTTGAGCACTCACACACCAGCAACCGCACTAGTAGATAGCTTAGTAGCCAGAGGATGTGAGTACCTTTTACCTTACCTCCCCGGCAACGGCGCTAGAAAATAGTTGCTGGCGTGTAGTTGATGTGGGAGCTTCTTCTTCTTTTAGTCCTCGACAACGGCGCCATAAAATAGCTTGATGTTTATGCACTTATATTCTTGTAGATAGTTGTTGGGCCTCCAAGTGCAGAGGTTTGTAGAACAGCAGCAAGTTTTCCCTTAAGTGGATCACCTAAGGTTTATCGAACTCAGGGAGGAAGTGGTCAACTCTTGTGTCCCCAACACACCCAATACACTTGTCAGGTGTATAGGTGCACTAGTTTGGTGAAGAGATAGTGAAATACAAGTGGTATGGATAATTATAAGTGGTAAAGGTGCTAGAAAATAGCTTGATGGCGTGGAAAAGACTAAAGGTAAACTGAAATAAAGATGGAAGCAAGCAAACATGTAACAGATCTAGTTGCAAATGGTGTTTCAATGCTTAGAAACAAGGCCTAGGGATCATACTTTCGCTAGTGAACACTCTCATATAAATATCTTCTCTTCATGATACTACTCTGAACTACTCTTCAGTTGGACACTCTAATCCATGGTAGGCTATAACAACACTCCTCAAAGTTCGCTTTCCCCATCTAGGTAACCCCACACTGTCACCTTGAGCTCTAGATGGTTCCAACAAACACCACAATTTCATAGAAACATCCAACTCCAAATATAACTCATAACAAGTATCTGTAATCTCTAGCCTAAGTACCACCATGGTGTGCACACTGTCACTTTCACACACATGGGGAAAGCAGAGATCTATTAAAGCACTTGAGTAGCAAGGTAGATCTACTTGATTACAAAGCTCATGATCACAATATGATCATGCATAGAGAGAGAGATGAACACATAGCTACCGGTAGAACCCTTAGCCTCGAGAAAGAAATACTCCCTCATCATCATGGGAATCAGCAACATTGATGGAGATGGTGGTGGAGTCGATGGAGATGGCTCCGGGGGCACTTCTCCGTCCTGGCAGGGTGCCGAAACAGAGACTTTCTATCCCTTGAATCTCCCCTTCGGTGGCGGCGGTGCTGCGGAACTTTTCGTCGATTTCTGATTGACGATCTAGGGTTTTTGCATCAGGAGGATTTTATAGGCGAAGGGGCAAGGTCGGTGGTCGGCCAGGGGGGCCACACCATGCCCTAGCTTGGCCAGGGGGACCCGCGCCTAGGGGTGGTGTGGCCACCCTGTGGCCCCCCTTCGTCTCTCCTTCTGGCTCCGTGAGTCTTCCGGGAAAATAACGACTTTGGCTTTTGTCTGGTCCAATTCCAAGAATATTCATTTTCTAACTTTCCTGGAACCAAAAACAGTAGAAAATAGGTAGCTAGCACTGTGGCATCTTGTTAATAGGTTAGTCCAGGAAAGTGTATAAAAATACTCCAAAGTGTGGACAAAACATAAGAAAGTAGATATAAAACAAGCGTGGAACATCAAATATTATAGATACGTTTGCAACATATCAGCGGTGAACTGCATTCGCAAAATATATTTCATCTTGTCTCCTTGGGGCAATGTCAGTATGACACCTGCGCCAGCTCCATCCTTTCGCTTGGATCCGTCGAAGTGCATTGTCCAAAGATAGGACATGGCTGGCTTGTCGGGGAGTTGGTTCTCCATCCAGTGCACGAGGAAATCCGAGAGAACTTGTGACTTGATCGCGTCGCACTTCTCGTATGTGATGCCTCGTGGAGACAATTTGATTCCCAGAGCGTGACTCGTCCGGTGGTGTCAGGATTATTGAGTATATGCCCGAGCGGGGCGTCGTTTACCACCACGATTGGGTGCTCCTGGAAGTAGTGACACAGTCGCCTGGTTGTCATGAAGACGCCATATTCTAGCTTCTGGTAGTGCGGGTACCGCTGCCTTGTTGGCGTGAGCACCTCGCTGAGGTAGTATACTGGGCGCTAGACCCCATGGACCTTATTTTCTTCGGCTCGTTCCACCACGAGCACCGTGCTGACCACCTGGTTGGTGGCGAAGATTTAGAACAGCAGTGGTTCCTTTTCACGAGGCGTTACCAGTACTGGCGAGGTGGATAGTAGACGCTTGAGATCTTCGAATGCTTCTTGCGCCTCGTCTGTCCACTCGAACTTGTCAGATTTGTGGAGGAGTTGGTAGAAGGGCAGTGCATTTTCACCCATTCAACTGATGAATCGACTGAGCGCCATGATTCGCCCAGCCAGCTGTTGGACGCCTTTTACGTTCTTTGGCTTCTCCATGGCTAGTATGACCTTTATTTTCTTCGGGTTTGCCTCGATCCCTCTCGCAGAGATGAGATACCCGAGTAATTGCCTAGATAGCACGCCGAAGGCGCATTTGTCCGAATTGAGCTTGATCCAGTAGTAGTCGAGATTAGCGAAGGTCTCGTGGAGATTGTCGATTAACATGTCTTCCTCTTTGGTTTTGATGACGATGTCATCAACATAGACTTGGATATTGCGACCAAGTTTGTTCTTGAGGAAAGCCTGCATGCACCGCTGATAGGTGGCTCCTACGTTTTTTAGCCCAAAGGGCATCGTGTTGTAGCAGAACACACCAAAAGGCATTGTAAACGCTGTTTTCTCCTGGTCTTCCTCCTTCATTTGAATATGATTGTAGCTTGAGTAGGCGTCGAGGAAGCAGAGGCGCTCACATCCCGCGGTAGAGTCGATGATTTGGTCGATTCGTGGCAACGGGAAGTGATCCTTTGGGCAGTGCTTATTCAAGGAGGTGAAGTCCACGCACATCCGAAGGATATTCGTGTCTTTTTAGGCACAAGCACTGTGTTAGCGAGCCAGGTGCTTTCCTTGATCTCGCGTATGAAGTTTGCATCGAGGAGTCTATTGATCTCCATTCTGACTGCTTTTGCTCTTGGTTCAGACAGTCGCTGTATTGTCTGCTTGACTGGCCTTGCGTCTGGATTCATGTTGAGTGAGTGCTCGGTGAATTCCCTAGGAACCCCTGGCATGTCCGCTGGACACCAGGCAAAGATTTCCTAGTGCTCATAGTGGAATTTGACGACCGCGAGTTCCTATGCGGAACTCAAGTTGTTGGTGATCAGGGGAGGCAGACTGTTGTCTGTCGACTCCTTCAATCTTGCAAGTTCCTCCTGCATGCCGAAGGACTGGGAGATTCTGTTGAATTCCCTATCACAGCTGTCGGACCTCTCAAAGCTTCCATTGATTGTGATGACGCCGTTTGGACCTGGCATTTTCATCTGCAGGTAGGTGTAGTGCGGCACTGCCATGAACCTTGCGAACGCGACACATCCGAGGATGCAGTGGTATTGTGAGGGCCAGTCGACGACTTCAAAGTCGATGCGCTCTCGCCGAAGTTTTGCGGCATGCCGAAGATGACGTCGAGGTTGATTTTGCCTAGGGGATATACGCCCTTCCCTAGGACGATGTCGTGGAACGTCGTGTCTGAAACTTCCAGACAAGTCAGAGGGATCCTCATCGCATGCAAGGTACTTGCGAACATAAGGTTGATGCCGCTCCCGCCATCCATGAAGACGCGACTCATATCGAAGCTCCTAATTTGCGCCTCGAGTACGAGGGGACACTGGCCTGGACGAGGAACTTGGCACGGGTGATCACGCTTGTCGAAGGTGATGCAGGAGTCGCTTCCACTGAGGTACTTAGTGGTGGAAGGTGGAGAGTTTATCGCCAAATTTACTTGGCGAGTGATTGCCTTCTGCATTCGATTGGAGGGCGTTCTTTTTGAATCATCCCCATGTTGCCCACAGCTCGCGGGTACGGCTCACCTCCATGATGTTGGACTGGCGCAGCCGCAGATGGTGGTGGCCCGGGCGGTGATGGTGGAGCGCCATGTGCCACAACGCCTAGGGCAGCTCCATAGCCCCTGTTGATCGCGTCGCGATTCATCTAAGCTAGGCCCTCGTGGAGTTTGAGGAACTCGGGGCAATCCTTGAGAATGTGGCTGGATTTTTTCTTGTCGTCGTGCTTGTCGATGTAGAAGTGCATGTTGCATGGTCCGGATAGTTTGTCCTAGATGAATGTTGCGGGTGCCTCTTCGCGAGTGCGGTGCTGCCACACCTGTGTGGTTTTCCTGCTGTCGCGGTATCCACCGGTCTGATATCCGTTGTTGCGGTTGTCGTCGCGTTTGTCGGCGTAGCCGGCTGCGACTATATTGACTTTGTCATGGTCCTCGTAGACGCGCATTTGATGTTTGCTTTGGCGGTCGCGTCTGCACCCAAGGTCGTCGTCATCGTCGGAGTAGGTGCGGTTTGTCACCGAGTCTTCTCCATCAGCCCACTGATTCACGATTTCCATCAGGTGGTCGATTGTTTTGTGCTTTGAGCGGCCCAGCTCCTCCCTGAGCTCTATACGGCGAACGCCGCTGTTGAACACGTCGATTGCGCGGTCCTCCGAGATGTTTTCTGTGGAGTTCTTGATGATGGACCACCTCTGAATGTACGAGCGTAGAGACTCGCCAGACCTTTGTTGGCATCTTCTCAGTTCTTCGATTGATGCGGGCCTTTTGTAAGTGCCCTTGAACTTGTGTACGAAACTGTAGACCAGCTCTTCCCACCTGCGAATGGATCCACGCGGGAGGTTGTTGAGCCATGCGCAGGCGGCGCCCTGCGGCTGTAGATGTAGGCATTGCATGGCTGTGCTTTGACTCCCGCCGTGCAGCCTGATGGAGGAGATGTGGTCAACCAAATTTTCGGGTCCTGTAGGCCATCAAATTTTGGGTTCTTCGATGGGAGTTTGAACACCTTAGGCATTCGCTTCTGCCTGATGACCCTACTAAAGCATCTGGCACTACAGAGCTCCGTCTCATCTTCTTCTGAGTCAGTCAAATAAGCACGCCTTTCCCGCACATTTTCGACCTTCTGCTGCGTGATGTCATCACACACATCGTCGTCGTGGTCATGCTGCCATGAGCGACGTCATCGTGACAGATTGTGACTGTCGTCACTGGAGGAGTACGAGTAGTAGTACTTGTCCAGAGCCTTACTTTTCTTCGGCTCTGGTGTTGGTTCTTTATCAAGGGCAGCGTTGATTAGCCCCAGGCTCGCGATCGTAGATCGGTGCATGGTAACTCATGGATCCCCAGCCGGTGGCTGGTTGTTGAGGAGGTACATGGTGGCCGCTGTCACCGCAGCTTGCGGTGTCTTCGGGAGCATGTTGCCCCACGTATCCACCATCATAGAGTTGAAGTCGAGGAATTTCGCGGCTTCTAGGCGCTCTTGTTCGGTGAGGTGTGCTAGTCAAGATCGTCTCTTATTGGCCAGGTACTCATTGTCTTTGGAGGAGGATCCTATGTGGGAGGAGAGCCCAGCTCGCCGAAGGCTCGACTCGTTCACCGCCTTTCTGCGCGCCTCGAGTTACATGATCACCTGTTGCTAGCGCTTGAATACCTCCTTCAACAGCCAATGGTAGCCCATCAGCATGTCCTGCGGCATGCTGGGGGCAGAGGATTGCCCCGTAGAGCTTCTCGACAGCGGGCCCACTCGTTGTCGTTGAGCTTGATCAGCATACGCTCGCCGGTGTTCTCGTTCGTCGTGAGGTGCGGCTCTCCTCCTGTCCTGTTATTGGTGGGTGCATTGTTGGTGGGGCCACCGTTGGTGGGGTCGCCATTGGTGGGGCCACTGTTTGTGACTGGTATACCGTCGTTGGTCGGTCCAGTGCTGGTGCTGGTATTTTCGCGATTGACGCCGGTGTCGCCCGTGTTGATGACGTCGCACATGAAGTGGTTGGGGAAGCTGTTTCTCCCACAACTTTCAGATCCAAAGCCGTAGGCTCAATATTCTGTGGCCAGGCCACCTAGATCGAATCCGCGACTGCTGTTGATGTTCGTGCTCTCGGTTGTTGCCGAGGCGTTGAGCTCGCTGAGGGTGCCGATTGGTGGCAGGAACCACGATGCTGGAGCAATCATGGGTGTCGTCGGCTGGTTAGGCATGCGAAGCGTGCCCATTTGACCGACTTGGAAGCGGAAACTCCCGATCTCCAGGCTAATCCCATCACCCACGGACTCGAAAGCCAGGCGAGTGGCTGGCGTATGGACGGTGAAGTCAAAAGCACTGAAGAGCTAGCGAATCTCTTCTACTGCAGAGTTGTAGATCACGGTTGACGGGGCCAAAGAAGCCACGACATCAGCACTCCCAATTCCCACAGACGGCGCCAATTGACGAGGGTTTAACTCTCGATACCCATTATTATGGACTTGGGTTTTGGAGAAGGAGGGAGTGCTGGAGGCATCAATCGGCTAGCAAACAAGCACACAAGGACGCAAGGTTTACCCAAGTTCAGGCCTCGTATAGGTCCATACTCCTCCTTGTTTGCTCTTGGAATTTTCGGGTCCTATAGGCCGTCAAATTTTGGGTTCTTCGATGGGAGTTTGAACACCTTAGGCATTCGCTTCTGCCTGATGACCCTACTGAAGCATCTGGCACTACAGAGCTCCGTCTCGTCTTCTTCTGAGTCAGTCGAACAAGCACGCCTTTCCCGCACATTTTCGACCTTGTGTTGCATGATGTCATCACACACGTCGTCGTCGTCGTGGTCATGCCGCCGTGAGCGACGTCATCATGACAAATCGTAACTGTCATCACTGGAGGAGTACGAGTAGTAGTACTTGTCCAGAGCATTACTTTTCTTTGGCTCTGGTGTTGGTTCTTTATCAAGGGCGGCGTCAATTAGCCCCAGGCCCGCGATCGTAGATCGGTGCATGGTAACTCGCGGATCCCCAGCCGGTGACTGGTTATTGAGGAGGTACATGGTGGCCGCTGCCACCGCAGCTTGCGGTGTCTTCGGGAGCACGTTGCCCCGCGTATCCACCATCATAGAGCTGAAGTCGAGGAATTTCGCGGCTTCTAGGCGCTCTTGTTCGGTGAGGTGGGCTAGTCAAGATCGTCTCTTGTTGGCCAGGTACTCATTGCCTTTGGAGGAGGATCCTCAGTGGGAGGAGAGCCCATCTCGCCGAAGGCTCGACTCGTTCGCCGCCTTTCTGCGCGCCTCGAGTTACACGCTCACCTTTTTCTAGCGCTTGAATACCTCCTTCAACAGCCAATGGTAGCCCATCAGCATGTCCTGCGGCATGTTGGGGGCAGAGGATTGCCCCGTAGAGCTTCTCGACAGCGGGCCCACTCGTTGTCGTTGAGCATGATCAGCATACGCTCGCCGGTGTCCTCATTCGTCGTGAGGTGCGGCTCTCCTCCTATCCCGTTATTGGTGGGTGCATTGTTGGTGGGGTTGTCGTTGGTAGGGCCATTGTTTGCGACTGGTATACCGTCGTTGGTCGGTCCAGTGCTGGTGCTGGTGTTTTCGCGATTGACGCTGGTGTCTCCCGTGTTGATGACGACACACATGAAGTGGTTGGGGAAGCTGTTTCTCCCACAACTTTCAGATCCAAAGCTGTAGGCTCCATATTCTGTGGCCAGGCCACCTAGATCGAATCCGTGACTGCTGTTGATGTCCGTGCTCTCTGTTGTTGCCGAGGCGTTGAGCTCGCTGAGGGTGCCGATTGGTGGCGAGAACCACGATGCTGGAGCAATCACGGGTGTCGTCGGCTGGTTAGGCATGCGAAGCGTGCCCATTTGACCGACTTGGAAGCGGAAACTCCCGGTCGCCAGGCTAATCCCATCACCCACGGACTCGAAAGCCGGGCGAGTGGCTGGCGTATGGACGGTGAAGTCAAAAGCACCGAAGAGCTGGCGAATCTCTACTACTGCAGAGTTGTAGATCATGGTTGATGGGGCCGAAGAAGCCGCGACATCAGCACTCCCAATTCCCACAGACGGCGCTAATTGACGAGGGTTTAACTCTCAATACCCATTGTTATGGACTTGGGTTTTGGAGAAGGAGGGAGCGCTGGAGGCATCAATCGGCTAGCAAACAAGCACACAAGGATGCAAGGTTTACCTAGGTTCAGGCCTCGTAGAGGTCCATACTCCTGCTTGTCTACTCTTGGAATTATCGGGAGAGTCGAAAGTTACAGGGGTGCGCAGATGCAATCTGGCGAAGGTTGTGGAAACTAGGGTTGTGATTGTACTCCTCGCCACCCCCTCCTAGCCTTTATATAGATAGGCTAGGTCTTGGGTAGCAGGTCGAGTCGGTTACAGATTAGGGTTCGCCCTTTGAACTTTCTATCTTAAGCTTCTTCTTGCCTTGCAAGCAATCAGAGAGTCTGTGGGCCACTCGAATTATTCATTGGGCCTTGGCAACGTCGTGGGCTTCTGCCGTATCTGGACCGTATATGCCAAACTCGTGTACCTGTAGGGTATACCCATGTCACCGTTAATCCCAAGTAAATCCCTCACATACAGCCGTACTACCCCTTTTGTCACTCGAGTTCCCAACCTGCAGATCAGTCATTACTCATACTCCCTATACCTGGCTCAACCCTCGGGTTCTTGGGTACCTGACAAGTCCTTAGATTGAGGCAAGAGAGGATACAATAATCATCATGTCATACAAACTAATACATGATCACATCTATGATAAATAACATGCACGAACTCTACATGGCTAGTCCGAAGCCCTTAGCTCAAGGATAATTACTCACACATAGACATGAGATCAACAATCATGAACATTGTAATGGAAATCATGAGATTGATAGCAAATAGTCTTACAATGTCGCCAATCAAAGAAGATATCTACTATTACAAGTGGTGGAATATGGCTATGGAGATGGAGAAGGGTTTTGAGATCTAGAGGCAGCTAATGATCTGGGGCAGAGACTTCAGGGCGGGGCAGGCTTGTTTTCTCGTCGCCTGAGGCTTCTTTTTATAGGGGTCCCTTCACAAAAGTTGTTCTGTTTGACCTAACGGTGGCGATGCAACTATACGATCGGAACTATACAGCCGGAATTTATTACGGTCGTATAGTTGGTTATTAAAGCGTCTGCCTCTGCTTCATGGCTCCTGGTTTCTTCTGGTTGTTGGAAATCTCGTATCTTTGACTTTAATGTAGTGATTCCCATCTTCAAATGACATTATCTGTGTAGGAAAAAATAGAAAGAAATGATTGCATACCCCCTTTGAATATTATGCATTAGTGGTAGGGTTTAGAGAGATATTTCATCAAAAATATAAATAATATCCAGTTTAAATGTGGACATGGATGGCTATATTTTAGAGCCATCAGTTAATTCTCTTCTTAAAGAGCTTGGTGTAACTCAGCAACATCCTCCCATATTATGGTGCGATAACCTTGGGGCTACATATCTGACGGCTAATCCGGTCTTCCATGCTCGCATGAAGCACATTGAGGTAGACCTCCACTTTGTGCATGAACAAGTAGCAGTAGGCCTATTGGATGTCAGATTCATTTCCACTAATGATCAGCTAGCTAATATGTTTACTAAACCAGTCACTTGATAGATGTTAGACAGATTCAAGACCAATCTCAACCTAGTTAGAGAGGTTTAGATTGAGGGGGTGTGTTAAGATATGTCTAGCCTTGTATACATTTGTCTATACGTGTATTGTACAGTTGTACTATGATCCTATATATAGTGGAAAGACGTGAGGGATGTTCACCCCATGCAAACCTTAAACACATCTTTTCTTATTCCGGTTCAAGTAAGGGTATGTATGCCCTCCCAAATTTTGGCAACTACCCTATCGAGTTCAATTGCTACCATCGTTGCCCCTCTTCTCCTTTAAAATACTCGGAGGCGTCCCCAAGTCGAGTTCGAGTTCAATTGCTACCATCGTTATTTCTCGGCTTCGATGGCCCACATGGACTTGGGAGGTGAGCCAGGCCATGCTTCTCTATCGATGGGCATGATAGTAGTCCCTCTTTGATTTAGGTTATGATTCTATTTCTCGTTGGAGGTCATAGTAGTCGAGTTTTCAACCATCCTGGGAATAAAGTTACCCCTCTTTTCCAACGAAGGAGACCAATATATATGTCGAGGCATGTGTGGGCATTCTAAGATCGTGGTTTTAGCCATGGGGAGATGTGAGAAGCTGGATCGGCGCTTCGGGTTCATGGAAATTGGACAACAACACTTCTAGAGCAGAACTTGGTCGGTTCCATGGAGGGGCAACACTTTTATCACGATGATCTAGTAGCGACATATATGGTCTGCGGCCTACGATGGAAGGACCTGTCCACCCTCAAACTCATAGAAACGGAGGCTCAGTGAGCGCTACCATGAGGAGGCTTCCCCAACTCCATGTGTAAGGCGTCTGCAGCGAACTACTTTTTCCATTGGTGTCTTGAGCAGCAAGAGAGAAGCAAGTTCGAAGCATACGCATTGGCAGGAAGAAGGTGAAGGATTTGGTTGTAATCTATTATTTTTTTCGTGGTCTTCTTCGTAGTTTGGTGAGGCCTAAAATTACAAATTCCAACAACCTTCAAATTGTTACATTAGTTATGCTAAATCCCAATATATCATTCATCATATATACTAGTATGTTTTTATCATCAAGTTTCTAATAAATGAAAAACTTCCATGTCAAGTGTCGTGGTGTTGTCGAGCAGTATGCCATAGTGGGTACCTCGAGGCGGGGAGAGATATGTGGGTGTGAGGTAGCAGGAACGTCCAGGACGACGAGATACGAGTTACCTAGGTTCAGATCCCACGGCGGTGGTGGGATCTTACTCCTATTATAAGTCACTATGAGCAACAAGTCTATATATTACAAGGGTATCCCAAAGTTCAAATCCTTGGGGGGCTTTAATCTCTGTTGGAGAGGCCATTGGAAACGAAGCCCACACGATCCCTTAACCAAACCAAGTGAGAACCCTTGAGTTCCCCAAACTTCGCGGAAGTCCTTTCTACTAACGGGATTTTTAGGAGTTCCTCGCACCTTTACAAACTCCTTAATGGAAATCCACACCGGATGCTCGCAAGGCAACACCAACCGTCTAGGGTTCCCCATAAACCCAAGAGTAACAAGAGTAAGCCTACTCAAGGTGAGGACTGAACTTTTGTTGGGATGGAAGTGTAGATTGAGGGTTCCTATCTCTTTTCTCTATGTGATTTGCAAGATTGAGTGGAGGAATTAAAGGATTGAAGCTCAACAATGGAGGGACTCAAAGGGATATGAAAAAACAAGGTCTTGCTAAGGTAGAAGAAAGATTTTTATATGGTCCCCAAAGAAATCGTCATTGGGCGGGAATCTGTCAAGTTGGATGGAACCGACAAAGCTAGACGAGTTGACATGTCGGACAGATACATGCGCGCATGATTTCGTCTTGTCGACTTGGGTACTAGGAGGAAATGGTTTGCATCCATATGGACGGATCGTCTGAACCTATGTCCGACTGTGTCTGAAACAACATCCGAGCCATTTTGAACCTATGTTCGAGATAATCCAAAGATGCAAAAAATAAGAGTGACAAACCTTAGCAAGCTATGATGGGATTTTTGGTGGAAATTGATAGGATGTTATGTGGAATTAAACCTCAAATTTCATAAGCTTTGGCCCCTCTTAATAGTACCACATCCTAGGACTCAGGAGTGATAAGAGAAAAAGATCAAAAATGTAAGACACCCTCTTCTCGAAATTCCTTCTATGTAGTGGTATCCATTCTTCTTGCTTCCACCTTGATCAGAAATAATACCTGAGTATAAAATTTGGAACACGTTAGTTCCCTAATTCAATTTGTCATTAGCCCAAAATCCACTTAGGGTGTGATTTGTCCCTTCGCATGCTGGTAGTATATTCCCATTTGGTATATTCGATCACAGGGGAAGGTGTCATAGATGACCCAAAAACAAGTAACCATGTTCAATGAGTTTGTTCGATCTAAAACGTTCATCTAATTCATATTCATTATTGTTCAACCGATTGTGAATTGAGTTTGAGCCTTGTAGAACAAGCTTTAGGTTCAGATAGTTTGATGTACTCCCAATACTAATGAAGTGAGCAGTTAAAAACCTTTAACTCCTTGCACTCACCTTTTTTCCGAAAATCTACTAATCTATTAATAATCATCAACAATAGTATAGAGTTCTAAAAGTAACTAAAATTACAAATAGGTCACTAGACCACCTATCCAGAACTACATACACTAGCATGGGCCAAAGGTGCGCCACCGTCCTTGCCCCTCCATCACCAGAGTCAGGCAAAGCTTGTTGTGGTAGAGCTTGTTGTAGTAGTTGAATAGGAAGTCGTCGCGCTAAGGCTCCAATGGACTAGCACAACAGAGAAGCAACCATCGCCAAATATGAAAAATGTAGATGGTAAAAGACTAACCTCGAACCACACAAACGAATACGAAAAAATGACTAGATCCTAAGAAAACCACCAGACACACGACTCCATGCACCCTCCGCCGATGCTAGATGCACTACCAAAGCAAGAATAGGATGGGGAAGACATTATTCTGAATCCAGGATGTAGCCACCGCCTCAACATCCTGAATACACTGAAAATAGGATAAATAAAAAAAGACCTCCTGCCGGCGAGGTACCATTGTCCGCCATGCCTCCAAGGCCTAAGGCCACCAGAGGCGGGACGAACCGATGGCATCACCGGCAAAGGGAAGGAACCCTAGATGGATTTTAGCCGCCGCCTCATGAGCGCCTCTCTCTCCTCTCTCTCATACTGGTTTCTTGTTATCAAACTAGGTGTGGTTCCTAGCGGGCTAATACTATGAAGATATATTGTGTGACAATAATATCAACATGTTTTGAGCCGAAGGAACTAAAGGTCTCACCAAAGGACCAAATTTATACAATGCCATCTCATTGGAGAATGAGTAATGCGTAGAGACGCAAGGACATGCAAATACACACGGACCTGGAAGTGTCAGATCCGAAGATTATGTTTACCACTAGCAATAGTGTCTATACAACACCAGAAAGCCATAGGTGTTGAATGCACAAGTTTTTAACTAGATTATTGACTCTAGTGCAAGTGGGAGACTGTTGGAGATATGCCCAAGAGGCAATAATAAAGTGGTTATTATTATATCTTTATGTTTATGATAAATGTTTACATCCCATGCTATAATTGTATTATTAGGAAACACTAATACAAGTGTGTTTTGTAAACATAAAAGAGTCCCTAGTAAGCCTCTTGTTGAACTAGCTTGTTGATTAATTGATGATCATGGTTTCCTGATCATGGACATTGGATGTGATTAATAACAAGGTTATATCATTAGGAGAATGATGTAATGGACAAACACCCGTAGTAAGCGTAGCATAAGATCAAGTCATTAAGTTCGTTTGCTATAAGCTTTAAAATACATAGTAACCTAATCCTTCGACCATGAGGTTATGTTAATCACCATCACCGGATGGATACTTTGATGACATCAAACACCGCTTCGTAATTGGGTGGTCATAAAGGTGTCATTGGGTATTCTGAAAGTATGTGTTGAAGCGCATAAACCAAGATTGGGATTTGTCCATCCATATGACGGATAGATATGCTCTGGGCCCTCTCGGTGGAATGTCATCTAGTTAGCTTGCAAGCATGTGACTAGGTCACAAGGGATGACATATCACGGAACGAGTAAAGAATACTTATCAGTGACGAGGTAGAACTAGGTATAGAGATACCGACGGTCAAACCTCAGATAAGTATAGTATCGCGTGACAAAGGGAATTGGTTTCGTATGTTAATGGTTCTATCAATCATGAAGTCATCGTTGAGTATGTGGGAGCCATTATGGATCTCCAGGTCCCGCTGATGGTTATTGATAGGAGATGTGTCTCTATCATGTCTACATATTCACGAACCGTAGGGTGACACACTTAAGGTTCGAAGTTGTTTTAAGTAGATATGGAATGTGCGTTGGAGACCGAATGTTGTTCGGAGTCTCGGAATGGATCCGGGACATCACGAGGAGATCCGAAATTGTCCGGAGAATAAGATTCATATATTGGGGATCATTTTCTAACTTAGGAAATGTTCCGGAGTATTTGTATGAGGGTTCTAGAAGGTTTCGGAATGTTCTGGAAGGTTCTAGAGGATTTCTTGGAGTTTGCTTGAAAACCAAGAAAGGGTCAAAGGAAACCTAGTGGGGCAAGACACGGATTCGTGGGGGAGGAGGACTCCTCCCCCTTCCCACCGCCGGCCGTAGGAGGGGAGTCCTACTAGGACTCCCCCTCCCCAGGCGCGCCTCCCCCCTTAAATAGAAGGGCAGGGGCGCCCCCTCCAGGCTCTCCTTTGACAACTCCCAATCTCTGCCGCCTCTCTCCTCCACCTTTCTTCTGCACAGGCATAGGCGAAGCCCTGCAGAATTCTCTACTCCACCACCATCACCACGCCATCGTGCTGCTGGGATTCCGTGGAGAAGATCTACTACCTCCGCTGCTCGCTGGAACGGGGAGAGGAAGGTCTGCTTCGACTCCGCACGTGTGACCGACTGCGGAAGCGCTGCCGAATCGCGGCGCCGGAAGGATCGTCAACTTGACCGACTGCGGGAGCGCTGCCGGAACGCGACGCCGGAAGGATCGTCCACACGATCTTGAGATCGGCAAGTGATCGACTACATCAACCACGAGATCTAATCTCGTTAATGCTTTCGGATCTACGAGGGTTAGCTCCTTTCTATCTCGTTGCTCATGTCTAATAGATTAGATCTTGGCTTTTATCTAGATTAGATCTGGGTTTTGTTCGTTCCTGCGGTAGAAATTTTTTGTTTTCCATGCTACGGACCCATCAGTGGTATCAGAGCCGTATCTATGCGTAGATCTGTTGCACGAGTATAACACAATGTTTTTGTGGGCGTTGATGCTTTTGTTGTTGGTGTCTTAGCTTGTACTTTGCATCTTGCGGCATGATTGGATGAAGCGGCTCGGGCTAACATTACATGTCATCGCACATGAGACTTGCTCCACGCTTGACGTGCAACTTGCTTTGCACAAGTGGCTTTGCGGGTGTCTTTCTCTCCCACCATAGTTAAGATTCAATTTACAATGAGCATCTGACAACACTTGTATCAATGTTGTGGTCCTTGTTCGTAGGTAAGATCGGTCTTATGCGAAAGCCCCAAACCACGTAAAACATGCAAAGAAAATTAGAGGCGTCTAACTTGTTTTTGCAGGGGTTTTGTGATGTGATATGGCCATTATGTGATTGTGATTATATTTGATGTATGCAATGATCCTTATTGTAATATGGCAACCGGCAGGAGCCTAATGGTTGTCTTTAATTCTGTTAAGACCTGCGTGTCTATTCATCTTGTAATAGCTTTATTCCAAGTAGTTGTAATAGTTGCTAGTGATGATGGACAACCATGAAGCGGCGCCACTGACCTTGACGCAATGCTGGTGATGATGGATATCATGTTCGTGCTTTGGAGATGGAGATCAAAGGCGCAAGAAGAAAGGGCCATATCATATCACACTAATTATGAATTGCCTGTGATGTTAATCCTTTATGCATCTTGTATTGCTTAGATCGCGACGGTAGCATTATAAGATGATCCCTCTCACTAAATATCAAGTAATAAAGTGTTCGTCCTTAGTTGGCACCGTTTCTAAGACTCGTCGTTTCGAAGCATCTTGTGATGATCGGGTGTGATAGACTCCACGTGTGCATACAACGGGTGCAAGCCAGATTTGCATATGCGGAAACTAAGGTTAACCTTGACGAGCCTAGCATGTACAGACATGGTCTCGAAACACGGAATACCGAAAGGTAAAGCATGAGTCATATGGATGATATGATGAACATGTTGATTATTCGCCTTTAAAGCTACATCATCTCACGTGATGATCGGGCTTGGTGTAGTGGATTTGGTTCATGTAATCACTAAAACAACTCGAGGGATGTTGTTTTGAGTGTGAGTTCATTTGTAATTTGGATTAGTCGAACTCAATTTATCATAAACACAATCAAAGTGAATTTGCATAGTTTGTTGTAGTCATTGGCATCCGTTCACCACCTTACGCTTAGTTATAGTTGAGATAGTGGAACTATAGAAATTCTGGATATTTACTTTACGAACTGGTATCGTATTGTTTTGAATGTCAATTTAAAGTTTATAAGTCCTATTGCAAACTTTCAGCAAACTCTATTTACTCCATGAAGTTTAATAAATAGTATTAAATCAAGAGTAACAATTCCAGTGTTAGTATCTAATGTATCATGTTTTCCTCCATGATTCTTGATACTCAAAAGATTGTTTTTAATATCAAGTTTATCTAAGAGTTGAAAGCAATGTTTCGGAAACCATCATATGTGAAAGGTATTGCGATATCTAAAACAATGTGTTGGTTACAACATGATAGAGTATACGTCCTCATATTTGATGAGAATTTGTGAAGGTTGGAGACGCTAGTCGTCCTAATCGTCCAAAAGGTTTTGAAAAAGAAACATTATACTCGCAATTCACCTTTATAAGCTATAGCAGCTTGATCATGAAAGTTGTCATGATAAGGATAAATAGAAGATGTAAGTAAAATGTTTACTACACTAAAAGATTACTAAATAATGGATTTTTGAAAGAACACCAAACGTTTGATGATGGTGATCCACCTCAAAGTGCAAGTCCAAAGATATTAGTAGTTGACTATATACGCTTTGTACCATGCGTCATGTTGATGACACCACTATTGATGTTGATAGATTCTTTTAAAAGAAAAGGAATTGCTGAAAGAGAATCTATAAAATATTTGGCAGAAAATAAAAGGTTGGAGATGTCCAACTTAGGCATATAGAAGATACATGTTATGGTTGTATTCCTTGGTTGTTAAACAATGTGGTTCTACGGTATTGGATACCGAATTGGTTGGTATGACGTGTCATACAGGACAACACAATTCATGAACTACAATGGCCTAAGTAAGTAGCAAGAGAATGAGTGATGATGTTCATCGAAAACAAATAAAATATTATTGTGTTTTTCGTTGACATCAAACCTAGCCTTCAACATTTGTTTTAATAATTGTTATTTTGTTCCGGTATTACGAGAACAATGGTTGTTCAAATAATTACCGTATTCCATAAAGGATGGATGAACGTTTACAAGTCTGGTGGGAGAAATCACATCCATAAACACTATTGCTAAAATGTCGCAAGACAAATGATTGAAAGATCACTTATGAAGTGACATCGCTGTTTAAATTATATTTGAAAGAAAACATGAAGAAACTCCATGTTGATGGAATTTTTAGAGTCTTTGATTTGGATCAAATGACGCTTGTGATACTTTCCTGGAAGATAATTAAAACTCCGTTCGTAGGCCAAAAGAGGAATGGATGACTAACTGATTGGAATTATGTACAGATTGATGTATATAGTCCATTATGTGTAGTCTTGGGCGATGGATTTCAACTTCATATGCTTTCTCCGAAAATTTGAGTGAATATATCTGTATAATTACTTAATAAAGAGGAAGTATGAAACATTTGAAAGTTGTTCAAAGACTTTCAAGATGAAGTTGAAAATCATTGTAACAAGAAAATAAAGAGTTTATGATTCGATCATAAAGGAAGATATTTGAGTTACATGTTTAGCAAAAACACCTAAGACTTGAGGAATTGTTCCATGATTTGTATTTCCCGATAAACCATAGGAGTATGGCATATTCGAGAGATGAAATCAAACCATGTTTGAGATGGTAAGATCAAGGGTGTCATTTATAAAACTGCCATTATATATTAAAGATTAAAGCTTTAGTGACTACCGCTTTTACACTGAAAAGAGCTCCATCATGATCCGTTGAAATGACACCATATAAGTCATGGTTTGGGATAAAACCCGAATTGTCTTTTCTTAAATTTTGGTATGTTATGCATAAGTAAAATGTTTACAAACCAAAGTCGGATAAGCATGTCTTTGTAGGTTATCCCAAAGAATTTGTTGGGAATTTCTCCATAACACCGAGGACAAAAGAGTTTGTTACTTGGAACGTCAAGTTTCTTGAGAAGGAATTTTTCGTGAAAAGTTAAGTGGGAGGACAATAGAACCTTGATAAGGTTGTTGAACCTTAGCTATATGTGCTAAGTAGCGCAGCGCCAGAAAGTGTCCCGGTGACGGCCACAATGCTCATGGCTCTCGTGATTACAAAAGGTGTGATCTCGGAGATTAGAGTTCCTATAGAACCGTGTGGGTCGGTGAGAATCAAATAATAAGATTTGATAAAGCAAGTCGTTATTGTTTTGACAATGATGAACCGACTACATGCAAAGAAGCGATGATGGGCCCTGACTCCATAAAATGACTAGAATTCATGGAATCCGTGATAGTATCCATACACGAGAAATCAAGTTTCTGAACTTAGAAGACCCTCCAAAAAGGCGTGAAGCCTATCGGTCGTGTTTGGATCTATAAAGAAATAGACATGGATGTTTCAAATCTATGAAATAGTCGACATGTCGGAAAGAGTTTACGACAATGTTCAAGGAATTGACTATGATAAGATTTGATCTTTCATAGCGATATTTAGTCTGGACGGATTAATGTAGCAACCACTACATATATTTTGGTATATGGTAGTTGAACAAACAAAACAAGTTCTTCTAATAGAATGGTTACCTAGGACGTGTACATGACACGATCCAAAGGGTTTTGTTAATTCAAAGGATGCTAAAAGAGTATGCAAAACTTCAATGGTTGAAGTAAGCATAATGGAGTTGGAATCTTCACCATGATGAAACTGTTAAAAGAGTTTAAATTCATCGGAGATGATGAAGATGCTTGCATTTGCAAGAAATTAAGTGGGAGCGCTGAGACATATTTCTAATACATTATGTAGAGGACATATTGTTGATTGGAAATGATGTATCTTGTATTGACACAGGTTAAGAATTTCATTTTGATGAAAGACTTAGGCATAACCCAAGAATTAGGCATCAATGTCTATATGGATAGATTGAGGCGCTAATATGGTTTTGCCAAATGTACATAGATAAGATGTTGAATGAGTTCAATATGGAAACAACAAGAAAGGTTCTTGACGCACGGAAAGGACTGAATCAAGATTCGAGTGTGTTGACACGAGATTCAAGTGTTTTGACACTTGGTGAAATCACAAGAATATTTTGATCAATCATTCTTTGAGATGTACACATCCAGATATGTCCTATGCTCTAAATGTTATGAGCATATACCAGAATGATTCATAAGATGATTATTGGACAATAGTAAAGATATTCTAATGAGCTTTGGAAGAACTAAGAATATATCATGTATAAGTGACAAATAGTTAAAGGTAGTTCATTGTAAAGCGTTACATTGATACTAATTTTGTCACAAGATACAAATTAAATTTATCTCAATTTAAACTATGGGTGGCACAATGTAATGGAAAGGAAGTTCCATAACGGATTTGGTTGAGTACCAAAGTTAAAACATTGTAACAGATACTACAACAAAAGGCTAAGTATATGACTACTATTGTAGAAGTAAATGAGGGCATTTGTGTCAAGTAGTTTGTTATCAAACTAGGTGTGGTTCCTAGCGGGCTAATACTATGAAGATATATTGTGTGACAATAATATCAACATGTTTTGAGCCGAAGGAACTAAAGGTCTCACCAAAGGACCAAATTTATACAATGCCATCTCATTGGAGAATGAGTAATGCGTAGAGACGCAAGGACATGCAAATACACACGGACCTGGAAGTGTCAGATCCGAAGATTATGTTTACCACTAGCAATAGTGTCTATACAACACCAGAAAGCCATAGGTGTTGAATGCACAAGTTTTTAACTAGATTATTGACTCTAGTGCAAGTGGGAGACTGTTGGAGATATGCCCAAGAGGCAATAATAAAGTGGTTATTATTATATCTTTATGTTTATGATAAATGTTTACATCCCATGCTATAATTGTATTATTAGGAAACACTAATACAAGTGTGTTTTGTAAACATAAAAGAGTCCCTAGTAAGCCTCTTGTTGAACTAGCTTGTTGATTAATTGATGATCATGGTTTCCTGATCATGGACATTGGATGTGATTAATAACAAGGTTATATCATTAGGAGAATGATGTAATGGACAAACACCCGTAGTAAGCGTAGCATAAGATCAAGTCATTAAGTTCGTTTGCTATAAGCTTTAAAATACATAGTAACCTAATCCTTCGACCATGAGGTTATGTTAATCACCATCACCGGATGGATACTTTGATGACATCAAACACCGCTTCGTAATTGGGTGGTCATAAAGGTGTCATTGGGTATTCTGAAAGTATGTGTTGAAGCGCATAAACCAAGATTGGGATTTGTCCATCCATATGACGGATAGATATGCTCTGGGCCCTCTCGGTGGAATGTCATCTAGTTAGCTTGCAAGCATGTGACTAGGTCACAAGGGATGACATATCACGGAACGAGTAAAGAATACTTATCAGTGACGAGGTAGAACTAGGTATAGAGATACCGACGATCAAACCTCGGATAAGTATAGTATCGCGTGACAAAGGGAATTGGTTTCGTATGTTAATGGTTCTATCGATCACGAATTCATCGTTGAGTATGTGGGAGCCATTATGGATCTCCAGGTCCCGCTGATGGTTATTGATAGGAGATGTGTCTCTATCATGTCTACATATTCACGAACCGTAGGGTGACACACTTAAGGTTCGAAGTTGTTTTAAGTAGATATGGAATGTGCGTTGGACACCGAATGTTGTTCGGAGTCTCGGAATGGATCCGGGACATCACGAAGAGATCCGGAATTGTCCGGTGAATAAGATTCATATATTGGGGATCATTTTCTAAGTTAGGAAATGTTTCGGAGTATTTGTATGAGGGTTCTAGAAGGTTTCGGAATGTTCTGGAAGGTTCTAGAGGATTTCTTGGAGTTTGCTTGAAAACTAAGAAAGGGTCAAAGGAAACCTAGTGGGGCAAGACACGGACTCGTGGGGGAGGAGGACTCCTCCCCCCTTCCCACCGCCGGCCATAGGAGGAGAGTCCTACTAGGACTCCCCCTCCCCAGGCGCGCCTCCCCCCTTAAATAGAAGGGCAGGGGTGCCCCCTCCAGGCTCTCCTCTGACAACTCCCAATCTCTGCCGCCTCTCTCCTCCACCTTTCTTCTGCACAGGCATAGGCGAAGCCCTGCAGAATTCTCTACTCCACCACCATCACCACGCCATCGTGCTGCTGGGATTCCGTGGAGAAGATCTACTACCTCCGCTGCTCGCTGGAACGGGGAGAGGAAGGTCTGCTTCGATTCCGCACGTGTGACCGACTACGGAAGCGCTGCCGAATCGCGGCGCTGGAAGGATCGTCAACTTGACCGACTGCGGGAGCGCTGCCGGAACGCGACGCCGGAAGGATCGTCCACACGATCTTGAGATCGGCAAGTGATCGACTACATCAACCACGAGATCTAATCTCATTAACGCTTTCGGATCTATGAGGGTTAGGTCCTTTCTATCTCGTTGCTCATGTCTAATAGATTAGATCTTGGCTTTTATCTAGATTAGATCTGGGTTTTGTTCGTTCTTGCGGTAGAAATTTTTTGTTTTCCATGCTACGAACCCATCACTGCCGTGGTGCGAGATGACACAGTCGACGATGCTGCACCGACTGGCGTAGCTCGATTTGATGCTCGATCCCTCCTCTAGTCGCACTCCTCTCTTTATAGTGCCTAGGGTTTACGTCGTTGCCGTTGATGTGGTGCTCCAATGAACTTCTGGCACCGCCTTGGTGCGCTGGTGGCGTGATGGTGCCGGTTTGTGTCGTCTCCTTCTCGTGTGGCCGCCGTGAATGCGGGTTACAATGCCCTCAGGTGCTCCCCATGCCACTAGCCAACCTTTGCTTCCTCTTCTAATATCTAGCGAGAACCGCGGGTAAGCCGTGCTTCTCCTCTTCTTCTCTTTGTTCCTCACTGGAATCCCCTATATGGATTCCCCACTTTGTGATGGTTAACCCTGATTAGGGTTTGTGTTCTAGGGTTCATATAAATGCTAAAATTATTTGTGGATAGTGGTTAGATTGAATTGAGCTAGATAATTTCCTGGTTTGTCATTTATGTGTTGGCCTCTGGCTTGCTAGTGGCTGATGACGCTCAGTAGTATTGATAGCTATGTTACAGTTGATTATCTTGTCGTGGTTAATATGGTGGCTCACATCTTGTGAATAACCTGTGACTTCTGTGATGTTGGTGGTGATTTACTTCATGGATTATGCTCAAGATATGTGATTGAGTGCCTAAGGACTTTATATCCTTCCTGGCAGTGGTGAAAAGGTGATGTGGTTATTATAAGTGATGTTTGATATACATGGTGGCTTCATGATTTCATTTTCTGCTTATTAAATGATGAATCTTATATATGATTTCTAGTCCTTGGACTAGATAGATGACATTGACCTAATGCTTGTGAACCAGAGCTCAAAACAGTGATTCCTTTCTTATGGTTAGAGTACTTTGTTATATCTATCCTGTGAGAAATGGCTTAAATAAATGATTCCTAATGTTGCTAGGAAGATGATTTGAATAACTCTTGTATAGATGTTTGTATTTGCTACATCTTATCTGGAATATGGTGGAAGATGGAACTGCTACAGAGGTGCTACCATTCTTTGGAATGTGCCCTATAGTAGTTCATCAAGAGATATGTTGTTATCTAGTTTCAAAACTAGTAAACACCAGTTTGGGTCAATGATGCAAGGTCTGAGACCTTTATCGTAGATCTTGGAAAGCTACTACTTGATCCTTGTAACTATTCTATGATGAGTATATCTCGGGGGGATGATCCCCAGGTACCCAAACCGGACAAGAAGCCAGGCAGCCGGATCGCGTCCGGCTGACCAGATGCAGTCGGACAGGGCAAGACAGGCCGGCTATCCCCGGTAGCCGGATCAGCAAGAGGCAGCCGGATACGGCGATGTAGCCGGACCCAATCAGTGGGACAGGACGGCGTGCGTATCAGTGCACGCTACGCCCTGTAAGATGACAAGACTGGCAACCACCCGGCCATACCGAAGACTTTGCGAGGATGACGCAGGAACAGTGGCTTGTGCTGACGATGGGCTCGCACGGCGTCCACTGTGCCTACGACAGCCATACCGCTCGTACTCTGATAAGACATACCATACTAGATACTGTAGATGACTAGCCGGCTGGGACCCACCTATGGGGCCCGCTAGTCGGACTAGCCAGTGAGACCTTTGCCTCTCTGCCTATATAAGGAGAGGCAAGGCCTCAGTAGAAAGGGTTGGTCATACAACATTTAAGGCAGTAGCTAGCGCATACAGCTCGAGGAGCACTTGTAGTTCGTGTATTCCACATAGTCAGATCCGGCAGGAGTAGGGGCTTTACCTCACCACGAGGGCCTCGAACTTGGGTACTTCTTGCGTCCCGCTATGCTCGCTTGTATCCAATCCCGCCTGCGGACGCCGTTGATAGCCTCCCTGCTAGTCCCCACACCTCTATCTAACCTCCTTAGGTACTGCCGTTCCCAATACAACGACAGTTGGTGCCCACCGTGGGGCAAGATGGCTTCGACCGGAGTCACGTTCCGCACGGGACGCCACACTTCAGTCGGTGAGCGCATGGCCTCCGGGCTGGTGCTCACGCTCGGCCAGTTCGACTACGTCATCGACAACGCCTCTTGCTTCGCCGGAACCTCCTTCCCGGCGAACGGCACCGTCCTGCTATTCGGCGATCTCCCCGTCTACGTCGCCACCGTCCCGGGGCGTTTCCCTAGGGAAATCGTCTCTGTCGCGGAGCTGTCGCGCTCAGGCGGCAGCGCCTCCGCCGCATCCCGCGGCGTGGAGGTCATGATGGCCGCTTCCAGCTCCCATCCCCGCCAGCCACGGGAGCGAGGCGCGGACGAGGTCGGAACTTCCGCTCCCCCGTAGCCCCGGAACCCGGTGGAGGATGCCATTGATCGGCTCCTGACGCCGGTTAACCTCAGGGATAACCCGGAGGAAGCGGAGGTGTGGCATCCCGCAAAACCACTACTAGAAAATCGCGTTGATTTTGTGCATTGCATCATCATGACCGCATGCTCATGTCATCAGGCCACCTTGCATTTGAGCATCGTCATGTCATCTTGCATTTGTTTGCATAAAACTATTTTCGCAAAGTATGTTTGTGTTTTCTAAACGCCTCGTCTTTAATTCAAATTAAACCCCGGGTCTCCGGATTATTTTGTTTCGTCTACTAACGGTTTGCAAAAGCCCCGTTTTAAATATTAAAATATTTATTTTATTTTTAGGGGCAGCCGTACTGGGCCAATCCGACCCAGTCGGCCACCCCCAGTACAAAAACCAGAGCTACCCAAATCTTTTCCTACCTAATCCTAATCTACCCATCCCCAGCCACCTCACTCCCACCAATTGCCGCCTGCCACCTCACCCCAGCCCCATCTGACCCCACCCTGCAGCCTCTACCAACCAACGCCACCTAGCCGCCACCTGGGCACCTTACCCGCTCAGCCTCACGCGCCTCCACCGCCGCCTTCCTTTTTCCCGCTCGCCCTACCTACCCTGGGCCCCACCCCGCCAGCGAACACACACACGCACGCACTCGCATGCCGCGCCACCAACCACCCCACCCACGCGCACACCCGCACGCGCCAGCCACCACTCCCTCTTCTTTCCACCGGTCCCACTAACCCCACCTGTCCCCACCCCGCCCACGCGTCCCTAGGCCTGCCCCGCGCCCACGTCGCCCACCTCCTCTCTCCTCTCCGCCCCTCACGCGCCCGCGCGACCGCCACTGTCTTCTCTGCCGCCAGCGCCCCGTCATCCAACCGTCCCCACGCCACCGGCACCCTTCTCTTCCGCCCCGTCGGAGCCGCCGCTGCAGCAGGCCTACCCCGGCTCCCCTCTGTGCACCCGCGACCCCGCCGCCAGACTCGCTCCGCCTCCACCCCGACGGACGCCGCCGCCGCCCAGACCGCAACCGCGGCTTCGCCCCGCCTCTGCCACCGAGCCCGTCGCCGCCGGCCCCTTCCCCACGCCGGCCTCCTCCTCCCGCCTCGGTCACATCGGCGGCCGCCACCATGGGGGCCCGCCTCGGTCGTCGTGCCCCTCCTCGCCGCCCCTCGACCGAGTCTCTCCGGCCGAGCCCCGCTCCCCGGATCTCTCCTCCGCAACCGGCCGCCGGGGCTCAAGCCCTGCGGCGCCAAGCTCGTCGACGACCTCGACCTCCGGCCGACCTCCGGCCATCCGCGCCTGCCTACAGCAGGCCACGCCGTCCCTCCATCTCTGCTGCCGACGCCAAGAACGCCACCACCGGACTCTCCTTTCGTTTGCCTCCCGCGCGTCCCCACGACCTCCGCCACGCATCGACGTTATTCTCCAGCTCAATGTCCCTGTCTCTGCCAGTATCAGACACCCTTGTCCCTGTATGTTTTCTGCAGGAACTCTGGCCATCAGAGGTCGATCATCGCAGTAGTTTTCTCTGTCACGTTGTAGTAGCTGTTGATGAGGAGATAGAGTGGTGTAGAGATGTTGGTGGTGTTGTTGTGCTGCTGTGGTCCATGCCGTGATGGTGCTGCGAAGAAAGGGGGACTCCAACAAGTGTTACCGACAGAACCTTATGTGGATATTGGAGGCCCCTGACGCCACTTCCCGAGTTCGCCACCGACAACGGTCGGAGCCTCGAGCTCTCCATCAAGGACGACAAACTCTCCTTCCCGGATTCCAAGAAAACCCATCTGATGCCGCGTCCCAAGGTCTTCTACATGGATTGCCATGATCGACATCCCCGGATCCGAAGACCGGACCCTGGCGCGCCAAGTTCTTCGACCCCGAGGACCGATCCAGCGGAACGACAAGACCTCCTTCCCGGAACGCCAAGTTCTTCATCCCGAACGCCAAGACCGACTCGATGGCGCGGACCCGACAAGCTCTTTGCGACGACAAGATCGACACCGACCCGGGCGAATCCGATGCGCCCTCGACGCCAAACCAAGTCCTTCTTCCTGGATGTGACAAGATCTACTTCCATTGTCCGAGACCGATTCCGTCGAGCCGTTTCCACCCCCGTCGAACCCCGAACCCCTCGGAGCCCAAGTTCACCGAACCCTGATGTGATTTCCTATCCGAGACCCCATTATTTTATAATATGACATTATCGACTGTCGCATATTAAATTGTTCATCTCGCATTCATATCATAATCATGCCGGATCTTCTGCCGTATTATTAAATATTGCATTCGATGTTTCTTCTAGTGTTTGCTTCTTCGCGGACTAGGCCAATGAGTTGATGCGAGTACCGACAAGTTCTCCGGATATGAACCTCCGGCAGTGTTTCCCAGGCGAGCATCTCTCCCCCTTCTACCTATTTTGCATTTATAGTCTTTATTTCCTCATGTTGATCTATTGCTATCCATGTCGCGATGCTTTAGTTTCCGTGCACCAGTTATATCCCGTGCAGCCTCTATATTGCCTTGGACACCTCCTATTACCTGTGTTTGGTAGATAGCGGGCCTTGCGAGTCGTAGTTGCTTGCTCAGGTGCGATCTTGTGTTGTCAAGTACCATAGTTGTTGGAATGATGGTAGATGTTTATTGGTGGAGATGCTTATTGGTGGAGTTGATCATGACTTTAAATACAACTATTAAAATGCTAGATATAACTAATGCAGAGGCATCGGTGGGCAATAGATGTTATTTGGTTCTTCCACGCTCACTTGTGTCCCGTAGGACCCCGAGTACTTGATACATGTTCCTTGATTTTTCGCACTATCCACATCCGGGAGACCTTATGGACCCCCCCTGAGCCAGAGCTTGATTCATTTCTATTTCTTGGGGCCACAAAGTAGTTTGGGGCTTTATTACTATCCTGTACTTATGCCATGTTACTGCTTTATTTAAGATTGTGCGTGGAGCACCTGTACTGTTTAGGATCGCAGAGTGTTTTCGCGGTATCGACAAGCCCAGTCACACTTTCGGGTTCCCAGTCGTTTACAGCCATTGACGCAAACCCTGGGTCCGTTCCGGAGCTGGCCAACTTTGTTGCGGGTAGCTTAGTGGGGTGGCCCCTTGAAATATTTATGAATCCTGTGATCGCTTTGTCGTGAAAGCCTCGTTGGGTTTTGAGTTGGTTTTTCCGAGGTTGATCGAGTGTGTGTTGCTATTTGTGCGCCCCTAAAACTTTCTGAAAGCCGTGTCCGCGGTTATGGATGACTTGGAGCACAGTATCTCGATCATAGACAAGCATAACTAAAGTAGTGCTATAAATTTGACTTAATTATATCTGACTAGTAATCAGCTTCACCATAACGGAATGTATATTAAAAATGCCAACCACTGGTGGACCTGGATTGTTTTGTTATACCTGCCTAGTAAGTATTGCAACTCCAATGGAATGTGATAAAAGTGTCAACAACTGTTGGGTTTTGGGATTCCTCAAGACAATTATATCTGGCTAGTAACTGTTCCAACTACAACAGAATGTTAACTAAAACTGGCCACTACTTATGCTATCAGGATGACTCATGCTATCTACATCTGATTAGTAAGAGCTTCAACTATAATGGAATTAGTAAAATTGCCCACTGTGTGAGTTCCTCGGTTCGACTTCCTCGTTTGGTCTCGAGGGGGAAAAACCAGGATGGGTTTGTTTGGTGATAGCTTCAGGTTGGATCTGAATAGGTATTTTCTTATCTCTCTCTGATAACCGCCAGTTGTATCGAGTATCTATAGGTTGTGTACTGCCGTTGCGTTGCCGCTTCAGCCCACCATACCTATGTAGGCGAGCGCCGCCGAATTCTAGCCTCGCCGTGTACTGGCCTCAGTACTGACGCTCCTCTTTTTCCTTTGCCCTTTGTCGGCACCCCTTTTGTTTTAGCAGGTTTGAGATCGCCGTCGTTAGCAGGGTTACCCTTCCGGCTTGGCCTAGGCAGGGTTATGTACGCCATTGGTTACTCTTCAGGGCTCTTAGCCCCATTTGCATTTTGTCCGTAGTCGGACGCCCTATCGATTTCAAGGTGATTTGGATCTTTGTATTGTATATTTGTATTCTTGACTCATGGAGTCATGTTGAATATATATCTGTTCTGTGGGTCCCATCGAGGACTGTTGTGTAATGGTATTACTTCGTTTTCCACCCGCACGAAAGTGCCTGGTGGGCGTCCTTGAATCGTTTCTATGCGGGTTTGGTGGAAAGGGCTAAAACTTGCATAGGACCGATTTGAGGGTGTTACAGGAGGCCAACTTCAGCATGGAGAGACAGATCCTCCTCCATGAGGCCATGGAGCTGGCGGCAGCCCGCAAGCAGCTCGAGATCACCCGGCGCGAGTACGACCGCGCGCACGGCCTTACTCCGGCTACCACGGAGCCGAGCCGGCGCGGCCAGGTACGGCGTCGGGGCGGCGAGCTGGGCGGTAGGATGGAAAAGGACGGGGAACCGGATCCCGCGCCTGCCCTCACACGGCCCACCTACAGCACGCCCATCAAGAACCTGCGCGTGGCGCGAGCCGCGACAGAGGAACTACCCAGCCTAGAGGGCAAGGAGCGAGCCCGCCAGCACGCTCGCGTGCAGGAGCTCGTCCGCGGGCCAGTGCCAACCGGCAAATGCAGGAAGACCTTAGCTACTCCAGGGGGAGCAGGCCACCTGCCAACAGCAGGGGCGCGCCGCGCGACACCCAGCAGGTGTCCTCCCCTCAGCCTCCAAGGGCCCGCAGTAGGCGTCGCAGCTCCGGCAACAGGGGCCAACCGCGCTAGGAGCAGACGGTGAACAGCAACCCGCCACCTCCCCCTCCACCAGCCGGAGCGCCCAAACCAGCCAGTTCCCGTCTATCGGGCCAGGTGGGAGCGCCCAACCCGAATTGTCCGGATGCCCGCGACAGCATCGAGCTCCTCGCTCAAGCGCGCATCACGGAGGAGGAAGATTCGACCAGCCCGGTTTGTTTCGGACCCCGCATCCGGAACGAGCCGTTTCCAGATAAATTCTCCCTGCCCAGGGACACCCCCAAGTACGACAGCAGCATGAAGCCGGAAGACTGGCTGACCGACTGCGCTACGGCAGTCGGCATCGCCCACGGGAACAAGCGCACAGCCGTGCGCTACGTCCCCCTCATGCTAACCGGGTCGGCAAGGCCATGGCTCAATAGCCTTGCGCCCAACAGCATCAACGCCTGGCCTGACTTCGAGAAGGTGTTCGTCCGCAACTTCAACGGCACGTACAAGCGCCCACGGCGCCCGCGCGACCTGGCCTTGTGCGTCCAGGGCAACCGCGAGACTGACCGCGAGTACCTCGCCAAGTAGAAGGAGCTGCGCAATACTTGCGAGGGCATCCTGGAGAGCCAAGCCATCAGTTTCTTCATCGAGGGTTGTCGAGAGGGCACCATGCTTCGCCATCGGCTACTGTGTGACGAGCCGAAAACCATGGTGGAGCTCATGACGGTTGCGGACCAGTACGCCACGGCGGATGCCGCCATGAAGAAGCCACTCCGAGTAAACGCGAACGGGCGTCCGACTCCCACGGAGCCGGCTCGCGACCGACCAAGCAATCCGGCTGGAGAAGCCGGATCCTCCAGGCGCCACGGCAACGACAACCGGTTCCATGGGGACCGCCAGGCTGGACAGCAGAAGCCTCGCTACCACGCGCGGCAGGTCAATGTTGTGGAGGGCGCGCCCGACGCACCAGCTAATGAGGCAAGAAGGCAGAAGCCACGGCTCACCTTCGACCAGATGTTTGACGGCCCGTGCAAGTGGCATAGCGGTCCCTTCAAGCCGGCTACGCACACCACCCGGAAGTGCAGCTGGACCCGCCAGCTAAAGGACCAGGGCAACCAGCCTCATCCCCCGCCTCCCCCACCAGGTGGACCTACACCACCGGCTAGGGGAGCCGGCAATGATGGTAACGGCGGCAACAACAACAACGGCTACCCCCAGCCGCACGCCGCCTACCACATCTTCGAGATGGAGCAGGACGACAAGCACAGCCGCAGGCGACGCTCCAAGGAGGTCAATGCCATCGTCTCTCCGGTCCCCCAGTACCTGAACTGGTCGAAAACCCCCATCACCTGGAGTCGGGCGGATCAGCCTGAGCATCTACCGACTCCCGGGGGCTACGCCATGGTGTTCGACCCTCTCATCGTCTCCAACGCGCGCACCTACCAATTCTCGCGTGTCCTCATCGACGAAGACAGCAGCCTCAACCTCCTCTACCAGTCCTCGCTGTAGAAGCTGCATTCTCGAAAGCGACCTGCGCCCGACTACCACGACGTTCCATGGCGTACTGTCGGGGCCAGCCTGCGCCCTGCTGGGGAAAATCCAGCTGGACGTCATCTTCGGGACCGAGGAGAACTTCTGCCGCGAACCAATCTAGTTCGAGGTGGTAAATCTGACGAATTCCTACCACGCTCTCCTTGGGCACCCCGCCCTCACCAAGTTCATGGCCATCCCCCACTACGCCTACCTCAAGACGAAGATGCCAGGACCCCACGGCGTGATCACCGTTGCCGGTTGCTTCAGGCGGTCGATGGAGTGCGCCTCAGCCGGTTCCAAACTGGCAGAGGCCCTCATCATAGCCGAAGAAAAGCGCGTGATCATGCGCAATGTGGCCATGGCCCAGCAGGACATTCCGGCTAGCAGCAAACCGGCTAGAGAAGGAGCTTTCCAGCCAGCAAAGGAGACGAAGAGGATCCTGCTCGACCCCTCCGACCCGACTAAGTTCGTCACCATTGGTGCCGGCTTGGACAGCAAATAGGAAGGCGCGCTCGTCGACTTCCTCTGTGAGAATTGGGACATCTTCGCATGGTACCCCAAGGACATGCCGGGTGTGCCGAGGGAGTTCGCCGAGCACTCACTTCACGTGCGCCCGGATGCCAAGCCGGTCAAGCAACCTCTGCGCCAGTTCGCAGAGGAGAAGAGAAAGATAATCGGTGACGAGATCATCCGACTCCTTGCAACCGGGTTCATCATGGAAGTGTACCACTCGGACTGGTTGGCGAACCCAGTCCTGGTGCTGAAGAAGAACAAGACCTGGTGCATGTGTATCGACTACACCAGCCTGAACAAGGCGTGCCCGAAAGACCCCTTCGCCTTGCCCCGTATCGATCAAGTCATCGATTCCACGGCCGGCTGTGATTTGTTGTCTTTTCTAGATTGTTATTCCGGGTACAATCAGATTCGGCTAAACCCGACTGATCAGATTAAGACATCATTTATCACCCCCTACGGGGCTTTCTGCTATGTAACCATGCCTTTCGGCCTAAAGAACGCAGGCGCCACCTATCAGCGATGTATGTAGAAATGCTTGCACTCGCAGATAGGCCGAAACGTGCACGCTTACATGGATGACGTGGTCATCAAGACCAAGGAGAAGCGCACCCTCCTTGAGGATCTGGGAGAAACATTTGGCAACCTCTGCCAGTACCGGATGAAGTTGAACCCGGAGAAGTGCGTCTTCGGAGTACCGTCCGGCCAGCTCCTCGGTTTCCTCGTATCACAACAAGGTATTGAGGCGAATCCGGAGAAGATCGCGGCCATCGAGAGGATGCAGCCGCCCAGGAACCTGCTTGGGGTCCAGAAGTTCACCGGATGCCTGGCTTCCCTCAGTCGCTTCGTCAGCCGGCTGGGAGAGAAGGCACTCCCGTTGTACCAGCTGATGAAGAAGACGGGCAAGTTCTCCTGGACTTCGCAAGCCGACACCGCGTTTCATGACCTCAAGTGCATGCTATCCACATCACCGGTTCTAGCCACGTCGGCTAGCAAGGAACCGATGTTGCTCTATATAGCAGCCATCAGCCGGGTCGTCAGCGTCGTCCTGGTGGTGGAGCGCCCCAAGGAAGGCAAGGCTCAGCCGGTTCAGAGACCCGTCTACTACCTCAGCGAGGTTCTCTCCCTCTCCAAGCAGAACTACCCCCACTACCAGAAGACGTGCTACGGCGTGTACCTGGCATGCAAGAAGCTCAAGCACTACTTCTAGGAGCACCCGATTAAGGTCATGTGCACTGCACCCCTTTCGGAAATCATCGGCAACAAGGACGCACTGGACGAGTCGCCAAGTGGGCCATCGAGCTCGCTACATACTCCATCCAGTACGAGCCCCGGCTCACGATCAAGTCGCAGGCGTTGGTGGACTTCCTCGTCGACTGGGCCAAGACCCAGTATCTCCCACCGGTTCCGGATTTGGACCACTGGCGGATGCACTTCGATGGGTCAAAGATGCTCGGGGGCTTGGGAGCCGGCATCGTGCTCACCTCGCCCAAAGGAGACCGGCTGGAGTACGTGCTGCAGATCCACTTCAAGGCCTCCAACAACGTAGCCGAATACGAGGCACTGGCGCACGGGCTCTGGCTGGCCAAGGTAATCGGTGTCAACCAGATCCTGTGCTTCGGTGATTCGGACTTGGTGGTGCAGCAGGTGTCTGGGGAATGGGACGCCAGAGATGCAAACATGGCTCTCTACCGATTCCACATCCAGAAGCTTCAGCGCCTCCTTCGATGGGTGCAAATTTCACCACATCCCCCGCATCAACAACGAGGCAGCCGATGGGCTCTCCAAGATCGGATCCACCAGGCAGGCTATCCCACCAGGGGTCTCCTTGGAGCACTTGCGCAAGCCATCCATCAACCCGTCACCAGAATCAGAATCCATCGTCTGGGCAGGAAGCGTTCCGGTTGACAGAACGGTGGAAGCGGAGCCGGCAGAACCGCCGAAGAAAAAGATTCGAAGCACCAATTCCGGCCAGCCAGTGCCTTCCGGCTCGCAAGACCCGGGGGCTGCCGTCCCGGGTACACCACCCGGACGACCCCCCGACATCCGTCAGCCGGAGGACAGAAGCGTCCTCATCATCCGGGAAGTGCCATCCTGGGCACATCCCTTCATGAGCTACATCGCCAATGGAGAACTCCCGGACGACGAGGTGGAGGCCAGGCAAATCCGGTGTCGCGCGCACACGTACACCATCATAAACGGCGAGCTGTACAAGCGCGGCGTATCCGGCATCTTCCAAAGATGTGTCGATGTGGACACGGGCTACCAGCTACTCAAAGATATCCACCAGGGCGAGTGCGGGCATCACGCTTTGTCAAGGGCGATAGTCGCCGAGGCATTCCGCCATGGTTTCTATTGGCCCACCGCCCTCGAGGACGCTGAGCAGCTGGTCCGCGCATGCAACGGGTGCCAACGCTTCGGACAGCTCAGGCACATGCCAACTTTGGTACTCAAGACCATACCGATCACCTGGCCCTTCGCGGTTTGGGGCCTTGACATCGAGTTCAAGCGAGCACGCGCGGGCATGACCCACCTGCTGGTAGCGGTGGACAAGTTCACAAAGTGGATCGAGGCCAAGCCTATCCGGAAGCTGGATGGAGTGACGGTTGTTACCTTCTTCACCGAGATCATCAACCGCTTCGGCTACCCCAACAGCATCATCACCGACAACGGCACGAACTTCGCTAAGGGGGCATTCGCCCGGTTTTGCAGCAACAAGGGCATCCGACTGGACCTTGCCTCCGTCGCGCACCCGCAATCCAACGGGCAAGTCGAAAGAGCAAACGGCTTGGTGCTAGCCGGCATCAAGCCACGTCTCATCGAGCCGTTGGAGCGGTCACCTAGATGTTGGATCGAAGAACTTCAGGCCGTGCTATGGAGCCTCCGCACCACGCCAAATAGGTCAACCGGCTACACGCCATTCTTCCTGGTCTACGGATCGGAAGCCGTCCTCTCCGCCGACATCGAGTTCGACTCCCCTCGCAAGCTCCTCTACGACGAAAAAGCCAACCAGGAGGCGCGGGAGGACGGAGTAGACCTCCTGGAGGAGGCCCGCGAGCTGGCCTTGTCCAGATCAGCCCTGTACCAGTAGCGACTACGTCGCTACCATTCAAACCGGATCCGCCCAGTCGCATTCCGCGAGGGCGACCTGGTTCTCCGGCTGGTGCAAGACACGAAGGGCATGCACAAGTTATCGCCACCCTGGGAGGGCCCCTTCATCATCAGCCGGGCGCTACCCAATGACTCCTACTACCTCATCAGACGAGGAGACCGAGCGTCCCTAGAACGCGGCCCTGCTGCGCCCGTTTTACACCTAGTCGCCAGGCAGTGTATGTATCCCGAAAACCCTATGAATAAAAATGCGGACCCCCACGAGAATCTCGGGGGCTCCTTACTAGAAATGTGTGTGCACCTGTTTTCCGGTTCAAATTTCCTGGCTCCGGCAACCCCTACCCGGGGGCTCGCCGGCTGGCCCGGCCTGCTAAGTCAACAAACCGGCTGAGTAGTGTGTGACGATGTCAGAGGCCCACCCTTCGTCTCAGCTATAGACCGCAACTCAGCTGTCCGGCTAGCAAGAGCAAACACCCGAGGCATCCCACACGAAAAACGGGGAGGAGACGCGACAGATCGGGTGTCCCGGCCCTGCAACTAGCTCGAACTAGTCCAGCTGCTAAGCCGTCAATACCGTGCATAATGTACTGTCAGCTCCCTTCGATTCCGGCTGCAGACCGCAACCCGGCTGCCCGGCAAGGACGCAGCGAAAACAGCAGAGCGCACGGGAAAGCGACTAAGTGTCAAGAAAGGGACAAGCCAGTTTTCGAAAAAACAAGCCGTTTTCCGGCTACAATTTGGGAGACTAACCTACTAACCTATGTGGACATGTGTGTATGCGTATGTACATTTTTGTCCGACTACCTTAGTCGGAATTCAGGAGAAGGAAAGAAGATTTGAAGTCCTTACCTTCATCAAGCGCTCCGAATCTCGGGGGCTACACCCACTGGGTGCGCTCGCGCGCCCCCAGTGGAATCTTGTAGTTCCCGACCGGCTACAGGCGTTTAACCGGCCGTTCGGAGCCCAGGTGAGGGCAAGGGCGGGAGCAAGAGAAGACAAGGAAGATTCGAAGCACCTGGCTACGCCAGCTACTCCGAATCTCGGGGGCTACACCCAGTGGGTGCGCTTGCGCGCCCCCACTGGAATGTTAGTTCCCCCGGCCGAAGGCGTTCAGCCGACGAAAGCAGCTGACTGGGACGAGGCCAGTCGGATAAAGTTAGAAGACTTGGAAGAAATGAGGAAGATTCGAAGCACCTGGCTACTCCAGCTACTCCGAATCTCGGGGGCTACACCCAGTGGGTGCGCTTGCGCGCCCCCACTGGAGGTGTAGTTCGTCCGGCTAAGGGTGTGTAGCCGGACGAGGTTAGCAAAATATCAAAAGGAAACTCAACACACAAGTTAAGGGAGAAGAATTTCAACGATTAATAAACAAAAGGAAGGCGAAGCTCCCATAAGTTACCTGGCGTCAAAGATAGCCGGTACAGACAGACAAGGTTCATGGATATCTAAGACAAGACAAATACACCCGGCATCCCGGGGCAATAACTAGACGGTAGGACCCTTGCCGCGAGGGAGATCTTGGCCGGCAGAAGCTTCAGGAGGCGGAGGAGGCGCGGAGCTTGATCCGGTCCCAGCACCTGCGGGCAGCGGCATCAGGCCCTCCATGTCAGGAGTGCCGACGAACTCCGAGTCGGTGAGCACCTCGTCGGGATCCACGTAATCGGCAATCTTGATGGCGGATCCGCGGAGCTCCGGATGGGCCTGGCGGATGGCGGCAAGATCGGCCCCGGCACGGAAGCCACCGTCGATCTTCTCGACGCGGGCGTCCTTGTACCAGGAGAGCATGAGGGCCAGAGCCATCTCCGCTCTGGCCCACGCCGCCAAGTCCCGCAGCCGGTCCACCGCAACCGGCACCTCCCCCACCTTCGCAGCCAGCTGCGCCATCGTCTCCGGAACCGGAGCCTCCGGCCACATGAAGGAGAAAACGTCCTGCGCCGCCTGACGAAGCTTGGCACCTTCCTCGCCAAGAAGGACGACGAGCTCCTGGGCCGTCGGCTGCGCTCTCGACCAGTTCTCCTGCAGCCGGTTGTAGGCCAGCAGGTCTATGCCGGGGTAAAAGGCTGTCAGAAAAGAGGAGTCAGATCCGGCTATCGGATCCGGAAAGAAAGGAAGACGGGAAAAGGAACTCACCCTTGGTAGTGTGGCCGACCTGCATCAGCTCCTCCACTAGCGCCTTCTCCTTGACCGCTAGCCGTTTGATCTCCTTCTCTTGGTCCTTGTTCTGGGCCTCGAGAAGGGTGAAGGCTTCGGCTCGGCTAGCGAGCGAGGCGTCGCGCTCCTTGATGGTGGCCTCCAGATCGTCCACCCTCGCATGCCAATCCTTGTTCTGCAGCCGCAGAGTGGAATTGGACTTGCTCAGCCGGTCGTTCGCTTTCTTCAAGCGATCGATCTCGTGCTGAGCGCACACAAGGATGGCTGCGGAAATTCCGGCTATCAGTACAAAAAAAAGAAAGGCCAAGAGAAGCGAGCTTACTCTAGGAAGTCCCATTGGCAGCAGCAAGCTTCTGCTCCAGCGTCTGGTTCCCACCGGCTGTGGCCTCTAGCAGCCGGATCTCCTTCACCGCCAGCTTGAGCATGGCGGCAAGGTCCGACAGCGAGGCGGCGGAGGAAGCGCCCTCGTCCACGGCGTTGACGGCCAAGGACTCCTTCGCCGCGACCACCGCCGTTCGCCATTCCTCCATGGGCTCCTCGTCGGAGTTGTCGTCGCCGACAACGACGAGCTCCTTGCCGGCAGCCTCCCGCACGCCCGCGGAGGAGCCTTCTGGCTGGGAGGGCTCCGCTTCCGGCTGGGGACCTTCCGGTTGGGCGGAGGCGGTCGGCTCAGCTCGAGGGGGAGGCGAAGGCTGCGCCTCAGAAGAAGGAGGGGCGCCGGTAGGCACAGTCGGGGCACGGGGCGGCGACCCGGCCAGCGCTCGCGGCTCCGAAGGAGACCAGTGTGCTAAAAAGAAAGAGGAGAAGGAAAGAGCAAAATAAACCAAAGTCCGAATAAGAAGAAAAAGAGCAAACAGACAGAAAGCGCCGAAAGAAAAAGGGGGGGAGAAGGAACGTACCCTGGCACAACTGGGGGCAGCCCCTTCTTCCGGCCAAGACGGCTTGGCGGCAAGGCGCCGGACCGGCTCCTCTTGGGAGCCGGCTCTTCCGTCGCGGGCCGGCGGGAGCCGAAACGGCTGGAGCCACTCCCGCCTGCCTCGTCGTCCGTCGCGGAGCGCGTCGCTGGATCCGCGGTCGGCGCGACCTCCTCCTCGTGCACCTCCACGTGCGGGTCGGCTGCCGGCTCGTCATTCTGGCTGGGAAAGGCATCGCCATCCCTGTCCGATTCCTCGCCGGACCACCGAGCGCGCGGCTCGGGCAAGTCAGGCGTGAATACCTCGAGGGGAGCCTTGCCCTCCTCGCGAAGGATGCAAGCGAAGATCTGCCGAATACAAGAAGTCAGTTAGACAGAACAAGGAAATAACACAGAAAGAACAAACAAAGTTTCCGGCTATAAGAACTTACCCGGGGCGCGCGGTTCTCCCGGCTGTATGGCGCCAGACTGAACGTCCAGTTCTCCGGTAGCCGCTCCTTGCTGATCGTCCACAACCACTCCTTCAAGTTGTGGTAGCGGGGATTGTGGCGCGACAGCCGGGTCGGGTCCAGCCGGCCGGAGTAGTAGCACATCTTGTGCGCCCGCTGCTGCATCGGCATTATCAGCCAGGACATCCAGCTAAGAGTGATGTCCCAGCCGGTTAGCCAGCAGGTGACGAGGGAGCGCATGCGCTGCTGCATCGCGTCCGTCTCTGCCTTGTCACCGTGGAACTTCAAGTCCCAGTTCTGCCGGCTGGACTCGACATCCTGGAAGGCCGGAAGATTTATCCGGTCGACGTTGGTGACGTTCTTGACATAGAAGTACGACTGCTGCCACAGCCGTACCGTGTCATGGAGCAAGAACTTGGGGTAGCCGGATTGGGAGCGGGAGTAGATGGAGGCGCCGCCGCAGGCGACTAGCGGCCCCTTCGTGTACTGCACCTGCGGCCGGACTCGGAAGAGCCGGCAGAAGAGCCTGAGATCCGGCTGGATCCCGAGATAGCTCTCGTAGAATGCCATGAAGTGCGCCAGCGTCCCAATGGCGTTGGCGCCGAGGTGGTGAAGACGGAGGTCGAAGAAGGCGAGAAAGGTCAGGAGGAAGGGGTTCACCGGAAGGGCGAACCCGCGCGCCAGATGTGAAAGGAAGACGACGCGCTCCTCCTCCGCCGGGTGCGGCGACACCTCTCCCGCCGGCGCCAACCGCACCGCCACCTCCTCCTCCGACTAGAGAACGCGGGTGGCGCGGTACTTCACGATCTGGTCTTCGATGACGGAGGAGCCGCACCAAGCCCCGCGGTCGGCGACCATTTCCGGCTGGTGGAGAGGAGCGGCGACGGAAGAGTGGCGGTGGCCCGTAGCGTCAGCGACGGGAGCGGGCGGCGTAGAAGGCAAGAGCGCAGAAGCAGGAGCACGCGAGGGAGAAGGAGACTGCAGCGGGGGAGCGAAGGAAAGGAACCACCTCCCCCGCGGCGTCCCTTTAAAGGACCGGAAGGGCAACCGTCGACGGGGCCACGTGGTGCGCATCCAGGCAACCCACACCCCAACCGCCGCCCAGGATCTGGTGTGCCGAAGCAGGATGCGTAGAAGATCCCGGAGCAAGAACCGAAGTGCCGGACAGCGGTTTCCCGAGGCTACGTGCGACGGGACGTTACGCTGCCCGCCGCAGAGCAATGATGGCGCGTGCGCGCGTGGCCGGCGTCAGCAATGACGTCACGGGTAGCGCAACCGCCAAACTCAGCCGGACACAAATTCAAAAACAAGAAGGAGCGCGTGCACATTTCGCCTAAGGGTGGAATCCCCACGCGCTCGGGGGCTAGTGTCGGGGGGATGATCCCCATGTACCCAAACCGGACAAGAAGCCAGGCAGTCGGATCGCGTCCGGCTGACCAGATGCAGTCGGACAGGGCAAGATAGGCTGGCTATCCCCGGTAGCCGGATCAGCAAGAGGCAGCCGGATACGGCGACGTAGCCGGACCCAATCAGTGGGACAGGACGACGTGCGTATCAGTGCACCGTACGCCCTGTACGATGACAAGACTGGCAACTACCCGGCCATACCGAAGACTTTGCGAGGATGACGCAGGAACAGTGGCCTGTGCTGACGACGGGCTCGCACGGCGTCCACTGTGCCTACGACAGCCATACCGCTCGTACTCCGATAAGACATACCATACTGGATACTGTAGATGACTAGCCGGCTGGGAACCGCCTGTGGGGCCCGCCAGTTGGACTAGCCAGTGAGACCTTTGCCTCTCTGCCTATATAAGGAGAGGCAAGGCCTCAGTAGAAAGGGTTGGTCATATAGCATTTAAGGCAGTAGCTAGCGCATACAGCTCGAGGAGTACTTGTAGTTCGTGTATTCCACATAGTCAGATCCGGCAGGAGTAGGGCTTTACCTCACCACGAGGGCCCCGAACCTGGGTACTTCTTGCATCCCACTACGCTCGCTTGTATCCAATCCCCCCTGCAGATGCCGTCGATAGCCTCCCTGCTAGTCCCCACACCTCTATCTAACCTTCTCAGGTACTGTCGTTCCCAATACAACGACAGTATACACCCCACTTGGGTGCATCTCTAAGAATCCAATCATTCAATAGATCATGCTCTTATGGTTGATATGGAAAATACAGAGCATGATTGCTTGTGCTTACCACCTTGGTGATGTTGGTGTTTCTCTTGTGAAGCTTGTTGTACTCTTGGTTCAGGGTTTGTTCTTGCTGATGAAGAACCTGCTCTGTTTGCTTGATTACCTTCTCCTCCTAGCTCCTGCCTGGCCTTGTTGTCCTCCTAAACCACCCCTCCTTTAGGTGACCATCTTGTATAGTTTCATGTTGGTTTTCTGTGGTGATTTGTTGGTTAATCTAGTGAAGATCTATCAGGTTCTAGTGGTAGTTTCTTGTGTTCTTGCTGAGATGAACTTTCGGCTAACAACAACGAAACTTGATGTTCCCTGCGTCAGTGCCTTTTATTTAGTCTCTACCTGCTCCCCTGTGTCGACATCAATGCATGCTTGCATGCATGCCAATGTTGTGTGCCTGTGTGTATCAACTTGTGGATCAGTTTAAGTGAAATCTGATCTTTTGACCCTTTTACATTTGTCTGTCCTGGTGAAACTTGCCCCTCTAGGCTGATGATGTGGCACTGAAGCCTTTATGATATAAAAGAACATATATTGCATTTTGGTGAAATTTTCCCCTTCCACTTGAAATTGCTAAGTGATGCAATCTAAACAGTGCACTTCACTGTTCATAGTTAAGAGCAATAATGCTAACACCGATTTCCATTTCTTTCTTTTGTGTACTATTTTGTTTGTAGGTACAAGAAGTTTCAAAGAAGATTAAGAATATTTAGATTAGGATTAGTTAGGAATTAGTTTAGGTTTTTCCTTTATTACTTTTGTAATATTTTTCTCTTTGTAAGAACAATGTAATGTATATAGATAATTCAATAAAGTTTACTTTTCTTATTAATTATAATTGTTTCTTTTGTATACCTTTTTACTTATTCATTTCTATTTATATTGTAATTATGAAATAAAGAAAAGAATAAGAGTTTCTACTTACTTGTATTATTATCCTTTAATGCAATACCTAATAATTCATATTGAATATTTAAAATCTATTTTAAAATATTAATTTCCTAATACTTTTACTTTGAATCATTTGAAAAGTAGTTTCAAATTTGAATATGAATTCAAATTATTTACCCAAAATAACACAGAGTTCCTAGAGATCATGTCAAAATTTATAACAATCAACAAAATGAGCTAAACCCTATCTCAATCTAGTGAAAAAAACTCCGATCTTCCTATGGTTTTAGTTTGTGAAAAATTTACCCCAAATTATCTTATGCATGAATGCAAATACACAAACTCTCTTTTGTAGCCCTAAATGCTGGGACATTACATGTTGCTAGAGATATTGTAGCTGTGCGAGAAAATACTATTTTCATACATAGCTAAATAACACCTAACTTATGAAACCGAGATTATGTCACAAATATGATACCACATATTTTCATTGTTAGTTTTATGTCGTATGAACTTACAACTTTCCTAGTTGTAGTACAATGCGCTATATAAACGGTTGCCTTCCATGAATTAATGATCACTCGGTTACAATCAAGTTGCAAAACCAAGAGGCGATAATGTTGCAATATGAATGATTCTACTATCTGGACGATATGAGCTTGGATGAAAACATGATAAGTTATCCGAATGAAGATACTTTGAACGTTTCGAGTTGGAATTACCTAACCTACACCCCATGTCCTGGGTTGGGGATATTATCATTGGGACCTTCTTCATTAATAAGGAGGATGCACTTGTAGTGTCGATTAACTGGTGTATAAAGAGCAGCAAGAATAAGTTTGTTCATGGAGAATAGTTCAACCAGCCACTAAAATCTGTTCGGCCGACTGAGTAGCATATTGCGAATCTAGAAATGTCGGTTAGAGAGAAGGAGGTATTAGTACAAGTTCAGAAATGGCAAAAGCCTCTAGCTGGGTGGCATATTGTGAATACAGATGGGTAGTTGGATATTGTTAATAGACTTGCTAGATTAAGGTTTGTTATCAAATATGACACATGATCTTTCATTCGTGTAGGTTCTATCGAACAGTACTATGTGGAAGATCCTTTTGTGAGTGAGTTGTTAGGCTGTTGAGAGTGTTGGAAGCTGTCTTGAGGAAAGGCCTACAATGTGTGATTCTCAGACTGATTATCCTACCCTTGTCTCACTCTGGAAGGATGAAGAGCTATCAGGATGGAAGGTATTCACATTTTGAAGAAAATGAAAGAGACGAGTAATTTATTCTAGGACTTCAAGATCCTCTCTGTAAAACGTGGAGCAAATGAGGTGGCACATCTCTGTGCAAAAGAGGCTCTAAACTCGGTATTTAAGAGTTTTGATGTAATTCTTGGGTTCTTGATTGCAGCTGTGCAATCAGATTGTAATCCTAACACTACTTAATAAAATTGGATTACTTAAAAAAGACTTTAAAACTGCGGGATTCAGATTGACAGAAATTGAAAGTCAATTTTACTCGAGAAAACAAAGAGAGAAATGATAAAATCAGCCAAGTAGCCAGAAAGAGCAATAAAACACTCGAGCTTGGTTTGTGCATATGTGGGTACAAACGTCTACAAGGCTTACAAAGGAGCTGTTTGGTTCCTAGCCACATTTTGACAAGCCAAAATTTGGCAGTTTGGCAAGTGTTTAATTTTTGTCACATTTTAAAGTTGCCACACCTATCATCCTTAAGATCCATATGTCATAGAGTAAACCTTTTGCCAATTTTTACCGTACTTTTTGGCTTGTCAAACTTGGGCTTGGCAAAGTGTGGCGGAGAACCAAAATGTGAACGACGTGGCAGACCAGGTCCAGCACTCCAGCTGTCCAGCCTCCGTATCCCTCAGCCAGCCTCAGCCCCCTTCAATACCCCCCCTCCGCATCTGGACCGTACCTGCATCAGCCTCCACGGATCTCAAAGCAACAAACCCCCACAAGCGAACCCTAGGTACCAAAGCGGACACATATAAAGAGCCTCGCCTCCCCGCATCTACCCCTCCCCTCTATTGCAGCCGCCGCCGCTCCCAGCTCGCGCTCCCTCGCCGCCGCTGCTGCCGCCGCCACCTCGGAGATCTCCCGAGCCCTTCCGTCAACATGGGGTAAGCTCGCCGTCACACTCTTACGACGGATTCTCCATGGTTGTTTCATGCCTATAATTAGCGATCTGGAATGGTCTAGTCTCTTACCATGGATTCTGCGCGATTTAAGGGCATGTCGCTGGCGCGAGCTTTCTCGCTGTTTTTGCTTAGTTTAGGAAACCATTGTCGTGAAGCCAAGCTTATGGACGGTCAAGTGCTGATCAGATTATACAACGTCAGTACTAAACATATTCATAAGCGACATTAATTCGTTGCTGCTGTGTAGTAATATTCTCCTTGGTCCAAATCTTTGGATCTTGGGGGTTATGCATGGTAGCATACACTTTGATCAAGAGATCTTCCTTAATTTAGTAGTACATCTGCTTCCACTAACATGATGATATGTAATGAATCATTTTGACATTTAGGGGATGGTGACATTATTCTGTTCATTGATAAGAAAGTTTAACACGTTTATTTTTTGCAAGACTGTTGCCCTTTAAATCTGTAGCCATTCCTTTAGCTATGTTTTTGTCCCATTGCCATGTGTTGCTGCATTCATATTATTTGCACCTGTTGCTTCTGCTGCAGGGCATCCATTATTTTGCTAGATATTAGCATTATGCTTTTTACGAATCCAATGTTCAGCTGTTTCTGATGTTTGTATGTTGTCCTGCTGTGTTTTAACCGTGAATTAATCCCATTTCAGTAAGACACGTGGTATGGGAGCTGGGCGCAAGCTCAAGACCCACCGCAGGAACCAGAGGTGGGCTGACAAGGCATACAAGAAGAGCCATTTGGGTAACGAGTGGAAGAAACCCTTCGCCGGGTCGTCTCACGCCAAGGGCATTGTTTTGGAGAAGATGTATGTTGGAATGCTCAATATGGTTTCTTTACCCATGTTTTATCTGGTGAAGCTAACGTGTGATGACTCTATTGCAGTGGTATTGAGGCCAAGCAGCCTAACTCTGCTATCCGTAAGTGTGCCCGTGTGCAGCTTGTGAAGAATGGAAAGAAGATTGCTGCCTTCGTGCCCAATGATGGTTGCTTGAACTTCATCGAGGAAAATGTATGTTCTCCATCCTGTAACCTTCAAATGCTTGCTCTGCTGTATGTTCTCCATCCTGTAATCAACTCATTCTTTTTGTTCTCCAGGACGAGGTGTTGATTGCTGGATTCGGTCGTAAGGGTCACGCCGTGGGAGATATTCCCGGTGTCCGGTTCAAGGTCGTCAAGGTATCCGGTGTGTCTCTGCTCGCCCTCTTCAAGGAGAAGAAGGAGAAGCCCAGGTCTTAGATTGATGTTTCATCTTGGCTGGCAAGCATGGAGTAGACAGTATGAGGACTTTTAGAATGTTTAAGGAGTATGGTTCCTTTGTGTTTACAGCACACTCTTTAAATTGAGATAACTTGTGATCGTATTGGCGAAACTATGCCTTGTCAGATTTTGCTCCTGTTAAGTGGAAGTGCTACACTGCTATGAGTTTTGTTCGTTTGAGATCGGTGTGGTTCCCTTCATTTGTCAAGCTGTCTTTGTCCATTGATTATAGTTTGTGCTTGAGCATTGGTGTTGTACCATTCAGCCTGTGCGTTTACTTCATAATGAGTATGCATGACCTGGATTCGAAGATGGATGCGCGTGTGTACTCTATTCTGTACACAAAAGACCAATGCCCAGTGTACTGTTCTCACAACTTTGCATCGGAGTATACTAAGCTCCCTAGAATTGGAGCCCTCTCATTGATCGGCCCAAAGTCGGTTCGCTTGGGCCAGCCGTCTACGTGTTGGATTAGGCCTGGGTGCCGACGGACTTTAGGTGAACCCGTTAAAAAAAGCTCGAGGTGAACTGGCTCGATTCCTTCCTCTCCACTTCCTGCCTCCACGCGCAGGTCGCTGCCACACCCTGCCAACCCCAACTCTCCACGTCTCCATCCCTCTCTCGCGGCAAGGCAAAGGCCTGCGATGGCGACGCACGGGAGGCTCATGAAGAAGGCATCACTGGAGCTGCGGGAAGACGCCACAGACCTCCCCGTGCAGCCGCCCCGCGGATGAGGACGCGCTTCGATGGTGGTGGACGTCCCCCGTTCACCACCTCCCCTGGGTATTCGTCTCCCGTGACGAGGAAATGGCCGAAGATGTAGGCGCACTGGATCTTGGAGGAGAAGGTGGCGCAGGAGGTGTAGGAGGCGGCCACGGTCTGCGCGATGTGCCGCGCTTACAAGGATGTGTTGCAGCGGCGCTGGACGGGAGGTCCGCCACCTCTAGACCCCTCCAAAGCCGACAACGTCCAGGTCCTGTCCACCTCTCCGATATAAAAAGTGTACATGTTGATTGATCACTCGCCAGTAATTAAATTCAGCATGCAGCAGCTGCTCTTCGATGCTAATCGCTAGAAAATCCGAGTCATGGGGATAAATTCATTCAACCCAACTTTGCCTGGTCATAAACAAGTAGTCAGTAATTTAGAACATGCACTTTTAAAAGGACAATCAAAAGCCAAAGTATGAACATCTGCGTTGCTATGGAAAAATTGGGGAAAACAATGGTATTGCTATAACCCTAGACAGACAGGGTACGAATGGCATTCCTCAATCCAAATTATATACTAGGTGCTTTCTATAATATCATCAAAGGATTATGAATTGTATAGGAGTAGTAAGTACCTGAGATCCATGTCCATTTCATCCGAACAACATTGGGTTGGGAGCATTATGTTTCACTAGAAGAAGGATTGTATATTGATGAGGTGAATTATGTTTGACTAGAAGAAGGATTGTATAGTTTTATATAAACTGGTGCATTTGATTACCATTTTGGTTCTGGCTCCTACCAGTTGTCCTATTTTGTTCTTTTCTTTTTTAGGGAAACTGATTGTGATAGGTATGCTGTGAAAATGTTGCTCGCTGAACTCTAAGATGAAGTTTACATTATCAAATACTACATGATTTCAATCATCAGGTGAGGTGTTCAAAATTACCATGTACTACATTATTGATACTTTCTTATGGTTTTTCTGAATTCTTATGGTTACGATATTTCTTTTGAAAACAGTGCTACAATTAGTCACTTGGAATGTTATGGGGCAGTGAGACCTGGTATATTCCCAACTCTATGTATACATATCATGTATCAATTATGTTTTGCCATATTGGTATTAGAGCTATAAGAGGAATACCCATGATGAATATTGTTTTTACCATCTCTGGTGATTATTGCAGAGTGATTAGGGTAAGATCTAGGTCTCATGCTTGCATCACGGCAAGCGAAACCAACAACCCTGTAGAGGCGGTTGATTTGTTGGTGGTAGTGAGAGAGCGGTTGCTATCAGTGATGATTATCCATAATGTTACTGGTAGTGATAGGGGAATCAGTGGTGAAGATCAACTATATTTCTATTAGTAGTTGGGAGTATGCATGTGCTAGCTTGTTTGTAATGCTACTAATCACGAGCTTCACGAGCTGATAAGTACAACAATGTGGAGTTGGGAACTACTCCACTATTATCATTATGATATTCTTCAAGCAAAAGTTCTCATTGACATTGGGCTATTAGGTAAAGATCTTCATTTTGATTTGATAGGATTGTAGGAAGGAAGAGTATACCATTAAGTTATTGTGATTTCTGGGTTGTAAGAGTTGGTAGGAAAATTTCCATTTCTTCTCTAGAAAGGATTTTTTTTCTAGGGGCATGACATCTAGGAAAAGTTGTGATACAGATAATAAATCGGTGCTTCATGATATGAAGCAGCAAACTTGAGGTCATGAGAATTAGGAGTGTTCTTAATTTATTTTCATTTTATGTAGGTGAGATGAACATTGCTGCCCATAAAACATGGTTATCTGGACAATGCTTCATAATTGTATTTAGTTAATGCGTATTTTGGTTCACTTCTCTTTTTCTAAATCTATATGTAGTTACCCTCTTTTAAAAATGCTATCGAGTGCAGATTCTTGCAATACTCGGTGTTTAAACTACGGAGAATGACTTGACTTTGTAGGCTTAGTAGCCTCACTATTTTAGAACATGCTGCAAACCAAGCCTAGAACTAGTGATTGGTGACCGAGAAGTAGTGATTGGAACATACAACCTCATGGAGCTTATGATAAATGGCGTGACATAATGCCTTCCGCTCTGACGGTTTTGATGCCCAAGGAAACATGGTTTTAGTGACATGTTGTGAAGCTGGCTTCCTCCCCCATTGCAAGGTTTTCTCCCGGCTGATGGTACCAATTACGTTTTGCCACCGTAACACTGGCAACTTCCCTTGGAAGATCACCATTGGTAGTATCCAATGTTGTGTATGGGACACACACCACATGGAGTGCAAAAACAACATGTGCCTGAACGGTGGTGGGCACAGTTTGTACGGGCGCACGAGCTAGAAGAAGCTGACTCCATCGACTTTGCCTCCGTTTATGAAACCGGAGAAGTTCCGACATTCCCACATGCCTGACCGAAGCCTGCCACGCTGGACCCTAGCACCATTTATATAGAGAGAAAAAGTTCCTACATCCCCTGTCAAGAAGACGCCTGAATAAGCTCGCGACACTTTTTTAAGGGCAAAAAAATATAATGACAACAACCAAAAACAGCGCAGCAACGCTCGCAGGGTCCATCTAGTTATATACTAGATCAAAGAGAACTTCCAACCAAGCTAAACTTGACTTCACGGAAATTGTCAGAAGGAACAGTAGGCTTAAGAACACAAGGCCAAAGACTGTAGTTTGCTTTACTCGACGTTCAGCTAAAGGCCATGGATGTGCACTTACTGCGTGCAGGTGCAGCTATGGTGCCTCATCGACTTGGGTGTAGATTTTCTGTTCTTTCACGCAGACTCTGCTGATTGTAATACTAGCGGTTTAAGTTATTAAAGCTCACTGAATTCCCTCATAAAAACACCAAAGCCGTCCCTGCTACAGCTAGCGGATGGATTGCTTGAATTGGGCGAAGTAAGATACAGTTCAAAATTGCCATAAGCCACCATATCGGTTGCTTGAATTGGGCAGATCGATTGCTTGAATTGACAACGATAAGGCAAACGGTGTTCAAAAGGTTAAACGGTCCAGGTCTGTTACCCAGCACGGCAGCACTTAAACTAGATCGAGTGACAGCAGTAGATACAGCTGTTCCAGGGTAGAGGAGAAATCCTAGAGGATGCATTAGCCTAGATACACTAAAACGAGTCACAGAATGGCCCGATCCATCAGTTCATCCAGTCGTCCCCTCGCAGACGCTTGGTAGGCTTCTGGAGTGTATCGGACTTCGACCTTGCTTCTGCCGTGGGAGCGCTGCCCTCAGGAACAGACGACTCCTTGCACCGAGTCGTGGTTGGAGCCAGGCTCAAGGTCAAGCTAACACTGTCCTCAAGGTCAGGATCCTCCTTGCATTTAGTCATTGTTGTGGTCAGGCTAACACTGTCCTCAAGGTCAGGCTCTTCCTTGCATTTAATCGCGGTTGGGGTCAGGCTAACACCGTCCTCAAGGTTGTCAGGCTCCTCCTTGCATTTAATCGTGGTTGGGGTCAGGCGAACACTGTCCTCAAGGTTGTCAGGCTCCTCCTTGGGTTGAGTAGTGCTGGCAGCAGCGAATGGGACTGGGACGCTAACCTGGTCCATGATCGAATTCACCGAGAAGCCCCCGCAGCCGTACTTGTCAAAGACTTGGAACGTGTGGGTCGAGCCAAGAAGATCCTCGATTTCTTCTGGCAGGGTGTACCAATCATCATCATCCTCGATCTCATCAACGAGCTCCTCCGCAGAGACACCGACCAGCTCCTCCGCCACGTCACAGAAGATCATCAGGTCCATTGTGCCGGTAGCATCCTGCACCTTCGCCTTCAGCTTGTACCTTGCGTGCCCAGAACAGCAGTGTGGTAATTAGTGACTTATCAATTGAGCAGCAAGTATATATTGAGAACTGCATGCACACGAACCAGTTAGCCATCCAGCTTAGATCAATCATCAATGTGGGTATAAATTTATCAAGTCCACTCACTTCTCACAGAATTCTTGCACCTCTGGTATATCCAAATCTAGGTAGTACTTTGAAGATGTTGTAGAGCAAACTATAACACCAAAAGATCACAACATTAGAACAAACGGCACCATATGATTTCAGTACACACTATGATTGCATCGAATGATACATATAATAAAGTTTTACAATTAAGGAAAGGAATATAATTCAGCAGTATCACATGGTAGAAGCTGATAAAATAAATATTCAGCAGTATCACATGGCAGAAGCCGATAAATTAAAGAGTAGGTCAAGGATTAACCTGAATGTGTGGATTCAACACGCATCCCTGCAAAAACAGCAACAACTGAGGGTTCTAGGCCTTTCTTGAGCATATCCACGGGAAAAACACAGGCAATGTCTCCATACAGTCTGACACTTAGATCCCTTCCTCTGTAAATAGTAACTCCAACAGTGAGGAGTTATCAAGGCACGTTAATCATTTATAAAAGGAAGAGCTGTATTCAGTTACCTCAAATCTCGAATTCTTGCATTGCAAATTTCTATATGGCGGGATTTCTTCGAGACCTCCTGCAGCTCCCCAACATATACTATGTGGCCCAGAACATCTGCATAATTATATCAGCACACGCAAGAAAAAGAATAACATATACATGTGGCATGTCTAACTCTTATCAAATTTTCTGTCCCAAATGAATATACCTGTCAATAAGCTGTTGTCGTCGCACCTGGAACGGAGATCCTTAAAATTAACAAACTCAAAGCTGTGGAGGGGTATCGAATCAATATCTCCTTCTATCTCAGTGACCACCGTCTGTCGTTGAAAGTACATAGTCCACTCATTGCTACAGCTCATGTAGTCTTCCCTCATAACATCAACTGTAAAATCTGATAATGTATAGACCCTCCCCTCAACTAGCTGCTCTTCAAACAGCTCTATATCGCCGGGGAGTACACGGGCCTGCATAGTTTTACCCTACAAGTGGAAAACAACTAGAAGAATCGGTGCACTGAAAACTTAAATGATTGTAACTAAACATCAGTAGCCAGCAAAGCAATGCGACCATCCGTTTGGTGTATAACTTAAGGTAGGGAGTGCATCACCTGATCATCAATCAGAACGCTGTCGAGGCCGAACGAAATGTCATTTTTTGGATTGAAGGATTCCCATAACCTCGAGATACGCACCCGCACTTTACATTTTCCCACTCCATATTTTAACTGAGAAAGTGGGGTGAACTCGTCCTCAGCCGAACCCATTTTGGCCTTGGTAGCTTGAAGCTTATGCTACATATAAATAAAGCTGCACGTCAGCGTAAAGACAAACAGACATAGTGATCAATCTTTTGTATCGTTTATATGTTAATCCCACAAACAGAGAATCTTAAGAATGCCCAATATTATTGTTTCACCATTGGTTTGAAAGCCTGAAACCTTACGGACTACGGTAACTTTCCCATCATAATTTTCTTAATAGACAGGAGTATTAACTCACTGAAATTTCTGAGTTTTGCGTTTTTTGTGACGAAAAGGTATCATTGTGTTGCCTGTAAAGCTATTTTGAGCTGAAACTTCTTCTATTTTCCGTGTATATATAAACAGTGATTTAGAATCAAAGTGCTGAGTTTAGATAAAGGAATAACAAAAATGCTAATGTGAGTTCCAATATTAATGCCACTTGTTCGACATGATTTTGTACCAAATAACATTTTTAACACTGCATTTTTTATATTTTAAAAAAATCATAGATACAAATACTACTTCCATATACGTGTGCTTGGATATATCTTTTATTATACAGGTAAACACGCTAGCTACTTCCATGTGGGCTGGAGTCATACGTCTCGTGTAACTGTTGGACTCCAAAGAGTCAATTTGCTAAGCCATATATACGAGCCTGGCCAGCTAGCGTCCGGACTCTCCGCGGATACTGCGGCCGAATCGTACGTACGTACGTATGCAAATATCAAAGATGAAGAGATAATTAAGCTATGTTTAAACGACCTCAGCTCAACCGGAACATCCGGCAGGCCCATATGCAGCCATGCAATTAGGTATGTACGATGGTGGTTTTCTTTTCTTAAGCAGACGTGTGAGCCAAGAAGATCGAAGGAAGAAATAAGAAGCCGCCGCGTTCTATCTCTATCTGGTCCAATAAAATCGGTAGCTGTTGAACGGTCGAGGCGGCCCGCCACCCTAGCCTTCGCCTATATATATACGATGGCGAAGCAACACAGGGGAGATCAGCAACCAGAGGCAGAAGCTCACGGCTCGAGGCGCAGGACCGACGAAGGACACGGCCGGGAGATCGCATCTGCAGCAGCTAGAAGACGCACCCGGCTGGAGAATCAGCAGCAGCCAGGAGCCGGACGTGGAGGTCGCATCATCAACAGCCTGATCGGACCGGACGCACGCAGCCGGAGGACCATGGAGTCGAGAACCATCTTCCCCAATGGTGAGGCCCTCATATGATCCATCTGCTTCTTATCTCTCACAGCTAGCATGGTGGTTGGAGTCCTTTGCAGAACAGCACCGACGCCGTCAGAGCTCGCCCAACATGCAGCCCGCTAGCCGGTGCGTCCGCGACGCCGACGAAGCTCGCCAAGGCGCCACTCGCTATCGAAGCTCGCCACGCCAAGACGCCGCCTGCCGCCAAAGCTCGCCACGTCAAGACCCAGCCCGCTATCAGATCTCGTCCGATGCCGCCGCCAGAGTTCGTCAAGACGTTGTGGTGCCGCCGGAGTTCGCCAAGACACTGGGGTGCCAACGGAGCTCGCCAGGACACCGCCGCCGTGAGGGCCCGCCAAGATGCTGCCTGCCGTGGAGCTCGCCACGCCAAGAGGCTGCCCCACCAGGACGCCGCCCGCCGTCGAAGCTCGCCACGTCAAGACGCCGCCTGCCGTCGAAGCTCGCCATGCCAACGCCGCCCGCCGATGGAGCTCGCGGCGCCAGGACGCCACATGCCGTCGGAGCCCGACGTGCCTAGGAGCAGCCCGTCGGCCGGTGTGTTCGACATACCGACGAAGCTCGAGTCCGCCACCGAAGCTGTTGGAAGAGTGGAGCTCGATGGTGAGGAAGCCCGACGCTTCCGTAGCGCGCCAAGGAGCAGCCCGTTGGCCGGTGTGCCGACCACGTCATCAGCTCGCCACCGCCGGAGCTCGTCTACGTGCAGCCCGCCGCACTGGCCGCCACACCGACGAAGCTAGCCATCGCCGTCGGTGGCCGGAGGCATGGACCAGCCCACGCCCTGCGGAAGCCGGAGTTGATGGAGCACGATGGCAGGGAAGCCTCGACGCTGCCGGAGCGCGCCAAGGAGCAATCCGTTGGCTGGTGCGCCGCCCACGCCGTCGGAGCTCGCCATGCCAGGACGCCGCTCGCCGCTCACCGCCGTGGAGCTCGCCAAGATGCTGCCCGCTGAGGAGCTCGCCATGCCAAGACGCTGCCCGCCGACGGAGCCCGCCAGGACGCTGCCCGCCGACGGAGCTCGCCACGCCAACCGAGCTCGCCAGGACGCCGCCCGCCGCCCGCCGTTGGAGCATGTCAGGAGGCCGCCCGCCATTGAGTTCGCCAAGACGTCACCGGAGCTGCCGAAGACGCCGCCACGGAGCCGTCAACATGCAGCCTCCCGTGCACTCCATCACGCATGGTCTCAGGCTTCGGCGGACAGGAGCAATAATCCGGTGTACAGGCATAGAAACAACTCGACGGTGTACAGATCCGAATCCAAGTGCAACTGGCAGCTCGGCCAGTGGACATGCAGCACAGCTTGGCGTACAGGTCCAAGACGGCCGGCCGGACGGACGCGGTTCGGACCAGCGTACAACTCAGGCGTACAGGTCCAAGATGGCTGGTCTGGAGGTCCATGCGAAGCTATGATCGCATGACAAAGAAAATCAACAGTAGCAATACAAGTAGCAGCATATGCATGGCTGCAGGGCCTAGTGTGATGGGTTTTCCGCATGTGCGTGTGGCCACTCGTGCATGCTTCATGCACATGGATGAATGTGCGCGCACCATGTATGTGGAGACGGGATGTACGCCTTTGACACCGACCCGTGACCCCGTGAGATGGTGCCTTCCGCCAGGTCGGCTGCCGTAAACTCGGCGCCGCGCCGAGACGAAGGGGTCGTCCACACCGGTCATGCCGACACGAGCACGCGTTGGTCTTTACACCAATGCCGCTTCTCTGATAAAATTACTCCCGTGAGGCATACCCCTTGCACACCCCGACGAAGCCACAAAGTCGTCAAGAAGTCCTAGCCGAGCGTACTGCATCCACTTACACCAACATCTCTTTCATCGCCGTTCAAGACCGACGAGGCGCAACGGCGAGGGCGGGCGAGGCCGAAGTGAAGGCCATGTTTTCAGCGGCGCGTGTACCGACGAGGACACGGGCTCTGCCGCTGCCCACACACACTACCACAATCTCTATGCATGCAGGATATGAAGCGAAGAAGACGAAGACGACCACGCGGCTTAATCGGAGGTATCTCGCGGCGTAACCCGCGGGAGTAATTAACCGGGAGCCTTCCGAGGCCTCGGGAACCAGGAGATCGCACAATCGCCATTGTCAGGCTGACCGCGCTAGTAGGCCACGGAGCGTAGTCTCGGGAATTGTATTTGTTATCTTATGTGATTAATAAAATACCTTTCCCGCATCTTTTGTTTTCTTTGTGTATGTATTATACACTGGCACGCCCGCACCCCTTTATTTCTTTTACTGTACCCGGTGCGTTTGAGAGAACTACCCGCTACCGCATATACTCGCGGAGACGTCTCGTACGTTTTTCTCGTGTCAAACACCACTATATGGTGTATATGGAAAAATCAGAAAAAAAATCATATTCAATGAAATAGATGTGGTTACTTCTCGATAGGATTTGCCATCAGCAACGAGAATAGAGTATGATGCAAAATGAATAAATAAATGAAGACGTGATTTAAACATAACAAACCCTAGCGGAACAAGGCAAAGGAATCACCATAAGAGGTACTACTACAATGTGGCACCTGTAAGTCTACAAGATGCAAGCATATAGGATATGAATCGACTTGACTACAAGTTCTGATGAAAAACAAAAACAAATCCGGACAAATGTTCAGATCATAACTCAGCAATCCACACACCGAGGCCAACTCAGACCACAAATCAACACCGTAATACTAGATAGAACCTTAAAGCTACTCAAGAATGGGAAAGCACTACTCGAGGAAACAGGATCGTTGGGGGCGAATCGTTCGTGTAGACATCCCGGAGAAGTTGGTCGACAGAACACGAGAATCGAAATGAAATTTAGTTATGCAGGCGCTAAGGAAAACGAGGCTGCTCTTTTTCCCATTGGAGGAAGAGAATGAAGCCTACTTCACCTCCGAAACCGATGTGGAACTGCTGCTTTTCTCGTCGCCGTCGCCAGGAAGAGGCTTACTGGAGAAGGAGAAGGGGAAGGAAGAAAGAGGGAGGAGGTCTAGGAGACTAGGACGGAGTGGCGGAGCGCAGAACGACGGGGCGCAGCCACGATTGGGGGCGACCAGGGCCGCCTCCTTAGCCAAGAGTGTAAAAGAATGAAAATACTACGAGTCCAATTTAGGCCCACTTATTTTCGGCTTCTTGGAGAAACTCTCCGAAGCTACACCCTCTCCCACTTCTGCTAGATGTCTAACTCCCAAAACCATTTTTTTTCTAAACTAGGAAACTTGTCCGTGCGTTGCACTGGAAGAAAAAATCGATGAGAAGCCGAAATAATTCTAATTTTACCGTAAAATAGATCTGTTATAATATTTTTTTGGATTTTATTTTTTCCATGGACCTGATGACTTCATCCCTCATCCTAGTGCCCAATGGACCAAAGGCGGCAACCGACGCACCGGCCCTGGCTTACTCTCCCGTCCTTCCTTTCTATTCATAGGAAACGTGTCCGTGTGTTTCGACGGGAGAGAAAATATGTGTCAGTGTGTCTTTAGCACATGCACGGTTAGAGCGCTGACACTGCCTCACCTTCCGCTTTGGCTAGACCATCGGGTACACGTGTGTTAATGTCAGGAGCCTTTCTGTCCCTCGGGTAGAAGAATAGAAGAACCGGGGAAAATTGGATTTATTGATGGGGAGTAGTCGGATGAGATCGACCCAAAACATTAGGGTAATTTTATTTTTTGGGTGCAGATTTGGTCATTTCTTTTGTTATGTTATTAAAAGGATCGTAGAATTTTTTCTCAGTTACCATGTGTCTCCAAAATCCACACAGGCCTTAATACTTTGCAGCAACCACCTAATTACACACGCCTTTAATTTTGCACCATGTGCATTACACACGCACGCGTGTCCCCAAATCCACACAAGCCTTAATATTTTCTGCAGCAACCCCCTAATCACACACGCCTTTAATATTGCAGCAGCCCACAATCCCCATTATTTAGCTCACATCACAAGTCTTAATATTGAACCCATAATCCTTGATTACTTAGCTCAAGGCACACACCCTTTATAATCCCATGCACAGCAAGCTATGCCCACAATCCCAATCCCAATTAGGCAACGATCCATCTCCAAACCAAACAGCGGCGGCAACTTACTTATTCATGGTCTGCTTGCTGATACTCTAGCAATTTAGAAACATATATAAACCAGTAAAACTTGATGTAAGAAAACAGAGTGGGACTAAACTTTCTTACCAAATATATTGATTGCACGTGACCGGTAGACGGCCTAGTTTATTGTTGGTGTACATGCTGGGCTGCTAGCTAGCTGGTTCATCCTCTGCTGATCAGGCGTGGACAAATATTGACATCGAGCCCAGCTCTTTATTGTTGGTATCTATCCAGCCCAGCTCGCAAGCCAGCCGCACGTAGTCGGATAGGAGCGGCCTTGAGCCAATGTGCCTGCAAGTTTTTCACTTACCGCAAGGTTTTTTTTTTATATTTACTGTTAGTAATATAGGATTTGATGGGAGGACAAATCTGACCAAAAAAGAGTTGGACCGGAAAAAACAATCCGTCCTTTATTATTAGGTATAGATATAAACTAAGACAGGAAAAGACTAATTTGTGTTAGAATAAGAGTCCGTTACGACTTGTTTTAGAGTTTGCTTGTAATTCAAGTTAGGGTTAGCCGCCGGCCCCTCATATATACCCCTTGTAATCTCCAAACTATGCAATCAATCAAGAGAGAAATATTATTTTACATGATATCAGACTAAACCGATCTAGGGCATGTCGCCGCCCACCCCGCCACCACCGCCGCCGCCTGGCTACTTCGAGCGGCGTGCAAAGCTCGTCGCCTCCAAACTCGCCGCCGCTATGGCGCAATCCTCCTGATCTATCCCCACCCAAAACCTAGCAAATCCTACCCCACCCACCATCCAAATGCCGATACAATTCAAGATGTTAGTACTTTTATCCCTGTTACTTTAGATCTTCCCAAGCACAACAACTACCATTGGCGCCACCTCTTCGAAGTTCATCTAGGCCACTGCAATCTCCTTGGCCACGTCGATGCCAACTCCGTTCCCTAGCCTTTGGATCCTTGTTGGGTAAAGGACGACCTCGCCATCATCCAATGGATCTACCAACGGGTGTCCACCGAGATCTTCAATCTCGTCTTCCGCGATGCCTCCAACGCTGCCACACTTTGGGCGGCCCTCCGTCAACTGTTTCAAGACAACATCGACGCCCGCGTCAACACCCTACACACCGAGCTCCGCAACACCGTCCAAGGTGACCCCCCCGTGGGGGTTTATTGTCAGCGGCTCAAGTCCCTCGCCGACGAGCTCCGCGAACTCGGCGACCCCATCGACGACCGCTAACTCATCAATGTTCTTCTCATCGGACTCGGTGAATGTTTTGAGAAGCAAGCCTCCTTCATACCCATGATGCGTCTACAAACCTCCTTCTCCGAGGTTCGCTCCATGCTTCAATGGGCCGATCGCGCCATCACCACCAAGGAGGCTCGTCCCCAAGTCTTTGCGGTCATCAAACGCCCTCCGGCTCCAGCACCACCACCGCCGCCTCCTGCACCGGTGCAACCACCTCCAGGTGGCACCCCAGCCCCAACTACCGTGGCACACGGCCGATCTACCGTCCTCCATGACCCTCGGCACCATCGGCTCCTTCAGGCGCGCCACCAGCTCCGGCTCCTCCACCGGCTCCAGCACCTCCAACATCGCCGAACTACCGCCCACCCCATGACCCGTGGACCGGCCTTGTGCAGGCCTGGCCCATGCCCTGGGCGGCTCCATCTCCAGTCGGTGCCCACCCGCTTACACCGGCTCCTGGATGCCGGGCATGCGCCCGCACACCGGCTCCCCCGGACTACTTGGTCTGTGCCCTCCATCGCAGGCCTACGTCGCTGCTCCATCCTACTATCCCTACAGTGCACCATCACCAATGAACTACAACACCTCAACAGGCGGCAACTATCCGATGTACCAGCTTCCGCCGCCACCGCTCGCTTCAGCGCCGCCAACTGCACCAACCTCGTTTCCTGCGACAACCCCTAGCTGGGACCAAGCCGCGTTCCTCCAGGCCATGAACAACTTTGCTGCTCAAGGAAACTCTGGTATGGATTGGATTTTCGATTCCGGTGCATCTAGTCATATGTCTAATTCGCGTAATATGCTATCATCGTGCACTTCTTCACCTTTTTCCTCTATTACTCTTGGAGATGGTTCTTTAATCCCTATCCATTGTGTTGGTCAAACCCATCTTCCATCCACCACCAAACCACTTCTTCTTCACAATGTTCTTGTTGCCCCTGCCCTAATTAAAAACTTAATTTCCATTCGCCAATTTACACGCGATAATCCTGTCTCTGTCGAATTTGATCATTTTGGCTTATCTGTGAAGGATTACATGACCAAGGCGGAGATCGTACGCTTCAATAGTTCTGGAGACCTATACTCTGTCAACGACGCATCACCGCTCAGCCCTCCTCCATGGCTGCTTCGGTGGATTTATGGCATCAACGACTCGGACATCCTCAAGTTGCCACACTATCCAATCTTATTAGTGAATTTTCAATTTTATGTAATAAAGCTTATCATGATACTTCAGTTTGCGAGTCATGTCAATTAGGCAGACATGTTCGTCTTCCGTTTAGTACCTCCTAATCTTCTAGCACTTTTCCCTTTAAATTACTACATTGTGATTTATGGACCTCTCCACATGAAAGTTTTTCTTGTTTTAAATACTATCTTGTTATTCTTGATGATTTCACACACTTTATTTAGACTTTTTCTATGCGCAACAAATCTGATGTCCACACAATATTTCTCAATTTTCAACGATATGTAGCAACTCACTTCTTTTTGCCTATAAAATTTATTCAATGCGATAATGGTAAAGAATTTGACAATACTCGAAATAGAAATTTCTTCCTTAGTCATGGCATCCTCCTTCGTTTTTCCTGTCCCTATACCTCTCCCCAAAACGGCAAGGCCGAACGAGCTCTCCGAACAATTAATGATATTATTCGTACACTTTTAATTCACTTATCTATGCCTCCAAGATATTGGGTTGAGGCCCTACGCACTACAACTTATCTTCTCAATATTCGACCAACTACCAATCTCCATAACACTCCCTATTTTTCTCTTTTTAGATGTCATCCCGATTACTCCGAGCTTCGTGTTTTTGGTTGCCTTTGCTTCCCTAACATGTATGCCCAATCACCAAATAAACTACCCCCCCGATCCATCTCCTGCGTGTTTCTTGGTTACTCCGATGAACATAAAGGTTTTCGTTGCCTTGATCTCCTCTCTGGCCGTATTCACATCTCTCGACACGTCACTTTTGTTTAAAATGTTTTTCCTTTTTCACAACATCACACGTCATCCAAGACCGACACTTCTACCACGACTTCCTCACCTCGCCGACCCACCTTCAATCCTCTCTACATCACACCAAATCCAACACCGCCACACTCCTCCCCGACCTCTGCCGCGGCAGCCGAAATAGCTGCAAATCCTGCCGCGACAGCATCTGATAACACCGCGACATCAGGCTCTGCCGCGACAGCCGATTTGGCTGAAAACGTTGCCGCGGCAGACTTTCCTGTCGCGCCTTGATGTCTACGCACTTCTATTCTTGTAGACAGTTGTTGGGCCTCCAAGTGTAGAGGTTTGTAGAACAGCGGCAAGTTTTCCCTTAAGTGGATCACCCAAGGTTTATCAAACTCAGGGAGGAAGTGGTCAAAGGTATCCCCTCTCAAGAAACCCTGCAATCAAGATACAAGAAGTCTCTTGTGTCCCCAACACACCCAATACACTTGTCAGGTGTATAGGTGCACTAGTTTGGCGAAGAGATAGTGAAATACAAGTGGTATGGATAATTATAAGTGGTAACGGTGATAGAAGATAGCTTGATGGCGTGGAATATGGAAGCAAGCAAACGTGTAACAGATCTAATTGCAAACGGTGTATCAATGCTTAGAAACAAGGCCTAGGGATCATACTTTCACTAGTGAACACTCTCTCATAAATATCTTCTCTTTATGTTACTACTCTTAACTACTCTCCGGTTGGACACTTTAATCGATGGTAGGGCTATAACGGACACCTCAAAGTTCATCTTTCCCATCTAGAAAACCCCACACTGTCACCTTGAGCACTAGATGGTTCCAACAAACACCACAATTTCATAAAGACATCCAACTCCAAATATAACTCATAACAAGTATTTGTAATCTCTAGCCTAAGCGCCACTCGCTATCGAAGCTCGCCACGCCAAGACGCCGCCTGCCGCCAAAGCTCGCCACGTCAAGACCCAGCCCGCTATCAGATCTCGTCCGATGCCGCCGCCAGAGTTCGTCAAGACGTTGTGGTGCCGCCGGAGTTCGCCAAGACACTGGGGTGACAACAGAGCTCGCCAGGACACCGCCGCCGTGAGGGCCCGCCAAGATGCTGCCTGCCGTGGAGCTCGCCACGCCAAGAGGCTGCCCCACCAGGACGCCGCCCGCCGTCGAAGCTCGCCACGTCAAGACGCCGCCTGCCGTCGAAGCTCGCCATGCCAACGCCGCCCGCCGATGGAGCTCGCGGCGCCAGGACGCCACATGCCGTCGGAGCCCGACGTGCCTAGGAGCAGCCCGTCGGCCGGTGTGTTCGACATACCGACGAAGCTCGAGTCCGCCACCGAAGCTGTTGGAAGAGTGGAGCTCGATGGTGAGGAAGCCCGACGCTTCCGTAGCGCGCCAAGGAGCAGCCCGTTGGCCGGTGTGCCGACCACGTCATCAGCTCGCCACCGCCGGAGCTCGTCTACGTGCAGCCCGCCGCACTGGCCGCCACACCGACGAAGCTAGCCATCGCCGTCGGTGGCCGGAGGCATGGACCAGCCCACGCCCTGCGGAAGCCGGAGTTGATGGAGCACGATGGCAGGGAAGCCTCGACGCTGCCGGAGCGCGCCAAGGAGCAATCCGTTGGCTGGTGCGCCGCCCACGCCGTCGGAGCTCGCCATGCCAGGACGCCGCTCGCCGCTCACCGCCGTGGAGCTCGCCAAGATGCTGCCCGCTGAGGAGCTCGCCATGCCAAGACGCTGCCCGCCGACGGAGCTCGCCACGCCAACCGAGCTCGCCAGGACGCCGCCCGCCGCCCGCCGTTGGAGCATGTCAGGAGGCCGCCCGCCATTGAGTTCGCCAAGACGTCACCGGAGCTGCCGAAGACGCCGCCACGGAGCCGTCAACATGCAGCCTCCCGTGCACTCCATCACGCATGGTCTCAGGCTTCGGCGGACAGGAGCAATAATCCGGTGTACAGGCATAGAAACAACTCGACGGTGTACAGATCCGAATCCAAGTGCAACTGGCAGCTCGGCCAGTGGACATGCAGCACAGCTTGGCGTACAGGTCCAAGACGGCCGGCCGGACGGACGCGGTTCGGACCAGCGTACAACTCAGGCGTACAGGTCCAAGATGGCTGGTCTGGAGGTCCATGCGAAGCTATGATCGCATGACAAAGAAAATCAACAGTAGCAATACAAGTAGCAGCATATGCATGGCTGCAGGGCCTAGTGTGATGGGTTTTCCGCATGTGCGTGTGGCCACTCGTGCATGCTTCATGCACATGGATGAATGTGCGCGCACCATGTATGTGGAGACGGGATGTACGCCTTTGACACCGACCCGTGACCCCGTGAGATGGTGCCTTCCGCCAGGTCGGCTGCCGTAAACTCGGCGCCGCGCCGAGACGAAGGGGTCGTCCACACCGGTCATGCCGACACGAGCACGCGTTGGTCTTTACACCAATGCCGCTTCTCTGATAAAATTACTCCCGTGAGGCATACCCCTTGCACACCCCGACGAAGCCACAAAGTCGTCAAGAAGTCCTAGCCGAGCGTACTGCATCCACTTACACCAACATCTCTTTCATCGCCGTTCAAGACCGACGAGGCGCAACGGCGAGGGCGGGCGAGGCCGAAGTGAAGGCCATGTTTTCAGCGGCGCGTGTACCGACGAGGACACGGGCTCTGCCGCTGCCCACACACACTACCACAATCTCTATGCATGCAGGATATGAAGCGAAGAAGACGAAGACGACCACGCGGCTTAATCGGAGGTATCTCGCGGCGTAACCCGCGGGAGTAATTAACCGGGAGCCTTCCGAGGCCTCGGGAACCAGGAGATCGCACAATCGCCATTGTCAGGCTGACCGCGCTAGTAGGCCACGGAGCGTAGTCTCGGGAATTGTATTTGTTATCTTATGTGATTAATAAAATACCTTTCCCGCATCTTTTGTTTTCTTTGTGTATGTATTATACACTGGCACGCCCGCACCCCTTTATTTCTTTTACTGTACCCGGTGCGTTTGAGAGAACTACCCGCTACCGCATATACTCGCGGAGGCGTCTCGTACGTTTTTCTCGTGTCAAACACCACTATATGGTGTATATGGAAAAATCAGAAAAAAAATCATATTCAATGAAATAGATGTGGTTACTTCTCGATAGGATTTGCCATCAGCAACGAGAATAGAGTATGATGCAAAATGAATAAATAAATGAAGACGTGATTTAAACATAACAAACCCTAGCGGAACAAGGCAAAGGAATCACCATAAGAGGTACTACTACAATGTGGCACCTGTAAGTCTACAAGATGCAAGCATATAGGATATGAATCGACTTGACTACAAGTTCTGATGAAAAACAAAAACAAATCCGGACAAATGTTCAGATCATAACTCAGCAATCCACACACCGAGGCCAACTCAGACCACAAATCAACACCGTAATACTAGATAGAACCTTAAAGCTACTCAAGAATGGGAAAGCACTACTCGAGGAAACAGGATCGTTGGGGGCGAATCGTTCGTGTAGACATCCCGGAGAAGTTGGTCGACAGAACACGAGAATCGAAATGAAATTTAGTTATGCAGGCGCTAAGGAAAACGAGGCTGCTCTTTTTCCCATTGGAGGAAGAGAATGAAGCCTACTTCACCTCCGAAACCGATGTGGAACTGCTGCTTTTCTCGTCGCCGTCGCCAGGAAGAGGCTTACTGGAGAAGGAGAAGGGGAAGGAAGAAAGAGGGAGGAGGTCTAGGAGACTAGGACGGAGTGGCGGAGCGCAGAACGACGGGGCGCAGCCACGATTGGGGGCGACCAGGGCCGCCTCCTTAGCCAAGAGTGTAAAAGAATGAAAATACTACGAGTCCAATTTAGGCCCACTTATTTTCGGCTTCTTGGAGAAACTCTCCGAAGCTACACCCTCTCCCACTTCTGCTAGATGTCTAACTCCCAAAACCATTTTTTTTTCTAAACTAGGAAACTTGTCCGTGCGTTGCACTGGAAGAAAAAATCGATGAGAAGCCGAAATAATTCTAATTTTACCGTAAAATAGATCTGTTATAATATTTTTTTGGATTTTATTTTTTCCATGGACCTGATGACTTCATCCCTCATCCTAGTGCCCAATGGACCAAAGGCGGCAACCGACGCACCGGCCCTGGCTTACTCTCCCGTCCTTCCTTTCTATTCATAGGAAACGTGTCCGTGTGTTTCGACGGGAGAGAAAATATGTGTCAGTGTGTCTTTAGCACATGCACGGTTAGAGCGCTGACACTGCCTCACCTTCCGCTTTGGCTAGACCATCGGGTACACGTGTGTTAATGTCAGGAGCCTTTCTGTCCCTCGGGTAGAAGAATAGAAGAACCGGGGAAAATTGGATTTATTGATGGGGAGTAGTCGGATGAGATCGACCCAAAACATTAGGGTAATTTTATTTTTTGGTGCAGATTTGGTCATTTCTTTTGTTATGTTATTAAAAGGATCGTAGAATTTTTTCTCAGTTACCATGTGTCTCCAAAATCCACACAGGCCTTAATACTTTGCAGCAACCACCTAATTACACACGCCTTTAATTTTGCACCATGTGCATTACACACGCACGCGTGTCCCCAAATCCACACAAGCCTTAATATTTTCTGCAGCAACCCCCTAATCACACACGCCTTTAATATTGCAGCAGCCCACAATCCCCATTATTTAGCTCACATCACAAGTCTTAATATTGAACCCATAATCCTTGATTACTTAGCTCAAGGCACACACCCTTTATAATCCCATGCACAGCAAGCTATGCCCACAATCCCAATCCCAATTAGGCAACGATCCATCTCCAAACCAAACAGCGGTGGCAACTTATGATCCATATTCCATCTCTGATTGTTATACATCATTATCCATACGATGTCTTGTGAGTAGTTCGTTTTGTTCTTGAGGACATGGGAGAAGTCTTGTTGTTAGTAGTGGAGTTGTGTTGAGAAAGATTCAATAGATTGTTATTTAAGTTGTGGTGTACTTCTTCTAGTGGTGTCATGTGAACGTCGACTACATGACACTTCACCTATATGGGCCTAGGGGAATGCATTGTGTATTTGAATACTAATCGTAGGGGTTTCCGGAGTGACAGAAACCTGAACCCCCGTTAGGAAACCATTGCACAAGGGACGTAAGGGTCTTAGAGTTTAAAGCTGTGGTTAGGTTTCTACCTTAATTACTTTCTTGTACCTACGGATGCTTGCAAGGGGGTTTAATCACAAGTATGTATTAAGTCTTGGATGGGACGGTACATTAGCACAGGTTCACCCACACAACAATGCTGGAGCGTATTCAAGACAATGCTGAAGCTTGGGAGAACGACAAAGGTAGAAAGTCAGGTATAAATTATGATTATGAATGCATTGAATCTTTTATGGGAACTGATGACTTTCAAAATATTAAAAATGCTTATGATCTAGACTCTCAAGCTATTGCTTCTTATTTTAAGGCTTTTTCTTCTTATATTGAAGTGACTAAAAAGAAGTGGAATAAGTATCATGAACCTTATAAAGATATTGCTAAGAGTGTTCCTGCTAGAAGTACTAAAGTTTATACTACTAATCAACTTTTACCTAAATCTTATATTGAGAAAATGCCTTTCCTAGTTAAGGTAAGGAACATTCTATGATGGCTAGTATGGTTAATGAAAGTATGAATAAGGCTGTTGAACCTGATAAACAAATGGTTGATGAACCTATAGTAGCAAGTGTGAAAGACTTTGTCACCAAGTATGAAAAAGAGGGACACACTATCCTTTGTAAGGATACCTCTAATATTGTTTCACAAAGTAGTGTTATGAGAGCTAGTATTCCGGTATTTTCTGTTAGAATAAGTGATCATTGCTATGATAGTCCTTGTGATAGATATATTGTTAAGTTTATGCATGATACTGAAAGTTACTATGAGAGAGGGAAAAGTGTTCTTATGCATCTCAATAATATCAAGTTCCCTCGTTTTATGCTGAAAGTTTTTATGTTGCGCTTCTTTTGCCTTCTTATGCAAGTTGCCTATGGTTTCAATAACTTGTTTGTTTACAAAATCCCCTTGCATAGGAAGTGGGTTAGGATTAAATGTGTGTGTGAGTTTGCTTCTTATTTCTCTCTTTCACTTCAAATCATATCCCTATGAGAGCTTCTTCAAAATTATCATGCCCATCTTAATGGCTATAAAGAAAGAGCTTTGTGGGAGACAACCCAATTTGTTTTTGCTTTCAGTTTGTTTTTGTTTCTTTGAGTCTTGAGTTATTACTTCATTAAAGCTCTTTATCCGTTTTGTTTGGTTTTTGTGTCAAGATCAACCTCTAATGAGAGAGAAGTAAGATTTGGGGAAGTTGCTGTCCCGAAACAGATTTTTGTGCTTCACCGTAAAAATTCGTGAGAGATCTCTGTATGTCGGATTGAGCTGTAATTTTTTGTGCTTCTTCCCCAGGTTGTTATTTAACTTTCCTTAGTTTTGCACTTTTTGATTTGAGCAACAGAAGATTTTAGAAAAAATTGATCTTTACCTGCTGGTCTGTTTTGACAGATTTTGCCACTCTTGCATTTGCTTCTTTATTCGATTTCCTTTTTGAATTCTTTTTGGGTTTTCGGAAGGAGTTGCTACAGTAGCTTTTGTTTTGATGGTTTTCAGTTGAGGTTGGACTCAAAAGGTTTTATCACTTCACTTATACTAATGTTGCTAATAAGAACTGTGTGAAGTTTTATGTGAAAGAAATTTCCAGGAAGTGGAGATAATGGTGTAACAAGGAAGAGAAAGGTTTTACGACTCGAGTAATAAGTATATGAAGATGAAGATATCGATGATATTCAAGTGATGACTCCTGAAGGATCCACTAAATACCAAATTCAGAGACCTGCAGAGTCCGTTTCCAACTAGGTAACAGTTCTGGTAAGAAAAGTTCCGCGAAAATACAATCCAACTATATTTTTGCAGTTTTCAGTCAATAAGGAAAGCTATGAAGCGAAAAAGGGACGGAACCGGAGCCAGGGTGGCTCACACCACCCCATGGCGCGGGCCCACCCCTGGCCGCGCCACCAGGTGGTGTGGCCACTCCGGACTTCGCCTTCGACTCGTTTTCTCCCAGTACCTTCCTTTTGATATGAAACTTCGTAATATATAACCCCCCGGATCCCCCGAGGTTCGCATATCGTGTTTTCATCGTGTTTTTGTTTCGATCTATTTCTGCCAGGACATACTCTTTGAAGGTTTAGAAGCACAATGGTGTCCGCCAAGGATAAAGGGAAGGAACCTATGGAGGAAGACCTCCAAGACCGTGGAAGACGGACGAAGATGAGAGTATACCACCACCACCTAAGGAGTAATTCGTCATCAGGTTTGGCATCCCCTTGGTTTGTTCCAAGCTTGGGGGAGTGCCGCGGTATCATATCACTATCTTCTATCTTTTTACCTTATTAGTAGAGTCATATCATGAATAGAGGAGTTATTGTGTAGTATGGTTTGCATTATGGAAGTGTCCCCTCTCTCGTTAGATTTGTATCCCTTGGCGTGAGTTTCCGTTATGGAGTACTAATGAGAAGTTCTATCATTCACTCTTTTGCATCAGCTTATGTTAGTTTTCAATTCATGGTTATATGATTGATCTTGTTGTTAGTATTGGTACCACTTTGGGATCATTGAGTTAATTTAGTTGGTTTTGGCAAACCTGGCTCGGTCAGTAGCAACACCTTTTTGAGAGTTGAAAAGAAAAAGATAGAAGTACTCTAGAGAAAAATAATTTCATCATCTTTCTTTCTTGATTTGCTCATAAGTCTAGTATTCTCTAGTAAGGTCTTTAGTGCTTCCAAGGAAGATTGCATGTTTGTCTTTATCATTTGTATGCTTGTTTGTTTCCTTCAACTCTTATACTTGCTACCCAGCCTTGCTAGCCAAAAACCTGTACTGAGAGGGCATTCTTCTCGTGCATTCATCTCCCTTAAACCAAAACCTTCGCCATTTGTGTCCACCATACCTACCTAGTAGCATTATTGCTATTCCAAGTAAATTCTTGTTTTATCTACCTCCCAAATTAAACTTGTTATGTGAAAATTAGTGATTAAAGCTCTCACGAACTTGATGGCACACTTTACTTTCGTGCATTTAATAAACTTGAACCATTGGGTCCTTCTTTGTTGCGTATATGCTTGCGCTTTATGAGTTGAAGTTAGCCGAACCATGTATCATGGGGACCGCTTTCAACACCTCATTGGTACTTGTACCTAGTTGATATCATGTTCTTTTGCTTATGGATCCCGGCGGTGTGAAATAAAAGTGTAACTTGTAAGATCATGGAGTCTATATGTGTGTTAGAGAAACGCTTGGGCTGCTAGCCTAATCCATGTGTAATCATGGTGGAAACTTGCAGCATAACTATAGTGAGCATTCTATGAAGCATCCTCAATAAAAACCTATGCAAATAGCAAATAAAAAGATCACTGAGATGCTCACTGTCTGCTTGCCTTGTCATTTTGATTATGGGATAGCTCCTGTGTCATGTGCAAGGGGTACCCCGTTGGCGGTTCTCGATGATACGCATGTATTTACAATGACAAGAGCTTGCTCGTAACTGAAGTTGAGTAGCATGAGGATCGGTACTCATAAGTAAGGGGCATGAGATTTCAACTTATAACTTGTCAAGCATATCCTCTTATTTGTGTCACTTTAACCTTAACCACCAAAAGATGCCTATGATAGGGGCAATGAGAGCTGAAAGCTAGTGAGTATCATAATTTTTGGGAGCTCTTTATGAGACTTGCAATCCCTGCTTCCCTCTACGAAGGGCCCTTTCTTTTACTTTGTAGTTGAGTCAGTAAACCCATTCCCTTCTATCTCAGCAAGTATTTTGAGTTGATGTGTTTCATTCATTCATATGGTGATTTATTCAATCATGTTTCTTATGTTCCTTGTTTTGCACATTTGCTCTTATCTTGAAGTTTACTACTTTGAAAGCTTTCTTTGAAAACCAGCTATTTGTAAACTCCAGCAGGTTATCAACTATTCTTCGACCAAGAGCTAAGTTTGTCATTACCAATTATGATTCACTTTATGTATCTTTATTGTGTTTCCTTTACTCATTGCAAGTTGAGTTGTATAATAGTGAGTTGTCTTCTATTATAATCTATGTATTTGATGAATGTGATGCTTCTTGTCCGTATTCTTTTATCGACTCTTCACTCCATAAACTTGAGGTCATGTTTATTGAGCTTAGTTTCGCTTGGGGACAAGCGAAGTCTAAGCTTGGGGGGAGTTGATACGTCCATTTTGCATCACTATTCTATGTCTTAATTCACTATTATTCATTGATATATTTCGTATTGAGAGGTGATACTTATGTTATTTCATTTGTTTTTGCATGGTTGATGACTTTTGGAGCATGGACCGCTGCAGTCAGGATTCTGATGGAAAATGTGCTGTTTGGAGGCAAAATTCGCGAAGATCAGAAAATCTGGGAAAATATACGGAAAATTCTATTTTTCCAGAAGACTCAAGATGCCAGAATATGGAGTGGAGGTGGGCCACGGGGGGCCCACACCACCCCATGGCGCGGGCAGGCCTAGGCCGCGCCAGGGAGTGGTGTGGCCACCCTGGCCCACTCCAGCCTCTCCCCTCTGGCGTATATCTTCCTCCCGAAACCCGAAGACTGGGAGAGCGACCACAGAAAGATTCCGCCGCCTCTGCGGGGCGGAAAACACCGAGAGAGAAAGATCTCTCCAGCAGACAGATTTCTGCCGGGGGAATTCCTTCTCGGAGAGGGGAGATCGTCGCCATCAACACCACCATCAAGCTGGACTTCATCGGGATTATCATCATCATCACCACCATCATCACCATCAGCACCCTCATCACCATCTCCATATTTCTGTAACAATTGAGTTGAATCTTGCATTAGTTCATAGGGGAAACTTTCCCGGTGTTGATTACTCTTTGTAGTTGATGCTATTGAGTGAACCATTGAATTATTGTTTATGTTCAGATTGTTATACATCATTATTCCATCTCTGATCATGATCCATATGATGTCTTGTGAGTAGTTCGTTTTGTTCTTGAGGACATGGGAGAAGTCTTGTTGTTAGTAGTGGAGTTGTGTTGAGAAAGATTCAATAGATTGTTATTTAAGTTGTGGTGTACTTCTTCTAGTGGTGTCATGTGAACGTCGACTACATGACACTTCACCTATATGGGCCTAGGGGAATGCATTGTGTATTTGAATACTAATCGTAGGGGTTTCCGGAGTGACAGAAACCTGAACCCCCGTTAGGAAACCATTGCACAAGGGACGTAAGGGTCTTAGAGTTTAAAGCTGTGGTTAGGTTTCTACCTTAATTACTTTCTTGTACTTACGGATGCTTGCAAGGGGGTTTAATCACAAGTATGTATTAAGTCTTGGATGGGACGGTACATTAGCACAGGTTCACCCACACAACACTTAGCAAGCTAGAGAAGATTAATCGACTATATGAAGCGAAAGCACTTGACAGTCTACCCATGTGTCCTCGAGAACGTTTGGTCATCTATAGAAATACAACCGGCTTGTCCTTTGCTGAATAAAGTATAAGGGCCACTTGCTGCATTCATTCTTACTTTCTTTTATTTACTCATACTTTGTTTACTTGCTTTATCGAAAACCCCTAAAAATCCGTTTGCTAAGTATTTGCAGAGAATTCCTGATCCATACCACTAGCCAGCACCTTCTGCTCCTCGTTGGGTTCGACACTCTTACTTATCGAAAATACTGCGATACACCCCCTATACTTGTGGGTCATCACATCCCCAAGCTTAACTCCTGCTCGTCCTCGAGTAGGTAAGTGATAAAAAGAAAGAATAATTTTTGAGGTGACATGCACCATCAAAGACTTGATCAAAGTATTTGTAAAACATTCAAAGCTGGGATCATAGTACTTCAATCATAACATGAAAGACAAAGTTCTAGCAATAAGACAAAGAAACTATGATGCAACATGAAAAGGCACAAACAAAAGATTCATGAATAACAATGCTTTGCAAGACGTTTGTTTGTTTCACATAAAGAAAACATAGCATAATAGTATTCAGCTTGTCCCTCATAGAGTAGCAAATATAAATGCATAGAACACCTTCAAAGTTCATAAGAGTGACTAGATACAAATAGTTTAAAACAAGCAATATGAAGTATGCATCAATCAACTAGTCTTGGGACAATGCACATAGAACTAAGAATGGCCACTATGCTCTCAAAGTAGGTGCATAAAGGTAGAAGGTCGAGACACAATATAATGGTGGAAGAAAGGCCCCTTTTTTATAAAAGGAAGTAGGGATTCAAGCCTCATAAAGAGCTTCCAAAAAATATGGTACTTATAGCTTTCAGCTCTCATTGCCCCTATCATAAGCATCTTGAAGTGATTAAGGTTAAAGTGAACAAACTATGGTGTACATGCTTGACGAAGTATAAGTTAGAAATCTCATGTCCCTTGAATACGAGGGCCGCTCCTCATGCTACTCAAGTTTAGTCACCGGTATGTTCTTGTCATCGTAAGTACATATGTATCATAGAGAACCGCCAACGGGTACCCCTTGCCTGATGATACGGAAGAATCCCCATATCAAAAATACAAGGCAAGCAGACAATGAGCATCTCATCAATCTTGTTATTTACCATGGGAATATGGTTCTTTTTCTCTCTTTTCTCTTTTCATGATATCTTTTTTTTCTTTTTCTCTTTTTTCTCAATATAGGACTCTTTTTTTTATAAGAAGAATGCTTCATAGATAGCTCATTATGGTTACGTTGCAGGTTTCCACCATGTCAGCATGGATTAGACCAGCGTCCCAGGCGTTTCTCTAACACATATACATAACTCCATGGACTTACAAGCTCCCCTTTCATTTCACACCGACGACATCCATATACAAAAGAGCATGATATCAACTAGGTACAAGTACCAAGTGCAATGTTGAAAGCATTCCCCATGACAGCATGGTTCTGCTAATTCCCAACAAATAAGTGCAAGCATATACAACATAGATGACACAATGGTTCAAGTTTATTAAGGGCAAGAAAAGTAAAGTGTGCCATCAAGTTCGTGAGAGCTTTAATCACTAGTTTTCTCATAACAAGTTTAATTCGGAAGGTAAACAAAAGCATGAATATACTTGGAATAGCATAAGCTAGTAGGTAGGTATGGTGGACTCTTTGGAATAACTTGGTTTAGGGAGTTGGATGCATAAGTGGAAATCATACTTGGTTGTGGAGGCTAGCAAGAGACTGGGAGCGACCAACTAAGAGAGCAATAATGGCCATAATCATGCAGAGCGACAAAACATCATTGATCAAAGCATAAAGTGATACTATAAGTTGAAAACTAACGGATCATAAAGGCTTATGGTGACTTGAGATAGTCATAACATGGTGTGAGCATGCGCCAAGTCAATCCAAATAAAGCATCAAAGGAGAATACCACAATACTATGCTTTAATATGCTAAAACAACGCATGATTCATCCAAGGCACATTAAGCAATCTCAATTGTTTATAACAAGTCATGCTATAACAAAGAATACTAAGCATAAAGCCAAAACAATATCAAGCATGGCATGACAAAGCATGGGCCACAGTCAAAAACAAGCTCTCTTTACCACTTAAGCATGAGCTTTCCTACTCTTTTCCAATCCAAATTAAACTATTTGAAAACCAATGTATGAAAGAGGGGTCCAACCAATTTATTAAGCAAACTAATAAAACCAAGTGAACGAAAAACCAAAAACGAAAAATGAAGTCGCTCCAAGAACAACACAAATGTGCATGAAACAATAAAAATGAAGCATTTGGAAGAAACCTGGGATTTTTATTGATGAAGAGGGGGATGCATTGGGCATCCCCAAGCTTTGACGCTTGTACTTCTTGGATATTTCTTGGCGTGACACGCGTGGCATCCCCAAGCTTGAGCTTTATTATATCCTTCATCTCAATACTCATTCCTTCCGTACACCTGCAATTTTTTCCTTCATACAAAACTTCACACAACCTTTATTAGCAACATTAGTGCACTCAAGATAATAAGTATTTAGGTTCAGTTCCAACACCAATAAACTTCCATTAGAACACTAGCTACTGTAGCACTTCCCTCAAAAATCTCAATTCCCCAAAAGAACTTGAAAGGAACCAACAAGAAGCAAATGCAAATAATGGCAGAAATCTGTCAAAACAGACCAGCAGGTAAAGACGATTTTTTTTCGAAGATCTTCTGTTGCTCAAATCAAAAAGTGTTGAACTAACGAAAGTTAGATAACAAACTGGGGCAGAAGCACAAACATTCACGCCTCAAAATGACGTACAGAGATTTTACACGAATTTTTACGGTGAAGCACAGAAATCTGTTTCGGGACAACAACTTTCCCAAGCATTACTTCTCTCTCATTAGAGGTTACTCTTGGCACAAAAAGCAAATAAAAAGGATAAGGAGCGGTTATTACAGAGGTAATAACTTCCAAGACTCATCTAAAACTTTTGGTAATCTCCCAATAAGTACTTTTCTTTAACACCTTTAAGTTAGGCATGATAGTTTGAGAAGATGCTCACATAGGAAATATGAATTGAAGTAAAAGAGAGCATCAAGAAGCAAATTCAAAGCACATTTAAGTCTAACCCACTTCCTATGCATAGGAATATTGTAAAGAAACAAGTCATGAAAGCACAAAGCAACAAGCATAATTAAGCAAAACAAGTGCAACTCAAGACTTTCAACATAAAGAGGGGAAACTTAATATTGTTGAGACAGATAAAACCATGTTTCCCTCTCTCATAATAGCTTTCAGTAGCATCATGAATAAAATTAACAATATAACTATCAAATAAAACATTCTTATCATGAGCCACATGCATAAAAGAATTAATACTCTCCACATAAACATAGTCATTCTTATTAATTGTGGTGGGAGAAAATTCAACAAAATAGCTATCATTATTATTCTCATCACCATAATCAAATATAGGAGGCATATTGTAATCATAATTAATTTTCTCCTCAATAGTAGGTGGACTGATAATATCAAATTCATCATTGTAATCATCATATATTGGAGGTTTGGTATCATCATAAGCAATAGAATAGCTATCTTCCAAAGCTGGGGAACTAAAAAGATCATTTTCATCAAAACTAGCTTCCCCAAGCTTAGACTTTTCCATAGCATTAGCAATAATGGTGTCCAAAGAATTCATACTAACAACATTGTTATTAGCATGCAAATAAAGTTCCATAGGTTTTTTAATTTTCTCTTCAAACACTTCATGTCCTAACTCAAGATAAATACTATAAAGCTCTCTAATTTTTTTGTTGTTTTCCATTAAGCCTAGCTAGTGAAAACAAGAAACAAAAAGATAAAATTGCCGAATCTAAAGGAAATAACTTCGAGCACTCACACCAGAGGATGTGAGTACTTTTTACCTTACCTCCGCGGCAACGGCGCCAGAAAATAGGCGTTTGCCGTGGGAGGTTCTTCTTCTTTAATACTCCGGTGTGAATACCTTTTACCTTACCTCCTCGGCAACGGCGCCAGAAAATAGGCATTTGCCGTGGGAGGTTCTTCTTCTTTAATCCTCCGGTGTGAATACCTTTTACCTTACCTCCCTGGCAACGGCGCCAGAAAATAGCTTGATGTCTACGCACTTCTATTCTTGTAGACAGTTGTTGGGCCTCCAAGTGCAGAGGTTTGTAGAACATCAGCAAGTTTTCCCTTAAGTGGATCACCCAAGGTTTATCGAACTCAGGGAGGAAGTGGTCAAAGGTATCCCCTCTCAAGCAACCCTGCAATCAAGATACAAGAAGTCTCTTGTGTCCCCAACACACCCAATACACTTGTCAGGTGTATAGGCGCACTAGTTTGGCGAAGAGATAGTGAAATACAAGTGGTATTGATGATTGTAAGTGGTAACGGTGATAGAAGATAGCTTGATGGCATGGAAGATACTAAAGTAAAACTGAAATAAATATGGAAGCAAGCAAACATGTAATAGATCTAATTGCAAACGGTGTATCAATGCTTAGAAACAAGGCATAGGGATCATACTTTCACTAGTGAACACTCTCTCATAAATATCTTCTCTTTATGATACTACTCTTAACTACTCTCCGGTTGGACACTCTAATCGATGGTAGGGCTATAACAACACACCTCAAAGTTCATCTTTCCCATCTAGAAAACCCCACACTATCACCTTGAGCACTAGATGGTTCCAACAAACATCACAATTTCATAAAGACATCCAACTCCAAATATAACTCATAACAAGTATTTGTAATCTCTAGCCTAAGTGCCACCATGGTGAGTACGCTGTCACTTTCACACACATGGGGAGATCTGAGATTCATTAAAGCACTTGAGTAGCAGAATAGATCTATAGATTACAAGCTCATGATCACAATATGATCATGCATAGAGAGAGAGATGAACACATAGCTACCAGTAGAACCCTTAGCCTCGAGAGAGAACTACTCCCTCCTCATCATGGGAATCGGCAATGGTGATGGAGATAGCGGTGGCGATCGATGGAGATGGCTCCGGGGGCACTTCCCCGTCCCGGCAGGGTGCCAGAACAGAGACTTTGTGTCCCTCGAATATCCTTTTCAGTGGCGGCGGTGCTGTGGAACTTTTCGTGGCTGGAGGCTTGAAGATTTAGGGTTTATGCCTCGGGAGGCTTCTTATAGACCACAGGGCAGGCCGAGGGGGTGCCAGGGGCCACCACACCACCCCGTGGCGCGGGCCTAGCCTGCCCGCGCGGCCAGGTGGTGTGGCCGGCCTTTGGCCCCTCTCCGTCTCGTATTCTGGCACTTGATGACTTCCGGAAAAATAGCCACTTTGGCTTTTGTCCCGGCCAATTCTGAGAATATTCATTTTCTGACTTCCCTGGAACCAAAAACAGCAGAAAACAGGCAGCTAGCACTGTGGCTCTTGTTAATAGGTTAGTCCAAGAAATCATATGAAAAGTACTCCAAAGTTGGAAGAAAACACAAGAAAGTGGATAAAACCAAGCATGGAACATAAAAAATTATAGATACATTTGCAATGTATCACGCCTCCCGACCCTGCCTCTACAATGCTCGCATCCTCCGCTGCGCTGTGCAATTCTTCCCCGTCCCCTCTTCAACCTCTCGCACGTGCTGTTCCTATCACTAAACCCACTAATGAAGACGTCATGTGCACATGTGCAAAATCCGGATTTAAATTGCCTACTCAAAAATTAAATCTCAATGTTACTCCATCTATATCTCCCATTCCCAAATCTTATAAGTCAGCTCTTCTTGATCCCCACTGGACTTCTGCTATGCGAGATGAATTTTAAGCTCTTATAGATAATAAAACTTGGCAGCTCGTCCCTCATCCTCCTGGTGCAAATGTTGTTTCTGGTAAATGGGGTTTTCATCAAAAATTTCACTCCGACGGTTGTCTCTCTCGTTATAAAGCTCGTTGGATTTTTCGAGGCTTCTCTCAACAACACGGTCTTGATTACGATGAAACCTTTTCTCCTGTAGTTAAACCCAGCACAATTCGAACAGTTCTTAGTCTTGCAGTCACTTCCTCTTGGCCTATTCATCAACTTGACGTTAAAAATGCTTTCTTACATGGATCACTCAATGAAACTGTCTATTGCCAGCAACCTTTAGGATTCGAAGACTCCATTAATCCAAATCATGTTTGCCTCCTTAAAAAATCTCTATATGGTCTTAAACAAGCTTCTCGTGCATGGTTTCAACGTTTCTCTACCTTTATTCTCACTATCGGATTTCATCCTTCACCCTCAGATTCCTCTCTTTTTGTTTATCACAACAACTCTCAAACTGCCTATCTTCTCTTATATGTCGATGATATAATTTTAATAGCTTCTTCTCAACAATTTCTTGATCACATCATCTCTTTACTACGATCTGAGTTCTCCATGACTGATCTTGGACTTCTCCATCACTTTTTAGGAATAGCTGTCACTCGTGATTCTCATGGTTTATTTCTTTCACAACGTCAATATATTTTAGATCTCCTCACTAAATCTAGCATGCTTGACTATCAACCTTCTAAAACTCCTGTAGACACTACAACTAAGCTTTCTTCTTCTGGTGATGTCTTCTCTGATGCCACTCTTTATCGTAGTATAACTGGTGCTTTAGAATATCTTACTCTTACTCACCTAGAAATTTCCTTTGATGTCCAACAAGCCTGTCTATATATGCATGATCCTCGAGTTCCCCATTATAATCATGTCAAACGTGTCCTTCGCTATCTCAAAGGTACCTTAGACCATGGTCTGCACATTTATTCATCATCTCCACACACTTTGACTGCATACTCCGATGCCGACTGGGCTGGTTGCCCGGATACTCGTCGATCCACATCCGGATACTGTGTTTTTCTTGGTAACAACTTGATTTCATGGTCTTTGAAATGGCAGGTTATAGTTTCGCGTTCGTCTGTAGAGGCTGAGTACCGTGCAGTGGCACATGCTGTCGCCGAAACGGTTTGGTTGCGTCAGCTTCTCTCGGATCTCTGTTGTCCTGTCCAGCAGGCTACTATGGTTTATTGTGATAACATTTCCGCTGTTAATATGTCCAGCAATCCTGTACAGCATCGACGGACCAAGCATATCGAGATTGACATACATTTCATTCGGGAGAAGGTGGCTCTTGGACAAGTTCGAGTTCTACATGTTCCTACTACTACGCAGTTTGCAGACATCTTCACCAAGGGGCTGCCTACATCATCGTTTACCGACATTCGTTCAGTCTCAACGTTGGTGAACCCCACGTTGACACTGCGGGGGGATGTTAGAATAAGAGTCCGTTACGACTTGTTTTAGAGTTTGCTTGTAATTCAAGTTAGGGTTACCCGTCGGCCCCTCATATATACCCCTTATAATCTCCAAACTATGCAATCAATCAAGAGACAAATATTATTTTACAATTTGAAAGCCTATTTTTTTAAGGTGGGCTTCTAGGAGAAGTTGGGGAGGGCACTTCCTGGAGAAGCCCTCCCAGAAGTCGAAAAGAAGTGGGCCTTAAACCTAGCCCCCTCCTCCGGTTCCTCCCAAGCTGTTGTAGGTGGATTCCACGGGGCAAACCCCATGCGGTGGTCGGCTTAGGCGGAACTTTTGCCCATCATAGTGTGGGGCTCTCGTCACATCAATGAAGCGAACCAAGCTCAAGCGGGCGTTGATGTCTACGCACATCTATTCTTGTAGACAGTTGTTGGGCCTCCAAGTGCAGAGGTTTGTAGAACAGCAGCAAGTTTTCCCTTAAGTGGATCACCCAAGGTTTATCGAACTTAGGGAGGAAGTGGTCAAAGTTCCCTCTCAAACAACCCTACAATCAAGATACAAGAAGTCTCTTGTGTCCCCAACACACCCAATACACTTGTCAGGTGTATAGGTGCACTAGTTCGGCAAAGAGATAGTGAAATACAAGTGGTATGGATAATTATAAGTGGTAACGGTGATAGAAAGTAGCTTGATGGCGTGGAAAAGACTAAAAGAAAACTGAAATAAAGATGGAAGCAAGCAAACATGTAACAGATCTAATTGCAAACGGTGTATCAATGCTTAGAAACAAGGCCTAGGGATCATACTTTCACTAGTGAACACTCTCATATAAATATATTATCTTCATGATACTACTCTTAACTACTCTCCGGTTGGACACTCTAATCCATGGTAGGGCTATAACAGCACACCTCAAAGTAAGCCTTTCCCATCTAGAAAACCCCACACTGTCACCTTGAGTACTAGATGAGTCCAACAAACACCACAATTTCATAGAGAAATCCAACTCCAAATATAACTCATAACAAGTATTTGTAATATCTAGCCTAAGTGCCACCATGGTGAGCACGCTGTCACTTTCACACACATGGGGAGAGCAGAGATCTATTAAAGCACTTGAGTAGCAAGGTAGATCTACTAGATTACAAAGCTCATGATCACAATATGATCATGCATAGAGAGAGAGATGAACACATAGCTACCGGTAGAACCCTTAGCCTCGAGAGAGAACTACTCCCTCCTCATCATGGGAATCAGCAATGGTGATGGAGATGGTGGTGGAGATCGATGGAGATGGCCCCGGGGGCACTTCCCCGTCCCGGCAGGGTGCCGGAACAGAGACTTTCTGTCCCCCGAATCTCCCCTTCGGTGGCGGCGGCGCTGCGGAACTTTTCGTGGATTTTCGATTCACGATCTAGGGTTTATGCCTCGGGAGGCTTCTTATAGGCCAGAGGGCAAGGTCAGTGGGCGGCCAGGGGGCCCACACCACCTGGTGGCGCAGCCAGGGCTAGCCCGCGCCACCATATGGTGTGGCCAGGCCCTGGCCCTCCTCCGTCTCTGCTTCGGGCTCCGTGAGTCTTCCGATAAAATAGGAACTTTGGCTTTTGTCCTGTCCAATTCCAAGAATATTGATTTTCTGACTTTCCTAGAACCAAAAACAGCAGAAAACAGGCAACTGGCACTGTGGCTCTTGTTAATAGGTTAGTCCAAGAAATCATATGAAAAGTACTCCAAAGTTGGAACAAAACACAAGAAAGTAGATAAAACCAAGCATGGAACATCAAAAATTATAGATACATTTGCAATGTATCAACATCCCCAAGCTTAACTCCTGCTCGTCCTCGAGTAGGTAAGTGATAAAAAAAAGAATAATTTTGAGGTGACATGCACCATCATAAACTTGATCAAAGTATTTGTAAAACATTCAAAGCTGGGATCATAGTACTTCAATCATAACATGAAAGACGAAGTTCTAGCAATAAGACAAAGAAACTATGATGCAACATGAAAAGGCACAAACAAAAGATTCATGAATAACAAGGCTTTGCAAGACGTTTGTTTGTTTCACATAAAGAAAACATAGCATAATAGTATTCAGCTTGTCCCTCATAGAGTAGCAAATATAAATGCATAGAACACCTTCAAAGTTCATAAGAGTGACTAGATACAAATAGTTTAAAACAAGCAATATGAAGTATGCATCAATCAACTAGTCTTGGGACAATGCACATAGAACTAAGAATGACCACTATGCTCTCAAAGTAGGTGCATAAAGATAGAAGGTGGAGACTCAACATAAAAGTAAAAGAAAGGCTTTCATAGAAGAAAGTAGGGATTCAAGTTTCATAAAGAGCTTCCAAAAATTATGGTACTTATTAGCTTTCAGCTCTCATTGCCCCTATCATAAGCATCTTGAAGGTGATTAAGATTAAAGTGAACAAACTATGGTGTACATGCTTGACGAAGTATAAGTTAGAAATCTCATGTCCCTTGAATACGAGGGCCGCTCCTCATGCTACTAAAGTTTAGTCACCGATAAGTTCTTGTCATCGTAAGTACATGTGTATCATAGAGAACCGCCAACGAGGTACCCCTTTCCCGATGATACGGAAGAATCCCCATATCAAAATGACAAGGCAAGCAGACAACGAGCATCTCAACAATCTTCTTATTTACCATGGGAATATGGTGCTTTTTTCTCTCTTTCCTCTTTTCATAATCTTTTTTTTCTTTTTCTCTTTTTTCTCAATAGGACTTCTTTTTTTTATAAGAAGAATGCTTCATAGACAGCTCATTATGGTTACGCTGCAGGTTTCCACCATATCAGCATGGATTAGACCATCAGCCCAGGCGTTTCTCTAACACATATACATAACTCTATGGACTTACAAGCTTCCCTTTCATTTCACACCGACGACATCCATATACAAAAGAGCATGATATCAACTAGGTACAAGTACCAAGTGCAATGTTGAAAGCGTTCCCCATGAAAGCATGGTCCTGCTAATTCCCAACAAATAAGTGCAAGCATATACAACATAGAAGACACAATGGTTCAAGTTTATTAAGGGCAAGTAAAGTAAAGTGTGCCATCAAGTTCATGAGAGCTTTAATCACTAGTTTTCTCATAACAAGTGGAAGGTAAACAAAAGCATGAATGTACTTGGAATAGCATAAGCTAATAGGTAGGTATGGTGGACTCTTTGGAATAACTTGGTTTAGGGAGTTGGATGCATGAGTGGAACTCATACTTGGTTGTGGAGGCTAGCAAAATACTGGGAGCGACAAACTAAGAGAGCAATAATGGCCATAATCATGCAGAGCGACAAAACATCATTAATCAAAGCATAAAGTGACACTACAAGTTGAAAACTAAAGGATCATAAAGGCTATGGTGACTTGAGATAGTCATAACATGGTGTGAGCATGTGCCAAGTCAACCCAAATAAAGCATCAAGGAGAATACCACTATACTATGCTTTAATATGCTAAAACAACACATGATTCATCCAAGGCACATTAAGCAATCTCAATTGTTTATAACAAGTCATGCTACAGCAAAGAATACTAAGCATAAAGCCAAAACAATATCAAGAATGGCATGATAGAGCATATGCCATAGTCAAAAAGAAGCTCTCTTTACCACATAATTATGAACTTTACGACTCTTTTCCAAACCAAACCAAACTATTTAAAAACCAATGCATGAAAGAGGGGGTCCAACCAATTTATTCAGAAAACTAAGAAAACCAAGCAAATGAAAACCAAAACGAAAAATGAAAAAGAAGACGCTCCAAGAATAACACAACTATGCATGAAACAATAAAAATGAAGCGTTTGGAAGAAACCTGGGATTTTTATTGATGAAGAAGGGGATGCCTTGGGCATACCCAAGCTTTGATGCTTGTACTTCTTGGATATTTCTTGGGGTGACATGCGTGGCATCCCCAAGCTTGAGCTTTAGTCCATCCTTCATCTCATTACTCATTCCTTCCATACACCTGAAATTTTTCCTTCATACAAAACTTCACACAATCTCATTAGCAACATTAGTGCACTCAAGATAAATAAGTCTCAAGGTTCAGTTATAACACCAAATAAACTTTCATTAGAACATTAGCTACTGTAGAACTTCCCTCAAAAAGCTCAATTTCCCAAAAGAACTCAAGAAGGAACCAACAAGAAGCAAATGCAGAAAATGGCAGAAATCTGTCAAAACAGACCAGCAGGTAAAGACGAATTTTTTCGAAGATCTTCTGTTGCTCAAATCAAAAAGTGTTGAACTAACGAAAGTTAGATAACAACCTGGGGCAGAAGCAAAAACAATTACAGCTCAATCCGACGTACACAGCTCTCTCGGGAATTTTTACGGTGAAGCACAGAAATCTATTTCGGGACAGCAACTTTCCCAATCATTACTTCTCTCTCATTAGAGGTTATCCTTGGCACAAAAAAACAAAAAAAGGATAAGGAGCGGTTATTACTGAGGTAATAACTTCCAAGACTCAACTAAAACTTTTGGGTTATCTCCCAATAAGTAATTTTCTTTAACGCCTTTAAGTTAGACATGATAGTTTGAGAAGATGCTCACATAAGAAATATGAATTGAAGTAGAAGAGAGCATCAAGAAGCAAATTTAAAGCACATTTAAGTCTAAACCACTTCCTATGCATAGGAATCTTGTAAAGAAACAAGTCATGAAAGCACAAAGCAACAAGCATAGTAAAGCAAAACAAGTGCAACTTCAAGACTTTCAACATAAAGAGGGGAAACTTAATATTGTTGAGATACATAAAACCATGCTTCCCTCTCTCATAATAACTTTCAGTAGCATCATGAATAAAATTAACAATATAACTATCACATAAAACATTCTTATCATAAGCCACATGCTTAAAAGAATTAATACTCTCCACATAAACATAGTCATTCTTATTAACTGTAGTGGGAGCAAATTCAACAAAATAGCTATCATTATTATTCTCATCACCATAATCATCAAATATAGGAGGCATATTGTAATCATAATTATTTTTCTCCTCAATAGTAGGTGTACTGAAAATATCATATTCATCATTGTAATCATCGTATATTGGAGGTTTGGTATCATCATAAGCAATAGAATAGCTATCTTCCAAAGTTGGGGAACTAAAAAGATCATTTTCATAAAAACTAGCTTCCCCAAGCTTAGACTTTTCCATAGCATTAGCAATAATGGTGTCTAGAGAATTCATACTAACAACATTGCTATTAGCATGCAAATAAAGTTCCATAGGTTTTTTAATTTTCTCTTCAAACACTTCATGTCCTAACTCAAGATAAATACTATAAAGCTCTCTAATTTTCTTGTTGTTTTCCATTAAGCCTAACTAGTGAAAACAAGAAACAAAAAGACAAAATTGCAGAATCTAAAGGAAATAACTTCGAGCACTCACACCGGAGGATGTGAGTACCTTTTACCTTACCTCCCCGGCAACGACGCTAGAAAATAGGTGTTTGCCGTGGGAGGTTCTTCTTCTTTAATCCTCCGGTGTGAATACCTTTTAGCTTTCCTCCCCGGCAATGGTGCCAGAAAATAGCTTGATGTCTATGCACTTCTATTTTTGTAGACAGTTGTTGGGCCTCCAAGTGCAGAGGTTTGTAGAACAGCAGCAAGTTTTCCCTTAAGTGGATCACCCAAGGTTTATCAAACTCAGGGAGGAAGTGGTCAAAGGTATTCCCTCTCAAACAACCCTACAATCAAGATACAAGAAGTCTCTTGTGTCAACACACCCAATACACTTGTCAGGTGTATAGGTGCACTAGTTCGGCAAAGAGATAGTGAAATACAAGTGGTATAGATAATTATAAGTGGTAACGGTGATAGAAAGTAGCTTGATGGCGTGGAAAAGACTAAAAGCAAACTGAAATAAAGATGGAAGCAAGCAAACATGTAACAGATCTAATTGCAAACGGTGTATCAATGCTTAGAAACAAGGTCTAGGGATCATACTTTCACTAGTGAACACTCTCATATAAATATATTATGTTCATGATACTACTCTTGACTACTCTCCGGTTGGACACTCTAATCCATGGTAGAGCTATAAAAGCACACCTCAAAGTAAGCCTTTCCCATCTAGAAAACCCCACACTGTCACCTTGAGTACTAGATGAGTCCAACAAACACCACAATTTCATAGAGAAATCCAACTCCAAATATAACTCATAACAAGTATTTGTAATCTCTAGCCTAAGTGCCACCATGGTGAGCACGCTATCACTTTCACACACATGGGGAGAGCAGAGATCTATTAAAGCACTTGAGTAGCAAGGTAGATCTACTAGATTACAAAGCTCATGATCACAATATGATCATGCATAGAGAGAGAGATGAACACATAGCTACCGGTAGAACCCTTAGCCTCGAGAGAGAACTACTCCCTCCTCATCATGGGAATCAACAATGGTGATGGAGATGGTGGTGGATATCTATGGAGATGGCTTCGGGGGCACTTCCCCATCCCGGCAGGGTGCCGGAACAGAGACTTTCTGTTCCCCGAATCTCCCCTTCGGTGGCAGCGGCGCTGCGGAACTTTTCGTGGATTTCTGATTCACGATCTAGGGTTTATGCCTTGGGAGGCTTCTTATAGGCTAGAGGGCAAGGTCGTTGGGCGGCCAGGGGGCCCACACCACCTGGTGGCACGGCCAGGGCTAGCCCGCGCCACCATATGGTGTGGCCAGGCCCTGGCCCTCGTCCATCTCTGCTTCGGGCTCCGTGAGTCTTCCAGTAAAATAGGAACTTTGGCTTTTGTCCCGTCCAATTCCGAGAATATTGATTTTCTGACTTTCCTAGAACCAAAAACAGCAGAAAACAGGCAACTGGCACTGTGGCTCTTGTAATAGGTTAGTCCAAGAAATCATATGAAAATTACTCCAAAGTTGGAACAAAACACAAGAAAGTAGATAAAACCAAGCATGGAACATCAAAATTATAGATACATTTGCAATGTATCAGGCGTCACATCAGATTTGTGTCGGGACGGCAACCCTGGGCTGTGGTGGTGACGACCAACAAGGTGAGGAGGCTCTTCGGCGGCAACAGATACAACGCATGGGGCAACCAACCTCGCCTCCGGTCATGTAGAGGGCTAGCGGCGACCTTCGTCTTTGTCGGAACCGGAGAAGGTGACATATCTCCCAATATATGAAGCCCGAGCGGTAGGGGCTAGCTAGCTGGTGGTTGTTTCTATCGGCTGATGGAAGAGACGACATGAAGGCTAACCTAGCAGATGAGTGGTGTGCCTATGGTGGTGACATCCAACATGGGCTCCTAGGTGATGCGGCTTGGAATGGATTGATGAGGATGATGGGATGCCGATGTTGCTCCGACAAGGTATGTGCATAGTTGGGTGTGGTTTTGGTGGCTGATGTGTGTCGATGATGTTTTCTACATAGGTGGAGTTTCTTCGGATGAAAGTCCTACTTGACATATGTTGATGTCGGTGATGACAACACTTTTGGTTTTCATTTGCCTTGTTGTGGGCGTGATGACCCACAAGTGTAGGGGATGAATTATAGTACCTTTCGATAAGTAATGAATGTTGAACCCATGAGGAGATGAAGGTAAGGCCTCTCACTGTTGAACGATGCAGAAGAGTCATTCTACTTAGTCAAGGTGGCTTCATCAATCTTCTTGAATTGGTCCTTGTACTCATAGTTTTGGTTCTCAACATCCCACACAAGGGCTTGGAACCTATCTAACTGTGAGAGACTTTGGGCATACTTATCTTCTAGATCTCCTTCATCCTCTCCTCATAGGCTTTGACCTTCTTCTCTAACTCAAAATTCATATGGTGATGAGCCTCACGACTACATTCCACTACATTCTACAATGCTACCATACTTGAAGGTGGTGTCCTCAAGTTTCTCTATCCTCTCCACATTGTCACCAATAGATTTGGGTGCCTTCGCCTCTTCCAAAAGTATCACTACATACTTGAACATTGAAATATTCAATAGAGCCATCATGGAACTCTTGTAGTGGTTAACTGCGCTTTCCTCCTTCATCTCATCACTTTTCTATCGGGATCCAAATCTTTTCATGTTAGAATCTGGAATGCAAGACCTCGAAAACAATGTTCATCTTAAAAGACTCAATGTGAGATTAAATCGACATGGAAGGGCATATATTAAGGGTTTTTAGGTAAGTACGGAGACCCGTATACATAACGGAGGCAGAACGGAGTCTACAGTGTGGATATACCCTCCATGGAGCAACAAGATCACTTGCGCGCACCATGGGTTAGATCTCCCCGTTGACACTCTATTTTGTCTGAATCTTTCACGACACTGTGTTATTTTCCATAAAAATGGTTTCCTGATATTTTCATAATTTCCCGGTAAGGTTACGTACCTGAAACTTACCTTTTATTGATTTTAGAGTTTCTGTAGTGATGTTTCAAAGTAATTTCTTCTCTGGGGATCCGAAGATCAATCTCTTCCATGTTACCAACAAAATTTTGTCATGTAATATATTTGTTAAGATGTTGTCCATTGAGCACATGAGGCTTACCCTTTATATCTCCACGAAGTTGAATGGCTCTCAAAAGATGGACCTCTTGAATAACCAATGGCCCCAACCATTTCAACACTAATTTTCTTACAGAAAACTGGAAACCGGAGTAAAAACAACTAGATGATACCCCGTGCTTTGCTGCGGGATATTGGCGTAAATAAGACAGTTGCACCCTCTAAAGATAATCAACATGAAACAAATGACATGAATGTCACTTTTAGGTTGGATGTGTGCTATATATTAAGAGGGCAAAAAACACTCTATGTTAACTAAAACACATTTTTATCCAACTATACATTTTACGACGTCACAATTTGAGATCCAAAAGTGAAAACAACAAAACATATTTGAGAAAGTGGAAACATAACATAATAATAATATAAGAAATGGTACCATGCTCAAGGCATCAAGGGTCATTCCTCGTAGAGCAATAGCTTGCATGTGTATAAGTGTGTGATTTTGTTATAAAATTTCTTACAGAACAAAGTAGTTACAATTTGCAATGTGAACCCGTCAAAAAAAATATGCCAGATTACTCATTTAAGATGTACACATGTAAGTGTGCCAAATTTGTTTTTGCTAAGAAACACCTTTGGAAGTTTGCACTAAGTGTACATCGACATTGTTCTCCTCACACTGCTCTCCTACATGTTTTTATCTTCAATATACGAAACCAAGAAAAAACACCATGTACAACCAATTTCACCTTTTCAATTTATGCAAACTCCATCTATAGACCCTTATTGTACTCTAGAATAGAAAATGAAAATAGACAGTAGAAGATTGCTGAAAAAATGAACAACAAAATCTAGAGTACTAAGATCTTACAATATCTGAGCGGCTGAGTCATACAGATATAATGCACATCGAACTTATAGAATCTTAGAGGCTAGTCATACACACTTAATGCGCGTCTGGCTGTAACTTGTAGTCTTGTACCATACTTTAGGAGAATCAACCAATCTCACAAAAGCATAAGGAACTTATCATTCAACATGCTAATGATCACTTTCAGCAGAAGAACATGAAAGTGTAAAATAATGCATCTAGGAAATAAAGATTGATCATGAGCAATTTCCTCAAACATGTAAATGGGAAAGATACTTACCTAAAAGAAGGCACCCATGTGAAAGAAGATGTTCAACAATTAATTTAAGGCAAAAAATGTCCAAGAGGCATTTATATTGACATGCACCAGTAAGTAATGGTATTTACGTATGAAAACAACTCATCAGGATAAAAAATTAGAATGATTGATTCCATAAGATGGATAGCGGCCATATTGAGATTCAACATCGCAAACATGCGTGTTACATCTAACTGTGTAAGAGCATAGAACATTTGAAATCAGATTAGACTTGTGTAAGGTTTTATTGTGAGGAATCTGAGATAAAATGTGAGAACAGATCAACCCCAAACTGTCCATAACATTTAACAACCACAACCGTCGCTGACCGCTGAGGTTTAGTCCAGCTGGAAAAAAATTCACAGGGAGAAACATACTTACTATACGGTCTTCTAGTTAATCTTGATCTATAGTTTCAGAGTACATCTCAAGAACTGAGCATGGAGGAATATACTTCTCGTAATCAATATCTGGAGTTCTTGATCTTCACAGATGAAAATACCAATAAATCAAAACAGGGGAGAGATGGGAATTCTGGCTTCCAACTCAAAATACCTCTAAGTACTAACCACTCCATCAATAGTCAACATACAGGTAGATGGAGGAGGGAAGACACCCTGGTGGAACAATGACCGTGAAGGCGAGGCAACGGCCGATTCACGCTGGGGAAGTAGAAGTGATTGGGATGAGGATGGTATTCATCATATGTGGATATAGTGGGCTGACATATAGGTAGGAGAAAAGAAGATGCAGAGAAGGGGAAGCTGCATGTGTGAAATGGGAATTGAAATGGGAGAAGTTAACATAAATTTCAGTATAACTCCCTCCATCAATTCCTGTGCAGTTAATTCTCGTGGAGAAGATCCTAGAGAAGAGAGAAGGGGATGTGTCATTGGTTGTTACCTCATTGAATATGATTTTTTTTCTCTAGAAACATCCATTGCTTTCTTCACCCATCCAGTCTCGATATGGTTTTGCGAGCCCAAGCATATACTTACATGACACATTCGTCGACCAGCCCACGTACGGAGAATTGGTTGATGATTGGGCTTGCCCACGTTTGAAGCGTTGGTTGGTGCCGGAATGGATTGATTCTCGAAGGAAGGAGCGACATGGCCTGAACGATCGTACGAGGTGGGAAAAAGGGGTGACGTGGTTATACGTTGCTAACGTATCTATAATTTTTTATGTTCCATGCTTGGTTTTTATCTACTTTCTTATGTCTTTTCCACACTTTAGAATACTTTTTATACACTTTCTTGGACTAACCTATTAACAAGATGCCACAGTGCCAGTTGCCTGTTTTCTGCTGTTTTTGGTTCGAGGAAAGTCAGAAAATGAATATTCTCGGAATTGGACGGGACAAAAGCCAAAGTCAGTTTTTCACCGAGGGGGACACGTAGCCAGAATACGAGACGGAGAGGGGCCAGAGGGCCGCCACACCACTTGGCCGTGCAGCCTGGCTTGGCCCACGCCAGGGGGTGGTGTGGCCGCCTAGGGCATCCCCTCGGCCTCCCGTTTTGCCTATAAGATGCCTCCAATACAGAAACCCTAAGGACTCGATCAAAATTCCATGAAAGAGTATGTAGCCGCCATCATCTCCATCCCTAGATCGGGAGGGATCTGAAGCTCTTCCCGGCACCTTGTCGGAGGGGAGAATTCACCCTGGAGGCCTTCTTCATCACCATGCAAGCCTCTAGTGTGATGCGTGAGTAGTTCATCCTTGGACTACGGGTCCATGTAGTAGCTAGATGGTTGGTTCTTCTCCTTTGTGCTATCATGTCTAGATCTTGTGAGCTCCGTTCATGATCAAGATCATCTATTTATAATCCTACATGTTGTGTTTGCGGGGATATGATGGATATTGAGATGCTATTTTAGATTGATTCTATCATGTCTTTGTTATTTGTGATCTTGCATGCTCTCCGTTATTAGTAGATATCTTGGCCGAGTAGATGCTAGCAACTCCAAGAGGGAGTATTTATGCTCGATAGTGGGTTCATGCCTCTAATAATCTGGGAAAGTGACAGAAATCTCTAAGGTACTAGATGTGATGTTGTTACTAGGGAGAAAACAACAATCCTTTGTTCATAGAACAATCGTATTGTTTACTTTACACGCAATGCGTAATGAAATTATTTGTTGCCTGCAACTTAATACTAGAGGGGGTTCAGATGATAACCTGAAGGTGGATTATTAGTCATAGATGCAGTTGGATTACAGTCTATGTATAATGTTGTAATGCCCAATCAAATCTAATATGAGTCAAGATGATTAGTATATGCATGTATGCTTTCTCAATGTTTGTCAATTGCCCCATTGTAATTTGTTCACCCAACATGTCATCTATCTTAAAGAGAGCCACCATTAGTGAACTATGGACCCCAATCCTTTCTTTTACAATCAAGCTACAATTGTTTACTTCTTTCTGTTTACTTTCTGCAAGATTTTACTTTCTTCCACACAATACGTTTAATCCTTTGTTTTCAGCAAAACCGGTGAGATTGACAACATCACTGTAAGTTAGGGGCAAAGTTCTGTGGTTGTGTTGTGCAGGATTCCAAGTTGGCAACAACACCTTGGAGGTGTTTCCTTGCTCCTACTGGTTCGATAACCTTGGTTTCATAACTGAGGGAAACTTGCTGTTGTGCTCATCATACCTTCCTCTTGGGGTTCCCCAACGAGCTCGAGATATCTTGAGCCATCAAGCTCTTTTATGGCGTCGTTGCCAGGGAGTCAAGGACATATTCACAAGGGGAGTCCCTCATAACCAATATCTTTACTTTGTTTTATTTGTTTTGTTTAGTTTATTCTTGCTTTGTTTGCTTGTTTCTTTATAAAAAAACAAAAAAAATAGTTTTACAAGTTTGCTTTCTTTATTAAAAACACAAAAAATGACTACTATTGAAAATACTAAGTTGTGTGACTTCACTAGCACCAACAACAATGATTTCATGTGCACACCTATTGCTCCACCTGTTCCTGAAGCTACTTTCTTTGAAATTAAACCTACTTTACTCAATCTTGTTATGAGAGAACAATTTTGTGGTATTGGTAATGAAGATGTTGTTGCTCATCTAAATAACTTTGTTGAACTTTGTGAGATGCAAAAGCATAGGGATATAGATGGAGATATTATTAAGCTTAAACTGTTGCCTTTCTCTTTGAGAGGAAAAGCTAAAGAATGGTTGCAATCCCTAACTAGAAATAGTATTGATTCTTGGACTAAATGCAAAGATGCTTTCATTGGAAAATACTATCCTCCTGCTAAGATTATATCTATGAGAAGTGAAATAATGAAGTTTAAACAATCTGATAATGAACATGTTGCTCAAGCTTGGGAAATAATGAAATATTTGGTAAAGAATTCTCCCACTCATGGACTGACTGCTTAGATGATTATCCAAACCTTTTATGCAGGATTTAACTATTCTTCAAGAAATCTATTGGATTTTGCCGCTGGAGGTACCTTTATGACCATTACTTTGGGTGATGCAACGAAGCTTCTGGATAATATGATGGTTAACTTTTCTGAATGGCACATTGAAAGAGCTCCACAAGGTAAGAAGGTAAATTCTGTTGAAGAAACCTCCTCCTTGAGTGATCAAATTGATGTTATTATGTCTATGCTTGTTAATGGGAAAGCTCATATTGATCCAAATCATGTTCCCTTAGCCTCTTTGGTTGCTCAAGAAGATCAAGTTGATGTGAACTTTATAAGAAATAATAATTTTAGCAACAATGCCTACAAGAATAATTTTGGTAATAATAATTATAGGCCATATCTGTTGGAAATATGCCCTAGAGACAAATAGTAGTAAGGACTATTATCATATTTCATATAGTTTATGATTAAGTTTTATATCATGCTATAACTGTATTGAGTGGAAACATCAATACACGTGTGATATACAAACAACCAGGGGTTCCTAGTGAAACTCTAGTCACTGGTTCATTGGTCAACAAATGATCATGTTTCCTGATCATGTGGCATTTATGCCAGTTGGAAATGAGGTCATCTCATTCTGAGAATGAGATGATGAACCAATACCCAACCTAAACATCGTGACCCGATCATGTCACAAAGTTCAAGTTATGATGATTAGAAATGGATCCTCGTAGACTATTCCTTAGACCGTGAGGCTATATCAATCACTGTCTCCCGAGAGTGCTTAGATATCATCAAACACGATCTGGTAATACGGTGGTTATAAAGGTGTGTTCAGGTATTCAGAGGAAACCATAGAGGCAATATATGTCAAGAGCAGGATTTGTCCGTCCATGTGACGGGAAGATACTCAAGGGCCCACTCAGAGAGGTTATATCCAATAGATGCGTAGCAAGTGATTTGATCATAGGGATATCACTTGTCGAAACGAGTCAAGTAGCATTATTCAGTAACGAGATTGAACACGACATGCTGATGTCATTGATCAGATCTCGGGCAATGCAAGTATCGAGAGACAAAGGGAATAAGACACGACTGTCCCGGTTCAAACAACAAAAGATCTTCGTGGAACGCACAGGGGTCACATGGCCATCCAGGTCCCTCTGTCGATCATTGGTGCGAGAGTGTCCCGACCATGTCTGGAGTATTCCCGAACCGTGGGGTATCATGCTTAAGGGCTTGATGATGCTTAGAGAGTGTTTATAGGATCAGTAGATCGTCGAAGATTAGTAGGGAGAAAACCGGAAGGGTTTCGGTAAGTCTAGAGGATGTCTGGAGTGGAGGTGGAAGGTGTTCCATGGCCATGGAGATTGAATAATGTGTGAATGAATGTTAAATGTTGATTTAATCATTTATTCATAATTATTTAATAAAGAGAAAATCAATTAAAATGGTCAAAGGCTTAATGGGCAAATTTCCGGAGGGAGAGGGCCCATTAGGGGAAAGGAGAGAGGGAGAAGGGGCAAGAGGGCTGGCCGGCTGGGCCTAGCCCCTCGCGCGGGGCCCACTGGGGTGGCCGACGGCCACCCCTCCCCCTCCTCTCCTTTAGTCCCACCCCGGGACTTTGAGGGAGGTAGTACCTCCCCTCCCCCTATATATAGTGGGGGTATTTGGCCAAATTAAACACACCAATAATCAATAAAGGTCTTCTCACTTTTGGGAGGACCTCCAGTTGATATTTTCTCTCTCCCCCTCTCTCTCTCTCGTGACCGTGGTCCCAAGTCTGGACTGCGCGAACGAGAGACATCTTCACCGCGGAGCACCGTCGCGCTGCGGGATTCGGATCCGGGAGCTCTACTTTCACAACTGCTGCTGGATCGGGGAAGGGGGAGTCATCGTCGGGCACCGATCATGTATAACTGCCCACGAGGTGTCGCACTTGAGGCACTCAAGTCGTTGGATCCAAGGAGCGCAAGGACTTCATCACGACTTTGAGGTCGGCTTCGGCTCGTCTACATCAACCACGCTCTCCTGAGCGTTGACAATGCTTTTCGGTCTTCAAGGGTAAGTTCGCGAAAAGCCCCTCCTGTTACTATATTACTAATAGATAGGTCCTGGCAGCTTCAGGGGTTCAGGGGCGTAGGATAAAATTTATTGTTTTCATACGTGATGTCTACGCACTTCTATTCTTGTAGACAGTTGTTGGGCCTCCAAGTGCAGAGGTTTGTAGAACATCAGCAAGTTTTCCCTTAAGTGGATCACCCAAGGTTTATCAAACTCAGGGAGGAAGTGGTCAAAGGTATCCCCTCTCAAGCAACCCTGCAATCTAGATACAAGAAGTCTCTTGTGTCCCCAACACACCCAATACACTTGTCAGGTGTATAGGTGCACTAGTTTGGCGAAGAGATAGTGAAATACAAGTGGTATGGATAATTATAAGTGGTAACAGGGGTAGAAAATAGCTTGGTGGCGTGGAAAAGACTAAAGTAAAACTGAAATAAAGATGGAAGCAAGTAAACATGTAACATATCTAATTGCAAACGGTGTATCAATGCTTAGAAACAAGGCCTAGGGATCATACTTTCACTAGTGAACACTCTCATATAAATATATTCCTCTTTATGATACTACACTGAACTACTCTCCGGTTGGACACTCTAATCCATGGTAGGGCTATAACAGCACACCTCAAAGTAATCCTTCCCAATCTAGAAAACCCCACACTGTCACCTTGAGCACTAGATGAGTCCAACAAACACCACAATTTCATAAAGACATCCAACTCCAAATATAACTCATAACAAGTATTTGTAATCTCTAGCATAAGTGCCACCATGGTGTGCACACTGTCAACTTCACACACATGGGGAGAGCAGAGATCTATTAAAGCACTTGAGTAGCAAGGTAGATCTACTTGATTACAAAGCTCATGATCACAATATGATCATGCATAGAAAGAGAGATGAACACATAGCTACCGGTAGAACCCTTAGCCTCGAGAAAGAACTACTCCCTCCTCATCATGGGAATCAGCAACGTCGATGGAGATGGTGGTGGAGATTGATGGAGATGGCTCCAGGGCCGGTGTGGCCACCCTTAGCCTCGGGAGGCATCTTATAGGCCATAGGGCAAGGTAGGTGGCCGGCCAGGGGGGCCACACCATGCCCTGGCACGGCCTGGGGGTACCCGCGCCTAGGGGGGGTGGCCACCCTGTGGCCCCTCTCCGACTCTCCTTCTGGCTCTGTGAGTCTTCCGGGAAAATAGGAACTTTGGCTTTTGTCCCGTCCAATTCCGAGAATATTCATTTTCTAACTTTCCTGGAACCAAAAACAGCAGAAAACAGGCAACTAGCATTATGGCATCTTGTTAATAGGTTAGTCCAAGAAATCATATGAAATTACTCCAAAGTGTGGACAAAACATAAGAAAGTAGATAAAACCAAGCATGGAACATCAAAAATTATAGATACATTTGCAATGTATCAATACGCGGAACCCCTACAGTGGTATCGGATCCAGATCTATGCGTAGTAATGCTAGTATGGGTAGAACACACGAGATGTAGCGTGTGGGCGTTGATCTTTTAGTTGTTACCCTCCCACATGTACTTGTGTATACCGCAGTAATGCTTGATGAAGCGGCCCCCAATCGACTTTACGCGTTCATTCGCGAGACTGTTCCACGCTTGACATACGGCTTGTACAGTATAAAGTGGCTTAGGGGGGTGTCTGTATCTCTCGCATTAGTTGGTATACCATTTGCAACGGAGGGCCCCGAAAGGGGTGTAGTAGAGACAACTACTTGATCCGCGTTGTACTGAAAGTTCATAGGTAAGAACGGTTCTTGTGCGAAAGCCCATTCAGCCACGTAAAACATGCAAAGATAAAATAGAGGCGTCTAACTTTGTTTTGCAGGGGGCGTTGCTTTGTGATATGATGTGGCAAAGGTAAAGTGATTACCTTTTGTTACATAGTAGTAGATAGTCACGGAGATGACAAACTACCACGCTGGAGTGACACCGGTACCCTGGTGTCTACGGTGCCGGAACCCTAGCGCCGGAACCCGGTGACGGCGGATGGAGATCACGACGTGAAGGACCATATCACATAGCATTTACATTCAATGTTATTGTTTGTATATCTTATTGTGTGCTAGTATTAGATACTCGATGGTAGCCTAATAAGATGATCCCTATTAAAATTACCAATGATTGTGTTCCCCCTTAGTGTGCACCACCAAGAAAGTTCTTCGGTATGAGGCAGGACGTGATGATCGGGTGTCAGACATATATACGTTCGCATACAGTGGGTGTAAGCCATGTTGCATAGCGAATACACTAAGGTTGAGTTGGCGAGCCTAACATGTATAGGCATGGCCTCGGAACACGGATGGTCAAAAGATCGAGCATGAGTCGCATGAATTATGTGACCGACGTTTACGATCCACCCTTGAACCCACATTGATGGTCGTGATGATCGGGGGAGATGTGGCTGATAGGGGTCGTGTTATCACTAGGAACCCTTCTAGAGATAGGTGTTTCTGAGTGGAGTTATTATTAACTCATTTAATTATAAACTTAGTCTAAATCCCTTTTGCAATTATAAATGTAGATGGATCCTTTCGTGTTGATGATTGATTGGTTAGAAGGAGAGAAGCTCAGATTAGATGGATCAAACTTCTCCATGTGGGTTGCACGTCTCCACGTTCTCCTTAGCGAGAACGACATGGTCGACTACATACTCGACGGGATGGATTTGGATCAGCCCACTGACCTAGAGACCCTAGAGGAGCGGAAAGACCGCTATCTCCGTCGTGAGATGGCCTCCTTCATTTCAGTTACCAGGCGTTTCCGAATGGTGGACGAGTTGTGGCCTTTCGTGGGTGATGTCGACCCTCGTTCAGTGATGCTACAGCTTAGGACACATTTCGTGGAACAAGTACGCATATGGGAGCATGAGCTGATGGGAGACTTCCTCTCCACTAAGATGGAGGAGAACTCATCACTGGACGACCACTTGGAGCGCATGCATGATGTGTACATGAGGCCTGCATACTTCCTGGATAGCTGGATGACGGGATCTTTCGCAAACAGTGTTGTGCTACGGTCGCTGCCACCAAGCTACCAAGCACAAGTCAGGACTTGCGTAATGAGGGGCGACACGGAATCAATGGAGTTCCACCGGTTCGTGACACATCTCAGGAATGTGTTGGTTGAAGATGTCGCTCAGGTCATCAATGACAAAGGTATATATTTGATATATAGTTTTATAAATGTTATAATCTTGCAAACACATTTGCAGTGTTGAGTATATAGGAGGCTATCATTATTATTCTCATCATCATAATCATCAAATATAGGAGGCATATTGTAATCATAATTAATTTCCTCCTCGATAGTAGGTGGACTGAAAATATCATATTCATCATTGTAATCATCATATATTGGAGGTTTGGTATCATCATAAGCAATAGAATAGCTATCTTCCAAAGCTGGGGAACTAAAAAGATCATTTTCATAAAAACTAGCTTCCCCAAACTTAGACTTTTCCATAGCATTAGAAATAATGGTGTCTAAAGATTTCATACTAACAACATTGCTACTAGCATGCAAATAAAGTTCCATAGGTTTTTTAATTTTCTCTTCAAACACTTCATGTCCTAACTCAAGATAAATACTATAAAGCTCTCTATTTTTGTTGTTGTTTTCCATTAAGCCTAACTAGTGAAAACAAGAAACAAAAAGACAAAATTGCAGAATCTAAAGGAAATAACTTCGAGCACTCACACCGGAGGATGTGAGTACCTTTTACCTTACCTCCCCGGCAACAGCGCCAGAAAATAGCTTGATGTCTACGCACTTCTATTCTTGTAGACAGTTGTTGGGCCTCCAAGTGCAGAGGTTTGTAGAACAACAGCAAGTTTTCCCTTAAGTGGATCACCCAAGGTTTATCAAACTCAGGGAGGAAGTGGTCAAAGGTATCCCCTCTCAAGCAACCCTGCAATCAAGATACAAGAAGTTTCTTGTGTCCCCAACACACCCAATACACTTGTCAGGTGTATAGGTGCACTAGTTCGGCGAAGAGATAGTGAAATACAAGTGGTATAGATAATTATAAGTGGTAACGGTGATAGAAAATAGCTTGATGGCGTGGAAAAGACTAAAGGCAAACTGAAATAAAGATGGAAGCAAGTAAACATGTAACAGATCTAATAGCAAACAGTGTTTCAATGCTTAGAAACAAGGCCTAGGGATCATACTTTCACTAGTGAACACTCTCATATAAATACCTTCTCTTTATGATACTACTCTTCGGTTGGACACTCTAATCGATGGTAGGGCTATAACATCACACCTCAAAGTAAGCCTTTCCCATCTAGAAAACCCCACACTGTCACCTTGAGTACTAGATGAGTCCAACAAACACCACAATTTCATAAAGACATCCAACTCCAAATATAACTCATAACAAGTATTTGTAATCTCTAGCCTAAGTGCCACCATGGCGAGCACGCTGTCACTTTCACACAAATGGGGAGAGCAGAGATTCATTAAAGCACTTGAGTAGCAGAATAGATCTATAGATTACAAGCTCATGATCTTGATAAGATCATGCATAGAGAGAGAGATGAACACATAGCTACCGGTAGAACCCTTAGCCTCGAGGAAGAACTACTCCCTCCTCATCATGGGAATCAGCAATGGTGATGGAGATGGTGGTGGAGATCGATGGAGATGGCTCCGGGGGCACTTCCCCGTCCCGGCAGGGTGCCGGAACAGAGACTTTCTGTCCCCCGAATCTCCCCTTCGGTGGTGGCGGTGCTGTGAACTTTTCGTGGTTGGAGGCTTGATTCTTTTGGGTTTTTGCATCGGGAGGCATCTTATAGGCGAAGAGGCAAGGTCGGTGGGCGGCCAGGGGGCCCACACCATGCCCTTGCGCGGCCTAGGCTGGCCCACGCCAAGGGGGTGTGGCCACCCTGTGGCCCCTCTCCGATTCTCCTTCTCGCTCCATGAGTCTTCCGGGAAAATAGTAACTTTGGCTTTTGTCCCGTCCAATTCCGAGAATATTCATTTTCTGACTTCCTAGAACCAAAAATAGCAGAAAATAGGCAACTCGCACTGTGGCATCTTGTTAATAGGTTAGTCCAAGAAATCATATGAAAAGTACTCCAAAGTTGGAACAAAACACAAGAAAGTAGACAAAACCAAGCATGACACATAAAAAATTATAGATACATTTGCAATGTATCAACATCCCAAAGCTTAACTCCTGCTCGTCCTCGAGTAGGTATGTGATAAAAAGAAAGAATAATTTTTGAGGTGACATGCACCATCATAAACTTGATCAAAGTATTTGTAAAACATTCAAAGCTGGGATCATAGTACTTCAATCATAACATGAAAGACAAAGTTCTAGCAATAAGACAAAGAAACTATGATGCAACATGAAAAGGCACAAACAAAAGATTCATGAATAACAATGCTTTGCAAGACGTTTGTTTGTTTCACATAAAGAAAACATAGCATAATAGTATTCAGCTTGTCCCTCATAGAGTAGCAAACATAAATGCATAGGACACCTTCAAAGTTCATAAGAGTGACTAGATACAAATAGTTTAAAACAAGCAATATGAAGTATGCATCAATCAACTAGTCTTGGGACAATGCACATAGAACTAAGAATGGCCACTATGCTCTCAAAGTAGGTGCATAAAGGTAGAAGGTCGAGACACAATATAATGGTGGAAGAAAGGCCCCTTTTTTTATAAAAGGAAGTAGGGATTCAAGCCTCATAAAGAGCTTCCAAAAAATATGGTACTTATAGCTTTCAGCTCTCATTGCCCCTATCATAAGCATCTTGAAGTGATTAAGGTTAAAGTGAACAAACTATGGTGTACATGCTTGACGAAGTATAAGTTAGAAATCTCATGTCCCTTGAATACGAGGGCCGCTCCTCATGCTACTCGTTTAGTCACCGGTATGTTCTTGTCATCGTAAGTACATATGTATCATAGAGAACCGCCAACGGGGTACCCCTTGCCTGATGATACGGAAGAATCCCCATATCAAAAATACAAGGCAAGTAGACAATGAGCATCTCATCAATCTTCTTATTTACCATGGGAATATGCTTCTTTTTCTCTCTTTTCTCTTTTCATGATATCTCTTTTTTTCTTTTTCTCTTTTTTCTCAATATAGGACTCTTTTTTTTATAAGAAGAATGCTTCATAGATGGCTCATTATGGTTACGCTGCAGGTTTCCACCATGTCAGCATGGATTAGACCAGCGGCCCAGGCGTTTCTCTAACACATATACATAACCCCATGGACTTACAAGCTCCCCTTTCATTTCACACCGACGACATCCATATACAAAAGAGCATGATATCAACTAGGTACAAGTACCAAGTGCAATGTTGAAAGCGTTCCCCATGACAGCATGGTTCTGCTAATTCCCAACAAATAAGTGCAAGCATATACAACATAGATGACACAATGGTTCAAGTTTATTAAGGGCAAGAAAAGTAAAGTGTGCCATCAAGTTCGTGAGAGCTTTAATCACTAGTTTTCTCATAACAAGTTTAATTCGGAAGGTAAACAAAAGCATGAATATGCTTGGAATAGCATAAGCTAGTAGGTAGGTATGGTGGACTCTTTGGAATAACTTGGTTTAGGGAGTTGGATGCATAAGTGGAAATCATACTTGGTTGTGGAGGCTAGCAAGAGACTGGGAGCGACCAACTAAGAGAGCAATAATGGCCATAATCATGCAGAGCGACAAAACATCATTGATCAAAGCATAAAGTGATACTACAAGTTGAAGACTAAAGGATCATAAAGGCTATGGTGATTTGAGATAGTCATAACATGGTGTGAGCATGCGCCAAGTCAACCCAAATAAAGCATCAAAGGAGAATACCACTATACTATGCTTTAATATGCTAAAACAACGCATGATTCATCCAAGGCACATTAAGCAATCTCAATTGTTTATAACAAGTCATGCTACAACAAAGAATACTAAGAATAAAGCCAAAACAATATCAAGCATGGCATGCCATAGCATAGGCCACAGTCAAAAACGAGCTCTTTTTACCACATAAGCATGAACTTTCCTACTCTTTTCCAAACCAAACCAAACTATTTGAAAAACAATATATGAAAGAGGGGGTCCAACCAATTTATTCAGCAAACTAAGAAAACCAAGCGAACAAAAAACCAAAACGAAAACGAAAAATAGGACACTCCAAGAACAACACAACTGTGCATGAAACAATAAAAATGAAGCGTTTGGAAGAAACCTGGGATTTTTATTGATGAAGAAGGGGATGCCTTGGGCATCCCCAAGCTTTGACGCTTGTACTTCTTGGATATTTCTTGGGGTGACATGCGTGGCATCCCCAATCTTGAGCTTTAGTCCATCCATCATCTCATTACTCGTTCCTTCCATACACCTAAAAATTTTCCTTCATACAAAACTTCACACAATCTTTATTAGCAACATTAGTGCACTCAAGATAATAAGTTTTAAGGTTCAGTTCTAACACCAAAAAACTTCCATTAGAACACTAGCTACTGAAGCACTTCCCTCAAAAAGCTCAATTCCCCAAAAGAACTAAAAAAGGAACCACCAAGAAGCAAATGCAGAAAATGACAGAAATCTGTCAAAACTGACCAGCAGGTAAAGACGAATTTTTTCGAAGACCTTCTGTTGCTCAAATAAAAAAGTGTTGGACTAACGAAAGTTAGATAACAACCTGGGGAAGAAGCACAAAAATGCACGCCTCAAAAGGACGTACAGAGATTTTACACGAATTTTTACGGTGAAGAACATAAATCTGTTTCAGGACAGCAACTTTCCCAATCATTACTTCTCTCTCATTAGAGGTTACTCTCGGAACAAAAAGCAAATAAAAAGGATAAGGAGCGGTTATTACTAAGGTAATAACTTCCAAGACTCATCTAAAACTTTTGGGTTATCTCCCAATAAGTACTTTTCTTTAACGTGTTTAAGTTAGGCATGATAGTTTGAGAAGATGCTCACATAAGAAATATGAATTGAAGTAAAAGAGAGCATCAGGAAGCAAATTCAAAACACATTTAAGTCTAACCCACTTCCTATGCATAGGAATCTTGTAAAGAAACAAGTCATGAAAACACAAAGCAATAAGCATAGTAAAGCAAAACAAGTGCAACTTTAAGACTTCCAACATAAAGAGGGGAAACTTAATATTGGTGAGATACATGAAACCATGTTTCCCTCTCGCATAATAACATTCAGTAGCATCATGAATAAAATTAACAATATAGCTATCACATAAAACATTCTTATCATGAGCCACATGCATAAAACAATTAATACTCTCCACGTAAACATAGTCATTCTTATTAATTGTAGTGGGAGCAAATTCAACAAAATAGCTATCATTATTATTCTCATCACCATAATCATCAAATATTGGAGGCATATTGTAATCATAATTACTTTCCTCCTCAATAGTAGGTGGACTGAAAATATCATATTCATCATTGCAATCATCATATATTGGAGGCATAGTATCATCAAAATAAATTTTCTCCTCCATGCTTGGGGGACTAAAGAGATCATCTTCATAAAAACTAGCTTCCCCAAGCTTAGACTTTTCCATAGAATTAGCAATAATGGTGTTCAAAGAATTCATACTAATAACATTGCTATTAGCATGCAAATAAAGTTCCATAGGTTTTTTAATTTTCTTTTCAAACACTTCATTTCCTAACTCAAGATAAATACTATAAAGCTCTCTAATTTTGTTGTTGTTTTCCATTAAGCCTAACTAGTAAAAAGAAGAAACAAAAAGACAAAATTGCAGAATCTAAAGGAAATAACTTCGAGTACTCACACCAGAAAATAGGCGTTTGCCATGGGAGGTTCTTCTTCTTTAATCCTCCGGTGTGAATACATTTTACCTCTCCTCCCCGGTAAATCTGGAACTGGACCGGAGTAGTCCAATGGACTTTGGACTTCAATTGCCTTGGACCTAATTGGATTGGGCCTCCCTGGACATGGATCTAACTGGACTTTAAGTCCAATTATATTGGATGGATTTGGACCTGCAGACTGGATAGTCCAATATCCAGTGGATATTACGAGTATTACTAGCACCTCGCATCCGCTTGCTCCTCGCATCAGCCGCCGCCACTATCGCTTGCCTCACATCTATCCCCTCTCTCCCGAATCCCTGCCCTCCATCACCGCCGGCACGCCCCTCCGTCGTCGTCGGGTATCCCTCATCCGGACGTCCCCTCCTTCCCCTCGCCCCCAGCCCTCAGGTCAACACCGCTGACATGTCCCTCGCCGACGCCCCTAGCCGCACCAACGCCAGTAACCTGACGATCGAGTCTTACCCTAACTCAAGGTGAGATGCTCCTTTCCCTACCTCTCTTAGATTATAGCAAGTTGGTGTTATCAATCGACCTCCCCATTTAGGCAGATTACACGTTCTTGTGTAATACTGTTGTGCACAATTAAGATGCAGTTAGATAGTTCTAAAAAAATCATATTTTTGCCTAGGTCGTGTTTTCAGCTGATATTTGCTAGCTCATACCTATATATACCTGAACTCTGAACTTTTTAGTAGCCTTCCGGAGAGGTTCCCTCCTTTCCTGTACATATTACTGATGTTGGGTACCCCAATTTGCTTCTGAGTGACAAGATGGTTTGCTAATAAGTAACATGTGCCACTATTGTGAATCGTGATCTTGAAAAGAATAGTTCAAGTATAGTTGCCATGCTTATTACTTACCGTACTGATGGAGATCATATGTTCTTTTCATCCGGAGCATGTTTTATGAATTTTTGAACTAGATCCGGTGGTGTGTTCGCTGTACTGGGGTGATATGGTTTTATCTTGTGATAGCCATTTTCATAGCCATGATTTTGTACATCACTGAAACTATTTGAAGATATGAAAAGCTAGGCTGATTGATTTTACTGATTGTTTTTCAAGTCTCTATTTTGCACAAAGCTAGGATGCATATTGCTTTTCTTCTTGTCAGTTCTTGTTTTCTTCATGGTTTACTATAGTACTCGGATGTATAGTGTACGTGTATCCGAGTACATGCATGCACTAGTTATCCATCCATTCATTCTACTGCTGCTAATTCATTCAACAAATAATCCTTCGATCTGAAGGACCATTCATGCTATTGCAGTTTAAGACTGAACCTTCTATTTTACAGATATATAATCATAATCATGGTGTACTGGTGTTTATATTCTTTGTTTTATTTTTACTGTAGGTGTGCCGTCTCACTTGGAGCATCTTGGTACTAGTCTCCTAGTTTAGTATTTGCAGTTGATTTGTTAGAATGTCAACTAGTCTAATGGTGAGAATAATCTGGATTGTGATTCTAATGGTGAGAATAATTTGGATTGTATGTAATGTAGTCTGTATGATTGAATTGAGAACATGTTTTGCCTATTGGGGGTGCCTGGCATGAACTACATAAGCATGCACATGTTTTGTTGTTTGTCTTGCTCGCGGCTGGTGCATGCATGCACTCAATATTGATTGAGCATCTTGTTACTAGTCTCCTAGTTTAGTATTTGCAGTTGATTTGTTAGAATGTCAACTAGTCTAATGGTGAGAATAATCTGGATTGTGGTTCTAATGGTGAGAATAATCTGGATTGTATGTAATGTAGTCTGTATGATTGAATTGAGAACATGTTTTGCCTATTGGGGGTGCCTGGCATGAACTACGTAAGCATGCACATGTTTTGTTGTTTGTCTTGCTGGCGGCTGGTGCATGCATGCACTCAATATAGATTTCCCGCTAAGTCCATTTGGACCTTGGATGTCCAGTATAACCACAACGTTCTAGATTTACTCCCCGGCAACGGCGACAGAAAATAGCTTGATATTTACGCACTTCTATTCTTGTAGACAGTTGTTGGGTCTCCAAGTGCAGAGGTTTGTAGAACAACAGCAAGTTTTCCCTTAAGTGGATCACCCAAGGTTTATCGAACTCAGGGAGGAAGTGGTCAAAGGTATCCCCTCTCAAGCAACCCTGCAATCAAGATACAAGAAGTCTCTTGTGTCCCCAACACACCCAATACACTTGCCAGGTGTATAGGTGCACTAGTTCGGCGAAGAGATAGTGAAATACAAGTGGTATAGATAATTATAAGTGGTAACGGTGATAGAAAATAGCTTGATGGCGTGGAAAAGACTAAAGGCAAACTGAAATAAAGATGGAAGCAAGTAAACATGTAACAAATCTAATAGCAAACGGTGTTTCAATGCTTATAAACAAGGCCTAGGGATCATACTTTCACTAGTGAACACTCTCATATAAATACCTTCTCTTTATGATACTACTCTTAACTACTCTCTGGTTGGACACTCTAACCGAATGGATTTGGACGCTGATCCAGTTCCAGATTTACTCCCCGGCAACGGCGACAGAAAATAGCTTGATATTTACGCACTTCTATTCTTGTAGACAGTTGTTGGGCCTCCAAGTGCAGAGGTTTGTAGAACAGCAGCAAGTTTTCCCTTAAGTGGATCACCCAAGGTTTATCGAACTTAGGGAGGAAGTGGTCAAAGATATCCCCTCTCAAGCAACCCTGCAATCAAGATATAAGAAGTCTCTTGTGTCCCTAACACACCCAATACACTTGTCAGGTGTATAGGTGCACTAGTTTGGCGAAGAGATAGTGAAATACAAGTGGTATAGATAATTATAAGTGGTAACGGTGATAGAAAATAGCTTGATGGCGTGGAAAAGACTAAAGGCAAACTGAAATAAAGATGGAAGCAAGTAAACATGTAACAAATCTAATAGCAAACGGTGTTTCAATGCTTATAAACAAGGCCTAGGGATCATACTTTCACTAGTGAACACTCTCATATAAATACCTTCTCTTTATGATACTACTCTTAACTACTCTCTGGTTGGACACTCTAATCGATGGTAGGGCTATAACAGCACACCTCAAAGTAAGCCTTTCCCATTTAGAAAACCCCACACTGTCACCTTGAGTACTAGATGAGTCCAACAAACACCACAATTTCATAAAGACATCCAACTCCAAATATAACTCATAACAAGTATTTGTAATCTCTAGCCTAAGTGCCACCATGGTGAGCACGCTGTCACTTTCACACACATGGGGAGAAAAGAGATTCATTAAAGCACCTGAGTAGCAGAATAGATCTATAGATTACAAGCTCATGATCTCGATAAGATCATGCATAGAGAGAGAGATGAACACATAGCTACCGGTAGAACCCTTAGCCTCGAGGAAGAACTACTCCCTCCTCATCATGGGAATCAGCAATGGTGATGGAGATGGTGGTGGAGATCGATGGAGATGGCTCCGGGGGCACTTCTCTGTCCCGGCAGGGTGCTGGAATAGAGACTTTCTGTCCCCCGAATCTCCCCTTCGGTGGTGGTGGCGCTGCAGAACTTTTCGTGGTTGGAGGATAGATTATTTTGGGTTTTTGCATCGGGAGGCATCTTATAGGCGAAGAGACAAGGTCGGGTGGCGGCCAGGGGGCCCACACCATGCCCTGGCATGGCCTAGGCTGGCCCACGCCAAGGGGGGGTGTTGCCACCATGTGGCCCCTCTCCGACTCTCCTTCTGGCTCCATGAGTCTTCCGAGAAAATAGTAACTTTGGCTTTTGTCCTGTCCAATTCCGAGAATATTCATTTTCTGACTTCCTAGAACCAAAAACAGCAGAAAACAGGCAACTGGCACTGTGGCATCTTGTTAATAGGTTAGTCCAAGAATTGATATGAAAAGTACTCCAAAGTTGGAACAAAACACAAGAAAGTAGATAAAACCAAGCATGGAACATCAAAAATTATAGATATATTTGCAATGTATCAATACCTGACTTAAATGATATTTCATTAGTGAATGAAAAACCATTGTTTAAATTCAAAGTTATGCGATAATATGTGAAAGTCATTCGATTTCTTGTCACATATAAATCATGCCTAAGTTCGGCAAAATAACTTGAACACCGTGTATTACTTGAATACAAAGTGTTTAAAGAATTGTTAAAAGTAAATACATATTCGATGTATTGGAATTTAACGAAAATGGTAATTATCCTTGTATGATTGTTTAAATGTGTAAAGAAGTTTTCCAAAGGAAGCTTGAATATGAAACTATTTGATTTGATCAAAATGTTTCATCAACAAAGGGTATAAAGTTAAAAGAGAATCTAATTACTATGATTTGATCAATAGTAATGAAATTCAACTTTATAAGAATGGCATAAAAGAAATTATGGAATGCAAAGCGTTTTGAAACGTCAAAATGCAAAGCATCACAATGTGATACTAGATATCAAAGTGGGTGAATAGAAGGCACCAAATAAATCGTTGTCGTGTAGATGTAAAGACCATTAGTTAGAAATAGTTAACACTCAATTAGAATGTAGTGAACCATTTGAATTCGTGATAGTTTTGGGGTTATTCGATATAACCAAAACAATAGCGAATAAGTCCTTGTAGAGTATTCATTGAAAACTTTGAATACGAAGTCCATAGCTAAAACCAAAAGAGAAGCAAAACTTGTATTGCTTGGATTTTGGTACATTCTTGGGAAATCTCACTTTTAGTGATATTTCTCAATTATGGAGCAAATGGAAGATAGTGAAAAACACGATGAGGATTCATATCCCAGCATCAGAGTGTAGAGAAGCGCAACAGACAACGTTCCTGAACGATTCTCTTCACAGAAGGAAAGAATCAATGATTTTGATCATTGTGTTTTCCTCCACTATTGTTTTCACTACATGAAGTAGGATTCAAAATGTAATCTATATTTTGTATGGAGACATTTGTGAATCATTTGACATGATTCTTGGAATATGACATACCTACGAACTACTAAGGAAATAATGGTAAACTAAAATTATGAGAAATCCCAAAGCAAAATTCCCTTGAGATTAGAAAGCAATTAGTTGTTGAATCTCACAAGTAAAAGGGGTTACTTGAATTTTCCCAAATGACTGCAAAGACCTAGTGGAAAAGGGGGTGAATGACAAAAGCACAATTTGTCGAGTATTGGACAAATTCAAATGAATTTGATTCAAGTGTGCTGAATGACTAGAGGATTCAGAACTAGTAATAGTACTAGTATCTCATAGTAAATCTCCAAGTTTGATATTTGATCAAAGGATTTTGAAGTTATTCAAAATAGTGATTGGATATGCAATTTGCATGAAATTGAGTGGGAAGCTATGAAAGTCTTCCTAAAACAATATGTGTATGACATATTTTTGAGTGGGAGCAATATAAGTCTCAAATTCAAATATGTAGGAACATATTTTGAGTGGGAGCTTATAGGAGTAATTCTTAAGTGTGTTAAGAATGAAAGCACAAATACTTATAAATAATGATTTATAAGATGTAGAAGTTGATAATAGGAGTATTATGATATTATGTAGTATTCCTTAAGGGATTCTGAAAGGGGTTTCAGAATAGAAGTTAATTAAGAAACTGGTCCTTAATAACTCAAATTAGGAATAGTATTAAGTTTGACATCAATGGTTAAAAGAAAGAAAAGGATGATCATCATACACTATGTTGAGACATAGGTTCTATCTTAGTAAACCATGATGATAACTTAGCACAATATGTGATCCAAAAAAGGAACGTTTAAAAGTGATTAAGTTCAAATCACATAACGTTTAGCTAAGTTTGTCCGTAGTGTCTAATAGAAAACTGTAGACATGTTTTCCAAATCCATAAAGGATAACATATCTTAAGACATAAAGGGTTATGTTATAAGGGAATATGTTGGAAACTCCTGCAGATACCGATTAAAGTCAAGTAGGAAGCGAGGTGAACAAAACATCGAAAGTTGCACATAGTGCACTAGTATTTCGATGAATGCATTTATAATAATAGATAAGGGTATCATCTAAAGTGTTGTATAATGTTATGGCGGGGCTAGTTCGCTTTTAACGTAGAATGATGTGTCCCAGGGCACAATGCCCATGAGAAAGCCCTCGAGGTTAATCTAAAGTCACTGTAGGCTCCTGGAATCAGGCCTCATTCTGCTGCCACAGCGACGATGCATACACACAGATGCTATCATGTGATGATAAAGTATTAATGTCAATCAAGGTGACATTGGTAAGTTGCAAAGGATTTGGGACTGTAAAGTACAGACCCAAGACTCAACCTCTTCCATGAGCAAGCATGTTCAGGGTACCGGGTATATGATGCCAACGATTGAGAACAAATGCAGCTAGTGTATTTGTACTCTTGTGCAAGTGGGAGACTATTGGAAATATGCCCTAGAGACAAATAGTAGTAAGGACTATTATCATATTTCAATAGTTTATGATTAAGTTTTGTATCATGCTATAACTGTATTGAGTGGAAACATCAATACACGTGTGATATACAAACAACCAGGGGTTCCCAGTGAAACTCTAGTCACTAGTTCATTGGTCAACAGATGATCATGTTTCCTGATCATGTGGCATTTATGCCAGTTGGAAATGAGGTCATCTCATTCTGAGAATGAGATGATGAAACAATACCCAACCTAAACATCATGACCCGATCATGTCACGAAGTTCAAGTTATGATGATTAGAAATGGATCCTCGTAGACTATTCCTTAGACCGTGAGGCTATATCAATCAATGTCTCCCGAGAGTTCTTAGATAGCATCAAACGCCATCTGGTAATACGGTGGTTATAAAGGTGTGTTCAGGTATTCGGAGGAAACCGTAGAGGCAATATATGTCAAGAGTGGGATTTGTCCATCCATGTGACGGGAAGATACTCAAGGGCCCACTCAGAGAGGTTATATCCAATAGTTGTGCAGTGAGTGATTTGATCACAGGGATATCACTTGTCGGAACGAGTCAAGTAGCATTGTTCAGTAACGAGAGTGAACACGACATGGTGATGTCATTGATAAGATCTCGGGCAATGCAAGTATCGAGAGAAAAAGGGAATAAGACACAACTGTCCCGGTTCAAACGACGAAAGATCTTCGTGGAATGCACAGGGGTCACATGGCCATCCAGGTCCCTCTGTCGATCATTGGTGCGGGAGTGTCCCAACCATTTATGGAGTGTTCCCGAACCATGGGGTATCACGCTTAAGGGCTTGATGATGGTTAGAGAGTGTTTATAGGATCGGTAGAATCGCCAAAGGTTAGTAGGGAGAAAACCGGAAGGGTTTCGGTAAGTCCGGAGGATGTCCAGAGTGGAGGTGGAAGGTGTTCCAGGGCCACGGAGATTGAATAATGTGTGAATGAATGTTAAATGTTGATTTAATCATTTATTCATAATTATTTAATAAAGAGAAAATCAATTAAAATGGTCAAAGGCTTAATGGGCCAATTTCCGGAGGGAGAGGGCCCATTAGGGCAAAGGAGAGAGGGAGAAGGGGCAAGGGGGCTGGCCGGCTGGGCTTAGCCCCCCGCGCGGGGTCCTCTAGGGTGGCCGGCGGCCACCCCTCCTCCCTCCTCTCCTTTAGTCCCACCTCGGGACTTAGAGGGAGGTAGTACCTCCCCTCCCCCTATATATAGTGGGGGTATTTGGCCAAATTAAACACACCAATAATCAATAAAGGTCTTCTCACTTTTGGGAGGACCTCCAGTTGATATTTTCTTTCTCCCCCTCTCTATCTCGTGACCGTGGTCCCAAGTCTGGACTGCACGAACGAGAGACATCTTCACCGTGGAGCGCCCTTGCGCTACGGGATTCGGATCCGGGAGCTCTACTTCCGCAACTGTTGCTGGATCGGGGAAGTGTGAGTCATCGTCAGGCACCGGACGTGTGTAACTCCCCACTAGGTGTCGCACTTGAGGCACTCAAGTCGTTGGAGCCAAGGAGCGCAAGGACTTCATCACGACCTTGAGGTCGGCTTCGGCTCGTCTACATCAACCACGCTCTCCTGAGCGTTGACAACGCTTTTCGGTCTTCAAAGGTAAGTTCGCGAAAAGCCCCTCCCATTACTGTATTACTAATAGATAGGTCCTGGCAGCTTTAGGGGTTTAGGGGCGTACGGTAAAATTTTATTGTTTTCATAAGCGGAACCCCTACAATATCCTCCCAACAATGGTAATGCTTATGGAAATTCCCACAACAATAATAGGAGTGCTCCCTCTGAACTTGAAGTTATGTTTAAAGATTTTATTAGTAAACAAACTGCTTTCAACAAAACTATTGAGGAAAAACTCTCTAATGCTGAAGGAAATATAGCATCATTGGCTGAAGCACAATCTTCTTTAAATAAAATGGCTGCTAAACCTGAAACTATAGAAATTCCCTTTGCTGCTACTAATGCCATACAAGTTAGAATTGATGAAAATGTTAGATTACTAGCTGAATTGCATGCTAAGTGGGAGAGAGAAGATAAAATTGCTAGAAACATTAGTGTTTCTACTATCACTACCACTAGTGTTGAAGCTAGTAATAGCTCTACTACTTTAGATGATAATTATGATTTTGATCTTGATGGTTGCAACATCTCTGAAGTAATTAAGTTCCTACAAAAGCTTGCTAAAAGTCCTAATGCTAGTGTTATGAATATGGCCTTTACAAAACACATTACTGATGCTCTCATAAAAATTAAAGAAGAAAAGATGAAACATAAAGCTTCTATCCCTATGAAACAAGAAGATGGTTGGGAACCCATCATTAATATGAAAGTGAATGATTTTGATTTTAAAGCTTTATGTGATCTTGATAGTAGTGTTTCTATTATGCCTAGAAAGATTTATGATATGCTTGATTTGCCACCTTTGTAAGATTGTTATTTGAATGTCCCTGATGACCCACAAGTATAGGGGGTGTATCGCAGTATTTTTGATAAGTAAGAGTGTCGAACCCAACGAGGAGTAGAAGGTGCTGGCTAGTGGTATGGATCAGGAATTCTCTGCAAATACTTAGCAAACGGATTTTTAGGGGTTTTCAATAAAGCAAGTAAACAAAGTACGAGTAAATAAAAGACAGTAAGAATGAATGCAGCAAGTGGCCCAATCCTTTATTCAGCAAAGGACAAGCCGGTTGTATTTCTATAGATGACCAAACGTTCTCGAGGACACATGGGAAGACTCTCAAGTGTTTTCGCTTCATATAGTCGATTAATCTCCTCTAGCTTGCTAAGTGTTGTGTGGGTGAACCTGTGCTAATGTACCATCCCATCCCAAACTTAATACATACTTGTGATTAAACCCCCTTGCAAACATCCGTAAGTACAAGAAAGTAATTAAGGTAGAAACCTAACCACAGCTTTAAACTCTAAGACCCTTACGTCCCTTGTGCAATAGTTTCCTAACAGGGGTTTAGGTTTCTGTCACTCCGGCAACCCCTACGATTAGTAGCCAAATACACAATGCATTCCCCTAGGCCCATATAGGTGAAGTGTCATGTAGTCGACGTTCACATGACACCACTAGAAGAAGTACACCACAACTTAAATAACAAACTATTGAATCTTTCTCAACACAACTCCACTACTAACAACAAGACTTCTCCCATGTCCTCAAGAACAAAATGAACTACTCACAAGACATCATATGGATCATGATCAGAGATGGAATAATGATGTATAACAATCTGAACATAAACAATAATTCAATGGTTCACTCAGTAGCATCAACTACAAAGAGTAATCAACACTGGGAAAGTTTCCCCTATGAACTAATGCAAGATTCAACTCAATTGTTACAGCAATATGATGGGTTCGTAGCATGGAAAACAAAAAATTTCTACCGCAAGAACGAACAAAACCTAGATCTAATCCAGATAAAAGCCAAGATCTAATCTATTAGACATGAGCAACGAGATAGATAGGAACTAACCCTTGTAGATCCGAAAGCGTTACCGAGATTAGATCTCGTGGTTGATGTAGTCGATCACTTGCCGATCTCAAGATCGTGTGGACCATCCTTCCGGCGTCGCGTTCCAGCAGCGCTTCCGCCATCGGTCAAGTAGACGATCCTTCCGGCGCCGCGTTCCGGCAGCGCTTCCGCAGTCGGTCACACGTGTGGAGTCGAAGCAGACCTTCCTCTCCCCGTTCGAGCGAGCAGCGGAGGTAGTAGAACTTCTCCACAGAATCCCAGCAGCACGACGGCGTGGTGGTGGTGGTGGAGTAGAGAATTCTGCAGGGCTTCTCCTATGCCTGTGCAGAAGATGGTGGAGGAGAGAGGCGGCAGAGATTGGGTGTTATGGGAGCAGGGGAGGAGGGGGCGCCCCTGCCCCTCTATTTAAAGAAGGGAGGCGCCTAGGGAGGGGGAGTCCTTGTAGGACTCCCCTCCCTTGTAGGCCGGCGGATTGGAGGTGGGGGGAGGAGTCCTCCTCCCCCACGACTCCGTATCTTGACCCACCAGGACTCCTTGATCCCTATCTTGATTTTCAAGCAAACTCCAAGATATCTTCTAGAACCTTCCGGAACATTCCGAAACCTTCTAGAATCCTCATACAAACACTCCGGAACATTTCCTAACCCAGAAAATGATCCCCTATATATGAATCTTATTTTCCGGACCATTCCGGATCTCCTCGTGATGTCCCGAATCCAATCCGAGACTCCGAACAACATTCGGTCTCCAACGCACATTCCATATCTACTTAAAACAACTTCGAACCTTAAGTGTGTCACCCTACGGTTCGTGAATATGTAGACATGATAGAGACACATCTCCTATCAATAACCATCAGCGAGACCTGGAGATCCATAATGGCTCCCACATACTCAACGATGACTTTGCGATCGATTGAACCACTTACATACGAAACTAATTCCCTTTGTCTCGCGATACTATACTTATCCGAGGTTTGATCGTCGGTATCTTCATACCTAGTTCTACCTCGTTACTGATAAGTACTCTTTACTCGTTTCGTGATATGTCATCCCTTGTGACCTAGTCACATGCTTGCAAGCTAACTAGATGACATTCCACCGAGAGGGCCCAGAGCATATCTATCCGTCATATGGATGGACAAATCCCAATCTTGGTTCATGCACTTCAACACATACTTTCAGAATACCCAATGACACTTTTATAACCACCCAGTTACGAAGCGGCGTTTGATGTCATCAAAGTATCCATCCGGTGATGGTGATTAACATAACCTCATGGTCGAAGGAATAGGTTACTATGTATTTGAAAGCTTACAGCAATACAAACTTAATGACTTGATCTTATGCTACGCTTACTATGGGTGTGTGTCCATCACATCATTCTCCTAATGATATAACCTTGTTATTAATCACATCCTAATGTCCATGATCAGGAAACCATGATCATCAATTAATAAACAAGCTAGTTTAACAAGAGGCTTACTAGGGACTCTCTTATGTTTACAAAACACACAAGCATTAGTGTTTCCTTAATAATACAATTATAGCATGTGATGTAAACATTCATCATAAACACAAAGATATAATAATAATCACTTTTATTATTGCCTCTTGGGCATATCTCCAACACAATATGGAGATGGTGATGAGGGTGCTGATGGTGGTGATGATGATGATGATCCCGATGAAGTTCAGCTTGATGGTGGTGTTGGTGGCGACGATCTCCCCTCTCCGGGAAGGAATTCCCCCGGCAGAAATCTGTCTACCCGAGAGATCTTTCTCTCTCGGTGTTTTTCGCCTCGCAGAGGCGGCGGAATCTTTCTGTGGTTGCTCCCCTAGTCTTAGGGTTTCGGGAGGAAGATATACGCCAGAGGGGAGAGGCTGGAGTGGGCTAGGGTGGCCACACCACTCCCTGGTGCGGCCTAGGCCTACCCGCACCATGGGGTGGTGTGGGCCCCCTGGGGCCCACCTCCACTCCATATTCTGGCATCTTGAGTCTTCTGGAAAAATAGAATTTTCCGTATATTTTCCCGGATTTTTTGATCTTCGCGAATTTTGCCTCCAAACAGCACCTTTTCCATCAGAATCCTGACTGCAGCGGTCCATGCTCCAAAAGTCATCAACCATGCAAAAACAAATGAAATAACATAAGTATCACCTCTCAATACGAAATATATCAATGAATAATAGTGAATTAAGACATAGAATAGTGATGCAAAATGGACGTATCAACTCCCCCCAAGCTTAGACTTCGCTTGTCCCCAAGCAAAACTGAGCTCAATAAACATGACCTCAAGTTTATGGAGTGAAGAGTCGATAAAAGAATACGGACAAGAAGCGTCACATTCATCAAATACATAGATTATAATAGAAGACAACTCACTATTATACAACTCAACTTGCAATGAGTAAAGGAAACACAATAAAGATACATAAAGTGAATCATAATTGGTAATGGCAAACTTAGCTCTTGGTCGAAGAATAGTTGATAACTTGCTAGAGTTTACAAATAGCTGGTTTTCAAAGAAAGCTTTCAAAGTAGTAAACTTCAAGATAAGAGCAAATGTGCAAAACAAGGAACATAAGAAACATGATTGAATAAATCACCATATGAATGAATGAAACACATCAACTCAAAATATTTACTGAGATAGAAGGGAATAGGTTTACTGACTCAACTACAAAGTAAAAGAAAGGCCCTTCGCAGAGGGAAGCAGGGATTGCAAGTCTCATAAAGAGCTCCCAAAAATTATGATACTTACTAGCTTTCAGCTCTCATTGCCCCTATCATAGGCATCTTTTGGTGGTTAAGGTTAAAGTGACGCAACTAAGAGGATATGCTTGACATGTTATAAGTTGAAATCTCATGCCCCTTACTTATGAGTACCGATCCTCATGCTACTCAACTTCAGTCACGAGCAAGCTCTTTTCATTGTAAATACATGCGTATCATCGAGAACCGCCAACGGGGTACCCCTTGCACATGACACAGGAGCTATCCCATAATCAAAATGACAAGGCAAGCAGACAGTGAGCATCTCAGCGATCTTTTTATTTGCTATTTGCATAGGTTTTTATTGAGGATGCTTCATAGAATGCTCACTATAGTTATGCTGCAAGTTTCCACCATGATTACACATGGATTAGGCTAGCGGCCCAAGCGTTTCTCTAACACACATATAGACTCCATGATCTTACAAGTTACACTTTTATTTCACACCGCCGGGATCCATAAGCAAAAGAAAATGATATCAACTAGGTACAAGTACCAATGAGGTGTTGAAAGCAGTCCCCATGATACATGGTTCGGCTAACTTCAACTCATAAAGCGCAAGCATATACGCAACAAAGAAGGACCCAATGGTTCAAGTTTATTAAATGCACGAAAGTAAAGTGTGTCATCAAGTTCGTGAGAGCTTTAATCACTAATTTTCACATAACAAGTTTAATTTGGGAGGTAGATAAAACAAGAATTTACTTGGAATAGCAATAATGCTACTAGGTAGGTATGGTGGACGCAAATGGCGAAGGTTTTGGTTTAAGGGAGATGGATGCACGAGAAGAATGCCCTCTCAGTACAGGTTTTTGGCTAGCAAGGCTAGGTAGCAAGTATAAGAGTTGAAGGAAACAAACAAGCATACAAATGATAAAGACAAACATGCAATCTTCCTTGGAAGCACGAAAGATCTTAACTAGAGAATACTAAACTTATGGGCAAATCAAGAAAGAAAGATGATGAAATTATTTTTCTCTAGAGTACTTCTATCTTTTTCTTTTCAACTCTCAAAAAGGTGTTGCTATTGACCGAGCCAGGTTTGCCAAAACCAACTAAATTAACTCAATGATCCCAAAGTCGTACCAATACTAACAACAAGATCAATCATATAACCATGAATTGAAAACTAACATAAGCTTATGCAAAAGAGTGAATGATAGAACTTCTCACTAGTACTCCATAACGGAAACTCACGCCAAGGGATACAAATCTAACGAGAGAGGGGACACTTCCATAATGCAAACCATACTACACAATAACTCCTCTATTCATGATATGACTCTACTAACAAGGTAAAAAGATAGAAGATAGTGATATGATACCGCGACACTCCCCCAAGCTTGGAACAAACCAAGGGGATGCCAAACCTGATGATGAATTACTCCTTCGGTGGTGGTGGTATACTCTCATCTTCGTCCGTCTTCCAGGGTAAAGGCTCCCCATCAACAAAGGACATCGTGGTTTCCAACATCCTAAAACTTGCAGCAGCACTTATGCGTTTAAATCTAGCCTCATACTCACAGTTTTGATTTTGAACGTCATAGAACTATGCTTGCAGTTCGTTGGTTGTTTGGCGGAGTGAAAAGACTTCATCTTTGAGTTCAGCAGTCTCCTTTTGGTGCTCGGCGATGAGTTCAAAACAAATATCGTGGATGATGTCCACTTCGCGCTCCGCCATCTTCCTGTACCTAAAGACTTCTTGCTCCAATGCTTCCATCCTGTCCTCCAGACTTCCTTCACCTTTAGGGCCTTGAACCTCCTTAATCCGGACCTCCCCACCTTCGAGCAACAACTCCTTGGGATGAATCTTCAATTCTCTCATGTATGGGTTGATGATATCTTCTAAGGAATCTCTCTTGGATGTTCCAGGGGAAGACATTGTGGCTCCAAATTTGGGATTCTACCTGGCAGAAACAGATCGAAACAAAAACACGACAAAAACACGATATACGAACCTCGGGGGATCCGGGGGGTTATATATTACGAAGTTTCACTTCAAAAGGAAGGTACTGGGTGAAAACGAGTCGGAGGCGGAGTCCGGAGTGGCCACACCACCTGGTGGCGCGGCCAGGGGTGGGCCCGCGCCATGGGGTGGTGTGAGCCACCCTGGCTCCGGTTCCGTCCCTTTTTCGCTTCATAGCTTTCCTTATTGACTGAAAACTGCAAAAATATAGTTGGATTGTATTTTCGTGGAACTTTTCTTACCAGAACTGTTACCTAGTTGGAAACAGACTCTGCAGGTCTCTGAATTCGGTCCTCAATGAATTTCTCTGGAGTTATAACTTGAAAGGCATCAACATCTTCATTGTAAGAATCTCCAGCAATATAGTGTTTGAGTCGCTGTCCATTCACTACTTGTGTTGTATTATCTTTTAGAGAAGAAATTTTTATTGCTCCTGAACGGTATACTTCTTCAATGATGAAAGGTCCTTCCCATTTTGATAGTAGCTTACCTGCAAAAAATCTGAGACGAGACCTATACAATAGAACTTTCTCACCAACATGAAATTCTCTCTTAAGTATTCGCTTGTCATGCCATCTTTTAACTTTTTCTTTAAAGAGCCTAGCATTCTCATAGGCTTCACTCCTCCATTCATCTAAAGAACTTAAGTCAAAAAGTCTTTTCTCACCAGCTAGCTTACAATCTCTATTTAGTTCTTTCACTGCCCAGTAAGCTTTGTGTTCTAATTCTAGGGGTAAGTGGCAAGCTTTCCCATAAACCATCTTATAAGGAGACATTCCCATAGGATTCTTATAAGCAGTTCTATAAGCCCATAAAGCATCATTCAACTTCTTAGGCCAGTTTTTTCTAGACCTATTAACAGTCTTTTGCAAGATAGATTTAATTTCTCTATTTGATAACTCTACTTGCCCGCTAGTTTGGGGGTGATAAGCTAAAGCAATTCTATGATTAACATCATACTTAGCAAGGGTCTTCCTAAAACCACCATGAATGAAATGAGAACCCCCATCAGTCATGAGATACCTAGGCACTCCAAACCTAGGAAAGATAACATCCTTAAGCATTTTTAGAGAGGTTTCCCCGTCAGCACTTTTCGTAGGAATGGCTTCTACCCACTTAGTAACATAATCAACGGCAACTAGAATATGAGTGTAACCCTTCGAAGGAGGGAAAGGTCCCATAAATTCGAATCCCCAACAATCAAAAGGTTCAATAACTAGAGAGTAGTTCATAGGCATTTCATTGCGTCTAGAAATATTACCAACACGTTGACATTCATCACAAGATAAAACAAATTTTCTTGCATCTTTAAAAAGGGTAGGCCAGTAGAAACCTGATTGTAATACCTTTTGTGCAGTTCTATCTCCTGCATGGTGTCCTCCATAGGCGCTCCCGTGACATTTATGCAATATCTCTTTTTGTTCATACTCTGGAACACATCTTCGCATAATACCATCAACCCCTTCTTTGTATAAGTGTGGGTCATCCCAAAAATAATGCCTCAAATCATAAAAGAACTTTCTTCTTTGCTGAGCTATAAAAGTTGGAGGCAAATACTTGGAGACAATAAAGTTAGCATAATCAGCATACCAAGGGCTTCCTCGCGAGTTCACCCCTACTGCGGCTAATTGTTCATTTGGGAAACTATCATTAACAGGCATAGGATCAAAAGAGATGTTTTCCAAACGAGATAAATTATCAGCTACAGGATTTTCAGCACCCCTTCTATCTACTATATGTAGATCAAACTCTTGTAAAAGCAGTACCCATCTAATAAGCCTAGGCTTAGCGTCCTTCTTCATCATAAGATATTTAATAGCAGCATGATCAGTATGAATGGTTACTTTTGAGTCCATAATATAGGGCCTAAACTTATCACAAGCAAAAACAACAGCTAGAAATCCCTTTTCAGTAGTAGCATAATTCCTTTGAGCAGCATCTACAGTCTTACTAGCATAATGGATAACGTTTAGCTTTTTATCAATACGTTGCCCAAGGACAGCACCTACAGCAAAATCCCTAGCATCACACATTATTTCAAAGGGTAAACTCCAATCAGGTGGTTGAACGATAGGGGCTGTAGTTAAAGCCTTCTTAAGAGTTTCAAAAGCTTCCTTACAATCATCATCAAAAACGAAGGGTACATCTTTTTGAAGAAGATTGGTAAGGGGTTTTGATATCCTAGAAAAGTCTTTAATAAACCTTCTATAGAAACCAGCATGACCAAGGATACTACGAATACCTTTGATGTCTCTTGGGCATGGCATCTTCTCAATTGCCTCAACCTTAGCTCTATCAACTTCTATGCCTCTTTCCGAGACTTTATGCCCAAGAACAATCCCTTCATTAACCATGAAGTGGGATTTTTCCCAATTAAGAACAAGATTAGTTTCTTCACATCTCTGCAAAACTTTATCAAGGTTGTGCAGACAATTATCAAAAGAAGTTCCGTAGACAGAAAAGTCATCCATGAACACTTCTACAATTTCCTCACAAAAGCCATGAAATATAGCAGACATGCACCTTTGGAAAGTAGCAGGAGCATTACATAAACCAAAAGGCATACGCCTATAAGCATAAGTTCCATAAGGGCAAGTAAAAGTAGTTTTTTCTTGATCTTGTTGTTTAACAGCAATTTGAGAGAACCCAGAATAACCATCAAGAAAACAAAAATGGGTCTTTTTAGACAGCCTTTCCAACATTTGATCAATAAAAGGAAGCGGGTAGTGATCTTTCTTAGTGACTTTATTGACTTTCCTAAAATCGATGCACATCCTATAGCTTACCACTATTCTTTGAGGAATAAGTTCATCATTATCATTAGGGACAACGGTAATACCTCCCTTTTTAGGAACACAATGAACAGGACTAACCCATTGACTATCAGCAATAGGGTAAATAATACCAGCATCAAGGAGTTTCAATACCTCATTCCTTACCACTTCCTTAATCTTAGGATTTAAACGTCGTTGGTGCTCCACTACTGGCTTCGCATCTGGTTCTATGTTGATAGAATGCTGACATATAGTAGGTGAAATCCCTTTCAAATCATCCAGAGTATAGCCCCCTCGGTGTTTCTTCAGAACTTCCAATAATCTTTCTTCTTCCTCCCCTGAAAGTTTAGCGCTAATAATAATAGGATATATCTTTTTATCATCAATAAAGCATATTTAAGATCATCAGGGAGAGGTTTTAGATCAAAGACCGGATCCTTTTTAGGTGGCATCGTGGTACCCAAGTCTTCTACAGGCAAGTCGTGCTTAAGCAGCACTGGTTGATCACGGAGAATCATGTCAATCTCATTTGTTTCTTCCATGAAGATTTCACTTTCATGTTCCTCCATAAATTCCTGCAAAGCATTGTTAGGAGCAAGAGAAATAGAAGCAAGTTGTTCAACCCTAAAATCCTCATTATGGGTTTCCTCTTTGCAAGGTTCTTTAGCAAATTTCGAAAAATTAAACTCATAGGATTCCCCATCAAACTTAGTCAAGATTTTCTCCCTCTTGCAATCAATAATAGCTCCACAAGTACTCAAGAAAGGTCTACCAAAAATGATAGGATAAGTTTTACTAGCGGCTGAACCAAGTACTAGAAAATCAGCAGGGTACTTAATCTTACCACAAAGAACTTCCACGTCTTGCACAATACCAATTGGAGAGATGGTCTCTCTATTAGCAAGGTGAATAACCACATCAATATCCTCCAACTCGCAAGGACTGATTTCATGCATAATTTCTCTATAAAGCTCATAAGGAATATCACTAGAACTTGCACCAATATCACATAAACCATAATAGCAATGATCACCTATTCTAACAGAAAGCACAGGAACACTAGCCTTTTTAGACCTATTGGGATGTGAAACAATATTAGAAGCATCCTCACAAAAGACTATGTGCCCATCTTCTACGCTTTTAGTGACAAGGTCTTTCACAGTTGCTACCACAGGTTCAATGTTTATTTGTTCATCAGGTTTTACAGTTCTTTTTTCAATTTTGGTGATTACATTAGTTATCATAGGATGGTCCTTTACCTTTTCAGGAAAGGGAATCTTCTCGATATAAGGCTCGGGTAAGATGGGATCAATAATGCAATACTCACCACTTCCAATAGGAGCATAGTCTACAATATCTTTGTAAGGTGCATGGTACTTGTTCCATCCCCTTTTTGGAATTTCAATATAGGAAGCAAAAGCTCTAAAGCAATTTGTAATAACTTGCAAATCAAGACCATAAAGATTACTAATATTTTGAAAGTCATCAGTTCTCATAAAAGATTCAATGCATTCATAATCATAATTTATACCTGACTTTCTACCTTTGTCGTTCTCCCAAGCTTCAGCATTGTCTTGAATACGGTCCAGAAGGTCCCATTTAACTTCTTCTTCCATACGAGTGAATGATCCAGCACAAGAAGCATCCAATAAATCTTTATCATGTAGAGGGAGCCTTGCATAAAAGTTATTGATAATAATATTGTTGGGGAGCTCATGAATGGAACATTTGAGCATTAGTAACTTCAATCTCCCCCAAGCTTGAGTTGTACTCTCTCCATCAAGAGGCCAAAAGTTGTAGATTTGATTCGGATCTTTATGAATTTCACTAGGAGGATAAAACTTTGAATAAAAGAGAGGCACTATTTCCTCCCATTCCAGAGCTTGACCATTCTTCAGCAGCTTATACCATTCCTCGGCTGTTCCTTTCAGTGATAATGAGAATAACTTCTTCTTAACTTGATCTGTAGTAATACCTGCACACTTGAACAACCCGCATAATTCGTGTATAAAGGGCAAATAATCACCGGGATGGACAGTTCCATCCCCAACATAGTAGTTATGCATAACACGATCAATAATTCTTGTAGGTATTTTGAAAACATCTTTCTTAGCAGGTGGTGGCTTATCTACTACCTTAGCAGTGGTAGTAGCATTACCAAATAAGAAACTCAGCGAACTATCCATAACGAAAATAAAGCAACTAGCAGAAGTAAACAATACTCACAGTAGAAGTTTCCTTTACCAGTTCCACTCTCTAATAGCGCTTCACTCCTCGGCAACGGCGCCAGAAAATAGTCTTGATGACCCACAAGTATAGGGGGTGTATCGCAGTATTTTCGATAAGTAAGAGTGTCGAACCCAACGAGGAGCAGAAGGTGCTGGCTAGTGGTATGGATCAGGAATTCTCTGCAAATACTTAGCAAACGGATTTTTAGGGGGTTTCGATAAAGCAAGTAAACAAAGTACGAGTAAATAAAAGACAGTAAGAATGAATGCAGCAAGTGGCCTAATCCTTTATTCAGCAAAGGACAAGCCGGTTGTATTTCTACAGATGACCAAACGTTCTCAAGGACACATGGGAAGACTGTCAAGTGCTTTCGCTTCATATAGTCGATTAATCTCCTCTAGCTTGCTAAGTGTTGTGTGGGTGAACCTGTGCTAATGTACCGTCCCATCCAAGACTTAATACATACTTGTGATTAAACCGCCTTGCAAACATCCGTAAGTACAAGAAAGTAATTAAGGTAGAAACCTAACCACAGCTTTAAACTCTAAGACCCTTACATCCCTTGTGCAATGGTTTCCTAACGGGGGTTCAGGTTTCTGTCACTCCGGCAACCCCTACGATCAGTAGCCAAATACACAATGCATTCCCCTATGCCCATATAGGTGAAGTGTCATGTAGTCGACGTTCACATGACACCACTAGAAGAAGTAAACCACAACTTAAATAACAATCTATTGAATCTTTCTCAACACAACTCCACTACTAACAACAAGACTTCTCCCATGTCCTCAAGAACAAAACGAACTACTCATAAGACATCATATGGATCATGATCAGAGATGGAATAATGATGTATAACAATCTGAACATAAACAATAATTCAATGGTTCACTCAATAGCATCAACTACAAAGAGTAATCAACACTGGGAAAGTTTCCCCTATGAACTAATGCAAGATTCAACTCAATTGTTACAGCAATATGGATATGGTGATGAGGGTGCTGATGGTGATGATGGTGGTGATGATGATGATCCCGATGAAGTCCAGCTTGATGGTGGTGTTGATGGCGACGATCTCCCCTCTCCGGGAAGGAATTCCCCCGGCAGAAATCTGTCTGCCGGAGAGATCTTTCTCTCTCGGTGTTTTCCGCCCCGTAGAGGTGGCGGAATCTTTCTGTGGTCGCTCCCCGAGTCTTAGGGTTTCGGGAGGAAGATATACCCCAGAGGGGAGAGGATGGAGTGGGCCAGGGTGGCCACACCACTCCCTAGCGCTGCCTAGGCCTGCCCGCGCCATGGGGTGGTGTGGGCCCCCTGTGGCCCACCTCCACTCCATATTCTGGCATCTTGAGTCTTCTGGAAAAATAGAATTTTCCGTATATTTTCCCGGATTTTCTGATTTTCGCGAATTTTGCCTCCAAACAGCACATTTTCCATTAGAATCCTGACTGCGGCGGTCCATGCTCCAAAAGTCATCAACCATGCAAAAACAAATGAAATAACATAAGTATCACCTCTCAATACGAAATATATCAATGAATAATAGTGAATTAAGACATAGAATAGTGATGAAAAATGGACGTATCAGTCCCACTTGATGATAATGCTAAAAAGAAACTCATGGGGAGAATTAATGTTGTTCTTATTATGGTTAACAATGCTTATATCCCCGTTGATTTCTATGTTTTGGATGTTGAATGCAATGCTTCTTGTCCTATTACTTTGGGAAGACCTTTTCTTAGAACTGTTGGTGCCATTATTGATATGAAAGAAGGCACCATTAAATATCAACTCCCACTCAACAAAGGTATAGAACACTTCCCTAAGAAGAGAGAAGATTTCTTTTGCCTCTCCTGTGAAAACAAAATTTTCTCTTAATGCTTCTTCATTTGAGAATACTTGATTCTTTTTCTTGCTTCTTATGCCTAACTTAAAGGCATTAAAGAAAAGTACTTATTGGGAGATAACCCAAAAGTTTTAGATGAGTCTTGGAAGTTATTACTTCAGTAATAACCACTCCTTATCCTTTTTATTTGCTTTTTGTGCCAAGAGTAACCTCTAATGAGAGAGAAGTAATGATTGGGAAAGTTGTTGTCCTGAAACAGATTTTTGTGCTTCACCGTAAAAATTCGTGTAAAATCTCTGTACGTCGTTTTGAGGCGTGAATGTTTGTGCTTCTGACCCAGGTTGTTATCTAACTTTCGTTAATTCAACACTTTTTGATTTGAGAAAGAGAAGGTCTTCAAAAAAATTGGTTTTTACCTGCTGGTCTGTTTTGACAGATTTCTGCCATTATTTGCATTTGCTTCTTGTTGGCTCCTTTTTGAGTTATCTTTGGGGAATTGAGCTTTTGGAGGGAAGTGCTTCAGTATCTTCTGTTTTAATGGAAGTTTTATTGGTGTTGAAACTAAACCCAAAGACTTATTATCTTGAGTGCACTAATGTTGCTAATAAAGATTGTATGAAGTTTTGTATGAAGGAAAATTTTCAGTATGAGAGAATGATGTAATGATATGAAGAATGGACTAAATCTCAAGCTTGGGTATGCCACCCCGTGTCACCCCAAGAAATATTCAAGAGGTACAAGCATCAAAGCTTGGGGATGCCCAAGGCATCCCCTTCTTCATCAATAAAAATCCCAGGTTTCTTCCAAACACATCATTTTTACTGTTTCATGCACAGTTGTGTTGTTCTTGGAGTGTCTTCGCCTTCGTTTTGTTTTTGCTTTTAATTTGCTTGGTTTGATTAGTTTGCTGAATAAATTGGTTGGACCCCCTCTTTCATGCATTGGTTTTCAAATAGTTTGGTTTGGTTTGGAAAAGAGTAGGAAAGTTCATGCTTAAGTGGTAAAGAGAGCTGGTTTTTGACTGTGGCTTATGCTTTGTCATGCCATGCTTGATATTGGTTTGGATTTATGCTTAGTGATCTTTGATATAGCATGACATGCTATAAACAATTGAGATTGCTTAATGTGCCTTGGAAGAATCATGTGTTGTTTTAGCATATTAAAGCGTAGTATTGTGGTATTCTCCTTTGATGCTTTATTTGGGTTGACTTGGTGCATGCTCACACCATGTTATGACTATCCCAAGTCACCATAGCCTTTATGATCCTTTAGTTTTTGACTTGTAGTATCACTTTATGCTTTGATTAATGATGTTTTGTCGCTTTTCATGATTATGGCCATTATTGCTCTCTTAGTCGGTCGCTCCTAGTCTTTTGCTAGCCTCCATAACCAAGTATGAGTTCCACTCATGCATCCAACTCCTAAAACAAATTTATTCCAAAGAGTTCACCATACCTACCTATTAGCATTTGCTATTCCAAGTATATTCATGTTTTTATCTACCTTCCGAATTAAACTTGTTATGTGAAAATTAGTGACTAAAGCTCTCACGAACTTGATGGCACACTTTACTTTCTTGAATTTAATAAAATGGCGTCCATCTTTGTTGTGTATATGCTTGAGCTTTATAAGTTGAAGTTAGCAAAATAATGTATCATGGGGAACGCTTTCAACATCGCACTTGTACATTGTACCCCGTTGATATCATGTTCTTTTGCTTATGGATCCCACCAGTGTGAAATAAAAGGGGAACTTGTAAGATCATGGAGTTTGTATGTATGTTAGAGAAACGTCTGGGCCACTAGCCTAAGCCATGCGTAATCATGGTGGAAACTTGCATCATAACCATAATGAGCACTCTATGAAGCATCCTCAATAAAAACCTATGCAAATAGCAAATAAAAAGATTGATGAGATGCTCATTGTCTGCTTGCCTTATCATTTTGATTATGGGATAGCTCCTGTATCATGTGCAAGGGGTACCCCGTTGGCGGTTCTCTATGATACACATGTACTTACAATGACAAGAGCTTACTTGTGACTGAAGTTGAGTAGCATGAGGTTCAGTCTTCATAAGTAAGGGGCGTGAGATTTCGGCTTATAACTTGTCAAGCATATCCTCTTAGTTGTATCACTTTAACCTTAATCACCTAAAGATGCTTATGATAGGGGCAATGAGAGCTGAAAGCTAATAAGTACCATAATTTTTGGAAGCTCTTTATGAAACTTGAATCTCTACTTCCTTCTATGAAGGCCTTTCTTTTACTTTTATGTTGCGTCTCCACCTTCTATCTTTATGCACCTATTTTGAGAGCATAATGGCCATTCTTAGTTCTATGTGCATTGTCCCAAGACTTGTTGATTGATGCATAACTTTGATATTGCTTTTCCTTAAACTACTTGTATCTAGTCACTCTTATGAACTTTGAAGGTGTCCTATGCATTTGTGTTTGCTACTCTATGAGGGACAAGCTGAATGCCACTATGCTATGTTTTCTTTATGTGAAACAAACAAATGTCCTGCAAAGTATTGTTATTCATGAATATTTTATTTGTGCCTTTTCATGTTGTAACATAGTTGCTATGTCTTATTGTTAGAACTTTATCTTTCATGTTATGTTGAAGTACTATGGTCCCAGCTATCAATGTTTTACAAATACTTTGATCAAGTCTATGATGGTGCATGTCACCTAAAAAATTATTCTTTCTTTTTATCACTTACCTACTCGAGGACGAGCAGGAGTTAAGCTTGGGGATGTTGATACGTTGCTAATGTATATATAATTTTTGATGTTCCATGCTTGGTTTTTATCTACTTTCTTATGTCTTGTCCACATTTTGGAGTACTTTTTATACACTTTCTTGGACTAACCTATTAACAAGATGCCATAGTGCCAGTTGCCTGTTTTCTACTATTTTTGGTTCCAGGAAAGTCAGAAAATGAATATTCTCGGAATTGGACCGGACAAAAGCCAAAGTCAGTTTTTCACCGAGGGGGACACGGAGCCAGAATACGAGACGAAAAGGGGCCAGAAAATAGCTTGATGTCTACGCACTTCTATTCTTGTAGACAGTTGTTGGGCCTCCAAGTGCAGAGGTTTGTAGAGCAGCAGCAAGTTTCCCTTAAGTGGATCACCCAAGGTTTATCGAACTCAGGGAGAAAGTGGTTAAAGGTATCCCCTCTCAAGCAACCCTGCAATCAAGATACAAGAAGTCTCTTGTGTTCCCAACACACCCAATACACTTGTCAGGTGTATAGGTGCACTAGTTCGGCGAAGAGATAGTGAAACACAAGTGGTATGGATATAAGATAACGGTGCTAGAAAATACTTTGATGGCATGGAAGAGACTAAAGGCAAACTGAAATAAAGATGGAAGCAAGCAAACATGTAACATATCTAAGTGCAAACGGTGTATCAATGTTTAGGAACAAGGCCTATGGATCATACTTTCACTAGTGAACACTCTCATATAAATATATTCCTCTTTATGATACTACTCTTAACTACTCTCCGGTTGGACACTCTAATCGATGGTAGGGCTATAACAGCATACCTCAAAGTAAGCATTTCCCATCTAGAAAACCCCACACTGTCACCTTGAGTACTAGATGAGTCCAACAAACACCACAATTTCATAAAGACATCCAACTCCAAATATAACTCATAACAAGTATTTGTAATCTCTAGCCTAAGTGCCACCATGGTGAGCACGCTGTCACTTTCACACACATGGGGAGAGCAGAGATCTAATAAAGCACTTGAGTAGCAAGGTAGATCTATAGATTACAAGCTCATGATCTCAATAAGATCATGCATTGAGAGAGAGACGAACACATAGCTACCGGTAGAACCCTTAGCCTCTCGAGAGAACTACTCCCTCCTCATCATGGGAATCAGCAACGGTGATGGAGATGGTGGTGGAGATCGATGGAGATGGCTCGGGGGCACTTCCCCATCCCGACAGGGTGCTGGAACAGAGACTTTCTATCCCCCGAATCTCCCCTTCGGTGGCGGCGCGCTGTGGAACTTTTCGTGGCTAGAGGCTTGATGATCTAGGGTTTATGCATCGGGAGGCTTCTTATAGGCCAGAGGGCAAGGTCGGTGGGCGGCCAGGGGGCCCACACCATGCCCTGGCACGACCTGGGGGGACCCGCGCCATGGGGTGGTGTGGCCACCCTGTGCCCCCTCTCTGACTCTCCTTCTGGCTCCATGAGTCTTCCGGGAAAATATCAACTTTGGCTTTTGCCCGGTCCAATTTCGAGAATATTGATTTTCTGACTTTCCTGGAACCAAAAACAGCAGAAAACAGGCAACTGGCACTGTGGCACTTGTTAATAGGTTATTCCAAGAAATCATATGAAAAGTACTCCAAAGTGTGGACAAAACATAAGAAAGTAGATAAAACCAAGCATGGAACATCAAAAATTATAGATACATTTGCAATGTATCAACGCCACACCACCTGGCCGCGCGGCCAGGCCTGGCCTGTGCCAGGGGGTGGTGTGGCCACCTAGGGCACCCCCTCGGCCTCCCCTTTCACCTATAAGATGCCTCCGATACAGAAACCCTAAGGACCCGAACAAAATTCCACGAAAGAGTCTGTAGCCGCCGTCATCTCCATCCCTAGATCAGGAGGGATCTGAAGCTCTTCTCGGCACCCTGTCGGAGGGGAGAATTCACCCTGGAGGCCTTCTTCATCACCATGCAAGCCTCCAGTGTGATGCGTGAGTAGTTCATCCTTGGACTACGGGTCCATGTAGTAGCTAGATGGTTGGTTCTTCTCCTTTGTGCTATCATGTCTAGATCTTATGAGCTCCGTTCATGATCAAGATCATCTATTTGTAATCCTACATGTTGTGTTTGCGGGGATCCGATGGATATTGAGATGCTATTTCAGATTGATTATTGATTCTATCATGTCTTTGTTATTTGTGATCTTGCATGCTCTCCGTTGTTAGTAGATATCTTGGACGAGTAGATGCTAGCAACTCCAAGAGGGAGTATTTATGCTCGATAGTGGGTTCATGCCTCTAGTAATCTGGGGAAGTGACAGAAATCTCTAAGATACTAGATGTGTTGTTACTACTAGGGATAAAACAACAATCCTTTGTTCATAGAACAATCGTATTGTTTACTTTACACGCAATGCGTAATGCAATTATCTATTGCTTGCAACTTAATACTGGAGGGGGTTTGGATGATAGCCTGAAGGTAGATTATTAGTCATAGATGTAGTCGGATTACGGTCTATGTATAATATTGTAATGCCCAATCAAATATCATAGGAGTCAAGATGATTAGTATATGCATGTATGCTTTCTCGATGTTTGTCAATTGCTCCGCTGTAATTTGTTCACCCAACATGTCATCTATCTTAAGGAGAACCACCACTAGTGAACTATGGACCCCAGTCCTTTCTTTTACCATCAATCTACAACTGTTTACTGCTTTCTGTTTACTTTCTGCAAGCTTTTACTTTCTTCCACACAATAGGTTTAATCCTTTGTTTTCAACAAAACCGGTGAGACTGACAACCTCACTGTAAGTTGGGGCAAAGTTCTGTGGTTGTGTTGTGCAGGATTCCAAGTTGGCAACAACACCTTGGAGGTGTTTCCTTGCTCCTACTAGTTCGATAACCTTGGTTTCATAACTGAGGGAAACTTGTTGTTGTGCTCATCATACCTTCCTCTTGGGGTTCCCCAACGAGCTCGAGATATCTTGGGCCATCACGTGGCTTCACCAGAAGCCAAGAAAATCAGGTAGTGGGGGACTCCTATTTAGATAAAGAAGATAATACTTGGTCCTCTTATTTGAATTCTCATTTTAGTATTTTCTTATCATGAAAAATCTTAAATATTTCTTTAAATAACTTAGCACTGCCATATGCTTCATTTCCCAGTCATCTAACGAGTTAGTATCTAAAGTTCTTCCCCCAATGGTCTAAAGTCAAATTTCAATTGTTTAACCGTCCAACGGTCCTTATGTTCTAACTATATTGGTAGATGTCAAGCTCTCAATAAACCATTTTATAAGGATACATACCCACAAGATTTTTAAAAGTAGTTATATATGTCCATAATGCATCATATATTTTCTTTGCCCAATGATACCTAAACTTGTTAAACAATTTTTTGCAAAATGAGTTTAATCTCCATGTTACTTAACTCAACTTGACAACTCGTTTGTTGATGTTATGGAGAAGTAACTCGATGAATAGTAGCATACTCTGCTAGATTTTTCCTAAGAACACCATGTAGGAAATGTGAACCACCGTTTGTAATGAGAAACCTTGGTACTCTAAACTTGGGTAAAATGATATCCATGAGCATCTTCATTGCGGTGGGATGATCTGCACTCTTGGTTGGAATGGTCTCCACTTATTTTGTGATATAATCAACTGCAACCAAAATGTGATTATATCCACTTGACAAAGGGAAAGAAAACATAAAGTCAAATACCCATAGTGAAAGGGTCGTATGGGCACCTAGAGGGGGTGGGTGGGTGAATAGGTGCTACTTCAATATTTTACTCCTTTTCAAATTAAGGTTTGACACAAAGATAAATTCTCTAGATATGCAACTATGGTGAATTTACCTATATGTCACACTAGCACAACTAACTGAGCAAGAGAAAGATAAAGTAAGGTGCAGTAAATGATAGAAGTAACCGAAGTGAAGCACGCGGGGACACAAGAATTATTTCCCGCAGTTCCTTCCTTTTGAGGGGAAGTACATCTACATTTGGAGGGGGTGGTATCAAACCACCAATGCCACGAGAGGCCTCCCTTGTTCTCCGGTGAACCTCACCCCAAGGGGATCGATTCACGCTTCCACTATATCGGCAACCTTCGAGATGGAAGCCGACACCTTTACAATAAGTTCGAGGCACACATCCACAACTGAATTGGAGGCTCCCGAATACAAGCAAGTTGTCACAATAATCAAAGAAATTTTTGTAAGAACCAAATCAAGAACTAGGGTTTCCAATGAAACACTAGAACGAGGGGCCCTCGAGTGAATGGGGGGGGGGGGGAATGGAAATCTCTCTTGGTGAAGCTGTAGATCAAGGACTCCTCCTTCGATTCTCCAAAGGTCAAGGACTTTGGATGGTTGTAGATGGAGTTCTTGTTGATCTGGTGGCTCTAGGGTTAGGGTTCTTCCCTTCAGGAACGAGCAGAAACTCAAGGTAGAAGAAGTGACCTTTATATAGCCCCCCCCAGAAATGTAGTAGTTAGAACCACTTAACCCGGACAGTCTGGCAGAATCGATCCAGACTGTCCGGCCAGACCGGACACAGCGCAGCGGACACTCGGGCCCGGCAAAGAATCCGGCCAGAGTCCGGGAAGTGTCCGGATAGAGTCCGATATGGGTTACTGAATGTCCGCACCCTCCGAGGAATCCTTCGGGCCGGACACTCTGGCTAGGCCGGAAACTCCGGCTGGAATCAAGCGGACAGTCTGGCACATACTTGATTCAGCACAGATAAATCCAAAGACCCTCTTTTTCTTAAGACATGATAATGATAATATTCTGCAGGTAATATAGATATATCCTAAAATATTTCAGGAGCAGATTAAAACCATCCTAGTGTTGTCAACAAACATCAAAACAAAATGAAGGGAACAAATGCCCTTTCACATAGATTAAATGATTCATATGGTACTGAATAGGTCATAGGCATTTCATTCCTTCTATCAATATTTCCTACTCTTTGGCATTCATCACATGATTTAGAAAATCCAATACAATCTTTAAACAAAGTAGGACAATAAAACTAGATTGCAATACCTTTACAACCGCTCTTTGACTAACATGATGACCTTCATAAGCGATAGAATGTAAATCTCTTATAATGCCACGTGGTTCATGCTCAAGTATACAACATCTAATAATAATACCATCTATGCTTTTCTTATATAACAATAATGGTTTATCCCAAAAGTAATGCCTAAGATCATAAAAAAATTCTTTCTTTGTTGAAAGGTAAAACGAGGCGGTGTTATTTTCCCAATAATATAATTAGCATAACCAGCAAACCAAGGAGATGCAACTCCAATTCGAACTAACTAGCTTCTCGGAGCGCCCCTAGGGCGCGGCCGGTAAGTAGAAGGCTTGACGATATGGTCGCGCTACATCTACGCGCAAGAGGAAAAACGGAACCACACCCAAACGTGGAAAGCAGCAAGTCCTCTCCTGAAGCATCCACAATGGACATTGAGGTTGGCTTGTAGCAGGCGAGCATGGGGGCAAACCGTCATGGAGAGTCGTGACGCTGCCGAGACCACGTAGCTCCTAAAGCAGCCTCAAAGGGCGTAGAGGTCGACCTGGGGTATTCGAGCGTGAGAATAGACCGTAGTGCAGAGGCGTGACAATTCCAAGACCACATAGCCGATAAAATGGTCAGAGAGGAAGACAAAAGCGAACAAAAGTAGTGTAAAATAAAAACCTACTACTAAAACAGGAAATAAAAGTACAGAAAGGCAAAAAAAACACCATCTGCTAGACCTCTCCATCGTCGGGAGTCCTGATGAAGGAGAGGTCTGCCAGAGCAGCAGGTCCGGTTGTCGACACGCGTACACAGATATAGTATGCATCGGAAGGAGATGAACAGTGGACTGCTGAAAGACGGAGATAAACGACGACGCCTACACGTTGGCGATGTCGCCGAGGCACAGAGCGGTATAATATGGATATAGAGGAAACGAGAACGATGGAAAGAAAAGAGCAACATGTGAGGTTATTTATAGGCCAGTCGTCGTCCGTATCACCTGTATGTAGAAATATAAGCACGATACCGCGGCGAGAACCCACGGACGTCTACGATCTACGCTACAGTTCGAATACGAACGGTACCCACAATACGATCCACCGCGAAAACCCGCGGACGTCTAGGATATAAACACCCACCTTGTCTATGAAATATACATGAAGTATGATTTCGCCACGATAACCCACGGACGTCTATGTTCTACATCACGTCGCTACGTAGGCTATGGACGAGTCCGTGTCAGTGATAAACCACGTACGGAATCGCGGTTGATATGGGTTTACGTTGCCACATCAGTCTTAAATGGGACCCACAACCGTGGGAAACCGCGGCCGACACATGTATGCTCGCACGTACACCCTTGATGGAGCTCACGCCGTGCGAAAACGTGGCCGACATGGGCTCATGGTGCCATGTCGCTTTCGGTGGGTCCCATGATCGAGAGAAACCGCGACTGTCATGGGCTTACGTGCCACATCGGCTCTCAGTGGGATCCAACACCCGGCGGATGCGGAAGCGTGTCGCGACGGGAACAACTCTCATAGAGTGTGGTCCTGCCTGTGTACACTGAGGGCGGGCCTAGCTCATGCGCGTGGCTCACCGGTCGGCGACACGGGATACGACGATGAGCGCGACACCAAGCCGCGGTCTGGTATCTTTCGCTCTGACCCGCAGCAGATCCCGCTTCACAGGATAGCATGGTTCTGTTGTGTCGTCGTCGCGTGTCCTTTCCGACGTCCATCTCATGACCGAAAAGAATCGAGACGACATGGATAGCAGTTTGAGCCGAAACAATATAGTGCCATTATTTACTCCTAATATTTAGAGTAAATCTTGGTTAAAGAAAAAACACGCAACGAGGGAGTCTTATTCCTTGGGACGGAGATAGTATTGTTATATATTTTCTTTTAAATTTAATACGTAAAATAAACAAGTATCGATAGAACATACACACTAACACATGAAGTGCACACACTAAAATTGAGAAATTCACTAACATCGAAAATATACACACAATCACATAAAATATCCAAACTCATATGGAAAGTACATGTACATTAAACATGAAAGGTACACACTCACTAACAAGGAGAGCATATACCTACTGAACTGGATAGTACACACACAAAACGATACAAAATAAGAGAAGTACACACACACAAACAACAAGAAGTACACTCACAAATGTAGGAAGTAAACACAAAAGCACATGAGTTAGACACGCAATCAAAAAGTACACATACAAACATGAAAATAAAACACAAGCAAAACAGGGGAAATACGTATAAAAACATGGATAGTACACTCAATATAGAAGTATATGCACAAGAACACATGTAAATTACACACTAATATTGAAAGCAATATATAACATCTTACCCATCCTTAGAAGTACACAATAATACCTCCAATAAGAAAATACGCTCCAACATACTGCGTATGAACGTGTCATGCAGTAATTTAGGAAGTACATGCACATTAATAGGGGGAATACACATATACTAGGGTGAGAAGTACCCTGACTTGAAAAAAGCACGTCAAAACCTACCTCTGAACATAGTGCCCACATTCACATTTTTTTTTAAAATAGAAAGCAATGGTGAAAACTGTTCATTTTTTTTGAAGGATAAAATAGGATTTCATTAACCACACTGCGCATCAATATTGCAAATGTGTGTGCGTGTGTGTTGGGGGTGGGGATACGAGTTAGGCAATGCGCAACCTTATTACAGTTTCGTGGATAAAACATAAATTCAAAGTTTTTGAATACCAGACTGACTCCTAAACCTAGAGCGAGCTAGGCAATGCGCAACCTGATTACAGTTTCGTGGATAAAACATAAATTCAGAGTTTTTGAATTGTCCTACACAATAATAGGAGTTAAATCCATGGTTAGTCATTGTACTTGCTTAGCAAGTTTAATACGGTAACTGTACAACGGGAATACGAGTTTACGGTCACTAAAGACGAGTCGAAGTTTTACTCGCGGTCACTGGGCGAGTTGTAGAGATGTATTTGATGACGTGGCGAGCTTGGGACCCAAACATATAGTAATAAATAACCACATAAATGAGGGCTTTTTTGCAAAACCATGGATTTATAACTCTTTAAATTTTTCTACCGCTGCCGGCCAGAATATTTTGTCTCGATCAAAAGCGCACGATCCATGGCGGTTACCTGCAAGGGATACTCTACCACAGTACAACTACGTGGCGTAGCAAGGGCCGCCCGTTCGCGCTGTTCGGAGGTTTCCAGGCGGCCGGAGGCACCATCCATGGACGCAACTGCGGAGGGAATGCCCAGCGTTGGCGTGCTTCTCCTCCTATTCCTCATCATCGCCGGTGCCTTCACCGTATTCGTTCGGCTGAGGCGACGGAGTGGGGATGGGAGTGGCAGCGCGCCCAGCCCACCGTCTCTCCCGCTGCTCGGCCACCTCCACCTTCTCAAGAAGCCGTTGCACCGCTCGCTGGCCGCGCTCGCAGGGGCCCTGTCCGCGAAGGCGGCGCCGCTCCTGGCGCTCCGTCTAGGCGCGCGCCGGGCGTTTCTCGTGTCATCGCACGCCGCCGCTGAGGAGTGCTTCACGGGGAACGACGCCGCGCTGGCAGGGAGGCCGCGGGTGCTCGCCGGGAGCACCTCGGGTACGGGCGCACCATTACCTCGAGATCTTCTCCTCCCGCCTCGCTGCACTCGCCGCCGATCGCCGCGCCGAGGTCACAGCCCTCGTCGAGGCCGGGCGCTTCACCCTCAACATCATCCGCACCAACGGCTCGGTGGCCATCGACACAGGCGTTGTCCTGGCCACCATCACACGCATCGTGTTCGACCAGAACCCCGTCGCCGTCTTCGCCGTTTCCAAGGTGCTCCTCCCCAAGGAGATGTTCGCCAGGACGGGGGCAGCGACTCCGCTGCCGCCTCCATCGTCGCCACGGCGACCCCGCCACCCGCATCGTCGGCCTCGACGCCGCTGGAGCCGGACGAGAGCGAAAAGATTCCCCGACAAGCTGTCGGCGCCGCCTGGGAACTACACCACGGCGTTGCTGTCTTCGTCGGCGACGGCTACCACAGTTGGGTGGTCGTGTATAGCGTTGTTGTATCTAGTACTGCTGCCACCTCTGGTATGAGATGAGATCCGGCGGTCGGCTAGCTAGCTAATCCATTACTATCTCTACTTGTTGAGCTCAAAATTCTTGCGTCGGCGTGGGGAGGCAGGGGAGGCGAGGAAGCTCGCGCCGGCGTGTGGAGGCGGGGGAGCGCGGCACACGCCGGTGTGTTCCATCGGTTGCGGCGGCGCCGTATTTTTCTGGGGCCTACGACATGTCGGAGTGGAGCAGAGACAGGACCTAGGAAGGGACAACCGTTTTGCAAAAAAGCCCGTCTTACAAGTGGTTATTCGTTATGTATATATTAAGTTACTTGACAGTAGGTCCTCAGCTTGCCACGTCGTCAAATACTTCTCTACGGCGCGAGCGGTGACCGCGAGTAACGCTCCAACGCGTCTTCAGTGACCGTAAACTCGTATTCCTATTGTACAATGACCGTATTAGCTTCGCTAAGCAAGTTAATGACTAACGATGAATTTAACTCCAATAATAGCTACCGTGCTTTACGAAGTAGGATGTCAATCTCTCAGGACCGACTCAAACAACACTTTGTGGTAGCCCAACGCCACTACTCCTTCCGTTGCTGCAACACATGCCTTTGCCTCCGCTTGCAGTGTACTAGACATGTCTCTCATTTTGCCTGCCACAACTACAAGAAAATCGCCCGACTCTGACCGGGCCACAAAGCCCCATGCTCCGGTTCTCGAGCTCTCAACGAACGACGCATTGAAATTGATTTTCACCCACTCGCTATGTGCCTTTTTTCCATACCGTTGTTACCGGATGAGCAGCTATACTTTTTTTTTGAAACAAGGCAACAGACTTATTATTCATTGATTAAGGAGAAGGTTTTTAGATAGTGCTTACAAAAGCCAAGACCAACAATAAAAAAATTACTTAGGCGAGATTAAACTACTAAGAGCTTTTGCCCCCGCAAAGCACCACAAACGTGCTTCCTCCTTGATTTTTGTTACCATCATATTTTCCATGAGACTAATATTGGAAGTCTTTCTTTGTGGTCCTTTCTTGTGGATCGCCTACTTCCACCACTCTTTGACGGAGTGAATTGGTGCCAAGTAGATATGTTGATTTGGTGGAGACCGAACCGAGTCTTAACTTGTTCCAAATAACTGTCTACTCCACAGGTTCTTTTGTAAAGTCGACGAGGTGCCGATTAATTATTCCACACACAACCTCCGGCAATTATTCCACACACAATCTCCGGCAGCCTCTCCATTAGCAGTTCGTTCATAACTTGGACGAGTAGTTCTAAAGAAGTTTCATTTTTTAATTCGATTCTTGAAAAACTGTACGTACAACATCCATCCACCCCGGGAGAAAAATCTCACTAAGACTATCCCATGCAATGTTTGACATATATGCCACGTGTCATTTGCCATGCGAGAAGTAAACCCTAAGTGATTTGAATTTATCTAGATTTGTGTTTATAAATCTAGACAAATACAAGTCACTGACCAAGGAAATATATTTTCAACCCCCTCCATCTTAAAATAGATGCAAATTTATCAAAATTTGGCCCAGTCCCCACTAGGTGGCGAAGGGAGTCCAAGCAATTTTTTACACCGAGAACAGAGAGCCCAGTAGCATTCATTTTAAACAAAAATAAGCCCATAAGCTCATGGTGTTAATTCAACAAAGACAATAGGACGAAGCCCATAACAGTTGAACGACCCGGGTCCACCGGCAAGTTGAGGACCCACTTCCAGCCTCCCCTCCTCTCTCTCTTCTCCTGACCGACGAACGGCCCGGATACGTCGTCTTCCACATCGCACCGGCCCGAGCCGCCTCCCCTTCTCCAGCGTCCGATCTCCCATTCCCCACCTCTCTTCACCGCACCAACCACCGTCTCCTCCCAGCCCCCTTCCTTCTCTCCCCTCCGCTCCTCCCCTCCCGCGCGCGCGTTTTTATAAGGTTCGTCCGATCCCTCTCCCCTCGATCACGCGTCGAGGCCGTGATGCGACGAATTTATGAGCTGACTTGTTTGCGATGGATCTAGGGTTTTGGGGTGCGGGATGGCCGACGATGACAGCGGGAGCCCGCCGAGGGGCGGCGGCGGGGGCGGGGTCAGGGAGCAGGACAGGTTCCTCCCCATCGCTAACATCAGCCGCATCATGAAGAAGGCCGTGCCGGCCAACGGCAAGATCGCCAAGGACGCCAAGGAGACCCTGCAGGAGTGCGTCTCCGAGTTCATCTCCTTCGTCACCAGCGAGTGAGTTGAGCTGCTTGGTAGCGTCAGCCTTGCCTTTTTTTCCATCGCCTCGGCTTCGGCCGGGCTGGTTCTGTTCTGCTTCGGGGTTTGAGTTGTGTTTGTCGCTCTGGTCTCGGCGATGCAGGGCGAGCGACAAGTGCCAGAAGGAGAAGCGCAAGACCATCAACGGGGACGATCTGCTCTGGGCCATGGCCACGCTCGGATTCGAGGAGTACGTGGACCCCCTCAAGATCTACCTGCAAAAGTACAGAGATGTAATCATGGCTCTTGCTCACTGTTGTTAGTACACATGTGAATAATTCTGTTGTTTTGTATATCCATCTCACACTGCTTCTCTGTCTTCCCTTTGATTTTCTGGACGGGCATGGTGATTGCAGATGGAGGTATGCGATATTCTAATCCATTCTTTTGTAGTACCATTGATAAGCTATGATTTCGCTGTACTGTTTTACATCAATACAAAGAAAAAAAAATCCTAGGTTCGTCTTAGTCCTTGCTCCAAAAGCAAGCAATCGGTGCCTGGCTAGCAAAAATTAATCATGACATGATTAGATTCATTGAGCTGTGTCCTTTAATCAGTTATAGTTGGCACTTGATATGAAATGTACATGGCCTACTTTGAAAAATGCAACCTCCTTAGTCATCACATGAACACCTGAATCGGACTTGCATTCTTTCCAGTTTCATATACTGTGAAAGAAATATTAGTTGGATTCATGAAAGACATTCCACTTTCCAAGTAATACACTGTACTTCTCAGTTGTAAGCAAGGCTTCATGAATGATCTCTAATACTATAAATGCTACATATTGTCCTCTCATTTTGTTGAACTGCATTATGTCCTTGCAAGCTTCTATTTCTATCTTGTGTGCTTTATGTGAAAGTACATACTGAATTCTAACCAAACTTCTTTGTATATTTGTTTCTTGTAGGGTGATAGTAAATTGACCTCAAAATCTGGTGATGGATCTGTAAAGAAAGATACCATGGGTGCCCATGGTGCTACTAGCTCAAGTGGCCAGGTTAGTATTTGTAACTTGTGTTGCTTTGCTCCTAATGATGCTTGAAACTGACTTAGTCATATTCCTTTTAGATGGTTCAGCACGGAGCTTACGCCCAAGGGATGGGTTATATGCAACCTCAGGTAACCTATCATAGTATCACTGCCATTACAACTCTATAGTTCAATTTTGAAGCTAAACAGGATACACTTCTGTAATGCAATCATCAATTATGACATTCTGTAGCTGACACATTTCCTCTATACACTCCCAGTACCATAATGGGGACACCTAACTCTGAAGACTGGCAATTTTCAGCAATGGGTATTGCCCCATGAGGTATTTTTCTTACTGATAAGCATGACATATGTGGCGCAATTTTCAGTCAGTATTCGACAGCCTTAACTTAGTACCCATTCACTTCTTATCATTGGTTTATGATACCTTCTTTCATGAATCTTCTGCCCTTTTAACAAGTTAAGTTGCAGTATATTTGTATGAAAGAGGATTCTCTTCATACTGTACATATTCAATGCTTATTTTCTTCCGTAAATTTCATTTTTTGTACAGTACATCACATAACTCTAGATTTAGGAATTCTTTGACATAGGTATCTCAAATCTCCAGATTTAACTGTTACTTGCAACCATACTGTGAAACATGGCCCAATTGTCACCCCGTTTGGTCTTGCACCTACCTATTGGAGATTGCACCAAGGCTAAGGAAGGGGTTGTTGCGGGGTGACAGGTGGGCCGGGTTTGTCAGTATGGGTACGCGTACTTGTTCAACCTTAATTTTTGAGTTCTACGATAGGCGGGGCTTGTTAAATCTGCAACTATGTGAAATATTATTTGTGACAGTTTGCACAAATTGCATGTGGTTTTGGGCTATACTTTCTTTTATCTGATATAACGCTTTTCTTTGCTGCAGTGGATACCTATCTGTTAAGGAAGCCGCCTCCACCATAGGTTCATGATCATTGGCTGAAAACTAAGGCATCTGAAAGGGTGTTTAACAGTTGGTTGTGATGGCTGGCCTCCAAGATGTAAATTGCTTCCGTGAGAATAGATTCACCTATGGTTTAGTGCTTGTTTTTATCTGTATATTCAGAATAATTCAGCCATTGGTAGTTTGGCAATCTTTTTGTTTTCAGATATTTGTATTAGGAAGCATAAATCTATGGCAACTGGTTATTAACTTGTCGTTATGTGGTGTTCATGCCTGCTGTGATGAAAGTCTCGCCAGACAGGAATGGCCCCGTGCTCAGCATTTGTGATGCAATGCCAACAAGCAGGCCAACTATAAACCTACGGTGGCAGAGGAGCTGACCGCGTCTCCCCCAAGTCTAACTTTATTTAGAGCATCTTGAGCAGATCCTTAAGGACGTGTTTGGTTCAGAAATGGTAACGTAACGCAATTGTAATCAGATCACAGGGTGTATCCGGGGTGGGGTGTAATGGACAAACTCCACTTTTGTTTGGTTCGGTTTTGTAATGTAAACAGCTCCAGGCCGGGTCGAGCAGGCCTTCAGGCGAGCAGGTCAGTGGGCAGAGTGGAATCGTCGGCAGGAGCAGATCGGTTGGGGATTGGTGAGCTAGAGCTCGAGGCCGTGGGCCAGCAGGAGAACTTGGGGATGGGCTGCAGGGGATCTTAGACGGTGGATGCAGGTGGGGATGGGTCCGTTTGGCCGCGGGATCGATGCGGCTGGCTGTGGGGATGGATACCTCAGGCAGCGGGGGACTTGGTCTAGGGAATCGAGGTAGACGAAGCAGATCAGGGCGGAGGGTGTCGACCAAGGTTGAGGAAGAGAGCTGGTCCGGTAACTAATAAGATTCCGGCGGGGCTTGGCTGGTAACGGCAGATAAGAGCGCTAGTGTATTTTTTTACGCGGCATCTGATTACGGCTCATCCGAAACAAACACGATTAACGGTTTCAGGTGTTGGTGGTATCCGATAACAGGCTGAAAACGTCGAACCAAACACGTCTGGAAAAGCGGTTTGCAATGTACTTTAAAACAGTTTGATTAAGCCGTGGTCTTGCAGAATAGATACAGCAATTACAATGGGTACCACTTAGCATTTTTTTTGCTCCCTTGATCTCTTTCTTCCCTATCCTTCTGTTTCCATCGTCTCCCCCTTCTCCAATCCTTTCACCTTGTGCCGGACCCATGGCCTTCATGCCTGCCATCAACTCCACGTCAGAGCTCTTGTTCCTCCGTGCCATGATCTGCTTTAGGCCTCGCTCGTTTAATCTCACGGAGTCATGGAATGGTCTAGATTGCGGCCAATCCAGCTTGACCAGTTTTTTTCCCGTCCACGAAAATCAGATCTTCGTTTACACTCGCCTGGAAAATTAGCCCAGCCCAACCCATCCATCCTCCACTCACATGGTCTGGAAAAAAATCACGGCAACTGACCCATGGAAACAATCCACGACAGACGACTCGCGCGATCTCGTCGGCCATGGCGACAGCGACACGACGTGACGAAGGATAGTTTTCACGATCCCCTCGCAGTCTCACTTACAAAAGATGGAAGAGAGTTTACTTGTTCGACAGTCGGCTCAGGCCAGCAGGTTTGGATCTCTCAAAGATAAATACGAAGGTATATGTGTAATGGAAAGGATTCCTCCAGATTTTATTCATAGGGTGATCGAGAGATTGTACAAGGTGTTTACAAGTGGTCTCAGTGGGTTTATAATGATACGTGACAAGAGATGAAGCTAGAACTATGACTATAGCTAATGCTAAAGACTCGGGCGTCTATGTTGTGTCCTTGTTCAGGTGAATGTTCTTGAGTAATTATAGGTGTTGATGGCGGTGGAGTCTTCCTTAGTCACGTTAAGTCTTCATCTTGTCTTACACATAATCTTGATCTCTGATCTCTCCTAGATGCACATACGGTTTTCGGGATCTCTAGAGGGTCGTCTTGCAGCCCCACAGGTCAGGTCGGTTGAGAGCTTCTAGAATCTAGATGCAGGCCTTCAGGTCCTTGATCGTAGATATAGGCCTCGGAAGGAATCGTGGGTTTAGGCCCGTGTAAGGTACAAGCCTAAGTCCACCCATCATTAACAAACCCCCGATCAATACTTTTAATAAGACGACCTTTCTTCCAGTAGAGTTGCTTTTAGCTCATGTCCAACCTCCGCCTGGTGAGCTCGACGACTTCTTCTTGGTGTTGAGGCGCGAGGTCCTGCTAAATGCTCGAGGTCTTAGTGCAAGGTCTCCCGCATGTGTTGATGTCTTGATCACGCAGACCTTTCTGTGTGCCCATCCTCAGAGCAGGTCTGATGAGCCTTCCCATCTCAGATGTCACATGGTAATGGGCTTACGATGAGGTCCTCAAAGGGTAAATAACAAAAGGGAAGAAAAGCGGTCCTTGTATGTAGTGGTGTGAGTACCTTAATGACTAGAGGAGGTATGAGGGAGAGGTCCCTTATATGACGTTGAGTACTGAACCGAGAGGTCGAGAAGGTATCCGTAAATTCAGCTCTTATCATGTTGGAACATTGCATGTGGATCCATCTAACGCAGTTAGGTCATAGTGGGGTTTAGGTCTTGTCTAGGATGATGTAATCAGTGACGCTCATAGCTAGTTTAACTTATCCAGTGACCTTAGGAGGTCTATTGAGAGGATCTTTTCCGCAGCCGTGAGGACTTGAATCTGAACCGGTTGAAGAGGTCTTTTCAGTAACTATTACCTCTCAGAGATTTTTCTGTCGCGTGGGAATCTATTCATCTAGTGAAATTGAAGATGGTGATCATAATGAGATTCGTGTCCATAATGCAGACTGATGGGACATATCATCATAGTTACCTCTTCATTTTATCGACATGGTTACCTCTTGGGCTTTTGTCCTTTCCTTTTAAATACTGCTAGCATGGTGTTGCTGCCCTTATTGTGAAGACAAGACCTCCCTTCTCTGTCCTTGAAAGAAACATCTCGCCCTTCTGCCATGACCAGCAACAAGTACTACTCCCGCCGCCGTAAGGTCCCACAACACCGCCAAGGTGAGGCAGGAGAGTCTAGGCCTCAAGCTGGGGGTCCCTTCACAACCATAGAACACACGACGGGAGCAGCGGACCCTCAAGAACCCGGAGGAGCCCCCTGCTCGAGTGTTTCTCCCTCGATCCATCCCCCGACGAACCTGCTTGAGGGCTTCCACTCCCTCGAGGTCGACGAGTAACTTTCCTTCACCCTTCCTTTCATGGATATTCTAGACATTGCATTTTACGGTATTCCTCAGCGTCTAGTCCTCTTACATGGCAGGCCATCTTGATCCATTCCTCCTACGTGTCTCTCCTCCTTGGAGGCGGAGGAGATCCTTGCCCTGATGAACTCCATCAATAGAGCATCCCAATCATCGATGACTACCAACCAGGTAAGTGCTAAACTATCACTTCTTTGTGCTCCTTTTACTGCCCGCGAGGTGCAGATACAAGAATTGGTGTTTGCTTATCTTACATTCTTACACTCCACGCCACCTTTCTCAGGATTATAGCAAGAGGATCTCGGCCAGCGTGAAGCAAGTCGTCAATGGGTTCTACACTAGTTCTATGGACGAAGAATCCCTCCGGTGGGAGGTCCAAAGGCTCCATGTTGAACTTACAGGTGATAAGGAAGGTCTGACCCTTCTAAAGGATTCCTTCCTGAACACCCTAGCCGAAAGGAACGAGATGCGTCGGCAGGTGGCGACCTAGGAGGAGATCCATGCCTCGGATTAGGAAGGCGTGTTCACCGTTGGAGAGCAGCGGGACCAGGCACATACCAAGCTCACTAAGGAGAAGCTCATTGTGGCCCTTCTATTGAAAGAGAACTCCAGACTTGAAGAAGAGGTCTGCCGACTGGGGGAGCTACTGCGTGTGACACCTCCTCGCGAGTTCCGATAGGGTACCCCACTCAACAGGGACTGTAGAATCTCCAACAAGATATCAGAGTGGATTTCCGGTGCCGGAGCTATTGAAAAACTTCACCCATTGTGCATTTTCTCTTTCCCTCTTTTTAGAGACACGGGGGCATTTTACTTCTTAGGCCTCCTTCCCATTTCTCTGTACCTTGGGAGGTTTGTATGCATGGACTTATGATTCATTGCTGAAAGGGCATGTGTGCCCCCATGTGTGGTTTTGGTAATTAATGAAAATCTCTATGGAATAATGTTTGCATTGAGTTACACTTGTAGGTATTGTCCATTGGAATCGCTTGAACCATGTGTTGGCTTCAAGGTTGAAAGATGAAGAACTATAAGCATTGTTAAAGGGCATTGGGCCTATTGGAATCATGTTGAAGAAGAGTAAGTAGAAGAAGGAAAATAAGAATAAACAAAAGAAGATCAAGTGTGTCTTGAAGAAGAAGATAGAGTTCCTCATGTATATCTTCAACTCATCATCCTAATGGATATAGAAGAAATGAAGTGCAAGTTCAAGATGTGCCTTATCTAGAAGTTCTCATGCTTGAAGCTTATCATTCTAAGTGTTCATGGATCGGTGAAGACAAGATCAAAGAAGTGGTTTACCCATGGTGTATGGGGGAGAAATTTGCAAGTCTTCATCAAGCAAGCATGGCAAGAGCAATCAAGAAAGATGTTTCATCTCGAGGAGGAAAAGATTGTCTACATCAAGTTCAAGTGGAATGCTCAAGTCGAAGGTTTGATCTTGATAGGTTTTCTTTTTTACCGGTCTCATGCTGGTAGTTGGGAGATCGGGTTTAGGATATATAGCCGTACTATCAAGAGGGGCTCTCGAGTGAGTAACTCAATCGTATATTTTGGAGAGAGCTCAAACCTTTGTATACTTAGCATCATCTTTATTGGTTGTTATTTGGATCTTATCCATGTGCGGTTCTAGAGCTTGTGGTATTCCTCATAACAAGCTCCAGTTCGTCAAAAACAGATTTCCCTTGTATACCCTATTGCATTTTTGATCTTCAAGGTTTTCCAAATACATACCTTGGGAGGTATCTCACATTCTTGTACTTGATTCTTATACTCTACACATTGTTAGATTTCCAACAAAATTGGTTTCATCATATTCAGAATTCGTTTGCAAAAGTTATGATCTTTTTGGGTTTGGTGTTTCTACCAGTTTTCAAGGGGGCGGAGACTCTGGTATGGCCGTTCCAACCTTAGGCATGCAAGGTTGTGGAGTCGAGTCAGAGACTCCGTCCTCTAAGGTAGAGACTCCGCTCGCTCCAGAGACTCTAGTGCATCCCACCTAGAGCCTCTAGTCCGCCCACTCAGGTCAGGTACCTGCAAGCTTCTGTTGTCGGTTCAGAGACTCCGCCTCTCCTAGCAGAGACTCCGGCCAACTTGGAGACTCCGGTGTATAGTGATCGAAGACTCCGGCGCAAGTGGGCATCAACGAGTCTATTTCCTGGGAGACCTATAAAATCCCCCTTCTTCCCCAAGTAGAGACTGCTCTTCCTATTACCTGTCTCCTCCATTGTTGACCTTGAATAGCTTGCCCTTTATCCCTATTCCTCCCAAGATTCTTGCTTTTTATTGAGCAAAAAGAGAGAGGATATCTAATCTATAACTCCACCAATCCATATGCCCCCTAAGTGAGGGGAACATCTTGGGATCTAGATCTTGGAGACTTTTGTGGTTTTCCTCTTGTGTTCTTCTTATCTTATTCCCCCAATAGATTTTGTAGCTTAGGTGGAATTTGAGAGTGAAGAACTTTTCATTGCATTAGGTGCATTAGTTTGAGTTCTCCTCAGAGGATTTGGTTGGTGAAATCAAGAAGCTTGTTACTCTTGGGTTCTTGGAACCCTAGACAGTGTTGTGTCCTTTGTGGTGAGTTCTTGGGGCCTCCAATTAAGTTGTGGACCTCTCCCAAGTTAGTGGGCTTGGTGGTGTTTATTGGGAGCCTCCAATTAAGTTGTGGATATTTCCCCAATCTTGCACGGGTTTCGTGATCTCCCTCAAGTGTCCCATAGTGGATCGGGTGCTTGCCACGTGGCGGGTACTCGTGAGAATTGGGTGAGGCCTCTTGTGGCATTGGTGGTATTAGTACCGACCACCCCTCCATCGAGACGTACTCCCTTGTTGGGAGGAACTCGGTAAAACACCGTTGTCTCCACGTGCCTCAGTTATCTCTCTACCCGAGCTTTTCCTTATGCACTTTACGTTGTGATATCCTTCATGCTTGAATTCATATATCTTGCTATCACTTAGTTGCTTGTATTGATTAGCATAAGGTGTTGGTGCACATAGGTGAACCATAATATATATAGGTTTTGCACTAGACAAAGTAAACGCTAGTTTTATTCCGCCTTTGTTAAGCCCATCTCGTAAAAGTTTTAAACCTCCTATTCACCCCCTCTAGGAGACATCAGGTCCTTTCATTTGCGCCTCCCAAATTTTCCCGGCCTTCCCGTGTCTGTGGTGTCTAGGTATGGTCTTATCTATGATAAGCGCGATCGAAGGTTGTGTTGACCCATGTCTGGGCGGGTACTGTTGCCTGAAAAGTCTCGAGCTCAATCCTTGGGGAGTAGTCTCCCCCTTTTGACCGTCCCATGTCAAAGTATCCCGCTATGTCTGGTCTGAGCATGGGTGGTAGCGCGTGCTTTATGTACCGAGACCCTGGGTACTAGGTCTGTTTGAGTTTGGTAGCTTGTGCCATGTGTGGGTGTACCGCTTATGCTCCGAGGTTAGTAGCTCGGGCTTTGTGCAAGCATATCGCTTATGCACCAAGGTTAGTATCTCGGGCTTTATGCGGGTGTATCGCTCATGCACCAAAGTTAGTAGCTCGGGCTTGGTGTGGTTGTTTCTCTTGTAAGGGTCCCCGTAAAATTGTCACCGTGTTTAAGGTGGGTGTGAGTTCTGGCTAGCCCGAGTCTTAGTGCTCATGAGGAAGCCATCCTCCTCCATCTTATTGGCAATGTTCCTTTGGGCATTACCTCTATTTTATTAAGTCGGGGTTCATAATCTCCGAACACCATGCCCTGCAGTGGAGTTTTGTTCATGGTTTGCCCGAGTGATCCCTATCGAACGTCATTTTAGTCACATGTGTCGAAGGTTTTTGAGGCCTACAACGTGATTTTAGGCTATCTTAGTGATCATTGATCCCTCGATGGCCCTATCGTTGCTCGCGGTATCCACATACCCATCCTCTCTAGTCGAACATAGCTAGGAGTGGCCAAGCCTAGCTAGGGTGAAGGAAGGATCCCGAGCACTTCAAGTGGTTTTCTGGTCTGAACAGACCTGAGAGCACACAAGTTTTAGTTTAGGGGATCAGGTCGTGCGGGTTAGTAGCTGCATGACCAATCGTTTGGGGTGGACTTCGCTCGGTGTTGCCTATTCTAGGGTAGGAGTGTGCCTTGTGATCCCTCTCGATTGTTCCTGTCATTATGACTTAGAGCACCCAGGGTAAATCACAAAACGGGGGTTATTCTCATGACTTCTCGACGGTCCCGGGGGCATGTCCTCTTCCTTTGAGGCCTGTGATTGGTGGGCTCATGCTAACTGTCGAGCCCCCGGGTGGATGCTGGTTCCGTAGGCCTCTTGACATCGGGGTCTGATTCTCTTGCTCGATTCAGGCTCTGTAAGATCTATGGCACATGACCTTACTTGTTTCCCCTGGTTTGTTGTCTCTCTCCACGTCTGCCAAAACTTTGGGTCCTGATCGGGGGGTCCGTGTGTGTTTTCCTGCCGCACTATAACCAATGGTTCTGGTAGGATGTATCCCACCAGCATCCGGGCCGCCACGTAGGACCTAGTGAGGAGTGAGCTTCCGAGGGTGTTGCCCCTTACTGCCTTCCCATGATGGGTCATGATGCGGTTGCTTCCATGTCCCCGGCTTAGGTGCTTGATTGGGGAAGGTCTTACTTTATTGTGATATGGTCTCTCAGGCCAGCGAGGTCTAGTATTCCTTTTGTTGGGTCTAGCCACGCTCCAAATTGGGCTAGTTGTCTACGTCCCAGTACGACTAGCTTCCACGTAGGTCGGTCCACATCCTCGAACATACAAAGCCGAGTTGTGAAGTTACCTATTTCGCTGAGGGTAACCGGGAGGGTAACCTCCTCAGTTTCCTCGTCTAGGTCACTAGTACCATACCGTATCCTGAACCAATCCATCAGGATTTGCAGGTAATCCAGAAGCCTGGAAGAGATAGTGCCCATGATCGTGGTTGGATCCTCTATGCTTCCCTAAATCCATACATTGGCAACGTACAAGGAGACATGGATCGAGGATTCAGGGTGAACACCCAGGTCCCCTGGTGGAAGGGTGTGGGGTCTTGGAGCGCCTACTCCCCTAGGTGTGGTGGTATGAGTTGTGCACCTAGTGACTTGGCATGCTGCTGGTCCGGTCCAGAGATGGCTCAACTCCTAGGGAGGAGGGTTCCGAGGGTCAAACAGAGAGGACGGGTCTTCTGTGTCATCCTTTTTACCGTTAGGTCGATACACAATAACATATATAAGGTTGTCGCCTCCTATTCGGCCTTGAATTCCTTCTAGCACTGCACCGTGTTATACTGGTTGTATCTGTGAGAGCTCGTCCTGTGGTACCCGCACCAATTGTCCTTGGTCTAACATGTTAGTGGTGTCTGCCTAGCGTACGGTGAAGCTGCGTGGCCGAAACTTGAGTGTTGCCTTGTTGTTGGCATAAAAGGGCGAACAAGAACACCGAAACCGAACTTGTCAGAACCAAAACTTAATTAAACTAGGTAAATTTTGATCTTGTATTTTGTCAAAGTGCATGGAGCTCCCACACGTGGTTTTGTTAATTAATGACAATCAATATGAATTATACTTGAAGAATTTTTCATAGGCAATGATTATAGACCATATGTTGGTTTCAAGGTAAAAAGAATAAGAAATGAAATAAGATAAAGTGATGACCAAGATGATATTCAAGAGGAGATCCAAAGAGTGGTCATGTGAGATTTGAGCCTATTGCAAGTATGTCTTGGACAAAATGATTTTGTGAACATTCATTTTACCTTCAAGACAACATATCAAATAGAGAAGATGAAATGCGATCTTTATTAGGACAAAGGGCAAGTCCAAGATGGCCATCTCGAAGAGCTGATATGTTTGAAGCTTGCCAGCCATTTGTGAATAATTTACAAGTGAATATGTTCATTTGAGAGGCCCTCCCATAGTGGATTATGAGGGAGAAATTTGTGAGTCTTCATCAAGAAAGCTCAATCAAGAACAGTGTTCCAACTTGTGGAGGACAAGTTTGTCATCATCTAGCTCAAATGGAATGCACAAGGAAAAAGTATGACCTTGATAGTTTTTCCATTTTACTGATGAGTAATGCGTAATAGAACACACAAAAATTATCTCATTTGCGCAAGAAAAAATCGAGATCCAATCTAAGTAGATGCAAATAAACAGTTAAGTAAGATCGGCATACCCGTGATGAACATGAGCGGAAACATTTTCACAATGTTGGTTGATGTAGATTTCACCGAGATCAAATCCATTCTACCACCGCAATGGATGACACCTCCAATATATGCACACATACCACTCGGTGACATCTACTTATTCTTGATACAACAATACACGAGATAGAATCTGTAAGAACAACACGATGGGTGGTGGCTATGGTGAATGAGTTCTCATGGGCAGCGCTTCATCAACATGCAAGGGAGGAGGAAGGAGGAGCAACATGAGGGGGTGGTGTCTAGGGTTGGGATGAGGTACTCCCATGCCCCTCCCTCCTTTATATAGGCATGGTGGACTGGGAGCACTTGTACTTCAAGCCTCTAGGGTGTCTAGAAGGGGAACTTCCCCTAAAATACATCCTATTTCCTTACTTGGTGGGCTAGGGTTTCCCCTCCTCTGGCCGCATAGGACTCGGAGGATGCGGTGCCTGGCCGATGTAGGGCTAGTGATGAGGGTGACCTCGGCAATGTCCATAATTATGGACTTGGGTTTGATGGAAACGAGAGGGTTGGTGATTTCATTAGCCTATCAGAGAAACAAGGGAGTCAAAGTCATGTCTGATTATGAGATACAAAGGAGTACATAGTCACCGATTTGCTAGATGCAATCTAACTCACAACGGATTATGTTTTTCTCAAGGCTATGGTGCCCTCTCCATCAGCTCTTCCCAGCCCTTATATGAGAGGCCGAGTCTCAGAGTCCAATATGGATCGGTTACAAGTTTGATTACAACTACTCAGCTATGTCGGTTGGTATTGCTATCTTGATCAGCATGCTTGGTTTCTTGGGCTTTGGATGCTTCTAGGACTTCTATTTCTTTATGGGCCTTGGGCCATACTGTCGTGGGGATGGCCATGGCAGTCACTATCGAGGGTAGAGATTGAGTTGAGGGAAAGGGAGAGTTCTCCATATGCGGTGCAAGATTGAGGAGACTCGGGGTTTTACCCAGGTTTAGCCCCTATAGGGTAAAATGCCTACTACTTGCTAGATGTATTAATCGGAGTGAGATTACAATGGGAGGTCGAGATAAGCGATGAGGGCAGCGAGTTGCCTTTATGGGGTGTACCAAGGTGTGTCCCTGTAGAGGGTACCCTAGGGAGGTTTATATAGTGCTACCTCACCAGGGTTCACATGGATAATACCGAATCAGTTAAGGTTTTGGTGAACTTGACCTAATCTGACTGGGCCTAGCTACGCTCTTGGGCCTTCTGCATCTAGTCGCCATGCTCCTTGGGCCTTGAATTTTGAGTCACCATACCAGAGAGCCCGCTCGCTGTGAGTCTAGCTATTCGAGTCCATCTCCTGGGCATACCCCTATTGGTATATCCCCATCAGTAGTCCCCGAGTGCATCGAGGGTTTAGCGGAGGCTTCAACTTGGCAGTCGGAGTAGGCAAGTTCGAGTGGACGCCTAGTCGAATCGGCGACAAACTCCTCCAATGAAGGGAGAAGTCATTAGGTTGGGTCTCCAATCAGTCACACTTCAAGTGAGTCGCGTTAGCCTCGGGTCGCTATTTCCAGGCGAATGGACCAAAGTGAGTGGAACAGACCAGTGATCAATTTGATCGAAGTTGCACCGTCAGTTTGGTCAAACTAGCTGTTAGGTAATCTTTAATGGTAACTTCGGTGGAATTACCGTGAAGCAACGGCTAATCTAGACCATTTCACTGGCATCCCCTACTTAAAGGGGAGTGGAGAATCACTATACGGATCTTACTCCACATTCTTCCATTTCTTCTTCTTCTTCTTCTTCTTCTTCTTCTCGAGCCGCTTCCGATCCAGATTTCTGGACCAAGTGAACCCATCTTCCATGGAGCCTCCCAAGGATCTTTGGGGAAATCCAAGTGCACCCCAGCCATGCTACAATCCTTCCAAGATGTCGGGATCCTTGTGAAGGGGAATTGGCGAGTCCCCACAGCCAGCGAGGTCGAGCCGAAGCCACGAGTGGGGGAGTTCATCTGCTTCTTCAGCCATCTAGAGTGAGGGCTGGATTCCCACCTTGATCTTCTTTCGGCGCTTTTGTGCCTATTACCGGATCAAGCCCTCCGATTTGGTGCCTCACAGTATCAAGCAACTTGCAATCTTTGTCGCATTCTGCAAGTGTTATCTTGGCTGTCGACCATATTCCCCCCTCTGGCTAGAGCTATTCAATGGACGTGTGAGCCGTGAAGGGAAGGACATGATAATCTTGGCCGCATGTAGCGTTACCTTCCAACTGAAGCCCAACACCAAGTTCTTGAAGCTAATGCTGGCTAAGAAGGCGGCGTACGAGTGGAAGAAATTCTGGTTTTATGTCAAGGAATTACCCCTGCTGGCAAGGTGGCAATCCCGACGTATACCGTGGAGCGCAGTGAGCCGCGGTGATTTTTGGCAAAAGAGCTCCCCAAGGAGCAGAAGATGGCCGTGACAAAGATGTTCTTTTGGATCACAAAGCTGGAGGATAATAGATTGGTGACAATCAATATTTACAACTATTGGATCAGGCGGCGACTCGTCCCACTCGCTACCCGGGCCCACTGGATGTACAAGTATACCGGTCCGTCGGACCCAACGAAGTCGTCCATGCTGTTTGGGATGTGGAAGATTATACCGCAGCCCTGAAGAAGATCACAGAGGCAAAGTACACCGATTTATTGGAGGGACTTCGCTCGTAAAATGCCGAATCACGACCGCCCCCCACTGTAAGTTTTTCCACTTGTTATCTCTTCTCTTGTTCACTTGTCCAAGTTGAATTACTGACTTGTGTGTGTATGCGTCTCAACTTTTTAGGTCCCAAAGAATTTGCTCCCCCCGCTCAACCAGAAAGTTCCCGATGAACGCTGGGACAAGGACGGAGAGGGCGCCTCCGAGGGCGAGGAGGAGGAAAGCACGGAGGAACAGGAACCTGCCTCCGTGCCCTGAAAAATTCATAGCCAAAAGCGTCGTGAGGCGGAGGTCAGGCACGGCCTCAAAGAGCTTGACAGCAATCTAGAGATCTTTGGTGAGCGAAGCTCCAGGCGTGTGGCTACCCCAACCAAGTATGCTGCAAATATGAAGCCATCAGCGAAGCTGGCAACAAAGCCCGAAATGGTGTCCAAACGGAGGAGGCAGAAGATCCTAAGGCAATAGTGGAGGACCCATCAGAGCTGGAGGTAGTGCCGGAGTCGGAGGCCTTGGAGAAACCGGAGGAACCTTAAAGGAAGCCAATGGCTCCACCCAAGACACGTCGCCAGGAGAGCCTCCTCGAAACGGGGTTGACACGCTCGCTTGGCCCCGAGTTGGAGAAGCCCACGCACGTCAGCACGGGGTTGCGTATCCTCACGGTCGCTAAGTGAGTATTTTCTGTTTATGAGGTTGTACTTGCATTGTGCCTATCGAAATTTTTGAGTCGCTGATCGTCTAAAATTCGCAGGAGCCAAGCAAAGAAGATCAAGATAGTGACCGTGTCAAAGATCCCTTTTAGCCGCACCGAGGAGGGAGAAGGAAAGGTGACTCCGTTGAGATGCTCGACCTTGGTGCCAATAAGAAGAAGGTCGACCTCGTCTCGGAAAGCGAAGCAATAGCAAAAGGCGACGCGAGCGACAAAGCCCAGGAGGTTGTCGCGACGGCGAAAGATGTTGTCATGACCAAGGACACAACAACGGCGCCATCTGTGGTGGTGACCAAGGCTGCAATTTCCCGTGATTCCTTGCGAAGGGTTCCTCCATGTATGCCCAAACGAAATCGCCGATGGTGGCGGAGGTCATCGACAGAAACATCGGTTTGATGGTGCAAGGAACCGGGGGAATGGCGTATCCGCTGCCGTTTGTGGGAGAAATCGAGCTCCATTGTTTTCTTGGCCAAGCACTCCAGGTATGTACAGTCCCCAAGGCTTTGGTCCCTAAGTATTAGCGGCTGGAGACTTACTTTCGATTGCCTAGTCCGCAAGGGTCGGGTTGCTAAATAGCAGCGAGTCGAGTCGGACGACCAGCAAGTGGATCTAGAGCGTCTTCAGCACGACTACCAAGTGCCGACCCAAGATATTAGCCAGCTTTGAGCTGCTACGTGTATGAAAATTTTCATTTGTACTTTGGCAACTTTAGCTTTTTTAGTTCAACATTGAATTGACTTTCTTGTCTTGTGTGCAGGTAATCATGCCTCCATGCTAGCCAAAGCCCGCAAAGGCTATGTGCCGGTTTCCGAGCTCGAGGCTGCGAAGGCGACTGCCGCCACGATGGAGGAAAAGACCAAGGTCACATTGGTGGAGGAGGAGAAGGCCAAGTCCATGTTGGTGGAGACGGAGAAGGACCACAAGGCCTCCAACTCCATGATCGTTGAGTTATAGTCGAAGTTCTCTAACCTGGAGAAGTCCATGATGGAGAACACCTAGTGCCTCCTTTTTCAAGGATATGTCCTGGGAGACATATTGATTTCATAGAAAAAGGGCCAGAGGATCCAGCAGACTAAGGCAATCCCCGTCCAGAGGTCACGCTCCCAGCCCTTTCCACCCCGCTTCTTTTGGAGCCAAGCCACTAGATTTGTGTCTCGCTCTGGGACCCAATGTCATTTGCCCCACCATCCTAGGAAGGTCATCCACACTTTGCGGGTGAGGGTGCAACCCATTAGAAAGTGGTTGATGGTCTCTCCACATTGATCATAGAACGGGCAGGCAGCTGGGTGCTGTAACCCCTATGGCTCAGCCCATCAGCGGTCCAGCATCTGTTCCTAATGGTGAGCCAGAGCGCGACTTTACAGTTGGCAGGGGCTCGAGAGCGCCAGATTTGCAGGGCGCCTGCCATCAAGGTATACCTAGCAAACAAGGCCTGGTAGCAGGACTTGGCGGTGTAGCAGACGCTCGAGTCCCAGCTCCACTTAAAGACATCCTGCACCCCCTTTGTCAAGGTGATATCCTCAAGCTGACCAGCTACATCAAGGAGCTCCCTGATGGCTGTCGCGCCAAGGTTAGAGGGAACATCACGAAGCTAGGCCCCATCTAGGGCCTCTTGCACGCGGTGCGTTGCGATAGCACCCACCAGCACTTCCGCAAGGAGGTTCAGCGCTACATCACATAGGCGTCCACACCGAAACCATCTGTCCATCCAAAAGAGAGTATATGCCCCGTCCCCTAGTACCAAGGTCATTGCAGTGTCAAATAACTGCCTGGATAGCTTAGGCACCCGTATGTCAAGTCGTGCCATGGCTTGTCCACCTCCACACGCTTCAGCCACAACCATCGGGCTTAGAGTGCAATGTTCATGAGATGTAAGTTAGGGATGCCCAGGCCTCCCATCTCCTTAGGCATGCATACCCTATCCCATGCCACTAGATAATGTCCACCATGTACATCCTTTCTTCCCTTCCAAGGAAAACCATGAATGATTTTCTCGATGGCGAGGATGATCTCTATAGGAATGTCCAGTGACATCATGGTGAAGATCGGGATGGCCAAGAGAGTCGTCCGTACAAGCTCCAGGCGTCCTCCTCTATTGAGCATGGACGCTTTCCATGATGGCAATTTGGCAACCACCAGTTGGACCAGGGATTGGAGCTGGGCTGCTGATGGCTTCCATAGTGAGAGCGGCAGCCCTAGATACCGCAAAGGGAAATGAGTGACCGGACAACGCATCTCCCAGACAACCAAGTCTCTGTCCTCGTCTGAGCATCTGATCAAGTTAACCGAGCATCTGTCGAAGTTATGGAGGCAGAAGCCATGCTGAAATCCTTGATGATCCTAGAGATCACCTGGAAGTCCACCACTGACGGTCATAGGAAGGTGACCACATCATCAGCATGGATCGAAGTGCGTTGTCGGAGGCCCATTGCCGCGAGCCTAGTAAGAAGCCCCTGGTCTTCTGCTTTGGTGATCATAAGGTGAAAAACCTCCATGATCAGGATGAATAGTTAGGGTGAGAGCGGATCACCCTGCCGAAGTCGACGCCTATTGGCCACTTTCGCACCTGGGCTGCCATTCATAAGGACGTGCGTGGAGGCTGTGGAGAGTAGTGCACAGATACACGCAAGAAGGCGTTCGCCAAAGCCCATCTTCCTCAGAACTTCAATCAAGAAGGCCCAGTCCATTGTGTCGAAGGCTTTCGTGAGTATCTTTTCTTAGTTTTCCTTCTTGGTATTGGCCAAGTACTCAAGCGACTATGTCCTCGAGCGACCAAGTCGCCGAGTGGGTCAAGTGTGCTGACGCCTTGCAGACGTCATAGGTCCGAGGGATCTAGTGGTGCATTGGTACAGGGCCAAGGACTGCATCAAGGCAGTGCTTGAGGCTGCTACATCATCGTCGATGTGCGTACGACCTATTCTCCAGGATATTTCCCCCACCGAGGTGATCCACAAGGGCTTTGCCAAAATGTGGAGGTACCTGGAAGAGGTGCCTACCGTCGTCGGGTGGAAGATGCGCTCTGCATTCCGTCGCAAGGCCGTTACTGCGCTGAGCCTTGGGCTCGCGCATTTCCCCAAAGACTTCGAGCTCGATGAAGTGACAAGCAAATTCCCTTTTGTGACTGGAGTCGTTCAGATTGCTGATGTGCTAGCATTGAATGTGAAGGCCGTCCCTTATGCAGATCGTGTCTTGGCGATGAGCGACCTCCTCCCCTATTAGGAGAGTCGGGTCGCTCATGGAGATCTGCAGCTAGAGCACCGCAACTTCCCATTGGAGCGTCTGTTCCAATCGGCGGTTGCGAAGTCGTTGATGTTCGCCATCAACCACTGGAAGCCCTTTGTCAGGACTCGGGACATGGACGGAGCTTCTTCCTCACAGGTGGTAGAGTAGTTTGTTTATTCTGCAAAAATTATGACAACTAATGCAATGGGCCAGTTCGCCCAAGACTAATGTATTTTGTGCGAATATTTTGGTGATGTAATCATAATTCGAGTGGTTTTCTCTATTTCTGGTCGACTCGTATTGACTTGTGGAGTCGGTCGTTATCGATATATGATGCAGTGCGTGATGCGGTCGGGGTTGCTGTATGAGTCCCCAAGCATATTTTCTTTTACGATCTAGTCGCGCGCGTATGGTTAGTAGGTACTTAGAGTTATTTCAGTTGCGAGTAGCTTAGGTCGACTTGCCTTGACCCCGGGGGGAGGGAAGTCACGTAGAGACTCCAAGGGTTATTCTGTAGGCGTTTTCAAGAGGCACGTATGGGTTCGGTGGTCGAGTCCCCGAGCGTGTTACTTAGTTGTTCGAGTTGTAAAGCCCAAGGTTGGCAAGGACGTGTGGTGTTGTTTGTTAGCGGGTCTTTCCTCTTGGGCTTTATGACTCGAACAACTAAGTATAGCTCCGGTCGGATAGTTGGCACCGCCACCGTTAGGTCAAACCTAACAACTTTCGGGAAGGGACCCCTATAAAAAGATGCCTCAAGCGACAGGAAAACATCTCTCGCTCCGCCCCAAAGAAGCCAGACTCTGCCAAAAGCCCCCTCCAGGTCCCCAAACCCTTCTCCATCTCCATATCCATACTCCACCACTTGTAATAGTAGATCTCTTCACCGATTGGCAACAATGTAAGACTATTGCTATCAATCTTATGATTTTTATTACAATGTTTGTGATTGTTGATCTCATCTCTATGTGTGAGTAATTCTCCTTGGGCTAAGGGCTTCGGCCTAGCCATGTAGCAATTGTGCATGTGAATTATCATAGATGGGATTGTGTATTAGTTTGTATGACATGATGATTATTGTATCCTATCTTGCCTCAATCTAAGGACTTGTCAGGTACCCAAGACCCCGAGGGTTGAGCCAGGTATAGGGAGTATGAGTGATGACGAATCTACAGGTTGGGAACCTAGTGACAGAAGGGGTAGTACGGCTGTATGTGAGGGATTTGCTTGGGATTAATGGTGACATCACTATGCATATCATTAGTTCTCTTTTCTTCTATGGATGAGACTAGTAGGTTATTGCTATAAGCGGTTGTGGAGGCAATAGAAATTATGGATGCATTGCCCACATATAATTTATCTTGCTCTAATAAGTACACGCATACTTTATTTCCATCCGATGTTTTGCACAGCTATAGGTGAAACCGAACGCCCTAGGCCCTCTCTCTCCATCATCGACAATGACAAAAATATGCAAGCTATTGGTCCAGTAAAAACACAAAAGGAATTCTAAAACTCCCGAAGGTCAGTTAAAGTAACTTCACTATGCATTCGCTTCCCGAGGATTCGATAACCAAGGTCTACTAGGAAAAAAGAAGCTATACTACATCCGTAATCCGGATCGAAGGTATCAACCCTTTTTTTGGCGCCATTGTCAGGGAAGCAATAGCTACCCTGGTGAGGTTATTAGGAACCTTGCTAGTTTTAATTCTTGTTTTTAATTTTATTAGTTTTCTTTGAGCCTTTATTTGATAAACCAAAAAAATTAGTTAGTCTTTAAATTCTTGATTTTACTATTATAATTATTTATCTAAGAAAACCCCAAAACATAGGAAGTATGGCTGAAAAGAAGCTTGGGGAGTTTGCTACTCCCAATAATGATTTTTTGCGTACTCCTATTACTCAGCCAGCAATCACTGCCGATGACTATGAAATTAAGCCCCATTACTTAAGTTTGGTTCAACAGAATCAATTTGGAGGCTTTGCTGTTGAAGACGCACATACGAACTTGAATACTTTAACTAAAATATGTGATAGGATGCGTATAAAAGACGTTGACCCTGATGCGGTCAAATTGCATCTATTTCCTTTCTCTCTAAGAGGGAAAGCTAAATAATGGTTGTTATCTTTTCCTAAAAATATTATTACATCATGGGTGGGATATACTTCTTTATTTATGACTAAATTTTCCCCACATGCAAAGACTATGCAACTTTGAGCTAATATTACTGGCTTTAGATAGGAAGATCATGAGCCACTAGCGCTTGCATAGGAGATGATGAAAGAATGTCTAAGAAACTGTCCTAGTCATGGGATGGAAGATTGGTTAATCCTCCATTTATTTTACAATGCTCTTAATCCTGTGTCTATGTCTATGCTTGATACTGTAGCTGGATGAACATTTATGGGTAAACATATTACCGAAGCAAAGTAGCTGTTAGACAATATGCAAGACAACCATGCCCAATGGCATGTGGAAAGATCAAACACGAAGAAGGTGAACTCTATCTCACCACAAGAGAACGAATATCTCAATGCTAAGTTGGATGAGCTCATACTAGCCGTAAAAGGTAAGGAAACTCAGGTAAGAGCCACCCCTGAAACTAACATTAAAGAAATAGACTTCATAGCTCGTAATGATTATAGCCCTACCTAGAAGAAGAGCTACAATCCTAACTTTCAGAAACATTATGCTAGTCCTGCAGGTAACTCTAATAATAATATGGGAACTAGTAATGGTAGTCTCCAAGAAACACTAAAGTCTTTCATAGACTCACAAAATGAACAAAATAATACTCTAGTTAAAATTACGGAGAATCATGATGCTATGCTTGGTAAATTATCTAACTAAGCTGTTAGTTTGAGAAATGATTTACATGCCCTTCAAGAAAGAACAAGGATCATTGAGGCACATCTAGGTAAGATAACCGAGAGTCAAACTCTCATTCTAGCTAATTTGTAGGTAAAGCCAAGCCCAATACTATTGAAGAACTCAAAATGATGAGGATCCAAAGGGAGGAGCCTGAAGAACTTGAATATAGTAATGCTCCTTCACCAAGTTACACCATTGAAGATCTCGTAAAAAGGATCAATGTCAAGATTCTGGTAAGTGAAGGTAGTGAGGAAGCTATGTACCAACACTTTGTCAATCAAGTAGCAATAAAGGTACGTGAGCTTGAACAAGAATACAAGCAAATTGTTGAAAAATTACCTGTTAAACTAGATGACATATTCGAGCCTACTATTAAGATTAAAATTGGAACCAATGAGATAGCTGCACTTTGTGATCTAGGTGCAAGTGTCTCAGCAATTCCAAAGAGTCTTTTTAACAAGTTAAATCTTGGCTCCTTTGAAATTACTAAGTTAAAATTACATCTAGCAGATTCTAACTACAAACAAGCTGTAGGGATTAAGGAGAACACTGTAGTATACATTAAAGGCTTTCCTGCTCTCATTGATTTTGTTATAGTTGACATGCCTGAAGATGCTACTACTCCTATTATATTAGGCCGTCCTTTCTTAAGAACTATTAAGGCTTTGATTAATCTACATGAAGGGAACGTGAAGTTGCAATTTCCTTCGCGGGATCCTTTTGTTATGCATTTCCCCAGGAAGAAGAAATCTAAGCATGATGAAAAGGAGAGCATCACTTTGAAGGACAATTACTTTGGAGTGGGTGTTCCACTCATCTGGCCCAAGTGAGTATCATCAAGGTCAAGCTATTGACCATAAAAGAGCGCTCCATGGGAGGCAACCCATGTGAAATAAAGGTTTGAGTTAAGTTTTTAGTTTTAGTTTAAGTTTATGTTTAATAAAGAGTGCGAGAAAACTCCATTTGAGGAGAAGAAGATCGGTAGTACTTGAAATTCTGCTCTATTCATGCTATTGTTGGTCGACAATATTTACTGTCAATTTTCTGTCAAAAACAAGGTATATCACTAAGTTACAGGAAAAGAAATAGTTTACGAAGAAACAGAATTTTTTTTATGCTCACGGAGAGTTTAACGACCAACTATACGACCAGAATAAAAATTCTGGCCCTATAGTTCCGATCGTATAGATATCTTTGCCATCGAAATTTTTTCTGCAATATGTACTGAGAGTTTAACGACCAACTATACGACCGGAATAAAAATTCCAACCATATAGTTCTGGTCATATAGATATGAATGCCTCCATACGATTTCTTTTCATACATACTGAGAGTTTAACAACCATATATGACGGGAATAAAAATTCCGGCCGTATAGTTCCGGTCGTATAGATATCGATGCCTTTGCAAATTTTCTTTCATAGGGACAGACAGTTTAACGACCAACTATATAGTCTAAACATTTTGTTCCACCCGTATAGCTGTGTCCGTATAGCTGCGCCGCCAGGAGGAAAACCTAAATTTTTGACAAAAGGCCAACTATACGGCCAGAACACATTGTTCCGACCGTATAGTTCCGCATGTATAGTTGCGTCCGACCACGAAATCGCACGGGAAGGTACTCCCAACTCCAAAACTTCAATCCTTTTTTCTTCTTCTACCTCAAAACTCTCTCAAAACCTCAAGAGATCTCCATCTCTACTCAATTTCGTTCGATTTCCTCACACACAAGTGATCTACGGTATGTTTCTCCTTCGATCCTCCAATTAGTTTTTGCAAATTCATCTTCGATGTCGTGGTGGTGTCACGGCAGATGCCATGGATAGGCTAAAGGTGGGGACTAATACACGCTAGGGGAATCCAGGGAGGGATAGTGAAGTGATTCTCCACACAGTAGTTTGTATTCGCTTTGCTTCCAAGATTACAAGTGCTCCTAGAGCTGTATTGGCGAGAGGAGGAAGAAGGAGCTCTCTTACTCTCACACATAGAACACACTTAAAACCCTAGCCAAATCAGAATAGCGGAACCCCTTCTACTGAGATCCTAGCCCTCCTTATATAGAGGGAAGTAGGTCTCTGCCTAGGGCATACGTGGAGGCATATTCCTAAGAATATGCCTCCTCCCAAAGTAGTAAGCCGACCGGGATGCTTTTTCCCCCGCGTCACAAAGGCAGAGGCTACGTGAGCCTCTGCGGCGCCCGCGTCAGCCGACATGGGCGTCGTCACCCTTGCCGGCCACGCCCCGGTGGTCCTGCCCTTGTTTTCTTCGCTCAGGTAGTGCGTACCGGGGCTTCTTTTGACCACCGAGGTTCCTTCCTTCTCCTAGAAGCTAGACGTGACCCGGATCATAGTTGATCCGGCCACACCCGTTCCTGCATACAAGTAAAACAGGCATTTCCGACTTACTCCTTGAGTCGGTTGAGACTTAGTTAGGCGAACGCCCCCCGGTCCGGGTTACCCCGTGATTCGGCCTGCCTTGAGGTGACCCGGCCAACATCCGCTTTGGCCTTGCCCATGTGGAGGCTAATCATTATGTTGTCTTATTTTAAGGGCCAGCACAGTAACCGCCGCAGTGATTGTTAGTTATCACTGTGCGCGGGTCACGTCACGCCTGCCTCCTCGTTTACCGCATCCACGCGTCACGTTGTGGGATCAATTTCGTTCTGTGACCATATGTGTGGCTTCGTGCTGATTGGTTGATGCGTGTAGTACACGGCCACATCGTGTGGCGCGCCTGCAGGACCCGATCCCACTTTCCCCTCGTGGGAGAGGTTAAATAGGGGAGCGGCGCACTCCTTAGGATTTTTCCCCTTCCGCGCCCGTCTGCCCCTTGCTCTTCTTCTTCTTCTTCTTCTTCTTCTTCTTCCCCACGACAGCGCCGCCGCCAATGCTTCTCTGTAGCAGCGCCGCCGCCGCACTTTCTTCCCCCACACCGCTGTATCTTTGCCACCGCTACGTGCCTGCTCCACCACGGGTCGTTGCCAATCTAGGCCGCTGCCCCCCACCGCCGCTAGCGCCAGCGAGGGCAGCGAAGACCAGATGACGGAGGAGGAGCTCATCGTCGCCGAGCAAGAGATGGAGGAGGACTCCGCGGTGGTGGACCGTGGTGCGTGGGCCGGGTCTTGGGTCTGCCAGGACGACCTGGATTGGCTCTACCGCACCAGACGCATCCCCGCCGGCGTTGCCGCTCGCCTTGCCTCCGCCGAACTGGCCCCCTCACCCAATCCGAGTGAGTACGTCGTGTTCTTGTCCCACTTCCAGCAGGGGTTTGGTTTGCCGGTCAGTGACTTTTTCCAGGATTGGCTTAACACCTACGAACTTCAGCCGCACCACCTTCCTGCCAACGCCATCACTTCTCTTTCCACCTTTGCTTCTACGATCGAAGGCTATGCCGGACTGTGGCCCACGAAGGAGCTATGGATCCGGTTTTTCGGCCTTCGTCGTAACGTCATCCCAAACATCCAACTCGATCCGGAGGACAAGCAGCTCACTCAATTTGGAGCTGCTTCCATCTCACCCCGGAGGCTTTCCGTTTTCCCCTGGGTCACCGGGTTAGAGTCCTGCAAAGGGTGGGCCCGGACTTTCTTTTACGTCCGGAATACCGGCACTGAAGACTTAATCCGGCTGCTCCCCTATACTCCGGGTCCACCTAACCCGGAACTGTGGGATGTCGTTCCCAAGAAGCCCACGGCCTTGGCCAACCAGGTCAACAAGAGGTTCGCGGAGCTGAAGAAGCTGGGGTTGCGCAACGAGGACGCTATGATCATGTTCGTGCGCAACCGAATTTCCCCCCTCCAGAAGCGCACCCACAAGGTGTGCCACATGAGCTTCGGCCGCGACCCCAACCGGACCTCATCCTTTGAGTTGAGCAACATGGAAATATATCGCCGGGTTAAGGCTCTCTTCACCACTCACAAGGATTTCTCCTCTGAGACGACCTGGGGAATTGAGCATTATTTCCACGACAGGCTTCCTCCCGCGGTAAGCTTCGTGGCGCAATCTTACCCCAAATTAATTATATGTCGGTTATTGTGGCATTTTTGACTCTGTTGTTTGTTCCTTTTCTCAGCAATTCCTTCAGCAGACCCTTGAGGACAGCACGGATCCGACCCTTAAGTGGGCACCGGACCGGGAGACCCCGGATGAGGAAGAGCCGGACCAGGAGATGTTCCTCCCGATGACCGACGCTACAAAGCCACCCACAGGTAAATCCTCTTCTATTAGAGATTGGCCCGATGATGAAGATGGTTCGGATGTCGAGATGATTAAACCTGTTGATGCTGTCCCCCTTTCTTTTGCATTTCCGGCATCAGCTAATCCCGGTGGGCATATCCACGAGGATCCTCCCCTTGCTACGGGTGAACCTATTCCGGTAGCACCGAAGAAGAAGCGCGGAGCGGCACCAAGTTCTTCCTTCGGACCTTCTCAGCCCGCCAAAAGGCGAAAGAAATCCAGAGACAAAACTGCCTCCAAGCCAACAGGCAAAGCCCCAGCACGAAGGGCTCGAAAACCCAAGGAGGCCCAAACCTCGGATGCGTAAGTCATTTTTCCTTCTGCAACTTACTCTTCCTTGCATTGTTGTAATTTCTCTTCTGACATTATTTGATTCGGCAGGGCTGTGGTGGAGGTCCCTCAGAGTGGATCTAGCATCTCTTCGCCGCTCCGGCCTAGCCCTTCTCCTCCTCGTGACGACGAGTCACGCCCGCTGAGCCCTATTCCTGAGGGTTCTGTGGCTGCTTCGGGTTCTGTTCCACCTTGTCACGAGGAGGATAACCTTGGAGCGAGGGAGACCGGCCCAGCCGAGGCGACGGCATCCACCACTTCGGCTTCGCCGCAACCAATAGCCACCGAAGCTACCTCGGCACCAGCACTAGCTCCAGCACCAGTAACCAAAGCAGTACCAGCACCCGTTCCGACACCAGCACCAAGCCCGGTAGCAAGAAAATCAGCAGCTGCACCAAGTCCAACAGCAAGAACACCAGCGCCAAGCTCCTTTTCCTCGTCCGAGTCTTCTCAACCTCGGCGAGGAACTATCCCGGCAGCTCCTAAGGGAAAATCCGCTGCAACCACTTCCTTTTCTCAGCAAGCAAAGGGCAAAAAGGCTCCTGACGCTACCAAATCATCATTCGTCGAGGCTGGGCAGCGTACCCTCTCATCAATGCTTCCCAAGAAGGTTCCAGCAGTGAAGGACGCCCCTGCCGAGCCAACCGATGCACAACAGATGGTTCTGCATACTAGCCCGACCCTTGCCTTGGTTGAGAGGAAAGAGGCGCACGCGAAGGGCTTGGTGGCGCCCCATATGCCCACCGGCGAGCGGTATCCTCCGATGTTGATTGAGTTTGTCAACAACTGGAACAAGGCTGAGTTTGTCCATGACGACAATCTCCCGGAGAAGTTTGGCCTCGCCGAATTTTCCGCCCAAATGAACACAGCCGCTAAGGCAATCAACCTCGCGGGTCGGATGATGGAGGTACGTCGCTTCCCCTTTATATGCTGTAGATAATAACCATTAGTCCCCGAGCCTCCGAGGGAGTAACTTGTTACTCGGTCGGATGCTCTTTAGAAAACTAACGTAGCTCCATGAGAACTTTGAATATGCACACACCTAGAGCCGGGTTAAGTTCCACTTGGCCCGGATCTTGTACACTTCGAACATGCACACACCTAGAGCCAGGTTAAGTTCCACTTGGCCCAGATTTTTGTACACTTCGAACATGCACACACCTAGAGCCGGGTTAAGTTCCACTTGGCCCGGATTTTTGTACACTCCGAACATGCACACACCTAGAGCCGGGTTAAGTTCCACTTGGCCCGGATTTTTGTACACTTCGAACATGCACCAAGCTAATTTATGTTTTTGTACTTCTTTCAGGTGACCACCAATCGCCGGAGTGCTGAATTCCAACGTCTGCTGGATACCCACAAGGTGCTACGCGCAAAGCAAGCTGCACTTCTCGCGGAATACGAGAAAAGGGGTAAAAATTTTCCTTAGCGCTTCTTCGTTTTTCTTCATCGTCCTCTGCCGAACTAATCTCATCATTCGGTCTCCGCAGCTGGGGTGGAGGCTGAGAACAATATTATGCGGAAGAATCTGGAGCAGATCCAGGGTAAGTCATTTTTGCCCGACCTTGCAGTGCTTTCCATTTCCTTCTCTCCTTGGCTCGACAATCATTCATACCTCGGCTCTGCCGGGTCAACACACTATTTCAGCATCGCTTGAAGATAGTGTGCCCGTGCCTGATATGATGCTGCATTTTATCGAACAAGCAGGGCAGCATCAAGCCGAGCTTCAGAAGAAAGATGACGAGATCTCCCTCCTCTGGACCAAGGACGATGAGATCGCCAGGCTCAAGGCTGAGATGGAGAAAATGAAGGCCCAGCACCAATCCGAGCTCCAAAAGGTTGGCCAGGATTACACAGAAGAGCGCGAGCGCCTCAATCTCCAGATCGCCAAGGACCAGGATCTACTCAAGGAATCCGACATCCAGCTTGGGTCGGCGAATGCTGAGCTTGAGCAGCTTCGGAAGAGACGTGATGACTGCACCAGGGAGTTGACCCGGATCCTCAACCATATATCACGTAAGTTCTTTCCCTTATCCGACCTACTTTTCCGGGTTACTTCATATGTCTTTTCTTTACCTTCTTCCTTTGTCTTGTTTCCAGGAAAATTTCCAGAGAGCACTGCTAGTGCGAGCGCTGCAGTTGCAGACTTCCGCCAAGAAAGAGGTACTCCTGTCGCTCCTGACGGTGAAGAAATTCCCTATGACATGGAGGACCTGTTGGTCAGCTTGTCATCTCGCGTGGAGCTCATCAAGAATTATGGCAAGGACAACCTCGACGTTGCAGTTCGCATCTTCAACATGTTCTGGCCCAGAGAAGATAGTCCGGAGACTACCGCAATCCTCGTTGAGAAGCTAATGGAAACTGAGACCCAGCTCGACCTCTGGAGAGAGTCCGCTAGACGTGCCGCAGTTGATACCATTCTTCACCACATACTCACGTGGTATGAGAAGATCGATCTCAACCTCCTGACCCGCCTGCGCACAGGATCCAGATGGACCAATGACCCGGAGTGGGTAGCTCGGCGCCAGGCTGGCGCCCATAGCCTCATCGAATATGCTCCCATTCATGAATGGGTTAAGGGGCCGAGCTTCCTGGAAGCTGCCGGGGACGAAGAGGTTGAGAACGACGAAGACGGCTTGGACGGTGATGGAGAAGATGACGCCTCGGATATCGAAGACGGCGAAGATGATGCCGAACTTCCTCCTCCTGCTGCTCCTTGAGCGAAAAAACTTGAAAATTTATCAGATCCCCGGTATGCCGGGTGAAGTTGTATCCCATATACATGTGATATTTTGCTACTAAGTTCTTATGCCGGATTAACTTGGGCGTAGTCCCCGAGTTTCTTTTTCTTGTTCGTCCAATCTTTGGCTCGGCTCGTGTCTACCTTGATTCGGTTTTACGACTTACGAATCCGAGCTTCAAAAATTGTCTTAACAATACTGGGAAACTTTTAGACTTAGCTCAAAAATAAAACTGCATAATAACTTGAAAATAAATACAAGGTTAGTCCGAAAAACAAGCGTCGGCTCGAATAAATTCTTTTCCTTAGTCGTTTTTCATGTGCTACGCAATTCCAAACTTGTTCTCTTGCTTGCCATGAAGCCAATTCTTGTTGGACAGCAGCAAGTCAAAGAGTTGGGTTCTTGGTGCTCACACATTACTAATCCGAGTTAAGTAGAACAACATATTCGAGCTAACGCACAAAAAAAACAAATATTATTAAGGCAGTCCCCGAGTTACTGCTCGAGGTGCCAACATTTCATTGCTAAGCTCATTGCCTGCATACATACCGACATATGAGAAGACTCGGATACATACACTTCTTCGCTAAGTGTAGAAAGGACGAAGGAGAGCTACATTCCATGGACGTTTAGATTCCTCGCCGGACCTGTCTGCCTTGTTCTTTTCCTGTGGCTTTGCATCTATAAGATAATAAGAATCATTGTGCAATGCCTTGCTCACGATGAACGGCCCTTCCCATGGGGGGATAATTTATGCATGCCAGTAGTACGTTGTATCAACCGGAGCACCAGATCGCCTTCCCGAATGACTCGGGGGCTTACTTTCTGACTATGATAGCGTCGGAGATTTTGCTGATATATGGCGGATCTAGACAATGCCAGTTCTCTCACTTCTTCTAGCAGATCAACATCATTTTGCCGGGCTTCTTGCACTTCGGCTTCTGTGTATTGGGTGACCCTAGGCGAATCATGCTCTATGTTGGCTGGTAATACAGCTTCTGCCCCATATACCAGAAAAAACGGCGTATAGCCTGTTGATCGATTCCGAGTTGTTTTTAAACTCCACAGTACCGCTGGTAGTTCTTCTATCCAACACCCCGCTGATCTTTGCAGCGGCTCAGTGAGCCGGGGTTTTATCCCGGATAATACTAATCCGTTGGATCTTGCCACTTGTCTGTTCGATGTGGGGTGGGCTACCGAGGCTACGTCCAGCCGGATCTTCTTATCCCGGCAGAAACGCGCAAATGCTCCTTCCGCAAAATTTGTGCCATTATCAGTTATGATACTATGAGGATAACCGTACCTCAAGATGATATCTTTGAGAAACGTTATGGCCGTAGCTCCATCACATTTTCTTATAGGCTTTACTTCAATCCACTTGGTAAACTTGTCCACCATTACCAAAATGTGAGTCATATTTCCCCTTGCTGGTTTGAATGGGCCGACCATATCCAAGCACCATACGGCAAATGGCCAATTAATTGGTATGGTCTTGAGTTCCGACATTGGCATATGTGTCTTGGTAGCATACCTCTGACAACCATTACATTTTCTAACCAGATCTTCTGGTTGCTCTAAGGCACTTGGCCAGTAGAATCCATGCCGGAAAGCTTTTGCTACTAAGGCTCGGGACGAGGCATGATGCCCGCATTCCCCTTGATGTATATCTCGGAGGATGCCAAGCCCTTCTTTCGGGTCAACACATCGCTGGAGGACATTGGTCACACTTCTTTTGTATAGTTCGGAATTGATGATCGTGTACGCCTTTGCCCTCCTCTGTGTTTGCCTGGACAACACTTCCTCAGTGGGTAAGGTTCCATCTTTAAGGAATTGAAATATAGGTAGTGCCCAAGCTGGGATTGCTTGCACAGGGAACATATCCTCAACAATCTCCATCTGATCCACCGGCATAACTTCAACCTGATCATGCTGAGAAGTCCCCGGGTCTTGCGAAGCAGTCCCTGGGTTTACTGAAGCAGTCCCCGGGTTTCGTGCACCACTTCCCATGTCAATGTCCATGGGCACAGCTCCAGATTCAGTGTCCTCCAGGACATAGATTGAGTCAGTTTCTAGGGAGGGCCTGATGGATGGTTTCCTGAGGTGCTCTAATGCTACACCCGGTGGAATTGCTTGTCGGGTTGAGCCGAGATTTGATAGCATGTCGGCAGCCTCATTTTCCACCCGGGGTACATGGTGAAATTCGCATCCCTCAAAGTAACCAGATATTTTCTGCACATGAAATCTGTACAGTGCCATGTTTGGATCAAGGGTGTCCCATAGTCCTGACACTTACTGCACCACCAAACCGAGTCACCAAAGCATATGATCCGACGTATCCCAATCTCTTTTGCTACCTTGAGCCCGTGCACAAGTGCTTCATACTCAGCGACATTGTTTGATGCCACGAAATGGATCTGCAGCACGTATTTCAACTGGTCCTTCTTTGGCGATGTAAGTACAACTCCAGCACCTAGCCTGGTTTTGGTTTTTGATCCGTCAAAGTGCATTCGCCAATAGTTCGGATCTGGGAGTGGCGGTTCGTATTGCACCTCGGCCCAATCCACGAAAAAGTCCGCCACAGCTTGAGATTTGATAGCTTCTCCTCTGTCATATTGCGGCGCATAAGGAGCTAGCTCAATCGCCCATTTTGCAATTCTGCCACTCGCATCCTTGTTACTCATTATCTCGGATATGGGGGCCTCACATATGACCCGGATGGGATGCTCCTCAAAGTAGTGCTTCAGCTTCTTAGCGGCCATGTACACGCCATACGCCACCTTTTGATAGTGTGGATAGTTCTGCTTCGAGGCTGACAACACCTCGCTCAGGTAATACACTGGTCTGACCGACTTACCTTCCTCATCGTGCTCCACCACTATCAATGCACTTACAACTCGGTTGGTTGCGGCTATATAGAGCAACATTGGCTCCTTTGATAGTGGTGAGGCTAACACTAGTGCAGTGGCTAACATCTTCTTCAAGTGGCCAAAGGCTTCATCGGCCTGCGGCGTCCAAACGAACTTATCCGACTTTTTCATGAGTTGGTAAAGAGGCAATGCCTTTTCTCTCAACCGACATACAAACCGACTTAACGAGGCCAGGCAACCAGTGAACTTCTGGACATCGTTAAGACACTTCGGCAGTTCCATTCGTTTGATGGCCTGGATTTTGGTTGGATTAACCTCGATACCCCGTCTGGAAACAAGAAAACCGAGCAATTTCCCAGCCGGGACACCGAAGGTGCATTTTTCTGGGTTAAGTTTCATCCGGAACCTCCTTAGGTTCACAAACGTTTGCCTGATATCGTCAAGGAGCGTTTTCCTTTCCTTGGTCTTGATAACCACATCATCCACGTACACTTGTATATTTTGACCGATTTGGTCGTGCAAACATTTTTGCATACATCTTTGGTACGTTGCCCCTGCATTACGTAAACCAAACAGCATGGTGCGATAGCAATAAGCCCCATACGGGGTAATAAACGCAGTCTTTATTTGATCATCCGGATTCAGAGGTATCTGGTGGAAACCAGAATATGCATCAATGAATGACAACAATTCACATCCAGCAGTTGAGTCTATGACCTGATCTATTCTTGGCAGCGGAAATGCATCTTTTGGACACGCCTTATTCAGGTTCGTGTAATCGATACATATTCGCCAAACCACTGCCACGTTCGGATCATCCTTCTTCTTTTCCACCAGCACCGGATTAGACAGCCAATCTGGGTAAAGAACTTCCATGATAAATCCTACAACTAGCAACCGAGCTATCTCATCCCCGATGACTTTCCTCCTATCTTCAGCGAAGCGGCGGAGGGGTTGCTTCACTGGCTTAGCTCCGGGTCTCACATTCAAAGAGTGCTTGGCCAACTCCCTCGGAACACCTTGCAAGTCCTATGTGGACTAAGCAAAAATGTCCCGATTCTCACGGAGGAAGCTGACAAGCTCGCTTTCCTATTTATCACTTAACCCGGCACCAATTGTTACGGTGCGCTCCAGGAACATGTCATCAACAAGAACCTTCTTGGTATCTTTCGTGGCCTGGAATGAGACACTTCCATGCGGGTTACTCAGCGCCGGCATATACTGCTGCGCGGACTGAGCCAATGCCGCCACCTCTTGAATTTTCCTTTTTTCCTGCGCAATCACAAGTGACTCGGCTAAGTTAGACCCGGCCGACACACACTCCATGGAACGTCGGAAATCCCTAGCAATGGTAATCACCCCGTTTGGTTCGGGCAACTTCATCTTCAAGTAACTAATATGACAGCTTGCCATGAACTTTTTCAGCGCTGGCCTTTCAAGTAACGCGTGGTACACACTTTCTAAGTTCACCACCTCGAACACCAAATTTTCGGTTCGACAATTATCCCTCGTGCCGAACAATACGTCAACCCGGACCTTGCCTATAGGCTCACAAGAGATGCCGGGCACAATATCATGGAAAGTTGTCGTCGTGGCCTATAGCATGTTCTCCGAGATACCCAACTTGCGCATTGTGTCCGCATACATGATGTTAATGCTACTGCCATTGTTGATCAGTACCTTTGAGAACCTTACGTTAATGCTAGGTCCAATGAATGTCGGATCCAGCACCAACGCATACGAACCAGGGCTTGGCATAAGCTTGGGATGATCCCTGATGCTCTAGGTGATTTCTTGGTCAGACCAAGGCATATACCTAGTCACTGCAGGCATCACTGCATTCACCTCCATATGTCGGCGCTACAAGCTCTTTCTATCTGTTTCCTCAGTGGTGAACACACAATAGCTTTGATGATGCGCTTTGTACTCATTTCTCCCCTCATTTCCGGGGTACCTCTGATCCGACTGATGCTGATTTTCCACTTGATGCACCACATCCCTTCTCTCATTGTTATCATACCTCGGCGGAGGAGGAGGCAACATTAGCTGTTGCGTGTTTGCTCCAGAGAGCAATTGCTGCCGGGGTAACTCCTGCCGAGGCTGATCATTCTGGGGTGCCTGAGCATTCCTAGAACCACCTTGTTCGATCTTGCGCATCCACTCACATTGCCTCGTCGTATGACCCGCTAGGTTACTCGGATTTGGCGTGTGAAACTTATACGGCTGGTCCAACATCGACTCGTAAGTATACCTTGGACGGTCCTTCTTTTCTTGCCACTGTTTCTTTTGCTCTGGCGTCCAAGTTTTCTTGCCTTCGTTTCTCGGAGTCCACTGCCCTCCAGTTTTTTGGCATTGACTGCCCCTGCTCCGGGCTAATCTTGATTCACAGCTGCAACTTGGTGCGAACCGTATCGGTGATCCGGTCTATCATCTCTCCTTTTCCCTCTGTAATGATCCATCCGAGATGACCCGGCTCCATCTCTCTGGTAGTACTCATCGTTTGACTCGTTTGACACGAGCCTAGGTTGGGTTAGATCACCCAGAGCATACGAATCAGCAATCCGGATCATCTCTGCCAACGTGGTCGGCATTTTCCTTTGCAACTTCTGCCACAGCTCACTTGCATATCTGCATCCTTGCGCAAACCATGTTATGGCCTGTGATTCTATCATGCCCTCACACGAGTTTCTCACTGTACACCATCGGGTTAAAAACTCCCGATCTGTCTCATTTGGTCTTTGCTTGCACATAGCTAGGGTCTGCGGCCTATTTGGCCTCTGATACGTACTCGAGAAATTGCTGATGAACATTTCCTCGAAATCTATCCAGCAGTTGATGCTTCCGGGCGGCAAATTGTTCAGCCATACCCTTGCTGGCCCCTCCAACATCTGGGGTACATATCGTACAGCCCATCTCAAGTTGCGAGTGGCAATTTTCACAGCTGTAGCATAATTTATCAGCCAATCCTCCGGCTTTGTACTGCCATCATATGTCTTTGTGCCCCTGGGCAACTGGAAGTTGGGTACCGGCGGCTCCTTCATGATCCGGGGTCCGAAACACGCTGGACCCGGTGGACCTTGACATTCAATCTGTTCCGACCTATACAGTCGATCCAGTTTCAACCTGGCATCATCCGGCATCAAATCCCTGCTTCCCAATCTTGACCCTATCACATGATAGTCCGGTCTTGGGTATCCCGCATTTGCCATTTCCGAATCTCCATCATTATACCTGTCTTGCTCTCGTGGAGCACCTTTCTGCTGCATACCTCGGCCGGCACTTTGCTCTTGCCTTGGTATATTCCGCTGCTGCGGTTGTCCTGCTCCTGCCGAGTTTCGCTGTCCGGCATTGCCGTTGACGGCGTTCCCTTGACCGGCATTGCCTTGGTCACGGTTACCTCGGCCAGCTTCACCTCGGCTCACACTCCATCGATCATCATTTCTCCGAGCTTCTTTTCCTTTCCCTGCCAGCGTTGGGTCATACGGGACGATCTATTTGTTCCGTCTGGCCGAGGTTACTACCTCCTATCTCCTTGGACCACCATGAGGAGACGATGTGGCTCCAGCGGATTTCTCCGGGTTACCCATCACCGAATGGACGATCTTGGAGGCTCCAACTCTCTCCGAGTTAGCTCTATGTAGTTCTTCGTTTTGTCTGTTCGCGATCCGAACTAGCTCATTAACCCTAGCCTGTTGTCTTTGCCGAGCCTCACCCGTTAGACCCTCTAACTCGGATGCAGCTGCATCCGCTGCTCTGAGGTTCTTTGCCGGGGTACTATACCTCGGTACCCCCACAGACAAACAGTTTTCTGATTCCTCAATTCTGGTATCACCTTCTCTCTTCATCTCGCTCATGAGATTTCTCCCCTTCACTTTTACAGCGTCAACTCTGTTCGCCTTTGCGTACTCACGCAGCGTCATATTCAATGACCGCTGAGCCGCGGCTATCTTTTTTGCACCCTCTAGTATCTTTTGCCTAATTTCTTCTAGCTTGGCCTGCGCCGAGCCGGATCTACGGCTGCTACCACAGGGTTTGCCAAGCTATCCGTCGCTTCCCTCAACACATTCTCTGGCCTCTCTAGTGGAGGACCTCTACCTTTCCTAGGTGCCTTAGGCGTTACCTCCGGATCTGGCGCCGGATCTTTGCTTGCGACTGCACCTGGCGCAGTCATCATCACCTCTGCATGGTCCGGGGAGCAAGCGATACGCGTCCCGGGAACCACAGTGAGGGGTGGTTCCCTCGCCTCGACGACGTGACGCGGATGAACACACGACACGTCAACAGCACGACACGTCCGGATCTTGACCCCTGCTAGCACCGCTAGCCCCACGGTGGGTGCCAACTGTCGTGGTGGTGTCACGGCAGATGCCATGGATAGGCTAAAGGTGGGGACTAATACACGCTAGGGGAATCCAGGGAGGGATAGTGAAGTGATTCTCCACACAGTAGTTTGTATTCGCTTTGCTTCCAAGATTACAAGTGCTCCTAGAGCTGTATTGGCGAGAGGAGGAAGAAGGAGCTCTCTTACTCTCACACATAGAACACACTTAAAACCCTAGCCAAATCAGAATAGCGGAACCCCTTCTACTGAGATCCTAGCCCTCCTTATATAGAGGGAAGTAGGTCTCTGCCTAGGGCATACGTGGAGGCATATTCCTAAGAATATGCCTCCTCCCAAAGTAGTAAGCCGACCGGGATGCTTTTTCCCCCGCGTCACAAAGGCAGAGGCTACGTGAGCCTCTGCGGCGCCCGCGTCAGCCGACATGGGCGTCGTCACCCTTGCCGGCCACGCCCCGGTGGTCCTGCCCTTGTTTTCTTCGCTCAGGTAGTGCGTACCGGGGCTTCTTTTGACCACCGAGGTTCCTTCCTTCTCCTAGAAGCTAGACGTGACCCGGATCATAGTTGATCCGGCCACACCCGTTCCTGCATACAAGTAAAACAGGCATTTGCGACTTACTCCTTGAGTCGGTTGAGACTTAGTTAGGCGAACGCCCCCCGGTCCGGGTTACCCCGTGATTCGGCCTGCCTTGAGGTGACCCGGCCAGCATCCGCTTTGGCCTTGCCGAACCTCGGCTAACTCGGCCTTTATACCCCGGCGTTACCCTACCCTGGGGTATCCCCCCAACATTCGATCTATTGTTATTATCAATCTACGGTGAGACCTACTATGAACCAATTGCCATGATTTTCTTAACTAGATTATAATTTAGAGGAGAATTCTTTAGAGTGCTATGATGAGGAATATGATGCACTTACTGTTGTTGGATCAAAAAGTTTTATTTTTGCCTTTCTTCAGTGTTTTAGATGATGGACACAAGGATCCGAACTCATGCTCGTGCCACCACTAGCGCTTCTCGGGCTGCTGCTCAGGAACGCATGGGGATACGGTTCAGGGATGAGGCCCATCGTCCGCTTCAACTGGATCAAGAACCATGAAGTGAAGGCCACCAAGTGGGCTTGCCCCATCATATTGAACCAACTCAGTATTGCTGATGACTTCAATTTACTTTACAATAGAGTTGGCCTGCAAAACTTTGTGTACAATGATGTACCTACTTATCTCCGCTTAACCATTAAATTCCTTAGTTTGTTGCAAATCACCGTTAAACAATGGCAAGGAGAGGATACTATTTCTTTCCGTTTGATGAACAACAACTATACTTTAACATTAGATGAATGGTGCGCATGTTTTAATTTGCCAAACAATGATATTCATGCTTTACGTGCATCCTTTACTGGCTTAGAACCTACCCCTGAACAATACTATAATGGAATGAGTTTCACTACTAGAATAAACAAGGAGAAGAATATTCAACATCCTTCAATTCGCTATTTTTCTATGTTATTGCTAACACCTTGCAGGCACATAATGAGTTCACGAGACTCAATGAGGAGGATATTCTAGTACTCGCAAAGGCTGCTTACATCAACAGTGGATTGTCACTCAACTTGGGCGCCATCCTTGTGCGCTACTTGGAGCACCAAGCCTCCCAAAGCCAAGGACCAATCACAGAGGGAGGCGTGATCACCGTACTTGCCACTGCCCTAGGCCTCGACCTAGGTGAGTTGCAACCCGTACTAGGTGATACATGTAACATCCGAGCATTAGGATCCAACGAAGGGTAGAAATAGGAATATAAGTCTGTGCATGCATGCATGTGTAAAATCAAGGTAAATTTTTCGCCAAACAAAATGCTAAAGGGATCAGAGTTTCTTTCACTAACTGGAGGTAGGAATAGCTCTTGTTAGGGGTTGCTATGAATATTGACATGACCTTTAGGCAGTATTAAGATTTTGGGAAAATTACTTTGAATTCAAATTTGAAATTAATATCAATTGGAAATATTTAAAAATTGTAAGTTATTAATGTTGAATGGTTTTATAAAAACCTTATTAACATTGTATGATTATAGTATAGAAATAGTAACCAACAAAAAGGATTGAAGGCAAGGAAAATTAAATAAGAAATGAATTCTTATTTCTTTATTTCATATTAAGGATACAACTGGTGTTAAATACATCAAAGGCATAAGATTACAAAGACCAGAAATCAAACTTTATTAACTTGTAATAATATCTTTACAAGATCCTTTACAAAAAAAATAAAAAGAAGGTTACAATTAAAACCTATACTACCTATCTACTCCTATACTAGATCTTGTATGTCCAGATCCTGTACCTGCAAATAAGATAAACAACTGAAAGAAAAATAAAGGATTAGTTTGATAATTTTACTCTGAGTGGTGAACCGTGAAGTGCACTGTTCATGGTACATCATTGAGTAAATAAAGGGGCAAGTTTCACCAATGGTGAAGTATCTGTTCTTTTCAGTAAATAGCGAGAGGTCACAGTAGAAGCCAAGTGGAGAGAGGTAAGTTTCACCAAGCTATCAACAAGTAAACAGGTAATAGTAAAAGCCAAGTTACTTGAGCTGATCCACATGAACATCTCACACATACACACAACTTAGTCACCAAACTGTATGGAATGTGTTGTCAAGCCAGCAGCAGCAGTACAAGCACTCACATAGAGCACCAGTCAAAGCAAAGTACAGGAACTCACTTCTCCTTCTCAAGCACACACTCATAGCTTATTGAGCTTGCCGAAACCATAGCCAAATCCTCAACCGGTTTACCCAATCAACCACCAGATCTTCACAAGATGGTAACATAAGGAGGGGGTGGAGCAGGTGGATAGCAAGCTCAAGCACAAAATCACAGGAGCAGCACCAGGAGGTGCAGAGCTAGATCAAGCTAGCAAGCAACACCACAACCTCATCAACCATCAAGTAAAGTGGTGAGTACAAATAACACCACCACATGATCAAGTCATCATAGAGTCAATGGAGCATGTGTTGTTTATTTGATCTTCTCAGAAAACACCCAAGTGAGGTGTACATCCATCCTAGAAGAAAGATAATAAGGCAAATGATAAAACTTTACCAGCTACTACCAAGATCTCAGCTTTTGCATCAGTGATCTTGGAGAGGAATCTCTAGTTTTATAACTAGATACACAAGCATCTTTGGATAAACATTTCTGGGCACATCCTATGGATGGTAGCACCACAGAAATGACACATCTTAAAACCTTATATTAAATAGTAAAGATCCACCTTAATCTTCTTATAACATCCTATCCATCACAGATCATGAAAGAAGTAAAGCAGCAGGTAAATATGGCTACTTTTCTGTAGTTTTTCCTCAGACCAGCATCATAGGCTAATCTATTCAATAGAAGGATCTGCAACTCTCAAGTACAATAGAACATGAATAAAAACAACCCAGTTCTGAGATAAAGTCTGTGTGCCACTCCATTGAGGGTATCACAAGAGCTTATCTTAACCAAGTGGTTTCTGCCAAGGCTTCCATAATCCAATATTGCAACAGAACATCTAATTATTTTCCTAAACATAACAATTAGGAATCATAATTTATAGATCTGAATCTTGTACTAGGAAAGTATCAGAGGGTAATTGGATTAAATATCCAACTACAATTCTTTCTACCAAAGTATGTCAATAAGCACTAGAGAGCTAATCTCAATCAAATCATAGCTATCATACCAGATAGTAAAGTAAAGATCAGTTAATAGATTACAGATAGAAACAACTGTCAACAATGAACCTCTACAGTATAACAGTGAGTTATACACAGTTAGATCCAGCAAGAAACTGCCTTAGATAAATATGACATCAAAGGATGAACCCTGACATACAGGGATGAACCCTAGTGTAGTGAACATATGCAATTAGGGTTCATACATAGCCAGCACTCAAAGAGTAGCAAGATAAGTCAGAGATTTAGAGAGGGAGAGAAGTGAGACTCACCCGTGGTCCTCGCTATAGTTAGAAGAGGAAGCAGAGTCAACGACGAGCACACACGGCGGCACGGGGAGCACCCGAGGGCGCTGCAACCCGCGCCAAGCCGTGGCACAGTGGCCATAGTCACACAGACAGCAGCAGAGGCACCACAGGACCACATGGAGCCTAGCACAACGCCACCACATCGGCGGAGCTCCACATAGCCGGCAACCCCAAACCCTAGAGTTCGGGGTGGAGTCAGCCTAGACGGGAGAAGGACTTGTAGACGAATTGAGCAGGACTAGTTGGTGGAGCGGCGTCATCTACCTCGTCACATACCACGGCGGTGGCCGGGTAGGCCAGGATGGCCGGAATCGGGTGGCAACCGCATCAGCAGCGTGGCGGCTCCGCGGGGGCGAGACAGGAGGGGCACGAGAGAGGAAGTGAGGAATCGAGTGGTATTGGGCCGCTCGTGGCAGTGGGGCTAGACCAACCCAAATGGGCCAACTTAGGGCTTAGCCAGCCCAATGGGTTGGATCCATTTTAAAAAGGGAAACATCTAGTTAAATTGACAAATGACCAAAATACCCCTACAAATTAAATGGTTCTAAGAAATAAAAAAAATCTTAAAAATATAAATAATATATCTATGAACTCACAAAAATATTCTCTATTGAGTAAAAATAATTAATAGAATTTTTGATAACTAAAAAAATTAGGCCCATTATTAATTTTTGCCAAATACTTTTGAATTTTATAAAAATAGATGAAACACTTAAAATTGAATAAAATTCATTTTTAAGATCCTAAATGAATATGATACTATAGAAAAATACTAATTTTTTGAAAAGTAAATTTGGTGTGATAAAAATAAATCTTATTTTCTTAAAGAAATTTCAGAAAATATTTAAAAGAGTAATAAAAATTAAATCAATTTATATTTTTTTACTCTTAGAATGATATTAATGAAAATAGTAAACTTTTACTAAGAGGGAAAAACATGCAAAGAAATAATTAATAAATCATTGCATGACATTACTATGCATTGCATATTGCTTCTTTAAATATTGTCCTTATTGGGTAATAATGGTTCTTTGTAGAAACCGGAGCTCAAAGTCAAGTGGAAGCATCGGACTTTGCTACCTTGCAGTCACAAGGCAAGTTCATCACTTGCTCATGTCCTTTGAAGAGTCTTTATCAAAGATATTGCAAATTGTGTGTTATCATCTATGATCTAGAGAAAGAAAATGATATCTTCTCTAATAAATAAGATGTAGTATCATCCTAAGTGATGATAAAGATCAGCAATGGAACTTAGGGTTCCAATTGCATAAGTCACATAGGCTTAACAACCCATGACATCAGTGATTCTAGCGGCGTATAATACGCATTAACCATGAGATTTGGAATGGGACAGAGAAGTTAGTTGTATCTTCTTCCTTTCATATGGAGGCAATATGACCTTATCGTGACGTTGGGATTCCTGGTATGGATCCAACATATGGGTGGGCACCCTTAGGCCCCACGATTTTGGTGTCTAGATTATTTATGAGTGGCTACCGGAGGTATAGTCAGACCCTTTAGGGAGCTTGCCAGGGGCATCACCAGCTCATAGAGTCTTTGGGAACTCACCAGGGTTATAGCTTGCCCTAGTTGGAGGCTTAATGGAGGTGTAGTCAGCCTTGGAGGATCGTGCAGACATATGGGGTCGCGGAGAGGGCAGTGATTGGCTTGGATCACCTACTGGACCCCACATCATGGAATTATGGACGTGAAAGTACGCTCGGTTGTGCAACAAGGAGTTAGTCTCTCATGGGTAATGAAACGCACCTCTGTAGAGTGTAAGAATTGTGACATGTTACTCTCTGTTCCGGGAAGGAGCTACGAACGCGGCAGGAAAGGAACTCCATCAAGTACTGGTCAACCTGTGAAGGCTAATGGGCATAGTTTTTTTGATAATAAAATCAATCTTTGAAGAAATGTTTATAAAAATTGCATAGTACTAAGGACATGTTGTCCAAGGTGGTAGATAGAGCATCAAACTTACCACCTTGCATATAATGAACTTGCTGGGTAGTGTTGTTACTCACTCTTTCCTTTGAACCCCTGCTTAGACTCTGAGAATCCAAAAGACACTTCGATGTATGTTGTTGATGGACAAGAGGATGTCTGTTACGAAGAACCAGACCTGTCAAGAGGAGTTGAAGGGGTGGACTACGAGATACGCTATGGTGTGGAGGGCAACGAGTCCGAGTAGTTGCCTTAGTTATTAGTAAACCAATTGAGACGAGCAGCAGGAACTATATAGAATAAGTTGCTGAGCTCAATTTGAAGTATGATTTTGGATTTTATATCTTCCACTGAAACTACTTAAGTCTGGTTTGTAATAATGAAGTGTGTATGTTTGTAATTTGGACCAGCAATGTTTCTATTGTACCGCTCTGAGGGATGTGATATTTACGGAACGGTATTCTGTGAATGTCATATCAACGACTATAGTGTACTACACATGCAGTGGTATGCTGGGTCACCGCAGCTGGTATCAGAGCAATTGCTTTGACCTTAGGTTAGAAACCTAGTAAAGGGAAATAACTGTAGGAGTCTAGTAGCAACGATAAAGTGTTCTCTATAGTATATGATGAATATTCAATTGGGAATATTTCGTTATATTTTTTAGTGCAATAATTCTTTATTATGATGCATCATTATAATTAATGGATACTAATTATATTTATTTCTATACAGTGGAAATGGCACCAAAGTTTCCAAAATAGACCTTGGAAAGGAAAGAAGAGACTCTCGATGACTATCGGGGGGCTTTAACTGAACAACTTCGAGAAGTTCTGAGGGTTTTTGGTTGCACAACTAATATCTCAGTCAATACCATGACATACCATGATGGGCGAATGTTAGACAAATATTGTGTTAGCATCCAACTACCAAAGAAGCTTGGTTTATATCACAATTTACCTATGGGGGAAGGTAGAAGTCACCTAGCAGCATACATGTTGCTATTGTGGAGGAGATAGCCAATGTTTAGGAGCACAAGGCAGAAGAGTTAGCTGGAAGCACATATTCTGTGATTCCTCATGACTATAGACGAGGAACCGAAACCAGATCATCTTACTTTAGTAAGGAAGCATCCAAAACTAGCTTCTAAGTTTATGGATCTGTATCGATTGATGGTCGGGTCTTTGTATAAGACACATCAGGTTATTGTAGAAGATTAGGTTGATATGTGTAGCACCCCGATAAAACCACTACTAGAAAATCGCTTGTGTTTGTGCATCATCATGACCGCATGCTCATGTCGTCATGCCACATTGCATTATAGCATCGTCATGTCATTCTGCATTTGTTTGCCTAAAACTATTTTCTAAAAGCCTATCTTTGTTTTCTAAATATCCCTTGTCTTTATTTCAAATCAAAACCCCAGTCCCTTTCGGATATTTTGATTGTCTAAAAGATATTTACAAAAGTGTTTAAATAAAAATAAATAAAATTACTTTTTACCCGGGAGGCAGTCTAACCGGCCAGGCCAGAGGCCCAACCAGCCAGACCACCTACTACCCGACCCAGCCCAAACTAGACCAACCAAACCCTAGACTAATCCTGCCTAACCCCACATCCCACCTACCAGTCCACGGCCCTGCCGCCAGTCCCTGCCGCTAACACACAACAGCGTGCACCTACACGCGCCCGCGCGCAGCACACCACACTCAGGTGCACCGCATGCCACAAACCCACCACCTCGCGAGCCGCCACCAGCCCCACGCGAGCGCACGTCGCTCCCCAGCCCCACCTACCCCTGCTCAAACCAGTCCCCATCACCCAGCCTCGATCCTTACCCCACGCGGTCAACCACCACCAGGCCCGATCCCCAGATCCCGCAGCCCGGCCCCACCTCCTCGCTTCCTCGCGTCGCCGCCCGCCCCTCTGGTCCGCGAGCATTCAGCCACCGCCAAGACGCTCGACCCTGCTCCTCCTCGCACCGCCGTCGTCCTCGCCCGTGACCCTCGCCAACCACCGTCGACCCCGTCGCGGATCCTCCCTGTGTGAGCGTAGCCACGACGCCCAGCTTCCGCCCTGGCCGCCCTCGTCGCGCAAGGCCGCCTCCGCTCGACCCCGCGCGGCCAGCTCACTAGGAGCCCTCCCGACGGCCGCTGCACGGTCCCGCTTTCACCGGCAACCACTGCCTCCTCCACCTCCCCGCGGGCTCCCTCCTCTCTTCCTCGAGGTTGCTCCGCCTACACCCCGTCCTCTAGCCGCCGCCACGCGTGGGAACCCCAAGCTCCGGCCACCACCGCTGGCCCTCTCTCTGTCGTTGGTGCGCGCCTTTCTGCCCTGAGCTCTGCCTCCGGTGGCCCCTATCCGGTTGCGCCAAGCTCGCCAGCGTTCATCGCTGTCCCTGCTCCGGCCGTCTGTGCCGCGCTCTGCTCCTCCCGCATCCGCGCGCCCCGACGCCTTCCTCTAGAGCTAGCCCCGTCTCTGGCCGTCCTGCCATGTTTTCCGTGCCTTCCCGTGGCCGCACCAGCATGTGCGCCCAGCACCGTCGCCCACCGTCACCTGCTCCCTGCCGTGTGTCCTTGTTGTTTTTTTTGGTTGTGTGCTCACCTTGAGGAGGCCTCTGCATGCAACCAGCTGCATGTTTGGTTGTGTGTCTGTGTGATGTTCGTGTCAAGACCATATCTGAGACCACACTCGCAGTACCGGCGCCTCCAACTAGATCCTAGTCAACACTTCCTAGATCTGCGCATCGAGTACAAGTGCATCTGAAGGCCACCGGTACCTAATGCAAAGATCATCACCGACCATCGAAGCCGGATCCCCAGACCTTCTTCCCCGGACCATATGGTGCCACACCCCAAGGCCTTCAGTGCGGAAGACACAAGTACTCCTTCATAGATCCGATGACCAAGACCCCTTCAGGGACCCCGGAGTACGAGGATCCGAGGACCAAACCCGAACACCCTCGGAACCCCAAGATCGTCGGAACCCCAATGTGTGATCCCCTTTTTCTAGCCCTATTTTTATAAAATGTAATATAAACGTTGTTGCATATTAAATCATTCATGCTTGCATACATTGCATCATGTGGTTTGGGGGGGGGGGGGTATTTTATCGATTCACCTTATAATTAAATATGGGGATCATATGCGGGCTTTTCTAGTCCTATATTGTCTCCATTTAAATTTTTGTAGCGAACCGATGCCATGTTTTGCCTTGTTAAGTCAACATTTAAATTGCAGGTTACCTAAACAACTTGAATCATATAATTAATTGTCGGGACCCCGGTTCTGCTTAATATTGCCTAATTACATCGCATCTTTGCCATGTCATGCACCATACCTGCATCATGCCTGATTTTCTGTCGTAGTATTAAATAGTGTATCCGGTGTTTCTCCTAGTGCTTTGCTTCTTCACAGACTAGGCTGATGAGTTGATGCGAGTGTCGATTCGATCTTCGAATGAACCTTCAGCAGTGTTTCCCAGGCGAGCATTCTCCCCCTTTCTACCTATTTTGCATTTATAGTTTTTACTTCCTCCTTTTGATCTATTGCTATCCTTGTTGTGATGCTTTAGTTTCCGTACACCATTTATATTCCCTGCAGCCTCTATATTGCCTTGGACACATCCTATTGCCTATTGTTTGATAGATAGTCAGTATTGCGAGTCATAGTCGCTTGCTCATGTGCTGGTTCACGTCGTTGTCGTTCCACCATTGACGGAAGGTTGGCTTATGCTTAATGGTGGAGATGCTTTACGGTGGAGTTGATCATGACTTTAAATACAACTATTAAATTGCTGGGATAACTAATTAAAGAGGCACCGGTGGGCAATATATGCTATTTGGTTTTCCATGTCCACTTGTGTCCCGTAGGCCCCGAGTACTTGATACCTGTTCCTTGATTATTCGCACTATCCACATTCGGGATACCCTATGGATCCCCCTTAGCCAGAGCTTGATTCATTTCTTATTTCTTGGGGCCACAAAGTAGTTTGGGGCTTTATTACTATCTTGTACTTATGCCATGCTTTACTGCTTTATTTACGATTGTGCGTGGAGCACCTGTACTGTTTAGGAACCCCGTGCCACGTTTCCGGTGTATCGACAAGCCTAGTCACACTTTCGGGTTCCCAGTCGTTTACAGCCGTCGCCACACACCCTGGGTCTGATGCGGAGCCGGTCGACTTCGTAATTGGTAGCTTAGTGGGGTGGCCCCTGAAATATTTTATGAATCCTGTGATTGCCTTGTCGTGAAAGCCTCGTCGGGTTTTGATTTGGTTTTTCCGAGGTTGACCGTGTGTGTGTTGCTATTTGTGCACCCCTGCAGGGTAAATCTTTCTAAAAGCTGTGTCCGCGGTTATGGATGACTTGGAGCACAGTATCTCGATCATAGACAAGCATAACTAAAGTAGTGCTATAAATTTGACTTAATATGTCACTAGTAATCAGCTTCACTACAATGGAATGGATAATAAAAGTGCCAACAACTGGTGGAACTGGGGTGTATCGTGTCATGTTATACCTGCCTAGTAAGTATCGCAACTCTAATGGAATGAAATAAAAGTGCCAACAACTGCTGGGTTTGGAATGTCACATGCTAATTGTATCTGCCTAGTAAGTACTGCAACTACAACTGAATGGTTAACTAAAACCGCCCACTACTTATGCTATTAGGATGACTCATGCTATCTATATGTGACTAGTAAGTGCTTCAACTATAATGGAATGAATAAAACTGCCAATTGTGTGAGTTCCTCGGTTTGACTTCCTCGTTTGGTCTCGAGGGGGAATACCAGGATGGGTATGATTGGTGTTAGTATAAGTTTGGTTCCGAATAGGTCTTTCTTATCTCTCTCTAATAGCCGATAGTTAATCGAGTCTCTATAGGTTATTTAGTGCATGCTGCGCTGCCGCTTCAGTCCACCATACCTATGTAGGCGAGAGCCGCCGAATTCTAGCCTCGCCGTGTACTAGCCTCAGTACTGACGCTCCTCTTTTTCCTTTGCCCTTTGTTGTCACCCCTTTTGTTTTAGCAGGTTTGAGATCGACGTTGTTAGCAGGGTTACCCTTCTGCCTTGGCATGGGCAGGGTTATGGATGCCATTGGTTATTCTTCAGGGCTCTTAGCCCCATTTGCATCTTGTCTGTAGTCGGACGCTCTATCGCTTTCAAGGTGATTTAGATCTTTGTATAGTATATCTGTATTCTTGACTCATGGAGTCATTGTTGTATATATATGTTCTATGAGTTCCATCGTGGACTATTGTGTAATGTTATTACTTCGTTTTCCACCCACACGCAAGTGCCGGGTGGGCATCTTTGAATTGTTTCTATGTGGGTTTGGCGGGAATCGCTAAAACTTACATAGGACCGATTCGAGGGTGTTACAATATGTTAGAGGATTTAACGAATCCTGAAAGAAGGGAGAAGTTAGCATCTAAACTGGAGAATGAAGCATTGGATAGGTTTAACCCAGTTTTCAAGGATATACCTATAGACCCAGCATCTTTTACACCATATCCTTACTCACCGATACCAGAACCCATTAGATATCCTGACGAGGGCACTAGTTATCTAGTACCACAAAGTTCTTGGGGAACTGAGGACTCGGAATTACCTATTGGGAATTCTGAAGGATGGAGGTACGGATCAATGGATGGATCTACCGGGAATCCTATTCCTGTGGAAGATTGAGTTGGATATATCGGGCAGACTAGTCGCATGGGCGTAAGATCTTATTCCGCTGATGGAAGAGATGTCCATGTGGAGGATGTAGAGTCCGAGGAGGAAGATCCTGAAGAAAGGGTGTTCGAGTCACTAGAAAATTATCATACTCCAGATAACATGCACTATCCACTCATAGCTGAGGACTATCGTACCTAGCAGAGTACTTGGGGGGCACCGGAAGGGGAATATTCTGTTGATTCCTCTAGAATCGGGATGCAGGAGATGGATGGAGAAGAAAGTGATGAGTATGATTCGGTAGATACTTCAGATGAGTTGGAAGGTATGGATACACTTCAGCTGAAATGATGTGTCAAGTCCAGAGACTTCTGATACTGGATATCCTCCGTTGAAGAGGCAAGTTGTTCCACAGATGGTCGTACTTCATGTCAGCACGGTTGCACTCCGGGTATGTACGATGAACGACACAACTTCTGGGGAGTGTGACTTTGACTAGGAGTATCTCTGTAGGATACGAGAGTTAGAGTCGGAGGACTTAGTGTAAATAAATAAGTGGGATGGTACCACATGAGCTTGTAATGCTTAATTAGTAAGGGCTTGTAATCACATTGTATAAATTATAATGTTTGTAATGTAGAATATGTGTGTAATGCATATTTGGTTCTTATTTGGATCTGGTTTTCCATTGTGTGACTAGTTCTGTGCATGGAGTTGAGCTCAGAACACATATGCATGATGTAATTATGAGTATTCGATTTATGTTACAGGACTAGGGGGTATGGAAACAGGTGTAGAAAACGAGACTGAGTAACAACGCATGGAGCACGAAGCCAAAGAAAAGGCGGATGAAGACGCCAGAATGCAAGCGAATTTACCACCACCACCACCAATGAGGACGTTGATGGAGCAGAACTTTATGTAGTACATGCAAATGATGCAAGAGTCCCAGAACAAATTCATGGAGGGTTTGGTAGATCGAGTGGGACAGCAGAGGGCACCTCAAGGACATGGTGTTAGTATTTTGGATTTCCAGGATACCATGCCTTTACCTTTCGCATCCGCTCCTGAACCAATGGATGCAGAGGACTAGTTAATAGATACTGAAAGAAAGTTGAGAATTGTAGGATGCAATAAGGAAGAAAAGTTGAGGTATGCAATGCATCTTTTGACCGGACCTACAGTGTCATGGTGGGAGAGTCAGCTAGCTATGCAACCTCCAGGAAGAGAGTACAATTAGGAGGAGTTCAAACAAAGATTCTGTGAATACCATGTTCCGGAGAGTATCATAGAGTTGAAGCGTAGGGAGTTTGAAGAACTGCAACAAACATACCCTAGTGTCATGAAGTATATTCGGGAGTTTAGTGATTTATCTCGTTATGCTGCTGAAGAAGTTAGCATGGAGGCGAGAAGGAAGAAGAGGTTCATGCGTGGACTAAATCCATTTGTGAAGATGCAGTTGAGGCTTGCCAACACTCAAAACTTTTCAATAGTTGCTTGATGCAGCTATAACCTTTGAAGATGATTACAAAAATGTCCAAGAGGACCGTAGGAAGAGAGCAAAGAAGGAAACGGAGAGGATTCAGGCAAGTAAACCCAAAACTAATCTGGAGTTTCAACCTAGAAACAGACCCTACAACAACAACAACAACAGGAGTAGCAACAACACTGGAGGACAATTCAATCCTGGAAGGAATGTCATATGTCATAATTGCAAACTTTCGAGACATATCAGCAAGGATTATCAAAAACTAGTGATAATTTGTTTTGGATGTGGACAAAAGGGTCATATTAAGCCTGATTGCCCAAACAATCCACCCGGTGGTTGGTCCACAAAAGGTGGAGGACAAGCAAGTGTAGGAGGAGGTGGACAACCTAACCGAGGGGGAAGCTATGCCAAAAATAACAATGGCAAGAGAGGTAGACCTACGGGAAAGCTGAATTGCGCAACCTTGGAGGAGGTGGATAACTCAAATCAGGCGGTGATAGGCACTCTCAACATTCTCACATATCTCGGAAAAGTTTTATTTGACACTGGTGCAACTACTTCTTTCATATCTGAAGAGTTTTGTGATAAATTCGGGATTAGAAGGGCACCGTTAGAAAAACCTATGACCGTAGTTACCACCGGAGGGCTCGTGGTAGTTAGAAATATTAAACTAAACCAAGTCATCTCAATTTGTGGTCAAATCTATTATGCAGATCTTTATGTGATCCCATTAGAAGGAATAGCAATAGTGCTAGGAATGGATTGGATGACCGACTATAGAGCTCAGATCATATGTGAAGAGTAAACCGTTTCAATCAAGTCTCCAAGTGGAGGAAGGATAGTCTATCAGGCGGATAAACATAGTCATATCATGGTAGATGTGCAGTTGAACTCAATGAAGGAGGTCAAATTAGAAGATATTCCGGCGGTGAAGGAGTTTCAAGATGTTTTTCCAGCAGAGTTACCAGGAATGCCACCTGATCGGGAAATAGATTTCACTATTGACCTGATACCTGGTACAACACCAATAGCTCAAGCACCATATAAGATGGGGCCAAAGGAATTAAAAGAGCTTAAGGAGCAAATTGATGAACTAGCCCGGAAAGGATTCATACAGGAAAGTGTATCTCTGTGGGGAACTCCGGTGATCTTTGTGGATAAACGAGATGGGGGACGAAGAATGTGTGGGGATTACAAAAATCTCAACAATGTCACTATCATGAATAAGTATCCATTACCAAGGATACAAGATCTATTTGACCAAGTCAAGGGAGCTGGAGTATTCTCCAAGATTGATCTAAGATCAGGATACCATCAGATAAAAATTAAACCTGAAGATGTTCCTAAAACAGCATTTGTATCAAGGTATGGACATCATGAGTATTTAGTCATACCTTTTGGTCTGACTAATGCACCAGAAATATTCATGAATTTGATGAACAAAATCTTCATGCCTTACTTGGACAAGTTTGTCATAGTATTCATTGATGATATTCTGATATACTCCAAGGATACAGAAGAGCATGCAGAACATTTGAGAGTAGCATTGCAAATCTTAAGAGAACATAAGCTTGATGCTGAGTTTAGTAAGTGTGAGTTTTGGTTGGACGAAGTAGAGTTTCTTGGTCATGTGATCAGTAAGGATGGAATTGCTATAAATTCGTCCAAAGTTCAATCAGTACTGGATTGGAAGACACCAACTAATGTGAAGCAAATCCAAGGTTTCTTAAGTATGGCTGGTTATTATCGAAGATTCATAGAAGGTTTTTCCAAGATAGCTAGACCAATGACCAAATTATTAAGAAAGAATACACCTTTCATATGGGATGAGAAGTGCGAAGTAAGTTTTCAGGAGTTGAAAATCAGATTAACCACAGCACCAATCCTAGCAATTCCAGAACTAGGAAAAGATTACACAATATATTGTGATGCATCCAAGGAAGGATTAGGTTGTGTGCTTATGCAAGATCGTAAGGTAATTGCTTATGGATCTAGGCAATTGAAACCACATGAAGTGAACTATCCAACCCATGATTTAGAATTAGCAGCAATAGTTTTTACTCTAAAAGGATGGAGACATTTTCTCTATGGGGCAAGGTGTGAGTTATATACTGACCACAAAAGTCTCAAATATTTCTTCACTCAAAAGGAATTGAATATGAGGCAAAAACGGTGGCCGGAGTTGATTAAAGATTATGATCTAGTAATCAATTATACCCCTAGAAAAGCAAACGTTGTGGCAGATGCTTTAAGTCGAAAAAGCACAGATATACAACCTTTGAATAGATAACAGCCGAAAGAACTACAGATGGATTTGGAAAGGATGGAAATACAATTTATAAGTACATCAGTTCTTGGAGGATTAGCTACCATGCGAGTAATTGAAGAACATAGTAGTGATCTTTAACATGAAATTTATAGGCATCAAGGTGAAGATCCTTTCATTACGGAAGAAGTTCGAAGAATCTCTCAAGGTCAATCCTCAGTTTTCACCTACGAGATTATGGATCTTTATGGTTTCAAAACCGTCTTTGTGTACCAGAGGTGACAGAGATTCGAGAAGTGATACTTCGGGAAGCCCATGAAACACCATATTCCATACATCCAAGTAGTACAAAGATGTACATGGATTTAAAAGAGTTGTTCTGGTGGAATAATATGAAAAGAGATATTGCAAAATATGTATCAGAATGCCATACTTGCCAAAGGGTTAAAGCAGAACATCAAAGTCCAGCAGGACCATTATAGCCTTTGGAAATTCCAGAATGGAAGTGGGAAGAAATTGGTATGGATTGTATTATAGGACTACCCATGACATCGAAGCGGAAGGATATGATATGGGTGATTGTGGACAGACTCACAAAAAGTGCACATTTTACTCTGATAAACCAAAAGGATAATGCTAAAAAATTAGTGGAAATTTATGTCAAAGAGATTGTGAGTAAGCACGGGGTACCCAAGAAGATTGTATTAGATAGAGGATCTGTGTTTACATCAGCATTTTGGAAACAATTACATGCAACACTTGGTTCAAAATTGGATTTTAGTACAGCTTATCATCTAGAAACTGGAGGTAAGACAGAAAGGACCAACCAAATCTTAGAACACATGCTTAGAGCTTGTGCACTAGATTTTGGAGGTTTGTGGGAAGATCAACTACCATTGGCAGAATTTTCCTACAACAATAGTTATCATAGTAGTCTGAAGGTAACACCTTATCAAGTACTATATGGAAGAAGGTGTAGATCACCTATATGCTGGTATGAACCTAGTAGTACCAAAGAATTTGCACCAGATTATATCAAGGAAAGACAAGATATCATCGATATCATTAGAGATCGGTTGAAGATAGCTGAGAGTCGACAAAAGAGTTATGCTGATCAAAGTCGTAGATCATGGCATCCAGAAGTAGGAGATATGGTATATCTCAAAGTAAGTCCGATGAAGGGAGTGAAGAGATTCGGAGTCAAAGGTAAATTTAGTCCAAGGTACATTGGACCATTCAAGATATTAAGTCAGAACAGAACAATAGCTTATGCTATTGAGTTACCAAAGAGGTTAGCTGAGGTTCACAATGTGTTCCATGTTTCATAACTTCGGAAATGTCTTAATATTCCCGATGATGCTATCACACATCAAGATATTGAGTTACAAGCATATTTGACTTATGTCAAGAAACCCTGTAAGATTCTAGAGGAAAACTGGAAAAGGTTGAGAAACAGGGCAATCAAATATTGCAAGGTACAGTGGGAACATCACCTAGAGCGAGAAGCCACCTGGGAGAAAGAAGATGACTTGAGGGAAGCATATCCAGAATTATTCAGGTACCCAATCGCAAACTTCAGGACGAAGTTTAATTTAAGTAGGGAAGTTTGTAACATCCCAGCATTAGGATCCAACGAAGGGTAGAAATAGGAATATAAGTCTGTGCATGCATGCATCTATAAAATTAGGGTAATTTTTTTGCCAAACAAAATGCTAAAGGGATCAGAGTTTCTTTCGCTAACTGGAGGTAGGAATAGCTCTTGTTAGGGATTGCTATGAATTTTGACATGACCTTTAGGCAGTATTAAGATTTTGGGGAAATTACTTTGAATTCAAATTTGAAATTAAAATCAATTGGAAATATTTAAAAATTGTAAGTTATTAATATTGAATGGTTTTCTAAAAACCTTATGATTATAGTATAGAAATAGTAACCAACAAAAAGGATTAAAGGCAAGGAAAATTAAATAAGAAATGAATTCTTATTTCTTTATTTCATATTAAGGATACAACTGGTGTTAAATACATCAAAGGCATAAGATTACAAAGACCAGAAATCAAACTTTATTAACTTGTAATAATATCTTTACAAGATCCTTTACAAAAATAATAAAAATAAGGTTACAATTAAAACCTATACTACCTATCTACTCCTATACTAAATCTTGAATGTCCAGATCCTATTCCTGCAAATAAGATAAATAACTGAAAGAAAAATAAAGGGTTAGTTAGATAATTTTACTCTCAGTGGTGAACAGTGAAGTGCACTATTCATGGTACATCATTGAGTAAATAAAGGGGCAAGTTTCACCAAAGGTGAAGTATCTGTTCTTTTCAGTAAATAGCCAGAGGTCACAGTAGAAGCCAAGTGGAGAGAGGTAAGTTTCACCAAGCTATCAACAAGTAAACATGTAATAGTAAAAGCCAAGTTACTTGAGTTGATCCACATGAACAGCTCACACATACACACAGCTTAGTCACCAAACTGCATGGAATGTGCTGTCAAGCCAGCAGAAGCAGTACAAGCACTCACACAGAGCACCAGTCAAAGCAAAGTACAGGAAATCACTTCTCCTTCTCAACATACACTCATAGCTTATTGAGCTTGCCGAAACCATAGCCAAATCCTCAACCAGATTACCCAATCAACCATCAGATCTTCACAAGATGGTAACATAAGGAGGGGGTGGAGCAGGTGGATAGCAAGGTCAAGAAAAAAATCATAGGAGCAGCACCAGGAGGTGCAAAGCTAGATCAAGCTAGGAAGCAACACCACAACCTCATCAACCATTAAGTAAATTGGTGAGTACAAATAACACCACCACATGATCAAGTCATCATAGAGTCAATGGAGCATGTGTTTATTTGATCTTCTCAGAAAAACACCCAAGTGAGGTGTACATCCATCCTAGAAGAAAGATAATAAGGAAAATGATAAAACTTTACCAGCTACTACCAAGATCTCAGCTTTTGCATCACTGATCTTGGAGAGGAATCTCTAGTTTTATAAGTAGATACACAAGCATCTTGTGATAAACATTTCTAGGCACATCTTATGGATGGTAGCACCACAGAAATGACACATCTTAAAATCTTATATTAAATAGTAAAGATCCACCTTAATCTTCTTATAATGGCCTATCCATCACAGATCATGAAAGAAGTAAAGCAGCAGGTAAATATGGCTACTTTTCTGTAGTTTTGCCTCAGACCATCATCACAGGCTAATCTATTCAATAGAAGGATCTGCAACTCTCAGGTACAATAGAACATGAATAAAAACAACCCAGTTCTGAGATAAAGTCTGTGTGCCACTCCATTGAGGGTATCACAAGAGCTTATCTTAACCAAGTGGTTTCTGCCAAGGCTTCCATAATCCAATATTACAATAGAACATCTAATCATTTTCCTAAACATAACAATTAGGAATCATAATCTATAGATCTAAATCTTGTACTAGGCAAGTATCAAAGGGTAATTGGATTAAATATCCAACTACAATTCTTTCTACCAAAGTATGTCAACAAGCACCAGAGAGCTAATCTCAATCAGATCATAGCTATCATACAAGATAGTAAGTAAAGATCAGTTAACAGATTACGGACATAAACAACTGTCAACAATGAACCTCACAGTATAACAGTGAGTTATACATAATTAGATCTAGCAAGAAACTGCCTTAGATAAATATGACATCAAAGGATGAACCCTAACATAGAGGGATGAACCCTAGTGTAGTGAATAGATGCAATTAGGGTTCATACATTGCCAGCACTTAGAGAGTAGCAAGATAAGTCAGAGATTCAGAGAGGGAGAGAACTGAGACTCACACATGGTCCTTGTTGTAGTTAGAAGAGGAAGCAGAGTCAATCGCGAGCACACACGACGGCACGGGGAGCACCCGAGGGCGCTGCAACCTGCGCCAAGTCGTGGCATGGTGGCCACAGTCACACAGGCAGCAGCAGGGGCACCACATGACCACATGGAGCCTAGCACAACGCCACCATAGTGGCAGAGCTCCACATCACTGGCAACCACAAACCCTAGGGTTCAGGGTGGAGTCAGCCTAGACGGGAGAAGGACTTGTAGACGAATCGAGCCGGACCAGTTGGTGGAGCAGAGTCAGCTACCTCGTCACATACCACGGTGGCGGCCGGGGTAGGATAGGATGGCCGGAATCGGGCGGCGACCGCATCAGCAGCACGGTGGCTCCGTGGGGGCGAGACAGGAGTGGCACGAGAGAGGAAGTGAGGAATAGAGTGGTATTGGGGCGCTCGTGGTAGTGGGGCTAGACCAACCCAAATGGGCCAAGTCAGGGCTTAGCCAGCCCAATGGGCTGGGTCCATTTTAAAAAGGGAAACATCTAGTTAAATTGACAAATGACCAAAATACCCCTAGGAATTAAATGGTTCTAAGAAATAAAATAAAAATCTTAAAAATATAAACAATATATCTATGAACTCACAAAAATATTCTCTATTGAGTAAAAATAATTAATAGAATTTTTGATAACTAAAAGAATTAGGTCCGTTATTAATTTTTCCCAAATACTTTTGAATTTTATAAAAATAGATGAAACACTTAAACTTGAATAAAATTCATTTTTAAGATCCTAAATGAATATGTTACTATAGAAAAATATTAATTTGTATTTTTGAAAAGTAAATTTGGTGTGATAAAAATAAATCTTATTTTCTTAAATAAATTTCAGAAAATATTTAAAAGAGTAATAAAAATTAAATCAATTTATATTTTTTTACTCTTAGAATGATATTAATGAAAACAGTAAACCTTTACTAAGAGGGAAAAACATGCAAAGAAATAATTAATAAATCATTGCATGACATTACTATGCATTGCATATTGCTTCTTTAAATATTGTCCTTATTGGGTAATAATGGTTCTTTGTAGAAACCGGAGCTCAAAGTCAAGTGGAAGCATCGGACTTTGCTACCTTGCAGTCACAAGGCAAGTTCATCACTTGCTCATGTCCTTTGAAGAGTCTTTATCAAAGATATTACAAATTGTGTGTTATCATCTATGATCTGGAGAAAGAAAATGATATCTTCTCTAATAAATAAGATGTAGTTTCATCCTAAGTGATGATAAAGATCAGCAATGGAACTTAGGGTTCCAATTGCATAAGTCACATAGGCTTAACAACCCATGACATCAGTGATTCTAGCGTCGTATAATACGCATTAACCATGAGATTTGCAATGGGACAGAGAAGTCAGCTGTATCTTCTTCCTTTCATATGGAGGCAATATGACCTTATCGTGACGTTGGGATTCCTGGTATGGATCCAACATATGGGTGGGCACCCTTAGGCCCCACGATTTTGGTGTCTAGATTATTTATGAGTGGCTCCCGGAGGTATAGTCAGACCCTTTAGGGAGCTTGCCAGGGGCATCACCAACTCATAGAGTCTTCGGGAACTCACCAGGGTTATAGCTTGCCCTAGCTGGAGGCTTAACGGAGGTGTAGTCAGCCCTGGAGGATCGTGCAGACATATGGGGTCATGGAGAGGGCAGTGATTGGCTTGGATCACCTACTAGGCCCCACATCATGGAATTGTGGACGGGAAAGTACGCCCGGTTGTGCAACAAGGAGTTGGTCTCTCACGGGTAAAGCAACGCACCTCTACAGAGTGTAAGAATTGTGACATGTTACTCCCTGTTCCGGGAAGGAGCTACGAATGCGGCAGGAAAGGAACTCCATGAAGTTCTGGTCAACCTGTGAAGGCTGATGGGCATAGTTTTTTTGATAATAAAATCAATCTTTGAAGAAATGTTTATAAAAATTGCATAGTACCAAGGACATGTTGTCCGAGGTGGTAGATAGAGCATCAAACTTCCCACCTTGTATATAATGAACTTGCTGGGTAACGCTGTTACTCACTCTTTCCTTTGAACCCCTGCTTAGACTCTGAGAATCCAGAAGACACTTCGATGTATGTTGCTGATGGACAAGAGGATGTTTGTTACGAAGAAGCAGACATGTCAAGAGGAGTTGAAGGGGTGGACTACGAGATACGCTATGGAGTGGAGGGAAACGAGTCAAGAGTAGTTGCCTTAGTTATTAGTAAACCAATTGAGCCGAGCTGCAAGAACTATATAGAATAAGTTGTTGAGCTCAATTTGAAGTATGAGTTTGGATTTTATATCTTCCGCTAAAACTACTTAAGTTTAGTTTGTAATAATGAAGTGTGTATGTTTGTAATATGGACCCGCGATGTTTCTATTGTACCACTCTGAGGGATGTGATATTTACAGAACGGTGTTCTGTGAATGTCATATCAACGACTATAGTGTACTACACATGCAGTGGTATGCTGGGTCACCGCAAGACACGTGTTGGTTTCTCCACCTTGAGAGCCAGTGGAATGCTCACTAGGAGAGGTGGTGCTTATTACCTTCATATTGCTAGAGTTGGGCGTATCTACCCCGCTCCTATGCCTAATGGTCTTTTGTCTATCGAGGAAGGACGTTTGCTATATGATTCTCAGGTTGAGCAACACCAACCTGAGGAAGAGATTCCGAAGGAGGATGAGGACCAAGAGGAGGAGCAAGAAGTTCCTTATCAAGAGGAGCAGCCACAAACCCGATTCGCCACATACCAAGATTTCCAAGGACTTGGCGGGACTGTGGAGAGGATGCATAGCCTCTCTTTGAACCTCCGAGAATCTACAAGTAATCTCTTAAGTCAATTTGCGAACTAGAGTAATGACTTTTTCCCGCCACCACAATGATTTGAAGGGATTGCAAAAGCCTAAGCTTGGGGATGTTTCCTCATGTATCTTTATTTTGCGTTTATTTGCTTTTATTTAGCGGTTGTGTTTTTATTTGAGTTTATGAGCACTCGTGTTGGTTTCCCCAACACTTTATCTTTAGTTCTTTCTATTTTGCTTTCGAAATTTTCTAGCTGAGCTTTGCCGCCAATTTTCTATTCTTTAAAATTCCTCTCTTAAAAACCACAAAAAGATTTCTCCATTTTCCTTATTTTCCCTCTTTCTTTTCTTTCCGCCTTGAGGTCTTCATATATTTGCAGGAGAGTGGTTGACTTTGAATTTCCAAGAAACAAATAAAAAGGAAGAGAGAAGTGGAACCAAACATGAGGGGTATGCCTTATGACTCCCCACTTTTGAAGTTTGAGAAACCCATGCTAGTTAGTAGTAAATGTTGAGATATTATATTAGTGGAGTGAGTCCTTGTATCGTCGTAAGATTATCATTTGCATGGGTAGTTAATTGGGTATGTTTTGTTTCAGCTCTAGTAATTAACCAAGTCTTGCCTAAAAATTGCTAAACAATTGTAATAAGAAAAAGTCTCACAATTAAAGGCTTGGGTGTTGTAGTGCTTAGTCTTGAAGGCTTATTTCTAGAGATACTCAACACCACTAAAAATGTTGATTGACTTGATAGCTCTCTTTGAAAGGATTTGTTGAATTGAATTAATGTTTAGCAATTTTTGTGAGTGACATGGGTATACCCTACAGGTACTCGAGCTTGGTATATACGGCCTGAATACAGCAGAAGCCCACGGCGTTGCCAAGGCCCAAAGGGAGAACTCGAGTAACCTACGGACTCTCGATTGCTTGCGAAATAAGAAGACACTAAAGATAGAAAGTTTAAGGGGAAAACCCTAACCTGTAACCGACTCGACCTGCTACCTGAGACCTAGCCAATCTATATAAAGGCTAGGAGGGGGCAGCGAGGAAGACACACGCAACCCTAGTTTCCACAACCCTTGCCAGATTGCATCTGTGCACGATTGTAATCTTTGATTCCTCTATTAATTCCACGAGCAGACAAGCAGGAGTAGGGACCTCTACGAGGCCTGAACTTGGGTAAATCTTTGAGTCTCCTGTGTGCTTGTTTGCTAGCCGATTGATGCTTCCAGCGCTCCCTCCTTCTCCAAAACCCAAGTCCATAACAATGGGCATTGATGAGTTAAACCCTCGTCAGTGAGCATGCCAAAGTTTGACTTGTTAATCATAAGAATGATATAGCTTTATGCGTGTCAAACTTCATGGGATGCCAACAACTCCGCTGGCCGATGAATGATCTTCATGGAGTAAACTCTTAGATTTCGGCTATGAGTTGATTAAACACTTGTAGAAACAATGCTATAGTGGGTAAGATTCTTGGCACTCTTGGGTAGCTGTAATCATGATGGAATTACTCCTCTGGCTGTTATGAGAAATCATTATGCAAAATGAACAAAAACCTTAGTGATGCCACGACTGTCCATCACAGCCCAATAAACTAATATTTTTTTTGGCATGCTCTCAATTACTTAAAAACTGAAATTCTTGAAGGACAATGAATAGAAAAGTAGTGCTTGAAAAGTCTTGATTTATTGATGTGTGAGAATTGAGATACTCTAGTATATGATTTTCATGACAACTCTCACACTTTTAATTTACATGATTATATTTTACTATTCAAAGGCAAGCCTATGAGTTGATTACTTGACATGGAATAAAGTTTACTCATTTGAATTATCCATGTTTACAAAAAAATTGATGCACTATAAGGATGCATGAAACCCGTATGATATGCTTGCCATTACTCTATCTATGCTGAATTTTTTCAGATTTATAAAGTGGAGGAAACATGAGACTACTAATCATGAGTAAGATCACCATCTCGTTATTTTAGTTTAAATGCTAAGTTCCTTTTTGATTTTGGTTTTCTTGCTCGGGACGATAAAGTTTAAGCTTGGGGAGGTTGATGGCTCTGAAATATAGCCATCTAACATCCACATTTAAACTGGATATTAATCATATTCTTGATGAAATATCTCTCTAAACCCTGCCACTAATGCCAATATTCAGAGGGGTATGCAATCCTTTCTTTTGTATTTTGCCTGCACAGATAATGTCGTCTAAAGGAGGGAATCACTACATTAAATTCAAAGATACAAGATTTCCAACAACTAGAAGAAACCAGGAGCCATGCAACGGAGGCAGGCGCTTTAACGACCAACTATACGTCCAGAGCAAAAATTCTGACCGTATAGCTCCGGTCGTATAGTTGGCATCACCACCGTTAGGTAAAACAGAACAACTTTCGTGAAGGGACCCCTATAAAAAGAAGCCTCATGCAACGGGAAACCATCTCTCACTCTGCCGCGAAGAAGCCAGAATCCGCCAAAAGCCGCCTCCAGATCTCCAAACCCTTCTCCATCTATATAGCCATACTCCACCACTTGTAATAGTAGATCTCTTCTCCGATTGGCAACATTGTAAGATTATTGCTATCAATCTTATTATTTTTATTACAATGTTTGTGATTGTTGATCTCATCTCTATGTGTGATTAATTCTCCTTGGGCTAAGGGCTTCGGCCTAGCCATGTAGCAATTGTGCATGTGAATTATCATAGATGGGATCGTGTATTAGTTTGTATGACATGATGATTATTGTATCCTCTCTTTCCTCAATCCAAGGACTTGTCAGGTACCCAAGACCCCGAGGGTTGAGCCATGTATAGGGAGTATGAGTGATGACTGATCTACAGGTTGGGAACCCCAGTGACAAAAGGGGTAGTACGGCTGTATGTGAGGGATTTGCTTGGGATTAACAGTGACATCACTATGCATATCATTAGTTCTCTTTCTTCTATGGATGAAACTAGTATGTTATTGCTATAAGCGGTTGTAGAGGCAATAGAAATTATGGATGCACTGCCCACATATAATTTATCTTGCTCTAACAAGTACACGCATACTTTATTTCTATCTTTTATTTCCATCCGATGTTTTGCACAGCTACAGGTGAAACTAAATGCCCTAGGCCCTCTCTCTCCATCATCAACAACAACAAAAAGACACAAGCTATTTGTCCGGTAAAAACACAAAAGGAATTCTAAAACTCCTAAAGGTCCGTTAAAGTAACTTCACTACGCATTCGCTTCCCGAGGATTCGATAACCTAGGTCTACTAGGGAAAAAGAAGCTATACTACATTAGTAATCCGGATCGAAGGTATCAGGTAGCCATACCAGTAGATGAGCTCGCGGAGGAACTTGGTGGTTGTCTTCCTGTCACATTTCTTGATGGGCTTCGCCTCGACCCACTTCATGAATTTTTCGACTGCGACAAGGAGGTGGGTGTAGCCGGATGTAGTGGTTTTGAACCTCCCCACCATGTCGATGCCCTATATGGCTTATGGCCACGGATAGGGATTGTCTTCAGTGCCGATCTAGAAATGTGTATCTGGGTGGCGTATTTCTGGCACCCGACACAGCGCTGGACGATATCGATTGCGTCGGCGTGGGTGGAGAGCCAATAGAAACCATGGCACATGGCCTTAGTGCCTAGTGACCATGCTCCGACATGGTGGCTGCGGAAAGGACATTTATTGTCCTACTCAGTTTTGGTGTTCGTTAACAACTTGAGGACCCTTTTTACCGTGTGCTAATGGTGTCAGGTTAATCTACTAAAAAGTGAAAAGTCCACGGCAATTGGAAATATCCCTGGCTAAAACAAAGTATTCATGGAAGGTTCATACCAGAATCTCTGGTCTGAACAGTCTGGAATCTCTAGTGTGAAGTCGCAGGCCGGAATCTCTGGTGTGCAAATACCAGGGTTTTTGGTGTTCCCAACCAGAGTTTCGACACGAATCTCCGGTGTGATCATCAAAACCAAGTCTGTGCTAGTCTGTATAGTTGTCTAGAGATTGTCCAAAGATGGACTAGAATCTCCAGTGTGAGATGCTTACAGACCAGAATCTCCGGTGTGGAATTTCCCCAACGGGCAGAAAACGGTATGTGCTGAGTGGGCCTATAAAAAGAGGAGTTCATCCCCTAACTCCAGTTGCTTGTATCAGAACACCCAAAGTAGAGCCACCAAATCAACAAGATCTCCCCCTCCAACCATCCAAAGTCCTTGATCTTTGGAGAATTGAAGGAGGAGGCCTTGATCCACATCTTCACCAAAAGAGATATTGATTCCCCCCATTCACTTGAGGGCCCCTTTCTCTAGTGTTTCATTGGAAACCCTAGGCCTTGATTTGGTTCTTACAAGCTTGTCTTTGATTGTTGTGACAGCTTGCTTGCATTCGGGAGCCTCCAATTCAGTTGTGGATGTGTGCCTCGAACTTGTTGTAAAGATGCCTATTTACACCTTGAAGGTTACTGATATAGTGGAAGAGTGAATCGATCCCTTTGGGGTGAGGTTCACTAGAGAGTCCATTTGTGGCATTGGTGGTTTGAAACCACCCCCTCTCCAAACACAGACGTACTTCCCCTCAAAAGGAAGGAACTGTGCAAAATCATCCGTGTGCTCCATTTCGGTTACCTTTATCCTTTACCGCACTTTACTTATATCTTGCTCTTGCTATGTTAGTTGTGCTAGTGTGACATATAGGTAAATTCACCTTAGTTGCATTTCTAGAGAATTTACCTTTTGTGTCAAACCCTTAATTGAAAAAGAGTAAAATTTGAAGTAGCACCTATTCACCCCCTCTAGGTGCCCATACAATCCTTTCAATTGGTATCAGATCCTCGACTCTTTATTCAGGCTTAACCGCCTAAGAGTGTATGGGTAGCCAGGATGAAGATGGAGGGGTGAGGCTAGCACCTCGGTGACCATGGAGGATCCCAAGAAATTGGAAATAAGAGCATGAGAAGAAACCGGTATGATGCTTTGAGCAATGAAGCCGAAGGCTTCTATATGAAGGATGGTGAGGACCATGAAGACATGCATCGAAGACTTAAATCCACTCCCACTGCCTTTCGAAATGTTGGTGCCTCTAATGTGGATGATGCTTGGATAAAGAGGAAGTATGTGAGTGCGCTCATGCCCTTCGAGCCCACCAACTTGAAGAGTCTCCAAGGAAGACACAACTACCATCTCATGACCTCCAATGAAGTTATGCAAGATATGTCCGCCTTCAAGGTTGCTGCCAAGAATGCCAAAGATGCCCGTGGTCGTGCCCTTGGAATGAGCAATGGTGTTAATCTTGCCTTGAAGGCCAAGATTGTGGAGTATGAGGAAGAAGAAGGAAATGATCAAGTCCTTGCTATGAGTCACCCGAAGATGTTAAGGTTGCTCATGGTGAATACATGGCCTTCTATGCAAGGAACTTCTGGAAAGATCCCGCCAAGGCCAAGATGGAGATGCAACGAAGAAGCAACCTAAGTGGTAGAAAAGATAATGGTTCAAGATTGATAAATTGCTTCAACTATGGTGACCGCTATCATTTTTTTGCCAAATGTCCATATGATAAGACAGAAGATCATGGTGGTGTACTTGTTTTGAAGAAAAAGTCAAAGGTCCCTTTCAAGAAGCCTTTCATCAAGAAGAATGCCACCAACAAGAAGTCAGCTGACATTGCATTGATATCACATGAAGAGTTCTCATTCGATGATGAAGATGAGGAGGAAGAAGAAGAAACATAAATTGGTGTGGCACCCATATCCACCACCTCTACATCCACTTTCTCACTCTTGGACTCTCCAAATGAGAATATCTCCAACAAGAACTTCACTTGCCTTATGGCAAGAGTATTAGAGGTATCATCATCTCCTCTCTCCACCTCTATGATCAATGATGAACTGAATGATGATATAACTCTTGAGGTGAAGGAGGAATTAGTTTCTTTCGATTTTTATATAACTAACTATTGGGAATATGCCCTAGAGGCGATCATGTATGATGTTATTCCCAATGTATTCATAAAGTTATTGTCCTTGTATGAACTACGGATATGTATCATTGAATATGTGATTTGATTGTGGAACTATATATTCATGTTGTTCATACTAGTTGTCCTTGGTCGTTTAGGTTGTGTTGGACACACAACTTAGACTAATGTGAAAGTCGGGTGATGACTCGGTTCCACCTGTCATGGGCATGGAGATGCTATTCCAACTTACACTGATTCGGCTATAGATTTTAGCAAATCGGACTGACCCACAATTGAGATGCAACGAGCATGTTGTCATTTGCAGTCTCAAGCAATGGAATCCTTTCACCTGAGGTAATTGTATAATCCTAGTTGTGGATCGCCAACTTAGGTTCTATTAAACATTGTTCCGTAAATGGGCAGTTATAAAGGTAGAGTTTGGGTTGGTTGTGAAGCAAGCTGCGTGACATGGATTACCAAGATGGGATTTGCCCCTTGTAATGGAGAGATATTCTCTGGGCTCTCTCGTGTGATATGATTCGAAAGCATGGCCATGCGCAACTTGGTTAAGTGTTAACCAAGGAGTCGAACTAAGTTTTAGTCCAGTGAATCGTATATCACAGAACGAGAAGAGAGAGTTGAGCTATTAAAGGGATGGCTGCAACTCGCCTATAGCTTGACAAGATATATCGTGAGGCAATGGGACTTGGATGAAAGTCACATTGAGAAAGGTTTGTCTTCTGACTTTACGGTGCTTCGGAGTTGGCACGTCTTGCTAGAGACCGCTACCAGCTATCGACTCGGAGTGGTGACCCGTGTCGTGTCCAGGTGTACATGAACCTACAAGGTCAGACACTTAAAGGAAAGGAGCCCATGTGGAGATTGGGATATGGCCTAGATGGGCCTCAAGCGTTGAGCCTAGCTAGGAGTGTATATAAGTGGAGTGACAAGGGATATTCCTTGACCTAGCCATCACTTTCTCCACTTCCATTTCGGGCTAGACAGGATCTAGCAGTCCTCTGCCTAGAGCTCCTTCCTGTACGTGTGGATACCGATAGAGGCATTGCACGTGCAGCGCTGGAGACAAGGAGGTATGTGGGGATCTGGACGTGCTATACGGGGGATCATTCGGCACGGCATCAGCTGACGCACTTCATCAATAATCCACACATGTGTGTCTAGTGGTAAACCTCGTGGCCTATCACCTGAGCTAGATCTTGGGTGTACCGTGTAGGGTAAAAGTTTTTGTTTTTCTCTGCGTGGCCCAACACTAACCTGCAAGGGGAACACAAGAAGCATTTTGTGAATCTCTTGAATCAACTTTCTCACACACAAGAGCTTCTTGATGAGAGATGCAAACTTGGAAGAGAGCACATTCGTGATAGGGATGCTCTAACTAATTCTCTAAAAGAATAGCAAGAGACTAGGGAGTCTCTTGAATAAAAACTTGAAGGCCTTGATGAGGCAAATGATCAAATTATCGCTAAACTCATTAATGAACGGGATCATGCCATTGCTAAGTATAACAAGGCAAAAAAGGATAAAATTGAGTTTGGTGTTGTTCATGACAAACTTATCGAGGACTTTAAGAAGCTTAACAAGGCTCACAAGGCCTTGGAAAGTGAACTCTTATCTCTCACAAAGTCTCGTGAACAAATTCAAACTCAATTGACTAATGTTGTTTCACCTAGTATTTTCATTCCTTCTAGTAGTACAAACATATTTGAGGAAAATTCTAGGTTGAAGGGGGAGCTTGCAAAGGCCACCTTCCCAGAAGGAAACAAGTCCCTTGATGACCTTTTGAGTAAGAAAAGGTCAAATAATTAGAAAGGAGGCATTGGCTATATGTCCAAATCCAAGAACAAGAACAACAAGAATATGAAGGCCAAGCCCGGACAAGCAAAAGACAAGACCATTGCAGGTAGTAATACCACAAGTGGCAAAACTATGTCACAAGATGACTTTGCGGGAATTGTTAACCCTCACTATGTTTTAATGTGTGATTATTATGGTGTTGTTTATGCACAAAATGTTGGCCCACTTGATGGTTATATTGCTTGGTCTATTTGGGTCCAAGACCCTCGTCACTAACAAAAGAGGACCCATTGAAAAATGGGTACCTAAAAACTAGTTTTGATCTCTTGTAGAACTATGCTTCCGGTGGGTCAAAGTGGGTGCTTGATAGTGGATGCACAAGTTATATGACCGGAAGCAAGGTGATAATGACGGAGATAAGGCCGAATCCTGATATCTCAGGTAATGGGTCTTGGCAAGGTTGTGGTTGCACACGATACTACTCTCGTGGACGTCATGCTTGTTGAGACCCTTGGGTATAATTTACTTTTAGTCCGTGCTCTTGGAAAGATGGGCTTTGCCATCTTATTGATAATGATACTATGGTTCTCTTGTGAAGCAAGACTCTAAAGGTCGCTTTCGTTGGGTACGTCAAAAATGACTTGTATGTGGTGGACTTTTCGGGGAAAACCACTACAAGTGCGATGTTCCTATTTGGAAAGGCAGATGTGGGTTCGCTTTGGCATCACCGTCTAGCCCATGTCAATATGAGAACTTTGCAAAGTCTGCACAAGGGTGGCCATATTGTTGGACTGAAAGAATATGTTTGTTTTGCCAAAGATCGTGTGTGCAAGGCTTGTGTTGAAGGAAAAATGCATGATTCTCCCCACAAACCTAATAACATCATAAAGTACAAGAGGATCTTGGAGCTCCTTCACGTGGATCTCTTTGGTCCTCCATCTCATGCGAGTCTTGGTGGGAAGAATATTGTTTGGTGATTGTTGATGACTACTCAAGATATACATGGGTATACTTCTTCAAGTTGAAGAGTGAGACCCAACAAAACTTCATAGACTTTTTCAATATGGTTCAACATTAATACAATGTCCCCGTGTTGGTGATAAAAGTGACAACGACACCGAGTTCAAGAACTACACCTTGAATGGATTTCTTAGTGATGAGGGGATAAAACATCAATATTCTGTTGCATATACCCCTCAACAAAATGGTGTAGCTGAGAGGAAGAACCAGACATTAATGGATATGGGAAGGTCCATGTTGGCGGAGTTTAAGTCTCCATACAACTTTTGGGCCGCGACAATCTCCACCGCATGCCATGCATCGAACCGGCTCTACCTCCACAAAAAGTTGATCAAGACTCCATATGAGATATTTACTGGTAACAAGCCCAACGTTTCATACTTCTGGGTGTTTGGTTGTAAGTGTTTCTACCTCATAAAAGGTGTGCATTTGTCTAAATTTGATTCCAAATCTTTAGAGGGTATTTTTTGGCTATGGTCTTGATTCCCACACTTATAGAATCTATGATAGACTCTCTGGGATCATCATAGAGTCTTGTAGTGTGGTTTTCGAAGAATATAATGGCCCCCAAGCCGGGAGAGTTGATGTTTGTGATGTAGATGATGAAATACCTCAAGATGCCATAAGAAGAATGGGTGCGGGATTCATCCGCCCCATTTAGGAACCCCTTGTGGCGGATCGAGAAGAACTATGCTCTACTCAAGTGGAGCCCTCATCTTCACAACATCAACACGCTCCTATTGTTGAAGACAATGATGATTTAAGCCAAAGACAAGCTAAGACCCCTCACCATATTGATCATGCTGGAAGATCTAGGCCAGATTATCCGGCCTCTCCATTGACCGGATTGTCCAGCCCTCTGTAGTCAATTGCATAAGGCAGATTCATTGAGTCGCCACAAGATCATCTCGATGCCTCTCAAGGAGTATGCCTGATCAAGACCAAGATCAACCCATGACTCATGATGATGAGAATGAACCCATTGATGATTAAGGTCAATACGAATGTCAAGACAAGGACCAAAATGATGAAGAGATCCCCACAAGAAATAATAAGGAGATCGAAGCTCGTCGCAGAGCTAGAGTAGACAGAATGTTGGAAATAAGATAGCACACTCTTGAGAATGCTCTTGCTGATCTAAGGAGTGGAATGTCCACTAGAGCTCAATTATTGAAGCATTTTGGTGAGCATCAAGCTCATATATCCATGGTAGAGCCCACGAAAGTGTGGGAAGCTCTTGAAGATTCATATTGGTCAGAATCCATGCATAATGAGCTCAACAACTTCGAGAGAAACAAAGTTTGGAAGTTAGTAGAAAAGCCAAAAGATTATCGCAATGTTATTGGCACTAATTGGATATTCAAGAACAAGTAAGATGAACATGGAATTGTTGTGAGGAACAAGGCAAGATTGGTAGCTCAAGGTCTCTCTCAAATTGAAGGCATTGATTATGGAGAGACCTATGCTCCTGTGGCTCACCTTGAGTCCATCCATATCCTTCTTGCATATGTTGCACATCATAACTTTAAATTGTAACAAATGGATGTGGAAAGTGCTTTTCTAACTGTTCCATTGCAAGAGCTGGTTTATGTTAAGAAACCCTTGGGGTTCGAGGATCCCAACTTCCCAAATCACGTCTACAAACTTGATAAGGCGCTCTATGGGCTTAAAAAAGCTCCACGCATGTGGTATGGGCAACTTAGAGAGTTGTTGTTTGACCGTGGGTTTGAAGTTGGGAAATATGATCCCACTCTTTTTACTAAGAAAGTTAATGGGGAGCTTTTCGTTTGCAAAATATATGTTGATGATATCATCTTTGGTTTGTCTAACAAAGCATTTAATGATGAATTCTCAAAGCTTATGACTGATAGGTTTAGGATGTCTATGATGGGAGAGTTGAGGTTATTCCTTGGTATTGAGATCAAGCAAGTAAGAGGAGGAACTTTCTTCAATCAAGCAAAGTATACTCAAAACATGCTCAAGAGTTTCAACATGAAAGAACTAAATGGAGCTCCTACTCCCATTGAAACCAAGACTCTCATGTGTCTTCACCTTCACGTACTATGCACAACTGCTGCATATTTTCACCTTTAGTATGGCCAAGGCGTGTCGTGGGAATGACCATGGCAGTCGCTACCAGGGGGTAGCGATTGATAGGATTGATGGCAAGAGTGGGCGGCCATGTGTGGTGCGAGATGAGGGCTGAGACACATGAGTTTATCCAGGTTTGGCCCCCGTAAGGTAAAGACCTACCCTTGCTAGATTGTATTATTGGCGAGTGAGTTACAGGGGTGGCGAGCTAGGTGGCTAAGCAGTGAGTCGCTTGGAAGGGGTGTATGATGGAACATGTCCCCAAAGAATACCCTAGGGAGGCTTATATAGGGGGTACCTCGCTAGGGTTTACAGATATACAACCGAATCAGCCAAGGACTCGAAGCATTTGACCTAATCTGACTAGGCTTCAACTACGCTTCTGGCCCTCCAGCTTCTAGTCGCCAGGCTTCCTTTTAGTCGCCTTCCAGTCATCGTCCTGCAGGCCCACTCGCAAAGCCCTTGGTCCAGTCAAAACGTCCTGCTGGGCATACCCCATTAGGCATATCCCCATCAGTAGTCCCCGAGGCCAGTGCTGACTCCGCGCGGGTGTTCATTTGGCAATCGGAGTAGGCGAATCCAATTGGATGCCTAGTCGAATCGGCAATGGACTCCCTCAACGAAGGAGGAAGTCTCTCCAGTGTGCCTTCAGTTGTAACATCAGCGAGTGGAATTATGCTCGAGTCACTGCACCCTGTCAAATGGACAAGGCGCACCAGCAGGCGAGTCGAGTGGAAGAAGTTGCACCGCTAACTCGATCAAACTAGCCATTGGGTAAACCAATGGTAACTTCGGCGTAATTACCGCGGGGTAGAGGCTATCCCGAGATTAGCGGGTAGTGTCTCTTTATAAGGAGTGCGGCGGGGAAATCTGCAGATCTTCTTCTGCATTTCTCACCCCTGCACACTCCCAGTCTCTTTGTCCCCTCGCGATCCAGAATTTCCGGGCCAGGCGACCTTGTCTTCTCCTCAATGGCACCTCCAAAGGATTTGTGGGGGAAATCCAAGTGCACTACCGCCCAGCTCAAGTCGTTCCAGGACATGGGGGTTCTCTGCAAGGGGAATTGGCGGATTCCCGCACCCACCGATACCGAGCTGAAGCCTAGCCCCGGTGAGTTCATTTGATTCCCGAGCCACCTGGAGAGGGGTTTGGGATTCCCCACTTCAATCTTTTTTTGGTGATTTTGCACGTATTACGCGATCAAGCCGTCGAATCTAGGTCTGCACAACATCGAGCAGTTGGTGATTTTTGTCGCCTTCTGCGAGTGCTATCTGGGATGCCGGCCTTACTTCCCGCTGTGGCTGGAGCTGTTCCACGGCCGCCCCAGTCGCGACGGATCGGGCGGCCCCATCCTAGCGGCAGGTGGTGTTACCTTTCAACTGAAGCTGAAGGTGAATTTCTTCAAGCTCTTGCTGCCGAAGAAAGCCACTAGTGAGTGGAAGAAAATATTGTTTTATGTGAAGGATTCCACTCCCTCCGGCAAAGTGGCGCTCCCGACGTATACTGTAGAGAGGAGCGAACCCTGCCGGCTGATAGCGATGAACCTCCCTGATGACCAGAGGATGGCCGTCACTGAAATCATGGAGCAGATTCAGGAATTGAAGATCAAAGGGCTCGAGATGGTCAATCTCTACAACTGTTGGCTTGGGCGGCGCCGGGTTCCACTAGCGACCCGGCCCCACTGGATGTACGAGTACGCCGGGAAAAATGATCATTCTAGGACGAGCAACGAGGCCTGGGATGCCACGGACTACAAGGCCACCTTGAATAAGATTACGAATGTAGAATTCACCAAGGCGATGATCGGGCTTGCGTCGCATGTAGCCATGAAGAATGAAGCTCGCGCGGTAAGTTTTTCATGTTCCTTTGTCTTTCGTCGCAATTCGGGCGGGCGCAATTTGCACCCGCACGGAAGTTGAAGTTGCCTGCGAAGAAGCCGGCGCTGAAGTCGGTGTCGCCGCCTAGATCGGTGGTGCCTTTGAATCACACGAGGAGTCCGGTGATGAGGCGACTGATGTTTCAACAAAGATCCATGAGGACCCAACTCTAATGAAGCGATCAGAGACTGCTGCCGTAATGGTGGAGTCGGTGGTTCCATTTACCACGATTGCGCTGACAGCCTCGGCTGCCTCGGAGCTAGGGGCTGCTGAGGTCTGATGACCCACAAGTATAGGGGATCGCAACAGTCTTCGAGTGAAGTAAAACCCAATTTATTGATTCGACACAAGGGGAGACAAAGAATATTTATACGCCTTAACAACTGAGTTGTCAATTCAGCTACACCTAGAAACAGTCTTGCTCGTAGTAGTTTATCAGTAGCAACAGTTTTGTAATAGCAATAGCAAAGTAATAGAAGTAGTAAAAGTAAAGACAGTAGTAACAACTGCAGTAAACAGTAGGATTAAAGCCCGGTGGGCATAGGGATGGATGGACGGGTGTTGCATGGACAAGAAAATTCATGTAACAATCAACATATAGGGCATTTGCAGATAAATAAGATAAAGCATTCAAGTACTAAATAATCATAGGCATGTGTTCCATATATAGTCATACGTGCTCGTAATGAGAACTTGCACAACATCTTTTGTCATGCCAGCCCGTTGCAGCGGGGCCGCAAGGGAATCTACTGGCAATTAAGGTGCTCCTTTTAATAGAGCACCGAAGCAAAGAATTAACACTCCATGGACACACGTGATCCTCATATCCTAGCCATCCCCTCCGGTTATCCCGATTTCTGTCACTTCGGGGCCTCGGGTTCCGGACAACAATATGTGTATACAACTTGTAGGTAAGACCATAAACAATACTATCATCATGAATCAATAACTTGTTCAGATCTGAAATCATGACACTCGGGCCCTAGTGACAAGCATTAAGCATAACAAGTTGCAACAATGTCAAAAAGCACTAACAATAGATACTAGGCACCATGCCCTAACAATCTGATGCAATTACATGAACGATCTCATCCAATCCCTACCATCCCCATAGCCTATTGTGGGGGATTACTCACTCATGGATGGGGGAATCATGGATGGTTAATGGAGAAGCGATGGTGATGATGATGACAATGATCTCCTCCAATTCCCCGTCTCGGCAGGGTGCCAGAACGGAGTTTCTGGTTCTAAATCGCGGTATTTGGTGGTGGCGGCGCAGCAGAACTCTATATGGAAAAACGTCGAACCCTCCTCTATTTTTAGGTCAGAGGGATTATATATGAGAAAGGAGAGGTCGAGGCGGAGTCTGAGGTGGCCACACCACCTCCTAGCGCAGCCTAGCCTAGCACGCGCGGCCAGGTGGTGTAGGCCCCTCGTGGCCCTTCTTCGTCTCATCTTCTGGCTCCGTGAGCCTCCTGGTAAAATAGGAGTTTTGTGATATTTTCCGGGATTTTTCATGAAAGTTGATTTCCTGCACAAAAACGAGACACCAAAGTAATTTTGCTGAAAACAGCGTTAGTCCGCATTAGTTGTATCCAAATCACACAAATTAGAGAAGAAACAACAGCAAAAGTGTTTAGGAAAGTAAATACATTTTGGACGTATCAAGGTCACAGGGTCAAAGTCGCCGCCACTAGATGAGGCGGCCGTGTCGCCCAGGCCGGAGGTCCCCGCAACTACGACCTCAACATCAAAGAAGCCCAGGGTGTCGTGGGCCTCGAATATGTTCGAGAAGGGGCTCTTGTGCCATTTGGGTCCGGAGCTGGAGAAGCCATCGCATATTAGCACCGGTTTGTGCACTCTCCCTGTCGCCAAGTGAGTTTGATTCTTTCTTGCATTTCAATATCCCTTGTATCGTCAGCTTCCTGACCATGGCAATTTTCACAAGTCTGGTGTCAAGAATATTGGTCGCCCTTCGGTGGCCAAGGTTCTGCCAGTCGACGCTAAAGGGGAAGTCGATCCCTCCAAGAAGAGGATGATCATCACAGAGGATGCGCCAGGCAAAGGCGGGAGGAAGAAGAAGAAAGGGCACATCCCTGACGTCACGGCATGATGGAGTGTGGAGAAGGATGACTCTGCTACCCACGCTGGAGAAGGAGTGGCCGCCCACTTAGAGCCAATCAAGGAAGTCTTGCTGGTGGAGCCACTGGCCTCGACGACTAGCGCCCCGGTGAGAATGGCCGCATCGTTTCCGCACTTTATGGCGAAGGCGTTCTCGATGGCGGCTGAAACTCAGTCACCGCAAGTTCCAGAGATCATCGACGATGACATTGGGCAGTGGCGTGGGCGTACATCTTTTGTGGTCCCTTCGGCGGACGCTAGCAAGCTTCACAACATGATGGGTGCTGCTATTCAAGTATGTCCAGTCCCCGAGTGTCTAGTCACTGAATTTCAGCGGCTAGGCACTTAGAACTTTAGTCGTCCAGTCCCCGAGGGTCTAGTCGCTTAATTTCAGCGGCTAGACACTTAGTCTAGTCCCCGAGGGTCTAGTCGTTGAATTTCAGCGGCTAGACACTTAAGATTTTAGTCGTCCAGTCCCTTATTATTATCCGTCATCAGGGCCTACAAACTGAACTATGATGCTTTTACCTTTTAGATGAACTCCCTGCTACAATTGCCAAGGCCCATGAAGGGTATGTTCTAGTTGCTGAGTTGGGCACTTCGAAGGTGGCGTTGGCCGCAGCGGAAGAGCGAGTCAACTCGCTGGTGAAGGAGCTAGAAGTGGCGAAGGCGTCGATGATCTCTTCTGAAGAGAGGGCCAAGGCTATAGTTGTCGCGGTGGAGGAGGAGCGGAAGGCCTCCGACTCAATCATCCTTGGGTTGCTGGACAACCTTAGGGTGCTTGAGAAACATGTGACGGAGAGCTGCCGCAAACTTCTTGGTGAGTGTCTTTTTCTTCTGCTCCTTCTTTTCTGGTATGCGGCGAGTCCCCAAGTGGGTGAGTCCATTGGTTTTCTTTCTTGTGATCTTGATCTTTTGACATTGCAGCCGTGATCGGTCAAAGCAACCCAGTGGTGCAGACCTTTGATGCCTTGTAGTGCGTGACGACGGTGGTGAATGCGGCCACCGCTTCAGCGTTGTGTGTCCAGGTTGTTCTTCAAGGGATCTCCCCCACCGAGGTTATTCCTGGGGGTTGACTGAGGTTTGGCGCTATCTTGAGGAGGCGCCTGCCATCGTCGAGTGGATGGCGTGATCGGCCTTCAGACGCGGGGCCACCACAGCACTTAGCCTTGGGCTCCCTCACTTCCCCGACGACTTCGACCTCGACAATGCCACCAACGGGTATCCCTCGGCGACGGGCTCAGTGGAGATCTTGGAGGTGCTTAGGTTAACCGCCAAGGCTGCTCTATTCGCGAAGCGAGTATTGGCAATGGGGGATTTAATGTCGTACCAAGAGACGGTGGTGGCATCGGGCGACTCCGAGCCGGAGCACCGTGGTCTGAAGTTGGAGCAGCCCTTTCGGTCGTCGTTGGCGAAGCAGTTGATGACGTGCCCGGTGATGACCCACAAGTATAGGGGATCGCAACAGTCTTCGAGGGAAGTAAAACCCAATTTATTGATTCGACACAAGGGGAGCCAAAGAATATTTATCAGAACAACTGAGTTGTCAATTCAGCTGCACCTGGAAACAATCTTACTCGCAGTGGTTTATTAGTAGCAATAGTTTTGTAATAGCAATAGCAAAGTAAAAGTAAAGACAGTAGTAACAATTGTAGTAAACAATAGGATTAAAGCGCGGTAGGCATAGGGATGGATGGACGGGCGTTGCATGGACAAGACAATTCATGTAGCAATCAAGATATAGGGCATTTGTAGATAAATAAGGCATGTGTTCCATATATAGTCATACGTGCTCGTAATGAGAACTTGCACAACATCTTTTGTCCTGCCAGCCCATTTGCAGCGGGGCCTCAAGGGAACTACTGGGAATTAAGGTGCTCCTTTTAATAGAGCACCGGAGCAAAGCATTAACACTCTGTGAACACACGTGATCCTCATATCACAGCCATTCCCTCTGGTTATCCCGATTATTGTCACTTCGGGCCTTCGGTTCCAGACAATAATATGTGTATACAACTTGCAGGTAAGATCATAAACAATACTATCATCATGAATCAATAACATGTTTACATCTAAAATCATGGCACTCGGGCCCTAGTGACAAGCATTAAGCATAACAAGTTGCAACAAAGTCAAAAAGCACTAATAGTAGATACTAGGCACCATGCCCTAACAATCGGATGCCATTACATGAACGATCTCATCCAATACCTACCATCCTCATAGCGTATAGCGGGGGATTACTCACTCATGGATGGGGAATCATGGATGGTTGATGGACAAGCGATGGTGATGATGATGGCGATGATCTCCTCCAATTCCCCGTCCCGGCAGGGTGCCAGAACAGAGTTTCTGGTTCCGAATCACGGTATCTGGTGATGGCGGCACGATGGAACTCTATATGGAAAAATGTCGACCCCCCCCCCGTCTATTTTAGGTCAGAGGGCTTTTATAGGCAAAAGGAGAGGTTGAGGTGGAGTCTGAGGAGGCCGCACCCCCTCCTGGCACGGCCTGGCCTGGCCCACTCGGCCAGGGGGTGTGGGCCCCTCGTGGCTCCTCTTTGTCCCATCTTCTAGCTCCGTGAGTCTTCTGGTAAAATAGGAGTTTGCGATATTTTCTAGGATTTTTCCTAAAAGTTGATTTCCTGCACAAAAATGAGACACCAAAGCAATTCTGCTGAAAACAGCGTCAGTCCGCATTAGTTGTATCCAAATCACACAAATTAGAGGAGAAACAATAGCAAAAGTGTTCAGGAAAGTAGATACATTTTGGATGTATCAACTCCCCCAAGCTTAGCTTACTGCTTGTCCTCAAGCAATTCGGTTGAAAACTAAGTGCGATAAAAGAAACTTTCATGAACACATTTGCTTCATAAGATGTATATATTCTCAACATATGATCAAATACTTAGGCAATTCATAATAAACAGTATGCAAATAAGTTTACCCAGTAGTCATGCAAGCTATGAAGAGATTCCAACGCATTAATAACAAGCAACATGACACATAAGCATATGCAAGATTGTAGTGCTCATAAGAAGATATGATAAAGTGGTGTCTCGCTTGCCTTTCTTTGGAGCAAAACATAAATGCCAAGACACCTCTGAAGTTCAAGTGAAGACTAGAAATAAACATATCAAAGATACAAGTGTCAAAGCCATGTCATAATTAACCGTGTTTTGGGACAAGCACATTACACTAAGAATGGCAGCTATGCTCTTGGGAAGGTGCTCAAAGAATAAATGGTGACTCAACGTAAAAGTGAAAGAAAAGGATTTAAAAGTTTGAAAGGCTTCCCAATGTTGAAAGTATGGTACTCATTAGCTTTGAGCTCTCATTGCCCTATCATAAGCATATTTAGGTGATTAAGTTTAAAGTGATCAAATATGAGGATATGCTTGACAAGTTATAAGCTGAAAATCTCATGCCCCTTACTTACAAGTATTGTTCCTCATGCTACTCAAGTTTAGTCATAGGTAAGCTCTTGTGATTGTAAGTACATGTGTATCATAGAGAACCGCCAACAGGGTACCCCTTGCCCGATGATACGGAAGATTCCCCGTATCAAAATGACAAGGCAAGCAGACAATGAGCATCTCAGCAATCCTTTTATTTCCTATTTGCTTAGGTCTCTTTTTTCTCTCTCTTTTTTCTTTCCTTTCTCTTTTTTTCTTTCCTATTTGCATAGGTTTTTTTATAAGGGATGCTTCATAGATTGCTCACTATGGTTATGCTGTAGGTTTCCACCATGATTAGGCATGTCTTAGACCAGCCGCCCAGGCGTTTCTCTAACACATATACGAACTCCATGAGCCTTACAAGCTCCCCTTTCATTTCACACCGCCGGGATCCATAAGCAAAAGAACATGAGATCAACCAAATAAAGTGCAATGTTGAAAGCGTTCCCCATGATAACATGGTTCTTCTAATTCACAACTTACAAAACGCAAGCATATACGCAACATAGATGGGCACAATGGTTCAAGTTTATTAAGTGCAAGAAAGTAAAGTGTTCCATCAAGTTTGTGAGAGCTTTACTAACTAATTTTCACATAACAACCAAACATTTTTATTGGAAGAAAACATAGCATAATAAATATGCAAGGAATAGCAATAATGCTAATGGGTAGATATGGTGGACTCTTTTTAACAACTTTGGTTTTAGGGAATTGGATGCACGAGTAAAGTACTCAGCACAAGTGAGGGCTAGAAATATAAAGGAGCGACAATCAAGAGAGAAGTAATTGTCATAATCATGCTTGCAACAAAACAAAATTAATAGTGGCATAAAAGTGACACAAGAACTCCGAGGCAAAATAAATCATCAAGGCTTAACTGACTTTTTGTTTAGTCATATGCATGCGTGAGCATGTGCCAAGTCGAATCAAATAAAACATTCAAAGGAGAACACCACAATGTCATACCAAGTTATGAATAGAACAATGCAAGCAAACAATTATATGACGTGTTACGAACTAATAATGGATTGGAACTGATCATAAGCATGCAAGGACCACTAAGTATCCATTAAATAACACACACCTTACATAAACAGACTAAGCATGCTCACAATGATGAGTATATGTACAAAAATGAAAACAAATAGAGTTCATACCAGCCTCTTACCACACCTCAAGGTTTTATAAATCATTATTGCCTTTCACTTGTGTGACTTGAATAATAAGATAAATCTAATCTCCAAGGAGTCACTGAGGACCACTGAACCCTGCAACAAACTTTACAAAACCAGAGAAGAACAACAAATATTTTTGGGTTTTCGATTTTTAAAGGCAAGATCCAAAAGGAAGAACAAGCAAAGCAAAATCTTTTTGGGTTTTTCGAATAATCAAAACAAAGCTAAAAGGAAAAAAGCAAACCAAGGCTAAAAGATAAAGAAGCAAACAAAGAGAAATAACAAAAATATGGTCTTTTTGTGTTTTGGAAAACAGAAATAAAACAAGAACAAAAACTAAAAAGAAAACGAAACATGGATATGCAAAGTACCGACAGAACATGATATGTAGATGAGTGTGATGTCGGTATACCTCCCCCAAGCTTAGGCTTTTGGCCTAAGTGGGTATCAATCCCAAGCTGTCCAAGATGGAGCGCCTCCGTAATACGGCGAAGAAGTGCCTTCGTCCTGATACGAACTCGAGGACGCCCCAGCGTAGTGCGCAGAGTAGTCGTAAGAGGGCACATCCCCCTAATGCTGCCCGTGGAAACCAAGCAGGCAGAGCTGCTCTTCAGCCTCCTCCTTGGAGCGTGACCATGGCATCCTGCAAATACTGAACAAAGTAGGCTATGACAAGGGAATTTCCCTCTCATCTCCGTCAGTAAACAACATCCTGTAAACTAAACTTTCCGTACTAGAGTTAGTTGTAACAAAGTGATGTGTTTTCTTGGCAGCGAGATCAAGCCTTTGTAGTGTCAACATAGTATCATTAGGATCAACAGAAAGTTCCAAGGCAGCAATCATGCGTGCAACAATAATGCCCTCATAGATGGGTCCTCTAACAGCTAGGCAGCGAGCAATGAGAGAACCAAGATTATACTTTGTATCATTATTAAGTGCAGCAGCAAGAAAGGCTAAATGATAATTATAAATGTTACTAGTGTTTTCCCTACCAAGGATGCTAGTGGCAAGATAGTAAGCAAAATATCTAAGAGCTGGGAGTTGAATGTTCCTTATCTTTCCGCGCTGAGTTGTGCAGTCATCGTCATTTGTCACACTTCGGTAGAGTTCCATCAAATCAGCGGGTCAACCTTGGATCTTCTTCACTGTCCCAGTCATGCATATGCCTATAATGCTGCAAAATCTTTCCAATGGCATGGTAATAGGCATATTATAAATTTTTAATGAAACAGTTGACCTATAAGGGGTGTTAGTGAGAGTGAAACTTTCAACGAAAGTTTTGGTGAGCACAGAATATTGCTCACTCTCCTCCTGTATGTAAGTGGTTAGACCAACCCTTTGAACAAGAAGTAGGAAATCATCAAGGAACCCTACAGCTTGCAAAAAGGCAAAGCAAGGGAAGGTGGATGGATGATAATCTCCCTCATCTCCTTCATTACCAAAGCGCAGTGCAATAAGATCCTCATTATATGATGGCCTAAATTGAGACGCTGATCTTGAAGGCCTTGCCCTCTTGGGTGTGTCTCTCTCAAATACTTCCCCAAAAGTATGATTGTTCATCTCTCCTTTTTCTTAATTTTAGACAACCATCATACAGGTGATTGCAAAGTGATTACATAACGAAAGAAACTACTTATAGGGATTTGTAAGAGGCCTAAACATGCATCAAAACAATTTGTCTAAGCATTGAACAAGCATGCAAGCTCACATAACCTATCACCTATAGTAGTAAAATACTCAAGATATAATCCACTAATCACAAATCTACTTGGACAAGCGGAGGATTTACATACCGGAGATCAAATGCTCCAAATCTCAGCAGCAAAGATGGGCTAAGCAAGGAGATTGAAAATCACGAGCAAGAAGAGCAAGAACACGGGTTTGAGCAATGAACTAGTGTTTTCTCGGGAGAGAGAAAGTAGTGGAAGGAGGGAGAATAAGTGGAGGGCCGGGGGTGGCCCACATCATGGCCAGGTGTGCCCCTGGTGTGGCCGTGCCACTAGGTGGTGTGCCTGCCTAGTGCCCCCCACCCTGGGTCACTCTAGGAACTTCTCTTCCCCTTTTTTGACGTAAAAAATTAATATGAATTTTCTGGAGTTTTTCAAGACACTTTATTTTTTTAGCAATTTTCAGGTATTGATGAATAATTTTCTAGCAGAAAGAGAATTTTGGAATGATGCAATAACAAAACAAAACTAAAACTTCAGAAGTTCTAAAACACTCTAATATGCAAGCAACTAACAGAGTAGAAAAGTAAACTAAGTGAAAGCAAAAATTAAAATGGATAAACTAAAAGTAAGCAAAGATAATCATGGTGAAAACATTGTTTTGTTCATTAAAATCCCTTTGTTAACAAAGTTGATCAGGTCTTGTTACCAAAACAATTTTATATGAAACAAAACTTTGCATTTCAATAAATGATTATGTTACCTCAACCTTGATAGCAATGGTCCCAATCATAATAGTTTCATATTTTTCTCGTGGTATGGGACAATATATTTCTCCAACTTGAATGCCCTCAATATTTTCAATTGAATTTAAGCCATAATTCCTATCAATCTTCTTGGGGAAATAGATAGTATGCTCCTTGTCATTAACATTAAAGGTTACCTTTCCTTGATTGCAATTAATAACAGCTCCTGCAGTATTAAGAAAAGGTCTCCCAAGAATAATAGACATATTGTCATCTTCAGGCATTTCAAGCACACCAAAGTCAGTTAATATCAAGAAATTATGAGCTACTTGAACAGGTACATATTCACATATACCAACATGAATATTAGTAGATTTATCAGCCATTTGCAAAGATATATCAGTTGGTATTAATTTCTCCAATTGAAGTCTCTTGTAGAGAGAAAAAGGCATAACACTAACTCCTACTCCCAAATCACACAAAGCAGTTCTAACATAATTATTTTTAATTGAGCATGGAATAGTTGGAATCCCTGGGTCTCCAAGTTTCTTTGGAACCTTACCATTAAAGGAATAATTAGCAAGTAAAGTAGAAATTTCCTCATTAGGGATCTTCCTTTTATTAGATACAATATCCTTTATATACTTTGAATAAGGAGGTAATTTAATAGCATCAGTTAAAGGAATTTGCAAAAATAAAGGTTTCATCCACTCACAAAACTTACTATAGTGTTCGTCTTCCTTTGACTTGTGTTTCTTATCAGGGAAAGGCATTGGTTTTTGAACCCAGGGCTCTCTTTCACTACCATGTTTATTAGCAACAAAATCTTCCTTAGTGTACTTAGCATTTTTATTGTTCCTTTCAGGTTCTTCTTCAATTTCTTCTTTATCAGGAGCGTCATTTTTCTCATTACCACTCTCAGTTTCAGCATTAGACACAGATATACTATTAGGATCTCTAGCAGGTTTAGAAGATTCTACATCTATTTTATGTTTCTTTTTCTTTCTCTTAGAAGAAGTACCACTATTTTCAATTTGTTGGGAATCTTGCTCAATTCTTTTGGGATGCCCCTCGGGATATAGAGGATCCTGAGTGGAGCACCACTTCCGGTTCTAATTTCATAAGCTTGTTTTTCTTTAGAAGCATTAACTAGCAAATCTTTTTGTACTTTAATAAGCTAATCAATTTGAGTTTGAACCATTTGGAAATGTTTAACAAGCATGTTAACATCATTAGAGGTTCTTTCCACAATATCCCTTAACTCAATAATGGCTCTAGAGTTTTCCATCAAATGATTCTGCACTCTTTTATTAAAATTATCTTGCTTAACAATAAAAATATCAAATTCTTCTAAGCATTGATCAGGAGGTTTAGAATAAGGAATATCACCTTCATCAAAATGTTGGAGAGAGTGTACCTCAATAGTGGATGAGTGAGAGATTGGTGGATGAGTGAGAGATTGGCTTACATAGTTCTTCTATAGGAGGTAAATTCTTCACATCTTCAGATTTAATACCCTTCTCCTTAAGACATTTCTTAGCTTCCTTCATCACATCATCATTTAGTTCAATCACTCCTCTCCTTTTTTGTGTTGGTATTGGCTTAGGCACTGTTAACTTAGGTGTTGTTGACTCAGGTGGGGTTGACTCAGGTGAAGTCCAATCATCATGATTCTGGCTTATCTTAGCCATTAATTCCTTAGCTTCTTTGGGAGTTCTCTTCCTGAAAACACAATCAGCACAACTATCTAGGTATGTCCTAGATTCTTCAGTTAGTCCATTATAATATATATCAAGAAGCTCATTTTTAGGTAATGGACATCCAGGCTATGCATGAATCAAAGCACAAAACCTTTCCCATGATTCAGGCAATATCTCCTTTTCTCCCTGTTTAAAATCAAAAAGTTCCTGCAAAATGGCATGTCTAGCACTAGGAGGGAAATATTTCTGAAAGAAAGTACTAATCAAGCAATCAAGGCTATCAATATATCTAGGAGGTAAATTATTAAACCAAGCCTTAGCTTCTCCTTTTAGTTAAAAAGGGAAAATTTTAGCAACAAAGTAGGTGCGCATCTTAATATTATCAGAAAATAAGCCACTCATGGTAGAAAGCTCAGTGATATGTGCTACAACACTTTCACTCTTAGTCCCACAAAAAGGTTCTTTCTCAACAATGGTTATATAAGATAAATCAAGGGAGAAATCATAATCCTTATCTTTAATGTGCATGGGAGATGTAGCAAACTTATATTTAGGAAATAATGTGGGTTTTATAGTACGCCTCTCAAGGAGACTCTTAATAGCACTTTTACCATGAGTAACATTCTTTAATAAAGTCATCAGTCATTTCTATATATCCATCTTCAATATCATAGCTCTCTATAGACTCAGGTGAACTGATAGGTGTAGTAGTGTATTCATTAGGAGTTTTAGTATTTCTAGCTATAGTTCTAGCAATCGTAGCATCTAGGAAAGGACATAATGAACCACTCTTATCAATCACAGTAGAAGCAACATCATACGTATCAGAAGTTTCAGATTCGGCAGAAGTAACAGTATGTGTATGTGGTGGTGGTGTGAGGAGCTTACTCATCACAAATGGTGAATCAAGATCAACAGAGGTGTTAAGAACCGTACCTCTTCTTGTAGTGGATGGTAATATAGGAACCTTTCCATCACGAGACTTACCCATGATAGATGGATAGCAGCAAACAATAGTGATTCCAAGTGAACTTGATAAATAGAGAAATGCTCCCTAGCAATGGCACTAGAAAATAGTCTTGATGACCCACAAGTATAGGGGATCGCAATAGTCTTCGAGGGAAGTAAAACCCAATTTATTGATTCGACACAAGGGGAGCCAAAGAATATTTATCAGCCTTAACAACTAAGTTGTCAATTCAGCTACACCTGGGAAAAATCTTGCTCGCAGTAGTTTATCAGTAGCAACAGTTTTGTAATAGCAATAGCAAAGTAAAAGCAGTAGTAAAAGTAAAGACAATAGTAACAATTGCAGTAAATAGTAGGATTAAAGCGCGGTAGGCATAGGGATGGATGGACAGGCGTTGCATTGACATGACAATTCATGTGGAAATCAAGATATAGGGCATTTGCAGATAAATAAGGTAAAGCATCCAAGTACTAAATAATCATAGGCATGTGTTCCATATATAGTCATACGTGCTCGTAATGAGAACTTGCACAACATATTTTGTCCTGCCAGCCCATTTGCAGTGGGGCGTCAAGGGAACTACTGGCAATTAAGGTGCTCCTTTTAATAGAGCACCGGAGCAAAGCATTAACACTCCGTGAACACACGTGATCCTCATATCACAGCCATTCCCTCCGGTTATCCCAATTTTTTTCACTTTGGGGCCTTCTGTTCTGGACAATAATATGTGTATACAACTTGCAGGTAAGAGCATAAACAATATTATCATCATGAATCAATAACATGTTCTGATCTGATCATGGCACTCGGGCCCTAGTGACAAGCATTAAGCATAACAAGTTGCAACAAAGTCAAAAAGCACTAATAGTAGATACTAGGCACCATGCCCTAACAATCTGATGCCATTACATGAACGATCTCATCCAATCCCTACCATCCCCATAGCCTACAGTAGGGGATTACTCACTCATGGATGGGGGAATCATGGATGTTGATGGATAAGCGATGGTGATGATGATGGCGATGATCTCCTCCAATTCCGTCCTGGCAGGGTGCGAGAATGGAGTTTATGGTTTCGAATCGCGGTATATGGTGGTGGCAGCACATCGGAACTCTATATGGAAAAATGTCGAACCCCCCTCCCCCCCCCCCCCGTCTGTTTTAGGTCAGAGGGCTTTTATAGGCAAAAGGAGAGGTCAAGGCGGAGTCCGAGGTGGCCACACCTCCTCCTGGTGTGGCCTTGCCTGGCCCGCGCGGCCAGGGGGTGTGAGCCCCTCGTGGCTCCTTTTCGTCCCGTCTTCTGGCTCCATGAGTCTTCTGGTAAAATAGGAGTTTTGCGATATTTTTCGGGATTTTTCCTGAAAGTTGATTTCCTGCACAAAAACGAGACACCAAAGCAATTCTGCTGAAAATAGCATCAGTCCGCATTAGTTGTATCCAAATCACACAAATTAGAGGAGAAACAATAGCAAAAGTGTCCGGGAAAGTAGATATGTTTTGGACGTATCACCCGACGAACCCTTGGGAGCCATACGTCCGGGTCAAGGGTGATGGCGGCGACTCTTCGTCGGAGCCTGCAAAATGAGTGACTACTCTGAGGGGCTTTTGTAAGTTGTGGCGTTTGATCGCTTTTGTAATGTAAACAATATATTTTGTTGCTGAAATGAAAGGAGTCAATAAACTTGCAATGCATGGTGATGTCTATTTTATGTTGGGTATTGGGTTGTGCGAGTCCCCGAGCGCGTCCGCCCTTTATTGGGGTTTACCTCGTATCTATGTATGTTTGATTGTGTTAAGTTTCTAATTTGGCTAGAGTTAATCGCTTAGCGACCCGAGGGAGCTCTATACTTAGCTGTTTTCCCGAGCGCGAACGGGGTCGGTTTAGGTGAGTCCCCGAGCATGGTACTTAGCCGTTCTAGTCGCATGCCCAAGGTAGGTGAGGACCTGGTGCGTTGTTTGTAATGCGTCTCCCCTGGCTCGCAAAGTTACTCGTGTGGCGAGTCCAAGGTGGGCTCTCTTACTTAGTGTGTTCCCGAGCTGCGTGGGGGTTGTAGTTGACAAGTCCCCGTGCGTGGTACTTAACCATTCGAGTTACTTTGCACGAGGATGGGGAGGACGGGTCGCTATGAGAAGCGTTATCGGTTGTCTTGGCCCGGTGGGCCAGTCGAGCTTGGCGACTCCGATGGTGGCACCAGGGTAGAGTGTTCATGGATGACACACGGCCCGAATACTTTCGGTTCCCTTGGGCCACACTACTTAGCCATGCCGGTCGGTCTACCAAGGGTTGACTTCCATGGATAACGTATTGCTGAGAGTACGAGTGCGATTGGCACAAGAGTATGGCGAGTAGACACAATTTGTGCGATCCAAATTTTTATTATATAGTAGCTGAGTACAAGTTTTAGTTCTATGTATAGAAATTTCAGAGGAGGTTTACATTCCATGGCCTCCCAACTTCAAGCTGGCCATTGCCTCTTACATTGATGAGGTAGTAGGCGTCGTTGCCGAGGACTCGCCCTATGGCGAATGGCCCCTCCTATGGGGGAGAAAGCTTATGCATGCCCTTCTTATCCTGGATCAGTTGTAGGACCAGGTTGCCTTCCTGGAAGGTGCGAGTCCGAACTCGGCGGCTGTGGTAGCGGTGGAGTCCCTGCTAGTAGATTGCGGTGCGAGAGAGAGCTAGGTTGCATGCTTCGTCGAGTTGGTCGGTCCCATCTTGGCAGGCGATCTCGTTTTCCACCTCCACGTAATTGACGACCCGAGGCGAGTCATGTTCCAGGTCGGTTGGCATGATGGTCTCAGCACCGTACACCATGAATAAGGGTGTGAACCCTGTGGAATGGTTGATAGAGGTGAGGATGCCCCATATAACGGAGGGGAGCTCTTCGACCCAGCATCTAGGGGTTCGCTCGAGGGGCACCTGAAGTCGCGGCTTGAGGCCGTGGAGGACGCTTTGGTTGGCGCGCTCTGCTTGGCCATTCGACTCTGGGTGGGCAACTGAGGCGAGTTCGAGCCGTATGTCGTTCTCCTCGCAGAAATCCGCCATGCCACCTTTGGTGAAGTTGGTGTTGTTGTCCATTATGATGTTGTGCCGGTAGCCGTACCAGTAGATGAGCTCGCGGAGGAACTTGGTGGCAGTCTTGCCGTCGCACTTCTTGATCGGCTTGGCCTCGACCCACTTGGTGAATTTTTCGACTGCGAACAGGAGGTGGGTGAAGCCGGATGGGGCCTTCTTGAACATGCCAACCATGTCCATGCCCCATACGGCGAATGGACAGATGATGGGGATGGTCTTGAGTGTCGAACCAGGGATGTGCGTCTAGTTGGCGTACTTCTGGCACTCGACGCATCATTGGACGATGTCGATGGCATCGGCGTACGCGGTGAGCCAGTAGAAACCATGTTGCATGGCCTTTGCGACTAGCGATCTGGCGCCAACATGATGGCCGCAGTCGCCGGCGTGGACATCTTATAAGATATTGCAACCTTCTTCTGGTTGTATGCAACGCTGGAATACGCCAGTCACACTGTGTTTGTGGAGCTCGCTGTTGACGATGACGAAGGATTTGCAGCATTTGTGCCTCCGTCTTATCGGTGGGCAGGACCTTGTGGTCAAGGAAGGAGACGTATGGTGTGGTCCAGTCACTGGGCTCCATGATCATGGCGACTAGGGCGGGCTCGGGCTACAGAGGTATCCCAATGTCGATCTCCTTGGGCAGGAGACTGAAGGCTTGTGGATGATGTCGAGGAAGATGCCCGCAGGAGGCGTTTGGCAGGCTGATCTGATGCGGGAGAGAGCGTCGGCCTCTTCATTCTTGCGTATGTTGATCCACTCGACGAAGTAGCCGGTGAAGTGACCTCCGAGCTGGTCCACCGCTTGGCAGTAAGCTATAATGGTGGGGGAAACGGCGTCGCAGGTCCCAGTGACTTGTCCGGCTACTAGGTCGGGGTCACCGTAGAACCGTAGACGATTGACATTCATCTCCTTAGTGGCATGCATGCCATGAAGGGGAACCTCGTACTCAGCCATGTTGTTGGTGCAAGACTTGAAGTAGAGGTGGAGCACGTAGCGGAGCTTGTCGTCTTTGGGGGAGGTGAGTACGTTCCCAGCCCCCGCGCCGTCCGCATTCTTGGACCCATCAAAGTGGAGCGACCAGTAATGGAGATAGGGTAGCTTCTCCGGCTACTATGCTTCTTCCCAATCGGCGAGGAAATGGCCAAGGCTTGTGACTTGATTGCTTTGCATGGCTCGTACTTGATGTTGTGGACACCAATTTTCGACGGCCCACTTAGCGACTCGCCTAGTCGCCTCAAGATTGCGGATGATGTTCTGCAGCAGCATGGGGGAGACAACTGTGATGGGGTGCTCCTAGAAGTAGTGTGGGAGTCGCCGCTAGGCTCTGAAGACCGCATACACCAGTTTCTGGTACTACGGGTAGCGCTGCCTTGAGTCTGCTAGGACGTCGCTGATGTAGTAAACGGGACACTAAACGGGGCGCTCCTTGCCCTCTTCTGGTCGCTTGACGACCATCACGGTGCTGACGACTCGAGTGGAGGCCGTGACATAGACGAGCATTGGCTCTTTGTTGATTGGGGCAGCGAGCAGTGGTGCCGCGAGCAACACTTCCTTGAGCGCTTTGAGTGTGTTGTCTGATTCTTCGTCCCATTGGAACATGGGGTTCTTGCGTATCAGGTGGTAGAGGGGCATCGCCTTCTCACCGAGCTGGGGGTGAAGCGACTGAGAGTTGCAACTCGCTCGGCCAGCTTCTGGACGTCGCGCAGGCACTTGGGTTTCCTAGGCCACACAATGGTGTTGATCTTGGTGGGGTTTGCCTCCATGCCTCGTTCGGAGACCACGTACCCCAGTAGCTATCCGGTGGGCACGCCGAAGGTGCACTTTCCTGGATCGAGCTTGATCTTGTACCTACGCATATTTGCGAAGGTCTCGGCCAGGTCAGCGAGCAAGTCGCTTTGGCGGGTGGATTTTACCACCATGTTGTCGATGTAGACATGAATGTTGCGGCCAATTTTACTCGCAAGGCACTCCTGCATGCACCTTTGATAGGTCATGCCAGCATTCTTGAGGCCGAACGTCATGGCAGTGTAGCCGAAAGCGCTGAATGGCGTGATGAGTGCCGTCTTCTCCTCGCCCTTGACTGCCATTTTGATCTGGTTGTAACCAGAGTACGCGTCGAGGAAGCGCAGCGACTCTGATCATGTAGTCGAGTTGATGATCTGATCGATGCGTGGTAGGGCGAACTCCTCCTTCAGGCAGGCGCTGTTGAGGTTGGTGTAGCCGATACACATTCTCCTGGTGTTGTTCTTTTTCAGAACTAGGACAAGGTTTGCCAGCTACTTGGAGTACTTGACGGGCCGAATGAAGCCTGCAGCGAGTAGGCGTTGTACTTCTTCGGCGATTGCCCGGCGGTGCTCTTCATTGAAGGGCCATAGCGACTACTTTAATGGTCGCACTTTTGGGTCGACGTTTAGTTTGTGCTCAGCGAGTTCCCTCGGGACACCAGGCATGTCGGATGGTTTCCATGCGAAGATGTCGCGATTCTCACGCAGGAACCCGATGAGCGTGCTTTCCTATGCAGACTCATGTTCGTCCCAATGGTGACCGTTTGGCTGGAGTCGCCTGGTACGAGCTCAATGGTGCGAGTGTGCGTGGTCGCCTTGAAAGTTGTTCCCCCAGAGGTGGGCTTCTTCAGGATGGTGGGGTCGTCCTTGCCGATGTTGCTCGCGGATTTCGCAAGCTCATCCGCGTGGTTGGTTTTCGTGGTGATGACGGTGTCGGTGAGCTCGGTGCCTTTGTCTTCGCACTCCATAGCGATGTCGAGGTCACCGTGGATGGTGATGATGCTGCTTGTCCTAGGGAGCTTCATCATGTTGTAGGAGTAGTGTGGGGTCGCCATGAATTTGGCAAACGCCTGGCACCCCAGGACGCAGTGGTAGGGGCTGCGGAAGTTCACCAGCTTGAATATGATCCGCTCGGCGCGGAAGTTCGATGGTGTGCCGAAGGTGACTGCCAGCGTCACCTTGTCGATCGGGTACGCCTTCCGACCAGGGACGATGTCGTGGAAGGTGGTGAGCGTCGACTTGATCGCCAACTCTCGGAGGTGTAGCCTCTTGAATGTGTCCAAGTACATGATGTTGATGGAGCTTCCGCCGTCCATCGGCATCTTGGGTAGCCAGTAGTCGGCCACTTTGGGCCTGAACACCAGGGGGACTCGCCCCGGATATTCGATCCTGGGCGCGTGATCTTGGCGACTCTAGGTGATGCTTTGCTTGGACTAGTTGAGGAAGCGGGGAATGTCAACCTAGGTCACCGCATTGATGGCGACTGTGCGGGCAAGCACCTTCTTCTCGCATTTGGTGTCGATCCCCGTGAAGGTGTGCAGTGAGCCGATGGCATTGCCGAATCTGCCGACATTGCCGTTGTCCCTTGGCAGGTTGTTTTTGGGTCCTCCCTTGCTCGCCTTGCCTTTTCGATCTCCTTCATAGAATGGCAATCTGTGGTGGTGTGGGTGGCAAGCTTCCCCTTCCTACTATGGTAGACGCAGGGCTGGTTGAGCAGGGCGGCGGGGTCGGATTTCGGCCTCACCGTGTTGTTCGCATGGTAATTTCCACTATTGCAGTAGTTTCCTCTGTTGCAACAGAAGTTTTTTGGGTCGCGTTGCCCGTGGCCGGAGTTGGCGACGAAGTCGACTCGTCCGTCACCGCGGCGCTTGCTGGTGAGGCGAGTGTTGCTGTAGCGCATATCATGTTGTCGCCTGTTGTCGTTGCCGCTGGTGCGGTGTCTTCCCCTCGACTCATCGTCGGAGTCCTGGTTGGAGTCCTCCGCGTAGCGTTTGTCGATCTCGAGGAGGTCGGGGATTTTGTCGAGCGTCCGGTAGACCCTCTTGATCTTGGCGACCAGAGGCTCATATCGGCATGCATTCTTGTAGTGGATTGTCGTATCCGGGTGGATGCCGGAAGCGTTTATCCATAGCTCATGCCACTTCTGGATCCAGTGGCGGGTCGACTCACACTATCCCTGGATGTAGCGCTCCAGGTCCTCGATGGTGGTGGCGCGGGTGTAGGAGCCCTCGAAGTGCCTGACGAAGGCATCGCGCATCTCCTCGCATGAGTCGATGTTGTCCGTGGGGAGGGTGTTGATCCATTGCCTGGTCGCTCCCTCCATTATTAGGGGAAGGTAGCGAGCGGTGAGCAGGTCGGTGTGGCCGATGATTCCCATTGCCATCAGGTATGTGTCCAGCCACACCGCTGGATCATACGTTGGATCGTACTTTTCGATCTCCTTGGGCGCCTTGAAGTTGGCGGGGGTACTTCTCGCCTCGGATCATTGGTCCGAAGCACTAAGGGCCGACTTGGCTGAGTGAGCCCCTTGGCTCGGGGTCGCCGCGGTTGGTGAGGGTGTGCCTCAAGTCGTTGGGCTGGCGCGCTTGCCAAGCCTGATTGTTGATGATGTGCATCCGTGCATCGATGGGTTGGCCGTTGGCGGAGACCATGTTGTTCGCAGGCCGTGCCTTGTTGGTGGAGAGCGCGGGGTTGGCGGCCCGTGGTTGGAGCAGCAAGGGCTCGGGCGGTGGGCAGTTGAGTGTGTTGGCGATAGCTGGACGACCGCTTGAGGCCGCCCTGCTTCCCGATGAGCAGGAGTACATCCGCCCCCGCGGGTCAACTCCTGCGGCTTGCTGCTCGACGACCCTGGCGAGTAGGGCCTTGGCGTACTGGATCTGCAGCACGCCCTCTCCTTGGATGTCGAGGTGGACGACTGCGGCGTCTGCCGCGACGACGTTGTCCATCGGGTGGAGTACAACGGGTGCCCGTTGGCGTCGTGGGCTTGCGGTGAGATGATGATCCGCAGATGGTCCGGTGGAGGCGTGCGGCCTATGGGTGGCAGTGGGGCTCCGGTAATGGGTGCCCCGGTTGGCGGGCGATTGCTACCGCCGGGCGGCACGTTCTCGCAGTACTCACACTGGGCCGCGCATGCAGGGTTTTTTGCGTCGTTGAAGTTCAGGACGCGGCCTTGGATGCTGGAGTTCAGGCGGGTCCTGATACGGCGTTGGTGGTAGAGCGATAGCTCCTACGCTGTTTGCCGCTCGAGGCGGAACTTCTGTCGCTCGGCCTGCTCCTTGTGTGTCACCTCTTCTAGGCACAGGTGGGCTTCCTCCACCTCCGTCGCCGTTGTGGTCGGCAGGATCAGCATAGAGAATGGATTTGGTGGGGCGGTCGCGCTGCCCACCACATAGATTGTGCTAAAGCAATTGGATCTGGCACGGAAGTCCTCAGGGGACTCCGACCGGAAGTTGGAGTCAAAGATCCCGAGGATGGAGGGGTCCTCAAATTCCTCAAGGTTAGAGACCCGCGTGATGGAGTCCACGCGCGATGCGGCGGTGATGGATCCAGCGACCGAGGCAGGGGTCGCCGAATCGGCGTCGTCATGGAGATTCGTGTCGTCCGCGGTAGCGTTAGTCCCGGCCGCGTTGCTGGCAGCTGAGTCGTACTCGGTGGCGAGGCGGCTGATGGAGCGGATCTGGTCCTCCGAGAGCAGATCATGGCGTGGTGGCGATCCGCCAATGATCACCATTCCCGTCAGGTCGACTGTGTTAGTGAAGCCGATGAATAGGTTGATGGTGCCGACCAGCATCACTACGCTGTGCGTGATCGGGCGCAATGCTGGGATGTAGTTGCTAGGCAGGATCTGGAGGATCCCGCCGCTGGCGATCATACAACCGGAGGCGATCAGCCGATCGATTGGTGAATAGGGTCTCACCGCAGAACTCAGGCCAGACGGGTCATGCCCCACGGTGGGCGCCACTAGCGTGGGAATGACCACGATAGTCGCTACCAAGGGTAGCAATTGATAGGATTGAGGGCAAGAGTGGGTGGCCATCTGCGGTGCGGGATGAGGGTTGAGACACATGAGTTTATCCAGGTTCGGCCCCCCGTAGGGTAAAGACCTACTCCTACTAGATTGTATTATTGGCGAGTGAGTTACAGGGGTGGCGAGCTCAGCGGCTAAGCAGCGAGTCGCTTGGAAGGGGTGTATGATGGAACGTGTCCCCAAAGAGTACCCTAGGGAGGCTTATATAGGGGTACCTCGCTAGGGTTTATAGATATACAACTGAATTAGCCAATGACTTGGAGGATTTGACCTAATCCGACTGGGCTTCAGCTACGCTTCTAGGCCTCCAGCTTCTAGTCGCCAGGCTTCCTTCCAGTCGCCGTCCTGGAGGCCCACTTGCAAAGCCCTTGGTTCAGTCGAAACATCCTGCTGGGCAGACCCAATTCGACATATCCCCATCAAGGTGTCAAACAAAAGAAGGCAGAATATACAGAACCCTTAACCCATCGATGCTCTGACCAATAACCCAGAGTATTTTCACAAACTTGTCCACGGTCTCATATTCGTGATAATGACCAATCTTGAGTCGACTTTCGTGCTTCGTAGCACTGATGGCTCCAGATTCATTCCCATCGATGTTGTTCTCTATGACCGTGGGAGGAGAATCAACACGGGACACCATCTTCTCTCATTTTGAAACGATGTCCAAAATTTCGAGCACATAAAATCTTTTCTTGGCTTTTCGGAGTTTTGGGGTCTTAGGCATCATGCTTTCGACTCCAAGAGCTTCGTTGTCTACCTTGAGCATGCTATCAGATCTAGCTTCCGGTCTCCACCTATGGGACGCCACACAAATCAGTCTCAGCATGGATATTCTTCCACCTCGCTCTTGATCTCTCCTTCGGTATGCCCGAAGATAGTTAGTCATGCCTCCCGAGTGGCTGAAAGACAACAATCTGAAATGAGGATCATAGGAATCATAGTCTATAGGAGGCACGAAAAAAAACAAAACAAGTTCGCTCGTAAGTACGGACGCGTACAAACGCACTTTCGCGGACAACATGTGGGGGTGATCCCGCGTAGGTCTTATCGCCACGAGCCATGCGATAACAAGCGCAAGTCCATGGTCCTACTAAGATCGTGTTATGCCAAATAGTGCGCCAAAATAGCATCACTAATCACGTAAGTCGTGCCCATATCCTCAAAATCTAAGAGCTCTAAAAAACACCGATGAATAGCATGTGGTGCGAGCAAGACGACAATAAACCAACCCTATGACAATACAAAAAGATGCGAAACAACTCACCACCATCGAAGCGAGTGAAGGGTGTCTACGCGCGATATATGAAGAAAGGGAGCACTAAGGAACATCTGGTGTTAAAGAGGAAACACAGGGACTCGAGATCTTTCGGATGAAGAGAAGAATGCTGGATATCTTTTAGTCAAGGAAAGCTGACGGCTTTATACCTACCCGTGGTAGAACTCCCTCTAAGGGCCCACCACTGGACATATGACCGTTTGGACAGACGTTTCTACCTAAATCTGACAAAATCATTTGAAATAGGCTAAGGCAGGCGATGCACACATCACACCGCTACACAATTCGTGTCGTTCATGTTTGAGTGTAGATTTTACAAAGTTTGCGTCTAAATTTTACGAAGTGGACTAAAAATAGGATAAGACAAATAATTTATACACCTCATTGTTACACAACTCATGCCATTCATAAACAGTCGGACAAAGACAAAAGCATTCGAAAGACTAACATGTATATCTTATCAGTTTTAAATGTGACATATGAGATTAGGAGGCTAAATAAAGCATGATGAGATGAATATTTTTTTATTCATTCACAATCCTCATAAAGGAAAACATAAAACTTTCATTACACTTAACAGAATATTGGCCAGTTGCCTATTTAGGTTCTAGGTCATGTGTCCCCGTATGCGAGATACCGAAAAAGGTATCTCACATCACTCTTCTGCGCTTCTCCGCATCGAGTGTAGGCTCCATGGCGAGGAAGAGAGAGAAGACAACGCAAGAAGGACGCTTTGTACGAAGTCCTTTGTACCGATCGCATGGTTGTCCCCGTGCTCTCCCTACCCTACACATCTGCTTCTTTCTCAGCGGCGATGATGGCATTGTGAACGAAGCGGCGTATGCCATAGACGTAGAAAAGCGCTTCACACGTTGTTGTGCAGAGCGCTCACCGAGAGTTACCATTAGGAGCATCCTTGTCAGATATCAAGGACATTCCGATGGAAACCACATGCACCGTACTCCGATGATCCTCTCAATGCAGCGTCATGCAAACACATAGACAATAGCAAAATCTACAATAATGACGAAGAACATGTAAGGAAAGGCATAGAGGGAAATAAATCAAGGAAAACAAATGAAGACTGATGAAAAGGGCATGTACCTTTACGAAATAGTCACGAACGAATACGAAGGACAAAGAATATCCTCGAACTGCAAGGTCTTGCGTCCTAGGCATCGAAACCTGGATAAAACAATAGAAATAACAAAGAACACATCAACCTAAACATGTTGAGGAAAAGAAAATGCAGCCAATGAAAAGGGCGCATACTGTACACCATCGAGGAACACAAAGGGAAAAGAGCATCAATGAACTACACCATTCACGAGCTGCACAGTCTCGCGAGACCTACATGTCTAGACTTCGAAAAAGAATCAAAAGGAGAAATTAGCGAAAATAATATATAAAGCGTTAACAACCGAGAAAAAGGAAAGAAACATAAGAGCGATACGAACAAAAGAACTTACCAAGTCGTTCCGAAAGAAAGGATCTTGTAAGAATGTCGATGAGATGCCGAAAAATAAAAGGAAAATCTCTAGGAAACAAACAAAGATTAAAACCCAAGCACAGCGAAAGAAATGAAACCTACTAGGCGTCGGAAGAGCAGACACGAAGGAGAATGCGATATCGTGCTACCACGTGTCGTCATCAGCGAAGAACACCATTTCAAAGAAACACCGATGAGCTGTTGATTCCTAAAGAAGAAATCCGTCAGTAATCGTAAACGTGGCTAGAACAAAATGAAAGAGGAAAGGAAGGAAGCAAACATACCAACCCGAACGTAAGCGAGAGGACAACTGGGAGAAGAAAATAAGCAATACACGCATTGGCGTTTGTTACGCGTCCTGCCCGTCAGCGGCTACAGCGCCACCATAGGATAGAGCCATCCAAGCGTCGCGTGTAGATGATGATGGGAGAGAACCGAAACATGATGGTGTTGTGTAGAAGGGTTCGGGTTTGGGGACGACAAAAGCTAGCTAACCTGATGCATGCAAACGAAATATACCAAAACATTTTTGTACCATAAACGTCACAGTAGATGCTAGTGAGAGACGTTTTCCAGCGCCAACGAGACCCACCCGGCATGTCTACCATCTCTCCTGCCAACTTGTCTGGCGGAGGACCCCAACAAACGTGACAACCCGCGGATGGTGATAGGTAATGCTTCCCGATCATCTCTCACCCGCGAGAATCCACCGCCAGCTAGAGTCTATGCTGCCAGGTGTGCTTTCATCTGCGAGAAACCGCTACCGCTGCGGATAACGCAGCCAGCTCAAACATGGACATACTTTGTAGCACGATTGTGGCACCAAAAAACGTGTACACATACAACCTTCGTTGCCAACTCGGTTCTCCGCCACGATAAACCGCGCACGCCCATGACTTCCCACGCTACCTAGGCTACTAGCTCGGTGCTCTGACGTGGTAAACTGCCTACAAAGAAGTTCCACCAAAGAACGCATGATCTATATGGACCCCACCTACGCAAGAATACACGGGCTATATAGGGTCTACACTGCCATGTATGTTGGGGGCGGACCCCATGACTATGAGAAACCATGGCCAGTATGGGCTCATGGCGCCACGTCGTCTTTTGGAGAACCACGCAACCCGGCGAGTGCAGAGGCATGTCGCACCAAGAACGCCTCTCACAGTGCTCGGTCCTGCCTGTGTATGCTGACTGCGGACCCATATCGCGCAAGCGACCCACCGTCCAACAACGTGGGGTACAACGACACGCGGTACACACGTTCGCGGTATGGAATCTTTCGCTTGGCCCGTGGTGGGCCCCGCCTCACGAGATTGCAGGGTTCTGTTGTGACGTCATCACGTGTCCTTCCTAGTGTCCATCCCACAGCCGAAAAGAATCGGGACGACGTGGATAGCAGTTTGAGCTAAAAAAATATAACGCTATTGTTTACTCCTGATATCCAACAATTTTTCACATAGAGTTGTTTTACCAGAATGCGGAGTTTTAGTCACTTTTCCGAACAAGGCATGGTTTTGCATAAGTCAAAAGATCGAATATCTAAAGACTTCACATTTCATCAGAATGAATTACCAATGTGACTTAAATGATAGTGTCATTTAAAATGATGTCATTATTAAATTTGGATAACTTTTAGTATTCTAGTTCTTTTTAAATGTTTAAACTATCATCATCTAGATAACGATGAGAATAACTCATTCATAACCGTAATGTGACCATAAAAGATATTATTCATAATAATGGTATAGCTGGATTGTCTCTCACTTATATGAATAACCATCTTGCGAGATGCAAGACACACTAATAAAATTCACACACAATGATTTTTTTATATTCAAATCCACTAATCCAAATGATAATGTTGAGGGAAAGAGTGATTTCGGCTATCAACTATATTGCTTGTCATCACCATACCATGTTGTCCATTTCTTTTGGCAATTCTCAAGCAGATAATCTTGTTTTTCATAAAACAAGACAAGTATCGAATACTTGTAATTTGCAACGAGTTTTGCAATAATAGCATTTATAACTTGTATACCCAATATATACTTTCTTTATCCATGACATCCACTGCAATCAAGCCTACTTTCAGAGTTCTCAACTCTGGCACGAACTCATGAAAGGTGAACGATTCATCTATCATGATATAGCCCCTGACGACATCTTTGTAGCAGGGAGGAAGCGAGTGCAACACCCCAAACTATCACAAAGTTGTCCGTCATTAAGTAGTTCGCATTGTATGTGTGGCTTCCATGAAGCTCACGCATGATTGCTAAGTGATTTTCCAAGCATCCATTTTCTTCCATCTTGTTTGGAAGAAACTCATCCAATAGCTCATATTTCATAAGCTTGACTTGCAAAGAGTACCCTCTTTGTTGACCATCTCATATGTGTCGGTGTTGAAGAAACGCAGTCGCAGCTCAGCCTCCATCGAATGGAGCACGACTCATTGGATGACAATGGATAAAACACAAAACATTGTAGAGTCATCTGAATATCTCCTAATGGTTCTTGTATCAAGAAGATAAGATCATCTATATTGAGGTCATCCCTCGGGCAGTGGTACTAACCTATGAAATTTGACCCATCTACCTTAAGTTTCATAACATGTGAGAAAATCCCATGGTTGAAAAAACTCACTAGGGTAGGATATGATCTACAAGGATTATTTGCAAATACATCTAGACTAAGTTCATAATACGAGTTCAATTTTAATTGAGCTCCCACTAAAACTGCCATCCCTTGGATGATTTTAGTGATTACACAATCCCTTTACAATATATCATCCCCGATCGTCACGACCTTTGATATAACTTCCATGGTGGACAAAACCTGTTAATCACATCATTCATGTGACTCGTGCTTGATATTTCGTTCTCTCGTGTTCCTACACCATGTATGTACATGCTAGGCTCGCCAATTCAACCTTCGTGTATTCGCAGTGCATACATGCCTTGCACCTACTATATGTGAACATCGATATATCCAGCACCCGATCATCACTGCCTGCTTCATAACAATGGACTTTCTTGGTGGTGCACACTAAAGGGAGAACACTTTTATTGGTATTAATAGGGATCATCTTATAAATGCTACTGTCAAGTATCTAATACTAGCAAACAATAAGAGGTATCAACATTACATGTATATTTAGTGATATGATATGGTCCTTCTTCTCATGCCTTGATCTCCATCGAGCGCTCTGGCATGATCTCCATCTTGCCACCGGTATGGCGCCAAGTCCACGACGCCACTAGTAGGTTGTCTATCGATACGATGACTATTACTATACTACTTAGTATAAAAAAGGTAAACTACTTTACCTTATCTACGACCAAGACCATATCAAATCACATGCCCTCCTGCAATAGACGCATCTATTTTATCTTTTACAAGTTTTACATGGCTGCTAGGGCTTTCACGATAGAAAAAACCAATAACCTCTTTACCCTGCGCTTGGGAGAAGAACTCGGTGGGCCTGCCCCTGCAGTGAGCCCGAGCCCTGTTGCACCGACAGCGTGCCTAACCCAACTGGCTCCTTTTCCCTATGAACTTTGAACCACAACATGGATCAAATACTTATCTCTACTACACCCCTTTTGGGGCCCTCCATTTTAAATTCCATATCAACTACCGAAAGAGAGACATACACCCGTTAGCCACTTATATGGTACAATTCGTATGTTGAGCGTGGAACCAGTCTCGCATAAGATTACGTGTAAGGTCGGTTCGGGCTGCTTCATCAAATAGTGCCACGATATGAACAAGTACACGTGAGAGGGTAACAACTATAGGATCAATGCCCACACAATCAACATGTGTTCTAACCATACAAGCATTACTACACATAGATCGGATCTAATACCACTAAAGGGGTTCATAGCAGAAAACACAATTTTTTCCATGGTAGAACACACCATATGCCAAGATCTACTAGGAGTAATTTTGTAATGGAGGAGGTTTCAGTAACATACCCTCATAGACCGAAAGCGGTTAACGTTACGCAAGGAACATGGATGATGTAGTCATACTCATAGCCGACCTTAAGGTCGTGAAGCTCCTCGCAAGTCACCCCTAGGTCCTTACAAGACAGTTCGGGTGACACTAGTGGCAACACCCCCATGGTTTTGCACACATACTGTGTACAATGACAACCTCCTGTTCTGATCCCTATTGAGAGTGTAGAAGTAGATCTTCTGGCTAGAATCCCTGCAGCACAAGGCGTGCCGCAACAATCTCGTATCTTGCATGTATAGTCCTTCAAGGAACCACTCCATTGCAAAAGGCAACGAGAGAGAGATTCCCTAAGGAAAATTCCTTAGAGAATTATTGGTGTGCCTATCCCTCCCATATGCCCCTCCTTATATAGGGGAAGGGAGGGCACCCCCATCTAGTCAAGTCCTGGGGTGGGACTAAACAAAGGGGTGGTGAGGAGGAGGCGCGCAAGGGAGAAGGGCCGACCGGGGTGGGCCACAAGAACGTGGCCCAAGGCAGGCCAACGGCTAGGGTGGCCCCACCCCGTGCGCCTCAGGCCAGGTGGCTGTGGTGGCCCCTTTGGCCCTTGCCATGGGTGACTACCCTCTTGGGCCTTGTTCCCTCCGGGAACTTGGCCCATTAAGGAATTTTTCCCATTTTTATTTATTTTAAATATTTATTTAATATTAATTCCAATAATTAATATGAAATATATATTATTAAGGGATTTCTATTTTTGTGCCCTCGGTTCCTTAGTTATACTCAGTTTTCCCCAGTCGCTTAACTTTCCTCACTTTTTCCCATCTCCTTCTACGAACCTCTCACACGGTCTAAAAATTCGTTGTTCGTTAGTCTTGCCGTTACATGCTGACAAGTGGGGCCACATTCAGTCGGGTCCCGTAGTGGACCCTCTTCGTTACGTGCTAACAAGTGGGGCCACGATCTGTCGGGTCCCATAGTGGACCCTTGCCATTACATGCTGACAAGTGGGGCCACGTTCAGTCGATTCCTCGTAGTGGATATCTCTCTCTACATATCCAGATCAGCATGGGACCCACAGCTTATCCATGTGAGCGCCGGACCCACAGCTTACTTAGGTTGGTGTTGCAAGATGGGACCCCGAGCTAGCCCCACACCCGCGCTCGCGCCCATGCCATTGTCTCCCCTTTCTTCTTCTTCAGAGATGGTGTCCCTTTGTCTAGCTTCATTTTCATATAGTGGAATGTAATACACAAACTTGCATATACAAAAACTATACACCTTTGAACTCTTTGAACTCGCACTTAGGACATGATAATGTTGTGCTAATAAAATCCTAATCATTTATCATTTCCATGGAGTGAAATATAATGCATAAACTTGCGTATACGAAAATTATAAACCTTTGAACACTATGAAATCACACTTAATACATGATAATGATGTGTTAACAAATTCTGAGAGATTATCATTTTCTCCCCCATTTTCATAGAGTGGAATGTAATGCATAAACTTGCATATACGAAAATTATACACATTTGAACTCTTTGAAACTGCACTTAATACATGATAATGTTGTGCTAAGAAATTCTTGAGAGATTATCATTTTCATAGAATGGAATGTAATACACAAACTTGCATATATGAAAACTATAAACCTTTGAACATTGTGAAATCGCACTTAATACGTGATAATGATGTGCTAACAAAATTTTGAGAGATTATCATTTTCTCCCCCTGACATGGGTATACCCTACAGGTACTCGATTTTGGTATATACGGTCCAGATACGGTGGAGGCCCACGGCGTTGCCATGGCCCGATGAAGACTTCGAGTGGCTCACGGACTCTCGATGACTTGCGAGACAAGAAGAAGTTTAAAGATAGAAAGTTTAAAGGTAAAACCCTAATATGTAACCGACTCGACCTGCTGCCCGGGACATGGCCTATCTATATAAAGGCTAGGAGGGGCGGCGAGGAGGACACACACGCAACCCTAGTTTCCACAACTCTCGCCAGATTGCATCTGCGCACCCCTGTAATCCTCAATTCCTTTGTTAATTCCAAGAGTAGACAAACAGGAGTAGGGACCTCTAGGAGGCTTGAACCTGGGTAAACCTTGCGTTCCTGTGTGCTTATTTGCTAACCGATTGATGCTTCCAATGCTCCCTCCTTCTACAAAACCCAAGTCCATAACAATGGGCATTGACGAGTTAAACCCTCGTCAATTGGAACCGTCTGTGGGAATTGGGAGTGTTGATGTTGCGGCTTCTTCGGCCTCATCAACCGTGATCTACAACTCCGCAACAGCGGAGATTCACCAGCTCTTCGGTGTGTTCGACTTCACCGTTCACACGTCGGCCACCCGCCCAGCTTTCGAGTCCGTGGGCGACGGAATCAGTCTGGCGATCGGGAGCTTCCACTTCCAAGTTGGTCAGATGGGCATGCTTCGCATGCCTAACCAGCCAACAGAATCCGCGATTGCTCTAGCATCGTGGTTCCCGCCACCAATTAGCACCCTTAGTGAGCTCAACACCTCAGCGGCAGCTGAGATCACGCACAGCGACAGGAGTCGCGGAGCCGATCCAGGTGACCTGGCCATGGAAGATGGAGTCTATAGCTCCGGATCCAAAAGTTGCGGAAGCAGCAGCTTCCCCAACCACTTCATATGTGCAGTCATCAACACTGGCGAGTCCACCGCTAATCGCGAAAACGCTAGCAATGGATCTGGCACCGATCCGCCTAACGGTGGCATACCTAATGGTGGACCACCCAACGGCAACCCCCCAATGGTGTCAATGGCACGCCCGTCAACAACGGAGGGGCATTCGAACCTCCAACCATGGTGAACGAACACACTGGCGAACGTGGCATGATCAGGCTCAACGATCTTGAGTGGGCCCGTTGCCGAGAAGCTCTGCGAGGCAATCCTCTGCCTCTAGGCATGTCGCAGGAAATGTTGATGGGCTACCATTGGCTACTTAAGGAGGAGTATAGACGCCAGCTACACACAATCGCGCAACTTGAAGCGCGTAAAAAGGCAGCGGATGAGTCGAGCCTCCGACGGGCCGGGCTCTCCTCCCATGGAGGATCCTCCTCCAAGGGCAACGAGTACGTGGCCAACAAGAGGCGATATCGAATGGCCCACCTCACTGAATAGGAGCACATAGAAGCTGTGAAAGTCCTCGACTTCAGCTCTATGACAGTCGACACACGGGGCAATGTGGTCCCAAAGACGCCGCAAGCTGCGGTGACAGCGGCCACCATGTACCTCCTCAACAACCAACCACCGGCTGGAGATCCCCGAGCCGCCATGCACCAATCTACAATCGCGGGCTTGGGGTTAATCGAGGCCGCTCTCGACAAAGAACCAACGCCAAAGCTAAATAAAAGCAAGGCTCTGGCAAAACGCTATTCCTCACCCTCGTCCAGTGATGACAATCACGATCTGTCTCGACGTCGCTGCTCATGACGACATGACCACAACTACGACGCACGTGATGACATCACGCAGCGCAAAATCGACAAGTCAAGGGAACGACGTGCCTGATCGACTGACTCAAAGGATGAAGACGTAGAACTCTGTGGGGCCAGATGCTTCAGCAGGGCAATCAGGAAGAAGCGAATTCCCAATGGGTTAAAGCTCCCATCGGAGAACCCAAAATTTGACGGCCTGTAGGACCCAAAAATCTGGTTGGAGGACCACATCTCCTCCGTCAGGCTCCATGGTGGGAGTCGAAGCACAGCCATGCAATGCCTGCAGCTACAGCTGTAGGGCGCCGCCCGAGCATGGCTCAACAACCTCCCACACGGATCCATCCACAACTGGGAAGAGCTGGTCTACAGCTTTGTGCGCAACTTCAAGGGAACCTACAAAAGGCCCGCGTCAATCGAAGAACTGAGGTGCTGCCAGCAAAGGTCGGGTGAATCGCTACGCTCGTACATCCAGAGGTGGTCCATCATCAAGAACTCCGCAGAAAATATCTCGGAGGATCGCGCAATCGACGAATTCAACGACGGCTTTTGCCGCATAGAGCTCAGGGAGGAGCTGGGCTGCTCGAAGCCAAAAACAATTGACCACTTGATGGAAATCGTGAATCGGTGGGCAGATGGAGAAGACTCGGTGAAAAACCGCGTTCACTCTGATGACGAAGCAGAACTCGAGCGCAGACGCGATCGCCGAAGCAAACATCGAATGCGCATCTACGATGATCGCGACGACGTCAACATGGTCGCAGCCGGCTACGCCGACAGGCGCGACAACAACCACAACAGCGGCTATCGCAGAGGTGGACACCGCGACTCCAGGAAAACCACGCAGGTATGGCAGTGCCACACTCGCGAAGAGGCACCCGTGACAACAATCGAGGACAAGCTGTTCGGGCCATGCAACGTGCACTTCTACATCGACAAGCACGATGGCAAGAAGAAATCCAGCCATCGCGAGTTCCTCAAGCTCCATGAGGGTTTGGCTCGGATGAATCGCGACACAGTCAACAGGGGCTACGGAGTCGCCCCAGGCGCTGTAGCACATGGAGCTCCTCCACCACCACCAGGAGTGCCACCACCCGCGGCCGCACCGGTCCACAATCAAGGCGACGAGCCATACCCACGGGCTGTGGGAAACATGATGATCCAAAAGGGGCGCCCCTCGAATCGGGTGCAGAAGGCCATCACTCGCAAAGTCAACTTGGCAACAAACTCACCACCATCCACCACTGAGTACCTCAGCGGAAGCGACTCCTGCATCACCTTCGACAAGCGTGACCACCCGTGCCAAGTACCTCGCCCAGGCCACTGTCCCCTCGTACTCGAGGCACAGATCGGAGGCTTCGACATGAGTCGTGTCTTCATGGACGGGGGAAGCGGCATTAACCTCATGTTCGCAAGTACCTTGCGAGCGATGAGGATCCCTCTGACCTGCCTAGAGGTCTCGGACACGACATTCCACGGCATTGTCCCAGGCAAGGGCGTATATCCCCTAGGCAAAATCAACCTCGACGTCATCTTTGGCACGCTGAAAAACTTTCGACGCAAACGCATCGACTTCGAAGTCGTCGACTGGCCCTCACAGTACCACTGCATCCTCGGACGCGTCGCGTTCGCCAGGTTCATGGCAGTACCGCACTACGCCTACCTGAAGATGAAAATGCAGGTCCAAACAGTGTCATCACAATCAACGGGAGCTTCGAGAGATCCGACAGCTGCGACAGGGAATTCAACAGAATTTCCTAGTCCTTCGGCATCCAGGAGGAACTTGCAAGATTGAAGGAGTCGACAGACAATAGTCTGCCTCCCCTGAGCTGGCCAAGTTCACCCGACATGTCCTTTGACTCGTTGGTGCACACGAAGAAAGTTCAGGTCCACCCATCGGACCCGGCCAGGACGGCCCTCATCACCAACAACTTGAGTCCCGCATAGGAACTCGTGCTCGTCGAATTCCTCCGTGAGCACTGGGAAATCTTCGCCTGGTGTCCAGCAGACATGCCAGGAGTCCCCAAGGAATTCGCCGAGAACGCACTCAATGTCAACCCAGACGCAAGGCCAGTAAAACAAACAATTCGGCGACTGTCTGAACCAAGAGCAAAGGCTGTCGGAATGGAGATCAACAGACTCCTCGACGCCAAATTCATACGCGAGATCAAGGAAAGTACCTGGCTCGCCAACACGATGCTGGTACCCAAAAAGAAAAAGGAAATCCTACGGATGTGCGTGGATTTCACCTCCTTGAATAAGCACTGCCCAAAGGATCACTTCCCGCTGCCGTGAATCGATCAGATCATCGACTCCACCGCAGGATGTGAGCATCTCTGCTTCCTTGATGCCTACTCAGGCTATATTCAGATTTGAATGAAGGAGGAAGATCAAGAGAAAACGGTGTTTACAATGCCTTTTGGTGTGTTCTGCTACAACACAATGCCCTTCGGGTTAAAAAACACAGGAGCCACCTATCAGCGGTGCATGCAGGCTTGCCTCAAGAACCAACTTGGTCGCAACATCCAAGTCTATGTTGACGACATCGTAATCAAAACCAAAGAGGAAGCCTCGCTAATCGACAATTTACGCGAAACCTTCGCCAACCTCGACCGCTACCGGATCAAGCTCAATCCGGACAAATGCGCCTTCAGCGTACCATCTGGGCAAGTACTCGGGTATCTCATCTCCGCGAGAGGGATCGAGGCGAACCCGAAGAAAATAAAAGCCATACTAGCCATGGACAAGCCGAAGAACATAAGAGGCGTCCAGCAGCTGGCTGGGCGAATTGCGGCGCTCAATCGATTCATCAGTCGAATGGGTGAAAAGGCACTGCCCTTCTACCAACTTCTCCACAAAACTGACAAGTTCGAGTGGACCAATGAGGCGCAGGAAGCATTCGAAGACCTCAAGCGTCTACTATCTACCTCACCAGTACTGGTGACCCCACGCGAAAGGGAACCACTATTGCTATACAACTCCGCCACCAACCAGGTGGTCAGCACGGTGCTCGTAGTGGAGCGAGCCGAGGAAAAAAGGTCCATGGGGTGCAGCGCCTAGTCTACTACCTCAGTGATGTGCTCACGCCAACAAAACAACGGTACCCGCACTACTAGAAGTTGGCATACGGCGTCTTCATGATAGCCAGACGACTACGCCACTACTTCCAGGAGCACCCAATCGTGGTGGTCAACGACGCCTCACTTGGGCACATCCTCAACAACCCCGACGCCACCGGGCGAGTCGCGCTTTGGGGAATCAAGTTGTCTCCACGAGACATTACATATGAAAAGCGCGACGTGATTAAGTCACAAGTTCTCCCTGATTTCCTCGTGCACTAGATGGAGAATCAGCTCCCCAAAAAACCAGATATGTCTTACCTCTGGACAATGCACTTCGACGGATCCAAGCGAAAGGAAGGAGCTGGCACCGGTGTCATACTGACATTGCCCCAGGGAGACAAGCTGAAATATATTCTGCGAATGTAGTTCACCGCCTCCAACAACGAAGCTGAATACGAGGCCCTACTGCACGGAATGCGGATGGCGAAAGCCTACGGCGCCAAAAGGCTCATCATCTATGGCGGCTCCAAACTGGTCGTCAACCAAACGATGCACAAGTGCGATGCGCTAAACGATAATATGATCGCCTACCGCGACCTCTACGACACACTCGAAGGGGACTTTGACGGCTGTGAGCTGTGGCACGTAGGCCACGAAAGCAACGAAGAGGCAGATGCACCCGCCAACATTGGCTCCACCTGCGCCCCCATACCACCTGGGGTATTTCTCGAGCGCATATGCGAACGTTCCATCAAGCCAAAGGCCACAGAGGAGAAAACAAGCACAACAACGGACTCGGGGGCTACGCCACCCAATGAGCCAATGGCACTCGACGACCTAGAGCTTGACACAGGACTCGAAGGAACAATGGGGGTCATGATGATCGAGCCATCTTGGACTCAACCCTACATCACATATCTTCTCAGCAAGAGGCTTCCTGACGACCCGACTGACGTGCGACACATCGCACGGCGATCCAAGGCATTCACCGTCATCAATGGCGAGCTATACAAGCGCATCATCACAGGAGTACTCTAATGGTGCGTCTCCAACGCGGATGGAAGGGTCGTCCTCCTCGACATTCACGAAGGGACTTGCGGGCACCACGTCGGCAGTCGCACCCTCGTCTCCAAAGCTCTACGAGCTGGATTCTACTGGCCCACGGCCATGCGCGATGCCAAGGACATCGTCGAAAGATGCAACGCTTGCCAGCGATTCGCGGACAAACCGCACGCACCTGGCGCGGAACTCCAGCCAATACCACTAGCTTGTCCCTTCGCGCAATGGGGACTCGACATGGTTGGCAAGATCCCAAAGTCCTCACGAGGAGGCTACGTCTACCTCTTGGTCGCAGTCGACAAATTCACCAAGTGGATACAGGCCATGCTGGTGACAAACTAGTCAGGAGCCAGTGCAGTCAAGTTCTTCGAGTCCATTGTCTATCTCTTCGAAGTGCCACACAGCATCATCATGGACAATGGAATGAACTTCACCTCTAAGGAGTTCCAGGGTTTCTACGAAAACCTAGGAATCAATGTAAGTTATGCCTCCGTAGCTCATCCATAGACTAACGGTCAAGTCGAAAAGGCCAACGGGCTCGTCTGCGGTGGAATCAAGAAGCGAATCGTTAGGCCACTCGAACAAGCCGTAGGATGCTGGCCAGACGAGCTGCCATCTGTACTCTGGAGCCTACGCACAACCCCAAACAGTGCCACGGGGTACACCCCGTTCTTCATGGTGCATGGTGCTGAAGCGGTGCTACCCGCAGAGGTAGGGTACAAAGCCCCGCGAGTGGTCGCTTACAGTGACCAGGAGTCAACTCTTGCACTCGAAGACTCTGTTGATCTCCTTGATGAGGCACGGGAAATCACAGCAGAAAGATCGACGATCTACCAGCAGAACCTGCGCAACTACCATAGCAGAAGGCTACGCCCCAGATCCTTCGTCGAAGGAGACCTGGTCCTGCGACTGAAGTAGCAAGGGCACCCCAAGCTCGAGTCCCCTTGGAAGGACCATACGTGATTACAGAAGTAATCCCAGATGGCGCCTATCGCCTCAAAGATTTTGAGACAAGAGTCGCATACTCCAACCCCTGGAACGTCCCGCAACTACGACGCTTCTACCCTTAGTTGTTGTTTTCCTTTTACATTACAAATAAGGCTTTCTAGCCAGGCTACTTAGCCACACACTGTACCTCGTACTGATTCTGCGAATAAATAAAGCTAAGTGTCCCGAAACTCTTGTTTTTTTAGCAATTATATCACTCGGGGGCTACGCCACCCTTTACACAATGGTTTTGTGAACAAAACGCAGTATCCCGAGTAGCTGACACAACAACAATCGAACCCTTGATACACCAACCCAGTTGCAACACACCTGACAGGTTGGCAAGGCGCTGAGATAAAATAAGTCGGGCTAACGAAAAGGAACTGAAGAGTACAAATACACTCGCAAAACATACGAGCTAGCAAGCTCTTTACACATCAATATCAATCAATTATATACAGGATACATATACGAACTTTACAACACTGGTACATTTATGTGTAGGATACAAGTTAAACTACTATTGCAACAGAAGAACGTTTGTCTGTTCCTTGAAGAAGTCGACAATTTCCTCCACTGGGCGATCCACCACCTGGTAATGAGGAACCATATTCCAGGTCGAACCTACTGGCGGAGTCGGCAGACCAGCAGCAACAGCTGCAATATCTACATCGAGCCTATGCAGTCGCACCAGAGATAAAGCAGCCTTGGCACCAGCCACCAACTGCTGTCGCACGCAATCTTGATTTGCACCCAAGTCTTGAAACTTAGCAAGGAGAGCCAACAGGCTCGAAGGAACAACGTCCAGCGGAAACATTGCCTGATAGATATTCCTTAAGCATGATTGTGATTTCTTCAGAAAATGAACCACTCGCGAGGCACGATCCTACAAGGTCGCAAGTGCGATTGCGCGATCATGATCCACCCAGAAGTACCCACTTGCCTGAAGTTGTTCCTGGGTCAGGTCATTAATGCGAATGGTGATCCTGTCCTTCTCATCCTGCAGATGATGCGCGCTGACAACTATACCAAGCAAGAGGCAAAAGTATGAAGAAAATGAACTACCGCGACTGACTACAAGAAAAGATAAGGGGGCAGAAAGCTAACACTTGAACTGGTCACCCAGCTGCGCCACCTCCTCTAGTAGATATTGCTCTCGGGCGGTGGCCTTCTCCGCCCTCGACTTCCATACATCCGCGTTACCGCGGAGGACGGCAGTTCGCGTTCCAGCTATTTAATGCGATCGCGCAGTCGCGAAAGCAGGGACAGCTCATCCACCCTTGAGTGCGACTGCGCTAAGGTATCACCAGTGGATGGCGGATCCCGAGGCTCACTCGAAGGACCACTCGATGTACCCTATCACAAGCCAAGCAAGAGACAATAAGGGACCAAACAACACATGGACAAAAACTCAAGTGCATCCAAACATATCAAAAGTATCAACAAAGACACTTAGCCAGCGGCATGTTTTCAACAAAAAGGAGTCGCGCTATTAACTATTACAGATATAACTACTAAGGAGCAGCTTGCTTCTTCGACTTGGACTTCGGCTTCGGGGGCCATAGAGTCCTTGGCAGTATCAGACGCCATAGACTTCCCGCCGGCCCCGGACGCCGCAGCCTTTGCTGCTTTCTTGGCTCCCTGCAGCTCCTCAGAATACTTGGCGACTGTGCTGATAAGTTGCGGCCCGTACTTGCCACGGGCAGTTGCAAAAGGAGCAAAAACTACCTGTTAACCATCTGCGCCGACGGGCATCGCCTTGGAGACCGCAGCAGGATCCACCTCCACGCCATGGGCTTGAACCATCATGAGTGACATGGAAGCGCCAACCGCACGAAGCGAGTTCTTGAAGTCTGCAGGAATACCTCCAACAAGGGACTCCACCAGGTCATCCAAGTTCTCGATCAACTCGGCTTTGGGTGCCAGCTCCTCGTCGATGCGACTAATTACACCCTTAGCTTTGGTCAGTGTTCCCTGAATGGAAGCGCTATGGTATTCGACTGCCGCGACGACGCCTGCCAAAGCATCATCGTGATGAAGCGCCTAGGCATCGAAGCTCAGACCACCAGCATCTACACAGAGCAAAGTGTTAGCAAAAAAGCCAGCACAATAACAAAGTCGAAAGAAAAGGAAACAACGGAAATCCAGACGAAAGAACACCTAAGAGAGACTTGGCAATCAAGAAGAGCTATTCTTCGAACAACTTTTCCCTCTCAGTGATGGAGGTGCGCAAATCCTCTTCGTGTTTCCATGACTCATTCAGCGCAGCGACTGCCTCGTCGCAGCTCTTCACCGCCGCGGCAAGCGTATTCTCAAGGGAAGTGGCATCACAAAGAAGTTCGTTATGCTCAGCTGCAAAAATACAAGATGGACCGTCAGTCGAGTATATAAAAATATCATAAGGATGAAGAAGAAGCAAAAAATACTAACTTTCAACCACGCGATGGCGATTGTTTAGCAATGCGTGTTGTCGACCCATTGCAAGTACTTGCTCCGCCAGGCGAGTAGCTTCCTTCACAATAAGCTACAACAGGAGAAAAACAAAAGGATCAGCAGATAGCATGGATGACTAATTCGACTGCAAGTAAAAGCAACATCACACTTACATGCTCCTCCAGGGACTCCGAAGTTGATTGTCACGCAGTTGTCCGAACAACCATCTGGTGCTCCACAACGTGTGGAGAACTTGATGAATTGTGACCGGAGTGGGCCGCCAATGGAGGAGAAGGAGTTTGCTCAGCCCCTTCCTTGGCCTTGGAGTCCGCGACTCTAGATTCCTTCAAAAATTGGACGTCGCCAGAAGATGACGATGTCGGTTGACTACGGAACAAAACCAACATCAGGAAATGCAACTCCAAAAAGAACCAAGACAAGAAATGTAGACTTACCAGTCAAATTTGTCAAAATCGAAGGTTTGGTCCTCCGACTCCTTCGGCAGCCGCATATTCTTGCGAGCAGATGAAGCCATGGAGCTCACAGGAACTGCAGGAATCAGTGACTCCGCACCAATAGTTGGACCTTCTAGATTCGAAGGAGACGACGCCTCCGAATCTTCGCTGCGCGAATGCTTGTGAGTGTCTGGACTGCTAGACTCGGGGGCTTCCTCCTCCTCTTCAAGTGGGACGGTCGATTCCGACTCGTCCTCTTCATCTACTTCGTGAGGAATAACCCCCTCAGGAAGAGGGGGCAAACTAGGAGACACCTTCCAATCCTGCATACAGAAAACAAGTCAGCACACGTCAAGAAAATCAGAAGCACTCAACAAAATAAAACTACTTCATAGCACAATCATACCTTAGGAGGAGGGTTAGTAGCATCAAACGAATGCACGACTGGTTCACTGGGGAGCACATCCTTGGCGGTGTACTTGGTAACTAGTCGCACTCTCTTATCTACTTCACCCGCGAAAATGCCATCGGTAGATACGCGAGCGACATCGTCTGCACTAGCCCATTGGAACATGTGGTGGACTCTGGCCTGCAGGGGCTGGATGCGACAGCGCAACCATGTGCGAATGAGGGCGCAACCTCCCTCTTCTTTCCCCATGCGACTCTCGAGGTCGCAGACGTGCTCGTATAGCACTTCTATCTCCTTAGATTCGCCAGGCATCACCACATTCTTCCAAGAACGCCTCCTCTTGCACGGCGTCGTGAGATCGAAGGGCGCGAGTCTGTAGTGCTCTCCGTCGGCCTTCTGGTCGCGGATGTAGAACCACTTGTCCCTCCACCCTTGGACGCACGCCATGAGCTTGATATCAAAGTATGTGACGGAGGAGTTCACATGTATCCCGCAGCCTCCTACGTCGTAGACTATGAAACCAGATGCCGATTGACGCTTCAGCTTGAAAAGCCGCTTGAAGAGACCAAAGTGCGGCTCGACCCTGAGCCAGCACTCGCAAAGCGTGATATAGCACGCAATGTGAAGAAGAGAGTTTGGGGACAGCTGGTGCAGTTGAAGCCCATAGAAACAAAGAAGGCCCCTGACAAAAGGATGCAGGGGCAGAGAAAGGCCACAGATGATGAATGCGAGGAACATCACCTGGAAACCGGACAGAGGACGCGGGATTACCTAGTCGCCAGGCACTCACGAATCATCTTCGGCGCGAGAAAGAACTCCATCTTGACGCAGAAGACGGAGCTCGGAAGCCTTGATGATGGATGTGCGCCACACGCCATTAGTGACGCGGGTGCCCTCATCCTTCTTCTTCCCAGTGCCGGCGGTGCTGGTGCCCACAACGGAGGAGTCGCCCTTCTTCTTGGAGGCCGCGGACTCAGCAGCGGCACCTCCTCACTTCTTCCCCATCTTGCGGTGGCGGTGCGAGCGGAGAAAATAGCTGAGAAACACACGGAGTTGGTCCAGCGCCGTGAAGGGGACGAGCTCTAGGAAGCAGAAGAGCAGCAGCAATGGCAATGGAGGCACAAGCAGAGAAAGAGCATATGGGAAAATACTGCAGCTACACTGCTACTTAAACCCCTCGTGGATGCAATCCAATGGCCAGCAATCCAACGGCCAACAGAAACCACATCACGATCGACACATGGAGAGACTAAAACACGAACCATCCCCCACTACCCCCATTACGCGTGGAAATCGAGGAGGCGTAGTTAAAACGAAAGATTACGCACGCCCGGTCAAGTCAGGGTCAGAAAATGGGACCCACCGCTCGTCACGTCTCGTCAAAGCCGCTCATGCGGGAAAATGAGGTCATCACATCGTCAGCACGGATGTCTCAAATTGAGCACTAGAAGACTTCGACTACTTCAGTCCTTGCTCGAGTCTTCGAGTCCACCAAGCACTCGGGGGCTACTCCCATAGGGAGCGCTGGTCGCGCACCCTATGATTTTGTTTTTTTTGCAAGAATATGGACGTTCAAAGCATACCCAACCACTCGAATCTACGATTCGACTATGGATCATGGGTTACTCCCATAGGGAGCGCCAGAAATAAATTCGAACTGAAACAAGCAAACAAAAGACGACAGCAGTCGCAAAAGTTCTTTAGTCCCTGCCTGAGTCTTCGACTCAACCAGGCACTCGGGGGCTACTCCCATAGGGAGCGCTGGCGCGCACCCTATGATTATTTGTACGTCGTACTGTGTGTTGATAACATCCACACTCGAAGTCTATGGCGACATTGCCTCATATTTTTCCCTACAAAGAGACTACGTCTCCCGGGTCACCCGAATCATCTCCGTGATGACAAAAAATTCGGATGCCGCGCTTGCAGCGTGAAGATAAGACCTGAATAAGGCTTGGCAACGCATTTGCTGCGCACTACCAGAAATATATCTGTGCCTACAGGTACGATGAACATGCCTTGACGGACGTGTCGAGTGCTCACACCCTTATACTGGACTTCGACTCCTGTAAGACCTCCAAGGCTTGAGTCGAATTACACCAGCACTTTTCTGAATTCGAGTTCGAGGACTCGAGTTCGAGTAGATTCCGTTGTTTTGCCCTAAGGCAGTTAACTAATGCCGATACATCGGTCAAATCAGGCATGCATATCAACAATCCCTATGACATAAATAGAATACTCGAAAAAAATACTCAGTCATGCACTCGAAAGGCTTCATAAAGTCCCTAGTCGAATCTACGATTCCACTGGACACTCAGGGGCTACTGACATGGGTATACCCTACAGGTACTCAAGTTTGGTATATACGGTCCAGATACGGTGGAGGCCCACGGCGTTGCCACGGCCCGATGAAGACTTTGAGTGGCTCACGGACTCTCGATGACTTCTGAGACAAGAAGAAGTTTAAAGATAGAAAGTTTAAAGGGAAAACCCTAATATGTAACCGACTCAACCTGCTACCCGGGACCTAGCCTATCTATATAAAGGCTAGGAGGAGGCTTCTAGCACTCCCTCCTTCTCCAAAACCCAAGTCCATAACAATGGGCATTGACGAGTTAAACCCTCGTCACCTCCATTTTCATAGAGTGGAATGTAATGCATAAACTTGTATATACAAAAATAATACACATTTGAACTCTTTGAAATCACATTTAATACGTGATAATGTTGTGCTAAGAAATCTTGAGAGATTATCATTTCCATATAGTGGAATGTAATGCATAAACTTGCATATACGAAAATTATACACCTTTGAACTCTTTGAAATCGTACTTAGAACATGATAATGTTGTGCTAATAAAATCCTGATCATTTATCATTTCCATGGAGTGAAATATAATGCATAAACTTGCGTACACAAAAATTATAAACCTTTGAACACTGTGAAATCGCACTTAATATGTGGTAATGATGTGCTAACAAATTTTTGAGAGATTATCATTTTCTCACCCATTTTCATAGAGTGGAATATAATGCATAAACTTGCATATACGAAAATTATACACATTTGAACTCTTTGAAATCGCACTTAATACGTGATAATGTTGTGCTAAGAAAATCTTGAGATATTATCATTTTCATAGAGTGGAATGTAATGCAGAAACTTGCATATACAAAAATTATACACCTTTGAACACTTTGCCTTCAAATTATATTCAAAATCATTTATTTATGGAGTTAAAGTACTGGTGGCAAACTCGTTATTTTCATGGATAGAGGGGTGCCCCCCTGACAGATATAGGGGTTATCCTATCCGCTAGATCACAGAGGATCAATGGTTGTTCGGCACGATCCGGATGACAACTGTCTCAACCAATCAGAGCGTAGCAGCCAAGATGAGCACAGGTGTGAGAGTTTGTGACTAAGAGAGAGGGAAAAACTAAATAGAACTTAAAAACCAAGGGCAGAATTGACAAAGGGATTCAAATATAAAATAGAAAGAGATTTAAAAAATGGAAAATGCATCTTTTATACAATAAAATACATCTTGGCATACATCAAACTATTTGCAATTCAAATATACACCAGTTTGACAAGTATTGCCTCATTCAGACAAGCTATGTTTTGCGAGGCATGTTTTGGGAAGAGGCTTGAGTAGAAAGCCATGAACCTTCATAGATAGTAGATGATTTGAGAAGTGGTGATTTAGGTTAAAACTTGATTTCTATACATTTCTTATGATGGCAGGTCACATAATAAGACTCCCTGGGTAGATGCCACTATGTTTGAACTTTTTGAATTTTTGTGCATAAAATGACTCAATTAGCTATCTAAAACCCATTCGTTGACTCTCTGTTGACCAGCCACCGGAGGGTAAAACTGAGTATATTGCACACGGTAGTGTTAGTACTGGAGGGAAAAACTGAGTACAATAAAACTGCTAGTGTTACACTCGAGGGTATAACTGAGCACAACTAAGTCGACAGGGTTAGACACGAGGGAAAACGTGACTCACGGTACGCGTGTTGCGGTACACGAGGCGGTAGAGGACACGTGTGGTCGTGCACAGTGTAGTAGCTTATGCGGTTACATGGTGCACGATGGTGCAATGAAACTTCCCTTCCCTTCTCCTTTATAGAGGCCTCCTCACTCTCACTCATTACTCACTCGCTCACTCACACAAACGTCTCCACTGTCCCATCACCTTCTGCAAACCCCCAAGAAAACTCCAACCACACCGGCGATGGAGAAGAACGACGTGGTGGCCATCGTCGCCTCCAAGGCTACCAGCGAGGAGGCCCCCATCCCCGTACAGGCCCCCGTCGAGGCATCGAAGGCAGTCGTCATCCCTGTCTAGACCCCCGTCCTTGCTTGCGCCGTAGCCGCCGGAGAGGAGGCCCCTGCTGGTCTCGGGCAGATCCCGCTTGGTTGGGACCCCTACGAGGAGGAGGATTATATCAGGCTGGAGAAACCCTATGACACTAGCATCGCTGACCCATGGTCGTAGGTAACTAGGGTTTTCTTCCCTTCCCTTGTTCTTCCCCCCATTCCCATCGTTGGATGCTAGATCGTATGTTATTAGGGTCTGTATGTTCGTATTTTCAATCGTTAGATGCTAGGTATTTTTACAGTAGCTAATCCTCTTGTGTTAGATCTCGTATTTCGATGAACCCTCTGTTTGTATTTCAATCCTATTTTATTTGTCCTGCAAGTCGCAGTTAAGGGATTCCTTAGTTAGTACTAGTGTCGATCTATAGTTGGGATCAATATTCGATTTGGTTTGAGATTTGGGGATTGGGGAATAATCAGGGGATCTCAATCGGTCAATTTATGCAAATAATCAATCCCGAAAATCAAGGTATCTCAATCATGTCCTTATTGCACTGTACTTTTTTCCAACAGGAGGATAATAGCGATGTCTACAGTGACGATGAGTCCAAGGACACCAAGACTCGTCATGTGCTGAGGAGGCTGAAGTCCAGCCAGTACGACAACTTCTTCGCCGGTGACGTCTACAGGTGTCCCTTCTGCACCACCAGGAGGCTCCACGCCACCGACTTCAACTCCCTCGTGAAGCATGACAAGGACTTAAGGACTTGCGGCGAGTCCGTGAACGTCCACGGCTTCAGAACCAAGCACCAGGCGCTCGGTCTTCACCTCCACAATCTCTAGAAGGTGGCCATCGAGGACAGTCACATGCCCTTGATGAAGCCCAAGGCGCCTAAGATCAAGGGACTGGGCAGCAAGAAGTGAAGGAGGCGCCAGAGGGAGGAGGCAGAGGCCATGAGGGGCCACTGATCTTGTGTTGTTGTTGTTGTTGCTACTGTAAAGCAGCTTCTTTTGTATTGTCTGTGTTGAACTTGTTCGTTGCTGCTGTTGAGCAGCCTAATTGTCGAACCTTTAAAAAGCCAGTCATAAAAATAACCAAAAATTAAACTTCCAACTCAGGCGACAGGGTGCACGTAACCACCAAACGAGCCACACATGGTCCCACACCACGTCCCCCATAACACGTCCCCAACAAACCGGCCCCATGGAGTCCCACATGGCGTGGCCCCACACGTTAGATAACGCGTTCCTGACCAGCCGGACCCACCTGGTCCCACCCTGCGCGACCGCACATGTCAGCCAACAGTCAACCTGACGGTAGCTGCTGTTCGAGCTCTTTGATGAGTTTTCAAGAAGGAGATGGGCAAAAGTGAGGAAAAGTTAAGCGGCTGGGGAAAACTGAGTACAACTAATGAATTAGGGGCACAAAAATAGAAATCCCTATTATTAAATCCCTTTTGACCCGAAACACCTTTGGATCCTCATAGAACGATTCCAGTTCTCTCACAGAACACTTCCGATTTTCTCTTCTGTTTCAACATGTGATTCTGATAATTCCATAATGATATCCAAGCTTCACCATACCCTTAAGCATGTTACCCCAACGGTTCGGGAACATCACATACATGATCAAGACACCTCTCATATCAATGATCGTTAGAGGGACTGGGATGCCCATAATGACCCATGTGCATTCCATGTAATGTCGTTTCAATCATAAACATCGAGTCTAATTCCCTTGTTACTTCGATACTGACTTGTCTGAGATCTGATTATTGGTATCACTATACCTTGTTCAATCTCATTACACATATGTGTTGTTTTACTCGTTCCTGTGATATTCCATCCCCGTGACCTAGTCACATGTTGCAACATTATGGATGTAATCTCACCGAGTCGGCCTTGTCTATCTTCCCTTCATGCGGGTGAACAAATCCTATCTTCATGCATAGGCCTCAACCTATCCCTCTGCAATACCCAACATACACCGTTATGATCACCCAGTTACGGCCATGATGTTTGATGCAGTCAAAGCAACATTGGATGATAGTGATTAATATTATCTCATGGTCAAAGGAGAAGGATACTTCGTTTCTAACTATTGCAACGATGAACCATGTTAATTGATCGTGTTGCAATACATATATTGGGTAATGTCCATCACATCATTCACTAATGATATGACTTCATTGTCAACTAGCGTAAATGTTCCGTGATCAGGAAACCTTGATCATCGGTTGCCCAACGAACTAGTATAAATAGAGGATGCTAGGGACTTGGTTTGTTTACATACCACACATGTATCAATATTTCCACTTGATACAGTTATAGCATAGTATGAAATTATTATGAACTTATTGAGATATGATAATAAAATCCATTTATTATTTCCTTCTAGGGCATATCTCCTTCATGTCAATTACGGGCTTCAAATCCACGTCCTGGGCACCCAGCCTCCCCATCCAGGGAGGGGCCGGGATACCTCCCGAGGGTCGTACATCCATGAGAAGTGGCGATCAACGCGCACTATGTAGTGCTTGCTACGCCATTACTCCCACTTGGACTTGAACTTCTTGTTTCGGATGCAAAACATTATACCTCCCGCTATCTTCGGTTTATTGTCAAATCGATGGGCGAAATAGTGGCATAACATCGCCACCGAAGGCATCACCCCAATGAATCCTTCTCACATATTGGCAAAGGCTATGAGCGCCAACATAGTGTAACGGATCGATTTTTGAAGTTTTTCAAAAACTTTTATCTGAAAACATGGATTAGAAAATTTTGTTTAAATAATTAAAGCTTGACTAGAATTTTCATACAAAAATAGCTTTAACATGAATTAAAGCGGTGTGATTATAAATTTTATTGCTTCATTTGTCCTTCAATTTGGATTACATTTTTTGTTGGCTTCCGCATAGTAAAATATGCTTCTCTGAATTTATTTTCGTTTTACAGATTTCCTTCACTTTGCTTCTTTGAAAATTTTCCATGAGATTTAATCCTCTAGCCATGCACGTGTGCATGCATGCATGCCTTGCCTGATCGTACGATCGTCTTGCTAGTTTCTAGCTTCTCTCTCCTCGTGTCTTTCTTGTGTCCAACGACCCATTCGCCCTTGTAGCGTTTCTTTTCCTAGCACATCAATATACGTGGCTCCTCCCCCCCTCCAGTCTTCTCCCCCCCCCTCCCCTGCTGCTATAGTACCCTCTAGAAAAGCCGCCTGCCCCGGGTCGATCTGACGCCGATCCCGCCGCCGCCGGTGGGGAGAGGCTGAGGACCGGCGCTGGCCCCCCCCTTTAGATATTAGAAGTCTGTTTTGGCTTTCTGCCGGAGTTTGGCTCTATGCCAGGAGGTCAACGATGGATGTTTTGGGCCAGATCCATCGTGGGTTGGGTTCCCCCTTTGACATCGTCTGCTCACCGGCGGGGTGGTGGCGGAGGACCGACGACACCTCCAATAATGGTCCCGTTTGGCGCTGTCTTGCTCCGCAGGTGGATCCCCCCTCCTCAACCGGCCATGGTGGCGAGGGAGGCTCGGGGGATTTCGGCCGGCTGAGCCAAGGTGGATGCCTCTCTGCGCCTCCTCTCTCCCGTGTTGGCTTCTTCCCCGTCGTTTCCCCTCCGGATGGCCGTCGCAGCGTGGGGAGGTGGGAGTCGTGTGGGGCGGTGGCTGAGGGAAGTGGAGGCTTTGGACTCTATCTCATGCCGCTTTTGCGCAGCGGCAGGAGGCCGCGGTGGGCGATTCCCGGCGAGTTTCTGTGGTTGAAGACGTCGGTGAAGCAACTCCAAGCGTATCCAGCAAATAAGCGCTTGTTTGGTACCCGGGCCAATCTGGATGCTCGCCGCTTTCTCATGCTCCTCTTGGCCGGCCGTGGCGGCGAGGGAGAGGAGGTAGATAGTAGCAGGCGAAAGGCGTGGCCAGAGTGCTCTAGGGAGCTTCGGTTCTTCCCCTTCCGGGGGAGTTCTCCCTGCTTCTCCGACCATCTCTGCCCGCCTTCACCCACCTGTGGCAGGAGTGATGTGCTCGAGCGCGGGTTATTTGTCACTGACGGAGCATGCGAGGTTTATTCCGTCGGGGATCACCAGAGCTTGGAAGCGACAACGGTGAGCTTCATCTTGACGGTTGTGAGCCGTCCGATAAAGCCGGTGAGCTCCGGCATCTCTTCAACCTCCATCGGAGGCCCCTTTTCGGGTCAGCAGCCGCGTCCAACGTCGGCACTGAAGCAAGTGGTTATGTCCCTGCGGTGGTGTTCGGCGGCGGTGCAGCTGACCTTTTACTCGGCAGCGGAGATAGGGAGGGTATTGATTGTTATTCTTATTTTTCAGTAGGGTCTTATCCACTTTAAATAGGGACCTATGTATCTTTTTTCTTCTTCTTATGGGGTCCTATGTAATATTGTATATCTCTACTGTTTGCGTTTAATACAAAGCTTCCAAGTCCTTTGAGGGTCTTCGTTCAAAAAAACATATGTGGCTCCAACAAAAAATGGACCAAGAAGACACTTTGGGTCACTGTGGGGGGCAAATGGGCTAAATATAGGCTATTTTTGGTCAAAAATTGTCAAATATGAAGGGGTATTAGTCAAAAATTTCTTGGGCTGGGGGGCGGCGCCCCCCCCCCCCCCCCCCCGGGTTGTGCATAGCTCTGCCGTTGAGTGTTCGACGCAGGCGTATCGTCCCGGCGACTCCGGCCACGCCATGATGAACTTCTACGCCATTAGCGCAGCAAGGAGGAGAACTAGTCTAGGACCTCATTTAGAAAATCTATTCCTCGATCCATCGACTACAGCTCGTCAATTTCGCCATCTATTACAACTTGATCTAGAAGTTCTTCGGACAAATTTGTCACGTACGGTGAGAATCAGAGCAATTCCTTTTAAGCATAATCTCATCTCATCTATGCCTACCTCCTACACATGGTGCATGTCCATATTTTTCCAGTCGACCGTGTGGCCGCTGAACCGAATGCCACTCAATGGCATCGGCCTTGTAGTATACTTTGCACACATCGGATCAACTCGAGGACAACATAGCAAACATGCCAAATGACCTTAGAAACCTAGCAGTGTTGTTAGTCTTCATAGTTGTGGAGTAGTAGTTAAACTAGATTTTCATATGTCAATATTTTGGGTCATATTCAAATGGTATTTGAATTATATGTTTGATTGTGTGTGGTTTATTTTAATTCCTAGTTAATTCACACGTATAGGAGATCTTTGCAAATCCTTTATATGATTTTCGTGACATGTGTAGATTATTGGATGTATTTGAAGATAGGTTTATAGCTTATTATAAACGGAATGTCGTATGTTACTTTGTAATTTTCACTAGCCTAATATTCAGATTACACTAAATTCTTGTGTGATGTTGATCCATGTTTAATTATTTTATTCATGAATGACTTGCTGCTAGTAGTTTTCTAGTAAAATGCATATTTAGCTGTTGTTTGCTTAGTGTTAGGTTATTACTTGTTTAGTGTGAAGTAAGCTAGCTATGTATGAGAGGATGACATTCTTTGACTATTCTTATTTGTTTACTATGTCATCCATAGACTTAATTGTTGTATTCATATATATCCCTAGCTTATCATCTTATTGCGTTGTTTGTCTAGACTATCATTCGTGCTTAACTACTCATTGGTATCTTTTGTACCATATGTTATATATTATGTTTATTCTATTTATTCTAGTAGCACAGTGCTTTGTGATAGTGTGTGTTCATGCTTTATCTATATGTGTGGTTATACATATGATCCAATGTCATATTTTATTGCTTAGTTCTTTGTGTTATATGCATAGATTATAGCTTATTATCATGTTACTATTGTATGCTTCCTATTGATGCGTCTTTGTGTATGACGACATACATTTACTCATTGACTAGATAATATTATGACTTCAATGGTTGCTTAATTATAGATGCATGTGATGTAGCATACATGCATGGTATCTTATGAGATGTTTTTACATTGCATAGTAGACCATCACATGCTTAGTCTAGTTTGTTTTCATGTTAGAAGTGCATGATAGTATATTCTTGTGAGTACATGTATTCTTGTTAAGTATATAATAGATTGATGTGAGTGTTACCTTTGTGGTATATGCTTGTATGCTTTGTTATCTCATGTTGGTAATGTTTAGCTTGACATTTATTTTGTATCATGTTATAGCATGTCCAAAATATATATGCTTGTTTATCCTTTGCGACTAATTAGTGTCTTGCTATGACCATGTCTAGTAGATATCGTGCTTAATTTATACATGTGATAGTAGGATTGTTGCAAAATTTATATATAAGTTGTTGCTTAGTTATAGATACCATATCTTAGTTTGATCCCTTATTATGAAATGCTTTAAATGTTCGATATCCTGTTAGAGCATGTTTAGCTATTGCCTTATGATCGTCTAAAGTATACTTACGGTAGTGATTGATTACTGTTTGTGTTTACCTTATTATGTGATGTGGCGTATATCTACGGTTTGCTAGTGTAAGGCATGTTTTCATAATATCAACTCTAGCTTACTCTACTTGTTGTTTTATGATGTATGTTTGGATTAGCTTCTATATTGCTTGTGTTAGCATGTTTGATAGTCCTTGTTACTATTTATATCACTAGCATGATAGTTGTTGTTGGATGATTACAAAAATAGTATATTGTTATGACATATTTATAAGTTTCTAGTTATTCAGTTATGCTACATTATACTAGGCTATGTTGGTGTACTATATTACACGAGTATGGACAACTATATTATAAACCATATGTTGGGTTTGTAGTCTGTTGAATATAGCAAGGCTATCCCTGTATCTTATCACAACATTCTTTTGAGATAATCTATCCAAGCATCCTAGCTTCCGTTCTACTTGATTCATATTCGAGTTACTATAACTCACTTCCTCGATCCTAACCAAATTGTCCTACGTCATATTCTACACCAACTCATCATTCGTTATGATTTATATTTCATTTGGTATTTATTGCCTCGGTATTTATTTGGTTGTCATTTGCTAGCATTACAGTGAGTAGGGAGTGACGAGTTTGGTCGTGGACATAATCAGCTTATTGAAGAAGAGGGATCCATCAACGAAGGCATGCCCCTTACCATGTCTTATCCCAGTTTTATAAAGTGCATTATATTTTATTATTATACAAATATATGCTATTTTGTTACACATATCTTGATCTACTTGTCGCCATACAATACCCTGAGTAGATACTATATAGTAGTCCTATTAGAGTAGAATTGCTTAGTCATTCTCAATAATAAGTAGGATCCTTGATCTCTCCTCTTCGGAGGAATTGGATGACCCTCGGGTCACATATATACTTTTGAAACTTGTTGAGCTTGCTAAGCTAGTTGTTGTTGCTTCTTCTACTCTATTCTACTCTAGGTGAAACTTACCATCTAAACACTGGCGCGGGCGACAGTTAGATCAAAGGAAGGAGTAATTGGCTGCCCTTCACTAGATGAAGGGGCAATCCATCGCCCGTGCTGCATGAGGGCCTAATAAGTCTTGGATTTGAATATTGTGACCACCGTACAACCACATGCTATAATGGGCACTGGCTTGGTCAAGTAAGTTAGTCAGCCTTAGGTGTCGATGTCGCTGTATCGCTGATGAGGTGTCTGCCTGCGGGGGAGCCTTCGTCACAGATGGGGGACCGGTTTGGGGACGTACTCTCAGTTCCGTGCACCATACTCGGTGGGCATGTCACATCTTTGGGGGATCTAGCTAAAATACCTCGTCACAATCCCTCTGTTGGTACACCAATTGGTGTGCATTAAACCAGCGACGGCTGGTGGGTGTCAAGACGGGATTGTGTCGTGTGGGAAAAATGTACAACCTCTGCAGAGTTTAAACTACCTGTCTTGCTACTTCCCCCTTTGTCCCTATCCTTATCCTAGAATCTATGAACTGTGTGGGTTGTCATGGACAATCACACTATTGAGAAATACCACATTGATGATAAACATGTTTTCGTCTAAAAAAACTTTTATCAAAACTATTATCATATTGCAAATAAAATTGGCTTTATGCAAAAGAACCATACAACCTCCACATAAAGCCACATATAGATATTATAAGTTTTGCATAAGGGGTATGTTGAGTACGTCATGTACTCATGGCAATGCTTTTGTTAATACTTCAGAGTACTATGGAGAAGGAGATGACTATGACTATTATGATGACGCTGATGAGTGAGGCCTCATGGACTACATCGACTGCTTGTGGCTGAGATGGAGTCACTGTGTTTTATATTTCCGCTATGCTTTCTGGATGTAATAAGTGTCACTAGAAATTTCACTATGTTGTTATCCAGACTTTGCAATAAATTACTTTTGTACGCCTGCAATGATATAAATTTCGCCGCGTCGTCAACATTGATCTTGGGATTGACAAATAAACACAGGGGGTCTAGAAGTTAAGTTCCGGTCCTCACACATAGCATTGGGGTGGATCTGAACTAGATAGAATCCATACACCGTCATCACCTCCAGGAAAAAAATCAGAGAAAGTAGGAATTAGCTCTATCTTGAGAAAACAATTATAGATGGGCGTCTCCCTTTCCCCGACGATTCCGCCTGGGGGACGGAGCACGGTGGCTCTATTTTCATGGCGTTCGGCGGCCACATGAAGCTTCAAGATCGAGAATTTGTGCCGATCTATAGTGGAAGGGAGGCAAGCCTTGGTGGACTTCAGCGGTGCACAGTCATGAGAGCGCGTGGAGCGCGGGCGAGAGAGAGGAGAGAGCAAGTGAGCGAGTGCTTTGGTTTGGCCAAACGGTTTTGAAGGGTTTTGACCAGTTAGTCTAACCAGTGGTCCTAGGGGCAATAGTAATTTCAGAATTACTTAAAATCCCAATTAACCAAAAAAGGACCCTAGGAATTCCCTAAAAATAAAGTAAAAATAGTTCCAAATAGGAAAAAATGCAAGGATTCTAAATCCTATTTTTCTTGAATTACTTAAAATATTTTTAATAGGATAAAATTCCAAGTGAGTTAGTTGACTTAAATAAATACTTAAAATGAGTAAAAATACTCTAAAATTCATATAAGCATAAGTACTATTCCTAAAATAGGGTAATATTATTTCAAACCAGAAACACACAAGACTGAATTTGAAGAGATTTATATAATTCAGATATATGAAAATTATAAAGTGAAATTCAAATAAAACCCTAAAAGGGGAAATTCATCTAAAATCATAGCAATTCAAATCAATGGAAATTGAAATAAAAGTGGAAGGATCTTAGGTTTTTTTTACCAGGAATTGCGCTCCCTATAAAAGTTTTAGTTTGGGTTTTTCCGCAACCAAAGAAAAAGAGAATGGAATAATTCTTCTTTTCTTCTTATTGCATAATCAAATTTATTGCATAATAAAATAAAGAAACCTTAGAATTCCGTTTGCATAAGGTACGCTACACCATACTGTCGAAATCCAAAATAGGGTATGAGACAATTAATGACTTTGCAAACACGAAATAGCTGATGAGAGAAGTTATTGTTGAGAAATAGGAAAGTCGAATGAAATCCAGTCTTAGTCAAATATTTCATATCTCTTCTTGTCCAAGCAGAATAAAAAGGATACAATTTGAGCTGCGCGGAAAATCCATACCTCTCTTATCCATTTAAAGCATATGGATATGAGTGAACACATTGCATAGCACATAGTTTCATTAAAGCATATATTGGTTTTTAAAAACATTGTCTTTAACGGACAATGATTGCTTTTTACAGAACCCGGAGTTAATGGTCAACTTGAACCATCGAACTGCATTATCTCGCAGTTATCATGCAAGCTCAACCTTGCATAGAAGTGGCAAATTAAACCTCGCACAACTCATAATTTTGCACATACTTTTCCAAAAGTATCATAAATGTTCCTGCAAAAGCAAATACGGTTCTATAAATGAAATGAAGCTATAAAAGGTAAATGAAAACCACAATATGAGATGTTGTGGAAATACATTCCATTGTACCAAAAGTACTAAGGAATAAATAGCAGTTGTAGTCAGTTATTTCAAGGTGTTGTACAAACCTCGTTGACCACAAATCTTGAAATGGGACGAGCAAGTCAGAAGTTTTTCTTTGTTCCGTGTAACTTATGATGACTAAGTTGGGTTGTATTCCGTGAGAGTAATTAAAATAGGTGGGAGCTCGTACGTCCCCATCTTGTGCAACAAGATGACAACTTTACTATCTCTAAAAAGATAGAATTTGAGCAATGGCCGTTGACTGGGTTGAGTGCAAATGAAGGAATACAAATTTAGGTAGAGCTCGACATGACTTGGAGAAATTGGTAGCATACCACACACATAAGAAAGTGTGTTAATTTAGGTAGAGCTCTGACATGACTTGGAGAAATTGGTAACATACCACGCACATAAGAAAGTGTGCTACAGCAATAAGGCCAGGGACGTTTATGGAAAAAGTAGCGCACCTCGAGAGTGTATAAAACGTGTCATGATACTCCTCATCCGAGGAACGGATTGCAAAGCCAGCGTGAAAAGGAACTTAAGAAAGTTCTAACAACCGGTAAAAACTGACGGACATTGTTTTATATATTAGAAGCTACCTTTGATAAGAAACCATTTTCAGAACAAAAAAGGAGACTTGGATGTTTGATCCATGGTTACACACCCAACTATAGAACTTGCTGAGTACGCTCGTACTCAAAATATCTTCTTAAACCCTTGCTAAATTTTGAGAACATCGATATATTGGAAAATAGTACGCACAATGACAACAGAGAGGTCTATTGAGGAATCGGATCTTTCTAAAAGCATTAAAGGAGTAGACTACGGTATAGAGTATAGAGCAGACCCTGAAGACATGGAAATAAAAGAGTAGTCTTTAGAGTAGTATAGATTATCCGAGCAACATATATTTACTTAAATAAGTTGATGAGCTCCTGTGGTATTCCATCTAGTGATACCATTGCTACTAAAGCTAGTTAGTTTGAATTTCAATATTTGAAGAAGTCCTTAATGGACGGATGAGGATTTTGAAACATTTGTATAATTTTGGTTGAATATAATGAACATGTAAAAGTTGCGAATCCGCAATATTTCTGTTGTACCACTCTCACAGAGGTAATATTTGTAAAACGGTACTTTATGAATATTGCATCAATGACTTGCGCACTACGACATGCAGTGGTATGCTAGGTCACTGCAGGAACGTAGCAACGTTAGAGGAATCGGGGATGAGATTGGTACGCTTGAGTTATCCAGGTCTGTCCACTCTCTAGAGAGAAAGACATACTCTTGCTTTGTTGTATTTGTTGCAAGTCGATTACATGGTTTCGTCGGTTCTCGAGTTCTAGTTTCGATTGTTCTGCCTCTCTATGGACGATCCTAATCGACCTTATATACACGGCCAGCTTAGGGTTTGCGAGCCTCTAGGAGTCGTAGTCCTAGTAAACACCGACTAACAACTATGTGTCCTGTATGCCAAGTTCTTCACACCGGTTTTCTTGTAGACACCGACTAACAACTATGTGTCTTGTATGCCAAGTCCTTCACACCGGTTTTCTCCGTGACTCCCCTGAACCGACTAAGCAGGATAGCTGTGAACCGACTAAGGAGACGTCCTTTCAATCGGCCACCATCTAAAGAATGATACTCTTTCCGTTCACTAATATAAAAACTTTTAGATATTTTAAAGTAGACTAGATTTAGACTAAAATGGATAAACCTAAAAGATACATGCATTTCTATAAAAAAGCTAGAAGATCGTAACGGAGTAGTAGATATTCGGAAGACAGTAGATCGCCGCATCTATTAAAGTGAGTAACCAACATCATTAAGATCGACTGTTCCAACCGCCATTTTTCATTAGCCTAATTACAAACATAAACTCTAATTTCTGCTTAAACTAAATGCCAAGTTAGCACAAATGCTACAGCCTTTTCTGTACCCAAACAGAGCTAAAACATGACTAGATACGTTCAAATATAAACAAATCTGAGAACATTAATTAGAACCGACAAATCTGAGAACATTAATTAGGATCAGTAAATGAACTAAAACTTGTATAAATATAAAACTGAGTACTAGGAATGAGGTGTACGCGCAACTGCTGGAAAAAGAATACGCATATGATTATTTCAATGGACAGATATTATAGTTAATGAATCGCATGCCTTACAGTGGGGCACAGTACTGGTGCGGTGCCGTTTTTTCTCTAGTAAGTGCAAAGTGTGACAACTAAAGGTAGACTGATCAAATCTACATTTTCTATCTTTTCGTTAGCTACTATAATCTGCCTCTTCGCAGGAGGCACTGTACGACAAGCCTGCCCTCTACAATATTACCGTAAACTTACAAAATCTCCTTCCCCTGCGCTGGCAACCTCAACCAACGAGAGCACGCCGTTGGGAAGAAGTCTGCCGGTGTGACAAAATGCAGTGTATTGGGGAAAACCTATCCTTCTCATGATATTCCACACCTGTGCTCAAATTTTTTCAAGAGCAAGTGTAATCTCTCCAACGTGCCAAATTTGGTATGTATCAGTCTTCGTCGTCTTCTAGCAGAGCGAATGAAAATGGTTTAAATTTGTAGCCATCCCCGTGATAGAACTTGTTCATAAACTCAACCCAGTGCAGACGCAATGCATGAAGAAAGGCGCTTAATGACTCCATCCCGAGCAATATAAAGGCAGTAGCAAAAGCAAAAACTATAAACCCCACTAACTTCACGATCGTACTGTCATACCTGTCAAAAATACAGTAAATAGTTCAAGTAAGCAACAGCTATAGAAGATAATCATGCAGAAATTATATGGTATATCTGATCATGCATTTCAAGGGCAGTCTAATGAGAAAACAAACATCAGTGTACAAACAAAAAAAGTTGGAATGCAGAGCCAACAGTGAAGTACAAATGCCCAAAGAGAAGACGAAAAGGATCGGTGCTCACCCCCATGCGAGTAAGAGCAACTTCTCGTAGAAGACTGTTGATAGCTCGGAATGTGCCAAGCTGAAGTAAAATGACAGTACACTGGGTCATGGAAAGAACCAATACATGAAATTTTGCAATAAGCATGACAGAAGGCAAACCTCAAGGCCCAAAGTCGAAGGTATGATGCTGTATTTGAGACAGCTCCAAGAACAAACTCGATGGAATGTATCATTTGATGCACAAAAACTTCACCAAAATTGAAATCATCATGACGTGCACGGGCAGAGCCAGGTTCAGAATCTGTATCCATTTCAGATGTCCCAAGGAAGCGATAGCTGTGACCTTGAAATCTCTAGATCAAGGTATGGCAGATTAGCAATCCAATAAACATAGTAACCATAACCAAGGTTCTTTTGCTTACTCAACCATAAGCTAAACTTATTAACCTAATAACAGTGACTGCATGTATAAAGCAAAAAATCACCAGGATGCAGAATAAGAAGTTGGGTAATATAGAGCTGTCTAAGTGCTAGTTCTATACTTGTAGGTTTCAGTCCTATAGAACCGAAGAAAACGTTCCCATTTTTATGGGCACTCTCGGTATATTCTTAGATCTTACACCGGTAGATTCAACTACCACAAGCATCCATGCAAGAGACAGCCAACACAACCATATATCCAAGCCTTCTTCCTGGAAAGGTGAACCAGGCAGGGGAGATATTTTGTCTCATGACCAGGGGTATTTCCAGTTTTTAATCCATTCTTCCGTTAAAACAGATACAACAATGCTTCAAAGCTATGTTCCAAAATTTGACATTCTATAAACGAATCACAGCGGCAAAATCCAACCGATAAAACTGTCTGCCTTTGTCACAGCAGTTGACCTGTTTCCTAACCAGCCAGGGTCTGGTTATGACCCTCTTCACAGTTTCCAAAACCCTGCTTGTGATAGATAGATCAATCATCAACCAGTGGTTCATGTAATCCTATGCAATTTTTGGGATTAGGCCTTGCATAGAGACCAGGAAAGTGCCCTTTCTGGACTATGCATGTAAAGCCTAAAGGTTAAACTGAAGTACACCCTAAAGTGTGAATATGCATTGCACTTCAAGTTTATTAACCTGACAAGCACCAACAAAACATCAATACTTGCTGTCTAGGCATGAATATTCTTTCAGAGACTATGGACTAAACATATGGTTGTTAGTTCAAGTATGAGGACCCACCAACACAGTACCTACGCTGGAGGTGGTGGTAGAGGTGGACTGATCTGTCATGTTTAACATGATTACAAGCTGCACGCATGACCGCTTTCGTCTGGGACATATGGTTGCAGAAATTCTACTTTTGCTTCCTTCAGATCGTGGAGTGTCATTTATGAAAGTGCCTAGATCGTAAAACGAGTCTAGCCATTGTCTAGTTATGGTCATAGAGAGGGGAGCACCGCAGTCTGACTAGGATCCGAGTCCTGATGAGATCCTAGACTATCCTTGGGGATTGTAGTGGGTCTGTTTAAGCAATATAATTCCCTTTTACCCACGAAAAAAACACAGCACCTACGCAGAGTATCTCAAATAGGTGTTTAATTTTTTTTTCCAAGAATCGAATTTCTCATTACATACCTCCTTATGAAGTTTCTTTAGAATGAAAGGCTTTGGGAAGAGCATCCATGGAACAGCTACAAGAGCCAGAAGCAGCAAAAGCATCTGCAGGGGGCAAACTGGTAAGCAGGCATGAAAAAAGATGCATATAGGAGTGTTTAACTTGTTTTGTCAGAAGGTTACAGAACCTGGAGTTCCTTCTGACCCCAAAACAGTTGATTCTCTCCAAGATCTCCAGCAGGGTCAAGGAACATATATATCATCACATGATAAAGATCGGCTTTAGAGCCCGTGCACCACTTAACGAGAATTAGGAGTGCTAAGTACCCAAAGAGGCTATTCAGGAAAATCATCTGCGGTATAAATTGGTACCTGAGGAACCCACATTGTTACAAAAATATTGCCCTGTTCATCCTGCTTGCATCAAAGAAGAAAAGATGTGGCAAAGATACCTTATGTCAAGGGCATTTTTATGAAACTTTGCATCAAAATAACTCAATAAAATTCCCAAGTTCATCTGGCAGACACCCATCAGTATGGACATCTTCATCTTCAACGAATTTAGAAAGGGTAACTCAGATCGACTTCCACGCCAGCTTGGGTCCACTCCAAAAGGGTAGGGATCACGAACTTTTATGAGACCGGCAGTATGTGCATCACTGACAACACATGTTGGGTGTTAGATCTTCAGAGCTAAAAGGTTTCACACAAATTGTCATCTGACAACGTTTGTTATAGATGAAGACTATGACCTAAACATCTCATGAAGTACCAACCAATAAGAAAAGGGAAATAATCAAATGGATAGTCATCTGTATCTTTAATACTTCCTCCATCCCATAATATAAGGAACGGATGGAGTACCTTGCATGCCCAGAACCACAAGAAAAAGGTGTTTTTACTAGTATATATAACTTGCAGAACAAAATCATGTGTTACAGATGCATGTTACCTTAACTGGAGACCATGTAGCAAGAGATAACAGCCTCGTGTACTTATAATATATGTTATACATTGTTCTTTTGTTTAACAAATAAATCTTTGTATAAGCTCTCAGGACTTGATGCATTCCTTATGAATAGCTACTTTTAGTGGTAATAAAAACAGATATATCAACTTGTTACCCTGAATGCCTATACATGTAGGATGTACTCAACAAGTTGGCGAACAATCAAAGTACAGTCACAGCATGCTCAAAGCAGAATGAACTGCCGAAAAGAACTTCAGCTTGGTTGAGATATTTAACTAAATTCGCAATTCTTATCATAACAGCACGTTCAGGAAACTATCAAATGATGAAGTCCATACCTGCAGGAATTTTCGCGACATGCATACGCAGATTTGCCAAATATATGGAATGGTACTGAGAAGAACTCATTGTATATGAGCCCACAGTATATTGAGAACAATGCCATCAGAAGAATAACATAACGCCCACCAAAAGCCATCTCCGTAAAGCTATCGAGTTTCTGTGATAGCCAATGGACAAGAGCGTAAAGGAATAGACTGAGTGCAGTGCAGGGGGTTGAGAAGAGAAACTGATAAACTGCAAAGTTATAAGCACAAATACCTTCCCAGCAAGGCCATATTTATAGAAAGATATCCACTAGCACATAATTTGATAAATGGCTTAAGACAGTAAGCATGGGTTGGGACAGAAACAATTTTCAATGTAGTTCTCTGCACGCAAAGATTATAGATTCCTATAGGAACAAACCATAACTACATGGGTTCTCCACAACTTCTACAGATGTAATGTAACCCTATGACAACACGGGTCACACATGCCTCTACCTCCCATCTGCATTGACACTGATGCTTACAAAAAAACTGGTGTTCTTTGAGGTGATCAAATCTTCTCCTAGAGATTTTGGGGGACAACCTATTTGGGTTACCAATAGGAGTTTAGTACTATATATACTCGTACAAGATATTGCACCTTTTTGGGCAATTTGCAGGTAAGTCATGAAAGAACATGGTCTACACGTCTTCTTCCCAGCATAAGCATTCAAATATTACCATAGAGAACAGATACCAAAATCAAAAATAGAGGGAGAAAAGATAAGACAACAGGGAGGAAAGAAAGATCCAAGTTGTGCTCAGAATACCTGAGAGGAAAGTTTCTTCTCACGAAGTATAAGAAACAAAGCTCCAATCAACAGACATATTCCATGACCCCAATCTCCAAACATAACGGCAAAAAGAAATGGGAATGTGATAACAGAATATACAGCTGGATTGATTTCTTCATATCGACCAACACTGCAACAACACAGATTCGCGATCAATTCACTAAGGGTTCATGGCAAAATTTGCATAAGGCAGGCTTCTCTTTGATCAGATAATACTAAACAATGATATATAATAAAACAAAACATTCCAAGACAAAGCAACCGCATGAGGTGTAGATTCCAACAACCTCTGATGTTTTATGAAGCAGTCAGCCTTGTCCGGTCACAATTACCACAGAAAAAAGGATAACAACACTCAGAAAGCAGCGAATGGTAAACAAGCCAACCTAATCCAAATCTTGAACTACCGCTTGGCCTCGGAAATACGAACTACTGTCGCCTAACAATGTAGCATGCATTCTCTTGCTCACCACCCCTCAGTGTCAAATCAAAAAAACCTGAAAGTACTTTGGCAACGCACCCCTGATTGTCAAACCAACAAAATTTATAGCATCATGCTGGATCAAGTAGGTATTACAACATGATCTGCTCCAACTACTTTGGGCAAGGCCTCCGAAAGTATGATAATGATATAGAATAGAAATTTAATTCTCAAATATAACAATCCATATTCACTTGGTTATTCCAGGACTTCCAAAAGGGCACTAGTGTAACAGATAAAACCATTTATTCAGGTTAATATTTGCACCAAGGTACATACCCATATGCATCAACAATCTCCTGGTAAGCATTTGTAAATTTATCAGTTCGGAAGTATGTAGGTGGTGATTCAATAGTGTCCATCTCATGAAATATTATTCCAACTTGTGAGTTGCTGTGGAGTGTTGCCCGCTGCAAAACATCCTCGATCTGAAGCACAACTCAGAGTAAGATAACGGTTCTAAATTTTAAGATGTGCTCACAATGAATATTGCATTTCTGACCTGAGATTTAGCGAATATTGGGCACCATCCTTCTCCAACAAGGCATTTCTTTGTCACATCAAAGTTCAGCATGTTCAGTGTATCATAAACAGCTTTCTCCTTCTTTACCTAAAAAGAATACATAAAAAGTTTGAATTCACAAACAGAGCATGAACAATTAGGAATGGTAATATACAGATACCAAATGAGAAATTACTGCTACTTGATTACCATGATTATCCACCTCCATAATTGGGAGCCTACTGACTCAAGTGCTTTGTTTCTGTGCTGAATTCCAGCATCCAAGGTGACTTCAAGATCAGAGAGGCGTGATGATACCTGCCAAAAAATTTGAAGTCAGTACTTCAGAACAAAATAAAATGACGGGTAGGTTGCTAACAACTGGACATTACCTAGGCCTCCAGGCTATACTACGGAAAATTATATGTAAGAAGAGTGGAGGGGGTATTTCCTGCTAGAAAAGGTCTTGTCCCATACATGAAATTAAAATACTACCTCACGAAAAATTTGCCTCTGCTTGACCATCTCCTCCGGAACAGGGTAGCAACTTGCTCCATGTGTAGCACAAATCCTCAGTATTATTGCTCTCGTCTGCTCTCCAGAAAAGAAAACTACAAAAACAGTCTTCTCTACCTGCCAGAGTGTAACTTGTATGTTAAAATATTGTTGAGAAACTTTGGAGGTTTCAGGGTACCGAACGAACTGTCATGCGTAAAGTTCATTTCAGTAGTATACTGCATTAATTTGGGATCTAAAACCAACTGAAGATAGGAAACAAACTGAAACTATCACAATCAGTAAATAGTTTAAGGCAGCTACTCAGTATACACAAGAACTATTTATAATAAACACAAGAATTAGAGAAGGCAAACCACGATGACAGACCTCTTCACCAGAAATGGGATCAGTAACAGGTTCCCCTGCAGGTGCTTGATTGAAAAGCATATTTCCCCTTGTAGATCGGAAAAGCATCCTCTCAAAAGCCAATGCCTTGGACTTCAATATTATCCCACTAACAAACCTAACACCAGATTCTGATGCCCCTTGATCTATACCCTGAGAAAATTTTATGTTACAATCAATGGAAGAACACAACAATATTAACGTTAAGGATAAGAACTAAGAAAAGACCTGTTCAAGCAAATAGCCATTTCCCCCATCCACTTCCTTGTCATATATGTGTTCATCTAGCTCTCGGTCAACTGGAGCTGAATGATTATGAGAAGCAGCAAGGATGCTACCTGCCTGCAAGAAGTAATTTGAGAAAGCATGGAAAAGCAACAGAAAATGGAACAGACATTATTAAAAGCATAGTGAATATTCCATGGGTTTAAAGGCGTCGCCTAGGCGTCCCTCCTCCGCCTTCGAAAATCGACCGCTTTAGGCGCCTAGGCGTCCAAAGCACCCGCCTAGGCGTCAGAGCACCCCCAGATCGCCTTAAGATGCCTTAACGCCTTTAAAACCATGGAATATTCAACTGACATATCATAATAACTAAGGTATGAATTCATAATCGCCAACCAGTACACTTTATAATTTAAACCAAATAGTGTACAGTCATTATCTACAGACAGCAAATCTCTTCGTGAATTATAATACTTTCCAGAAGAAAGCACCCAAGGGCTATCACTAGAAGGTGTTGCAAGAACACTAGTGTAAATCATTATCTTCTATCTTAACAGTCACAAGAAAATGCATGGAACAATTAATTCCATGTTTCAGAAGAATCGAGAACAACCTTTGACAAGACCAGCTTGAATTCAAAAAGTTCGTTGTACGTCTGTTGTAATGTCCCGCTATTACTATTCATCTCAAGCAGCTCATGTTCATGCTCACCCAATTTTGCCTGGAGAAACAATAAAAGCAGCAATTCATTTTCCTTAAAAACAAACTAAACATTTCACCTTAAAATGATTACTTGTTGCATACATAACAGAAATCCAAAAGGAATACTTCTGTAGTTTTGTTATAAAATGGCAAGGTTAATGTACCTCTAGCTCCTCCAAATCAATCTCAGGTTGTAGTGCAGGCCGGACAGAAGATTTAACACCTGCCTTGTTGATCTGATCACTAAAAAACTTTAGCTTCCGTGACATTTCTGCACACCGCTTTACCTGCAGGGGGGTCATGACAAGCTTATCAATGTGAACATACATAATAGAGTTAATGAACAGCATGATTTTTGCGGTGTTGTGCATCTGCTGTCACGGCAAGGGAAGCAGCAGTACAGAAAGTGCCATACGATGGTCCCCGCATGCTAACATATAAAAGAAAGGATCTGAGAGGTTCTTTCCCAATTTTGCATTTATGGAGATGATATATGGTGCCACTAAAATATTTCAATGGGTAGCTAGGTTCGATATCATATACTCATGGTATCCAAATGCAATAAATATTTTCGATCCATCTACCCAGACGAGCCCAAGCATATTCATTTTATCGTACTCTTGTTGTCCAGACATTCCTTTCATTTCTTCCCATGTTTACCAAAAGCAAGGCAAACAAAAATGACAGCTCAATACCTGAATTTGATATATCACAATATCAAATCAAATTCCGCTTAGCACTGCTTCTATAGATTCGGTTTTTCTTATACAACAATAATAAGTATACGATATAATGAGACCAAAATACTCCAAAAAAACATACTAGTAGTGAACTATCATATGACTCATCTGCCAAAAAGCTACTTAAATTCAGCCACCTATCCAATGATAACTGAATTACATGACTAGCTAAGCAAGTAACTGTTCTAATCCTATTTTTGTTATTCTTGCCTCTTTGTTACTCCAATATTCTAATCAGCTAGAAAACATCCTACAAAATGTTCGTCGACAAGCTACATTATGTAGTTGGTCTCTTAAATCTTCAAAAGATAATCATCTCACTTTCTTGTCCGTTGAACAGTACAAAGGTGACATCAGAATACTGCATAACCATGAACATGATATACCAAGGCTTTGGATAGGAATAGATCAGATGGATTATAAATGAAAAAATGATATGTGGGCTTCACTACACAACAACATCCAAGACAATGTATTTGCATAGAATAGAACAAGTGTGTCCACCATGTGTAATCAACATCAAAATCAGAACAAGAGTAACATAATTTAGGTCACCTGATTGACAAATATACGCTGAAAAGGACTCTTATCCTCATTCAACTGCAAAAGGGGTAAAAGAAGAAGGTCAGCAGTTGAATAATTGTAAACTGGCAGACATAACAAACAAAAACTACTGATCTCAAGGCAATGAACAAAACTTTCCACAGTGGAATCATACTATATTAACAAAGTTCCCAATGATGACACCATATCTACTAAGTCCAAAATAAAGTTTCTCATTTGTCATATATGGTAGAATCTACTTTGATGCAGAATGGAAAGACCCTGCTAGACGATCTTCAGTCTCCCAGGTGCCAACAGGAATTTGTATCTTCATTCACAAACCAAACAATGATTCTCAACTGGCAATCGTGATTAAGCTTTGTCCCCTGCAGCTGCTTCTGCTATTCAAGCTGAGGTCTATGGCCTTCTCCTAGCAGCAAAGATCTCAGTCCTATCAAATCTCAATGATGCCAACTACCTCACAGATAAGAAACAACCATGCTGCCCAGGCCACTTGATGATCCACCCCCAGAGATGCACTGGCCTTCTACTTTTGACATCCCAGGAGAGCTCAATACTATAGCACACCGGTACGTTCCCAAGACATGTAAATGTATAATCTCTCTTAAGGCTCTACTCTTATTGTATTAGTAGCAGTCACATGGATAGCTCTAGCGGCTGTCCTATGTTGGCACTCCTCCAAACCATCAGCATGAACTCTTTCACAGTGCTCTCTGAAGTATATGATTCTAATGAATCAAATCATCTTTGCAAACCTCGGTTGTCCATGTTTCCTCACTGACAAAACTGTTGGCAATGAAGCTCACTATAGAGCATAGACAGCGGATAGGTATCATCACCAAGGATTATGGCATGTTCACTTGCAAATGGCGTCGTGCCAACTCATAGGTGGAAACTGGAATCTATCAGATAGTACGGTCACAACAGCACGAAAATGATCTCTCTTGATTTAACTAGGAATCCGAATAACAAGCAGCTATCATTTTCCCTAACATCCCGGCAGCATCTATGTGGTTACTCAAGCCCAAAATCCAATCCATTCTTCACGTACTTGCAGGCAATGCATAGTGCAGCCAAACTAGGCATTCAGAAAGTGTCACCATACACTCATTACACTAGTTCATCAATTAAAACATGGTAAATCACAATGCATGTAATATCCATGAATGGTACCAAACGAACGGTAAACTAAACCCCTAGGCAATTTGTTGGCATAAATTTCATATGATGCAGATTGGTGATTCGTTTACATAATGGACTCAACATCATGCCAACTAAGATCAAAACAAGCTAAAGCACACCCAAAAAAAAGCGTATGTGCAGCATTTTCTCTACAGCGTGTATTCGTCGAAGTACAACTCCTTTGAAGCAGATACCTCGGTGAGACCACCGCTTATGTCTTCCATGGTCCAGACACCCACTAAGCAATCGATCCAAAGCAGCTCAAACGAGAAGCGCGCGCTAAAACATTGGTATCCAATGACACCCAGATCAAACACTAGCTCTCCGACCCGAGCACGGGCAAAAGCTAGATCCGAGAGCGTGGAGAGTGCCACGCACGCGAGCGAGCGTGGCAGAGATCGCGACTGACGAGGCTAGATCAGACAGATCCGCGAGGCGGAGGCTGGAGGGGGGAGACGATGCAGAGAGATAGAGAGAGACACTCACGTCCTTGAACTGAATGAGGCCGACCTCCCCGAGGTAGGTGACGGCGAGGCGCGCGCTCTCTGCGGGAAAGATGAGCTGCACGAAGCACATCTTCTCCGAGCGGAGGTGGTCCATCGGGGGCAGCCGGTCGAAAACCCCCATCGCCCTGGAGCGGCCCCCTCCTGGAGCTTCCAGGAAGAGGTTCGCCAGCGTGAGGGAGGACGGAGGAGGCCGGTGGTGTTGTGTGGTGTGGCGCCTCAGATCTGAGGGGTTCGGTCCAATTCTATTCTCTACTCAAAGGCGCAAGTGCGCAACCGCCATGACCCGAGTCCCGACTCCCGACCCATTGGAAGGAGGAGGCGGACGAGGAAACCTCTCGGAAAGCGGCCACTGTCGCTGGCCCGTGGGCCACACGTGCGTCTCTCCTGGGTGGGCGCGGACCGGTCGAAGTTTCTGTCCGTTACGCGATGACTCCCCCGGGTTTGGTGAATTTTACGCGAGAGACCCTGTCGCCCTGTCGGTTACGCGTTTCCGGAATCGGAGAAAATGAGGAGAGCTTCCGCGATCTGGGAACGGGCCTGATTGCTTTAGGTCTAGAGGGTTGGGACCAGATGCGAAAGGCAAAGCTGGTGCATGTCCAGGGATCGGGCCCGGCCATGTGGCCCCGTTTGTTGGGTTGGTTCCGGCCGAATAATTGACGGTACGACGTGGGCCGCTTGTGGACTTGTGGGCAGAATATACAGGCCGTAGTGGATCCATTTGAAATAAGAATCGGACCACTTGAAGTTTTCTGGTTGGGAATCTAGAGCCAGAATACCAAGTGGATTTTTTTCTTTTTTGGCTTTCGAGCTCCCGACCTCTTGTTATTCTAAAAAATAAAATTATATTTGTGAGTTCCAAAAAATGTTTAAAAAATCTGGATATAACCCATGGTTTATCTCACGAACATGTAAAATATCAATTTCAAATATTTTGTATTCTGATCTGTACAAAAATGACAAGAGCGCAGATCTATGCAAGTATGTTTTCAAATTCTCAAAATATTATTAGATTTTTATTTCTGTGTAGACTAAAATACAAAGAATTTTGCTTTACAGTTTTGTCTGCTTTCTGAAAAAGTTGGCTAGCTATTTTCTAGAGAGGAAGCATTGATCAATCCAAGTTGAAGCATGCATGTGTGGGACATCTGTAAGAGCATCTCCATAGGCGGTCCCCACTGTCCCCGGACTATTGGATCATGATCCCAAAAAAAGCCCCGCACCAATACGCCTAAAACTCGCCACATATTTTCGAGCACAATAAAATCGCCAGTGTGTCCACGTCGGTCCCTACTTGCAAGCATCATGTTGGGAGCGCTGGCACTCCAAGCCGTATCGGATTTCGGCGCGAGACCCTCTTGGCAGCCAAACAATCCAACCACCCACCCATCCACCTCCATCCCCATCAAACTCTCCCTATTTGCCTCCTGACCACGAGAATCGCCATTGTCGTCGACGCAGCCGCCTCCCCGTGCTTGACTTTCTCCCATCCATCTAATGGAAACATGCGCTAGAGACAATAATAAAGGATTATAATTTATATTTCAGTTTTATAATTAAGTTTATTGTTTAGTGTTATAATTGTATTAGTTCTGAATAATGAGTATTTGGAGTGAAATCCTAATACACGTGTGGAATTATAAAAATCATTTAGATACCCCTAGTCTAGCCTCTAAGGCTAGTTTGTGTATCTTTCATAGTCTCGGTTTTCTGACTATGGGCAAATACAAAGTGTTATAGAGTTGCCGATGATACATGAGATCGGAGTTATTGAGAGAACAACGATCATGAATAGACCAATTTGATATACCGTGAAACACATTGTCAGTATTGTTAGCGGTAGTTTCTCAAATGCAAGTATTACCGTTACTAAAAGATCGTTATACCATAAGACACATATTAACTTTGATACAATATGAAAGTGACAAGACCTTCAAACGTTGCTTCGTGACAGGGTGATCATAAAGTCGGTCTTCGTTCTTGCTGGATGGTATGTGAATGTTATATATGCTGTAGTTGTGGAAATTGCTCCTCCTGACGATGGAGAGATACACTTTGGGCCCAATCATGTATTGTGATGTTCGTCATCATCTGGCCAGACACGTGATCAAGTTGTTGATCATAGGAACATTGATGATATGAAATGAGTAAAGAGTACATATCGAATAACGAGAATAAACTAGTATTTCACCTCGAGCAATGTAAAGTATCGAGAAGCAATGCGACGTGTATCGAAGTAATACAATGGTTCTCATGATAAAAGAACTTCGTTTTATATGTGGGGGTACTATGTGCATCAAGGTACCACTAGTAATCATTGTACCGGAATGTGTTCCGGACATGTCTGCATATTTGAATCCATAGGGTCACACACTTAAGAGTTCAATACCATTTAGAACGTGAGTGCGATTTGTAGATTTGTAGATGAAGTAATTCCGAAAGGAGGTTTTTGAAAGTCTCAGAATAATCCGGAGGCGTTCGGAGTATCACCAAGAGTGTGCGAAATGGTTCCTAACATTGCATGAGAGGTGTCGAAATGATTTAGGAATATTTCGGAATAAATTAGAAAGTGTTTTGGAATTTTTTTCTAGAATTCAGAAAAATCATTTATATTTTATTATGAATAAAATACCTAGTGGGTACCATGGGCCAGAGGGGCCGCATGGTCCCACTAGGGCCGCGCGTGTGGGAGAGGGGGTGAAAGGGCATGTATGACCCCATGTGTGATTTTGGTAATTATATCTAAAGTACAAATTGAGTTTCACTTATAGGTTTGTCCATTGGCATCGCTTGGGCCATGTGTTGGTCTCAAGGTTGAAAGAAGAACAAGAAGAAGAAGAAGAAGATCAAGAGTGTCTTGAAGAATAAGATGGAGTTTCTCATGTGCATCTTCAAGACATCATCCTTATGGGGATAGAAGAAATGAAATGTAAGCTCAAGATGCGCCATCTCTAGTAGATCTCATGTTTGAAACTTGTCATCCTCGGTGATCATGGTTTGATGAATACAAATTCAAGGAAGAAGTCTCCCTATGGTGTATAGGGGAGCAACCCGCAATAGGGGAGCAATTCGCAAGTTTTCATCAAGCAAGAGCGCAAGTCTTCATCAAGCAAGAGCAATCGAGAAATACGTCCCATCTTGAGAAGGACAAGATGGTCTACATCAAGCTCAAGATGCTCAAGGCAAAGGTATGATCTTGATAGGTTTTCTATTTTACCGGTCTCTTATAGTGTTGGGATACCGGGTTTCGGATAGATAGCCGTACTATCTAGATCTTGGAGAGTTTTGTGTTCTCCTCTTGTGTTCTTCCTCTCTTATTCCCCCAATAGCTTTTGTAACTTTGGTGGAATTTGAGAGTGAAGTACTTGCCTCTTGTATTTGGTTCATAGGTTTGAGTTCTCCCGGGAGATTCGGCGAGTTTAAACTCTTGGGCTTATCTCTATTGGCTTCTTGGAACCGTATATGGTTGCGTGGAGTAGTAGTGAGTTATTGGGGCCTCCAATTGACTTGTGGATATTCCCCAAGTTTGTGTCTTGTTGTGGTGTTGTTCTTGGGGTCTCCAATTGTTGTGGAGATTTCTAAAGCTTGTGGCCTTTGTGGTGTTTCTTGAGAGCCCTCCAATTGAGTTGTGGAGATTGCCCCAAGCCTTGTACGAGTTCGGTAATCGCCCTCAAGTGTCCTATAGTGGATCGTGAGTAGACCTTTGTGGCGATCTCACAGGAGAATAGGGTGAGCCTTTTGTGGCGTCGATGAGTTACGTGCCTTCGCATCTTGGGATGAGGCCTTGTGTGACATTTGGCGAGCATCGATACACCACACCTCAAGGTAAGCGATTTGTGGCGTTCGGAATAGAGACGTAGTTTCTTTAGAAGTGAACTTTGGTATAAAAATTATCGTCTCCGTGTCCATCGATTATCTCTCAACCGAGCTCTTTACGTATGCAATTTACATTGTGATAGCCATCGTGCTTAAAGTATTTTATATTACTATCACCTTGTTGCTTGTCTTGCTTAGCATAGGTTGTTGGTGCACTTAGTTGAACCTAGTGGTTTTATGTTTTGTGCTCTATAAATTAAACATTAGTTTTATTCCGCATTTATTAGAGCCTAAATCGTAATTATTTTAAAATCCTATTCACCCCCTCTGGGCGACATTCGTTTCCCTTTCAGGGGGAATCCCTATCCGACTTGGCCAGGGCCTTCTCCTTGGCCGATGGGTGGAGGAGGTGGAGGCGGGTGGGGGAGTCCTAGGAGGACTCGAACTCCCCATAGGTTAGTTTTGGAGGGAAGGGAGGAGTCCTCCTGGGACTATGTGTCAACACCCAGATTTTTAATCCCAAATGCCTATTAGGCCATACATCGCAATCCCAGGATTGCCATTTTTGCAAGACATAACAGATTGGATATCATAGTATCATCCATTACAAACCATAATACGGTCTTATACAAATAAAGGATCTCATGATCCGGTCTTAGTACAAACAAGTAGCGGAATAAATAGCGTAGTGGTGGGCTCCATCTTTAGTGTCACAAGCAATGCTGATGATGGCAGATGATCCTAGTTGTCGTAGTCGTCCTTCTTCCGGATAGTCCTCCTCATAGTCTGTCCATGGGAATAGCCAGGGACAAAGCCACGAGTACTCTTTAAGTACTCGCAAACTATCACTAACAAGTAAGGTAGTTCTAGTAGGAATGCTAAGCTCTAAGTTTATTTGTAAAGTTAAGTTTGAAACCTAAGATGAGTTCAGAAACAAAGAAAGATAAAATAACGTTTGAAATCACCTAAGTGGGAACTTAGTTGTCATAGTCACAACTCTGTTGTGGTCAAGTCATGTCACAAATCATTTCATAAGTCATTTTGAAAATATCTGACAACGGAACAGTATGGCCACTGCAACTGTCCATAACCGCGAACGTGGCTATTAGAATAGTTTGACACTCTGCAGAGGTGGTACACTTTCACCACAAATTTCGATACATCCATTAGGGATAACCCTAAATCATCATACTTAGTATGCGGATAATAAATCATAACCTTTCAATTACACACCCTAGTATAAGCACCTCTCTTATGAGCTTGGCCTCCCAGCCATGGCCATCTGCCATCCTGGGCACTGCATAGGTGGACAACATTGAGAGGTAGCCTCAGCTCAAACCTCTTCCGCGAGGGAACTCATACTAATGCATATAAACTTCCGACTAAGCCTTACCCAATTTAGGTATTGTGGTTGTACAGTAAAATTGGAATGGTATCGCATCCGAACCCAACCATCAGTTTTTATAAAGGGGCTAAGGCTCATGCCTCAACATTTTCATCATCATAAACCATTTGTGTTTCTCAACACATGTCAAAACATCTCAATAGAATGACTCATCATTCCAAGGTTTTCATAATCATTTTCTCCAAGTATTCCCATCTAAAGTGATCAAGTTTTGGGTTTAGCTCTAATCACTAAGTTAAGAGTGTTCACTAATGTGGGATGCTAATCTCAATCTCATGCCATAGAATGACATCTAAGTCTAACTAGATAGGCCAAGTTATATACTCTTTATGCTATCTATAAATAAAGTAAAGAACTTTGGTAAAGTAGAAGAACGTAAGCTTATAAGTAAAACTTGGGATGGGTATAAATCAAAGAGGTATAACCAAAGCATGCCTAATGCATCTTGCTTAGGTTATCTTGTATAATTCTAGCTTGCTAATAGTAGCTTGCCTTGGTTGGTGCAGTGGTTGAAATTCTCCTTGTCTTCTTCGGGGTAGAACTCCTCCTCTTTGTAGACTTGGTCGGTACTATCGTCTAAAAATACATAGGGAATACACAATCACCAAACAATATTTAACTAGTCTATTTAGCATACTAAGGTACACACTTGATGATCTAGTATCATCACATTCATCACAAGATTTAATGAACTAGTTTCATTTATTTTATTTGAGAAAAGTTATTTCTACTCATTGAAAATATTTAAGATTTAATATTCTCCAATTAAAATATAGGATCATGTGGACACATGTCATCACCACATATTCTAATGCATGGGAATGTGATTTAAATGTTGGATCACATTTTATAAAGTTTAAGATTAATATTTAAATGACTTAAAGTGCTAGAATGCTTATATAGCATTATTTTGGTATTATTCTAAAGTCACTGCATGCAAACCTAAATATTATTACATATTCAGATAGGTATTATCAAATGTGATTTTTGAGAGTTGGAATCAACTCAAAAGCTATTATGGTTGATTTTTGAAAAATGTTTGAATGTAGAAAAGTCTATGTCTAGTTAATTTTGCTATTTGTGATCTCTAACTCTAATTGATTTAAATCCAATGGGCTTGGATAGAGATTTTAATTATCTTTCTAACAAAATTTGAATCATTCAATTTGGTTAAGTAAATATTTCTAAATTGATTTTTAAACTAGTGGACAGAAACTAGATTAAGTCTAAATTAGAAAATCTATTTTTGAATTCTAGGGCCAGCGCGGGAAACTAAATGGACCGGCTCAGTGTCACTCTGCGGCGCAGCTGGCAACTAACAAGGGGGTCCCGCATGTTAGCGGCACAACTAAACGCGAAGCGGTATGGGGCGATGTGGACCATGCGATTAGAACTATGATCGACAACTCTAGTTCGTCGTCGACGACGGACTGGTCGCCGCCGAGACGGAACCCTAGCAGCTCGGTGGGGGTCGATTAGGGGCTTACCAGGGCTCCAGCTAACGTGGCGATGGGGCCGAGCGAACAAGGAGACGACAGCGGGCTTAGGCGAGGTCGCGGCGGCTCCTGGGGTGGTCGCAATCGACTGCCCCTTCCTCCTCTGTTGCGGCGGCTCCGGTGGAAATTCCGAACGGTGGCTCGAGTGGCTCCAGGGATGGTGTGAGGGACTCAGTGGGAGATGGGAGTGTTGGAGTGTGGAGAAATGGTGCTAGGGAGGGCTCCTTTTATAGCTCGACGAGGGGACAGAGGGGTGCGACGGTGAGCTCGTCGGTGACGGCGGTACAGTGTGCTAATGGCATGGGCGAGGTAGGCGGACGGTGGCTTGCCTCCTGGCGGTCAGCTACGGTGTAATGGCACGGCTAGGGGCTGTGGTATGCGGTCGGGAAAAGTCGACGCTCTGCGCGGCAGAGGCGGTGCTCGACGCTACGTGCGGTGGCTGCTGGTTGCGGGGCGGGAAAAGGGCATGTCCTGGAGCATGCTGGGGTTATGGCGGAGCGGCGCGTGCAAGCTGGGAGCAAGGTGCGGCTTGTGCTAGCCTGTCGGGGACGATGCTCTGGCGTGCTCCGTGCATGGCGCAGAGGCTCGGTGCGCGAGCGTTCCTTAGTGGTCCAGGGCTGGGCTGCGTCCGTGGGGTGGACAGGGGATCACGGTAGGGTGCGGCGAAGCTAGGGGATGTGCTGGTTAGGCGTGGCGTTGTCTCTGGCGCGTTGTCCATGCTTGGCTGGCGGCGACCAAGAACGGGCGGCGCGGTACTGCTGCTAGAGGCTAAGGGGTAGCTCCTTGATGGCTTGGTTGGAACTAGGGGAGACAGGGAAGAGCAGAGGGGGTCGAATGGGGGACAAAGAGTTGATTAGCAACAGTATTAGTTAGGCCAAAAGATTTTTGCCTGTCAAGTGTTCGACAAGATGGCCGCAAGAAAGTTCTGTTTGAATTTTGAAAAGATTTTTGGTGGGTGTGTTAGTCATATGCTTGAGCATTTGTGGTTGCTTGGGATTATCAAGGTGAACTCATTTGAGTGGTTTTTGAAAAAGTGTGATCTATGCACATACAGTTGATTCCATTTCCAAATGCCATTTAAAATTAGTGTTTAAATATTTTTATAAGATTTCAAAGTGGGCCTTGGTAGATCTTTACTTGTACTAGCAAGGGGTGCAAAGAGTTAGAATTGTTTCTGTTTGGATTTGACTTCTAGGAACACCTAAAGTGGCCTAGTGGATTAAAATGGCATAAATGACCATTTGCATTTATTAATCTTATTTGATTTCTTTTTCTTTGGATTTTGCTTGGGAATGATCTAGATGATGTGGAATTCATCTTTGAATCATTTTACAACCATTAGAACAAACAAACATGGCAATTCTAAACAATTCTATATTAATGCAACACACATATGCATTCCTAATTATTTTAATGATAAAAAGTTTTTGTTAACCCTAAATTGGGTGATTTGGATCTTGATAACCTTGATTAAAGTTTTGGGATGTTACAAACCTTTCTCCCTTAAACAAAATCCCATCCCGAGATTTAATAAAAACTAGGAACTAAAGAGATCTGGAAACTCGGTCCTAATGTAATCTTCTCGCTCCCAAGTGGCTTCTTCTTTAGTGTGGTTGCTCCATTGGATCTTGAGAAACTTGATACTCCGGGTCCTGGTGGTTCTGTAAGCTTCCTCCAAGATACAAATGGGCACTTGACGATACGTTAGATCCTTGTTGATATCAATGCCTCGGTGATCGATGTTCTTGAAAACTTCAGTCTTCTCTGGCACTTCTAAGCATTTGCGAAGTAACGAGATATGGAAAACATTATGGATGGCAGACATCTCTTCATGCAGTTCCAGTTGATACGATACTTCTCCTCGACGATTCAGAATCTTGAAGGGTCTAATATATCTGGGGGCTAACTTTCCTTTCAGACTAAAATGTTGCGTTCCCCTCAACGGCGAAACTTTGAGATACACAAAATCTCTGACATTGAAAGTCAGGTCTCTACGTCTCTTGTCGGCATAACTCTTATGTCTGGATTGGGCGGTCTTGAGGTTCTCACGGACTTTGTGAACCTTCTCTTCGGCTTCTCGTAGGATGTCGGGTCCAAAAATCTGACTCTCTCCTACTTGTGACCAATTCAAAGGGGTACGACACTTTCTTCCATATAAGAACTCAAATGGGGCCATTTGCAAACTGGCTTGATAACTGTTGTTGTATGAGAATTCTGCGAAAGGCAGACAATCTTCCCATTTTGATCCATACTCTAACACACAAGCTCTCAACATATCTTCTAAGATTTGGTTGACTCTTTCAGTCTGTCCGTCGGTCTGCGGGTGATAAGCTGTGCTGAAATTCAACTTGGTTCCCAATCCTTCTTGGACTTTCTGCCAAAATCTCGAGGTAAATTGGGTTCCTCGATCCGACACTATGGTCTTGGGGGTTCCATGCAAATTGACGATTCTAGCAATGTAAAACTCTGCTAGCTTCGAACTCTGGTAGGTAGTCTTGATAGGTATAAAATAGGCTACCTTGGACAGTCTATCAACGATGACCCAGATTGAGTCATTTCCCCTACTAGAAGTAGGCAAACCGATGATAAAGTCCATTCCGACGAAATCCCATTTCCATTCCGGAATCTGCAATGGTTGCAATAGTCCTACGGGTCTCTGATGTTCTGCTTTGACTCTCTGACAGATATCACACTTGGCGATGTAGCTTCCGATTTCTCTCTTCATCTTGTGCCACCAAAATTGCTCCTTCAAATCTTGATACATCTTCGTTCCTCTGGGGTGGATAGAATAAAGAGTATCATGAGCTTCTTGCATGATAACTTGCTTCAGTTCCGAATCTGCTGGCACATAAATACGTCCTTTGTACTACAAAACTCCTTCTTCGTCTTCGGTGAATCCAGGTACCTTTCATGTACCAATACGACGCTTGATTCTGTCGATACTTGCATTTCCCTTCTGGACTTCCTTGATTTGGCTAACCAAAGTGGGTTGAAGTTCAATGCTAGCTAAATATCCTTTGCTAACAAGCTCAGTTCTAAACTGCTCCAACTCTTCATGCAAACTTGGTTGCTTCTCCTTGATCATGGTGTTTAACCTACACGACAATCTGCTAAGAGCATCCGCTACCACATTGGCTTTGCCGGGGTGATAGTGAATGGCAAGGTCATAATCCTTGATTAACTCTATCCATCTCCTTGGCCTCATATTTAGCTCCTTCTGAGTTAAAATATACTTCAAGCTCTTATGATATGAATAAATCTCACAACGATTACCCATAAGGTAATGACATCATGTCTTCAAGGCTAAAACTACAGCTGCTAATTCAAGATCATGGGTAGGGTAGTTCTACTCATGTTGCTTCAGTTGTCGAGACATATACGCTATGACTTTGCCTTCTTGCATCAACACACATCCGAGACCAATCTTGGATGCATCACAATACACATCAAACGACTTCTTGATATCTGGCATAATCAATATTGGGGCTGAAATCAATCTCTTCTTGAGCTCTTGGAAACTTGCTTCACATTTGTCGGTCCATTCAAACTTCTTGTCCTTCTTCAACAATTGGGTCATGGGTCTTGCGATGCTTGAAAATCCTTCTACGAACTTGCGGTAATATCCCACTAATCCGAGAAATGCACGGACTTGGGTTTGAGTGGTTGGGGCTTCCCATTCTTCAACATCTTTGATCTTGGTGGGATCAATAGCGACTCCTCCGGCAGACACAGTATGTCCGAGGAATCCTACTTCTTTCAGCTAGAACTCACATTTGTTGAACTTAGCATACAACTGATGTTCTCTAAGGGTTTCAAGGATGATTCTCAGATGTTGCTCATGGTCTTCTTCTGACTTGGAATAGATAAGAATATCGTCGATAAACACAACGACAAACTTATCTAGAAAGTTCATAAAGATCTTATTCATGAGATTCATGAAATAAGCGGGGGCATTGGTTAATCCAAAGGACATGACCGTATACTCATATAATACATATCTGGTGGTAACGGCGGTCTTTGGAATATCCGTTGCACGAATCTTAGGTTGGTGATAACCTGTCCTAAGATCAATCTTAGAAAACACTCTGGCACCAGTCAACTGATCAAACAGATCCTCTATCTTGGGCAGTGTGTACTTGTTCTTGATGGTGACATCATCCAGCTTCCTGTAATCTGTGCACAAACGGATACCTCCATCTTTCTTGTTGACAAACAACATGGGAGATCTCCATGGCGATGTGCTTGGTTGAATCAAATATTTCTCCAGCATAACATCCAATTGCTTCATCAGCTCCACTAACTCTGAGGGGTTCATGCTATAGGGTCTCTGAGCTATGGGTCCGGTTCCAGGGATTAGTTCAATAATGAACTCAATATCCCAATCTGGGGGCATATCAGGCAATTCATCTGGGAATACATCGGGGTATTCATAGACTACTCTGACTTGGTCTATGGTGGGTAGGGCTAGACTCTTGTTGTTGGGCTACGCAGAGATAAACAAAACTTTTTCCCTAACACGGTATTCCCAAGATCCAGCTCAGGTAATAGGCCACGAGATTACCGCTAGACGTGCAGATGCGGAAGTTGATGCAGCGCGTCGAAGTAGTGCCGAACGATCCCATGGACAGCCCTCCGAATCCCACAGACAGCTACACCGGATCCCACGAACTCCTTCGCCAGATCCCCACGAGCTTCCCTGTCTCCAGCGCCGCACGTGCAACGCCTTTACCGGTATCCACACATACAGGAAGGAGCTTCAGACAGAGGATTGCTAGATCCTGTCTAGCCCGAAATGGAAGTGGAGAAAGTGATGGCTAGCTCAGGGACTATCCCTTGTCACTCCACTTATATACACTCCTAGTTGGGCTCAACTCTTGAGGCCCATCTAGGCTGTACTCCAATCTCCATATGGATCTAATCCACATGGGCTCCTTACCCTTAAGTGTGTGACCCTGTAGGTTCACGTACACTTGGACACGACATGAGCTACTCCTCCAAGTATCCCGTCATGGCTTTGAGTCCAACTCACTCCCATGAACACTCGGTCTCAAGTCGATAGATGGTAGCGGCCTCTAGCAAGACGTGCCAACTCCCAAGTGCCGTAAATTCAGAAGACGAAACTTCAATGTGACTTTCGTCCAAGTCCCTTTGCCACACGATATATCTGTTGAGCTATAGGTGAGTAGTTTCCATCCCTTAAATAGCTTAACTCTCTTCTCGTACCATGATATGTGATTCACTTGACTAACTCTTAGTCCAACTCCTCAGTTAACACTTAACTGAGTAGCGCATGGCCATGCTTCCGAATCATATCACACGAGAGGGCCCAGAGAATATCTCTCCATTACGGAGGGGCAAATCCCATCTTGGTAATCCACGTCACGCAGCTTGCTTCACAACCAACCCGAACTCTACCTTTATAACTGCCCATTTACGGAACAACGTTTGATAGAACCTAAGTTGGCGATCCACAACTCGGATCATGGAATCACCTCAGGTCAAAGGATTCCATTCCTTGAGACCGCAAATGACAACATCTTGTTGCATCTCAACTGTGGGTCAGTCCGACTCGCTAAACTCTTTAGCTGAATCAATGTAAGTCGGAATAGCATCACCATGCCCATGACAAGTGGAACCGTGTCATCAGCCGACTTGCACATTGGTCTAAGTTGTGTGTCCAGCACAACCTCAATGACCAAGGACAATCTAGTATGAACAATCATGAATATATAGTTCCACAATTGAATCACGTATTCAGTGATACATATCTGATGTTCATACAAGGGCAACTTTACTTTATGAATACTTTGGAAAATATCATCAACCATGATTGCCTCTAGGGCATATTCCCAACAGTCTCCCACTTGCACTAGAGTCAATCATCCCGACATCATATGTCTAGGCATCTAATGCCCATGGCTCTTACGTGCGCCTCATGCTTAGGCTGTGGAAGTGGCTTTGTCAACGGATCTGCAACGTTTGCATCCGTGTGTACCTTGCATAACTTGATATCACCATGATGCACGAACTGGCGAATCAGGTGGTATCGCATGAGTATATGCTTGTTCTTCTGGTGTTGTCTAGGTTCCTTGGCTTGTGCAATAGCACCATTGTTGTCACAATACACGTCTAATGGATTAGACGAGCCCTGAACCACACCAAGATCAATCAGGAAATTCCTGATCCAAACAGCTTCCTTTGCCGCCTCTAAGGCAGCAATATACTCAGCTTATGTTGTAGATGCAGACACAGTCTCTTGCTTGGAACTCTTCCAGCTCACAGCCCCTCTGTTCAATACGAACACGTACCCATATTGCAAACGAGAATCATCAGAGTCAGTAAGGTAACTCGCATCCGTGTAACCCTTTACACTAAGTTCAACCTCACCTCCATAAACTAGGAACACATCCTTAGTCCTTCTCAAGTACTTAAGAATGTTCTTAACTGCTGCCCAGTGGATTTCTCCAGGGTCAGCCTGGTATCTGCTCACAACACTTAGATCATAGGAAACATCTGGCCTAGTACAAATCATGGCATACATGATGGACCCGACTGCCAAGGCATACGGAATCGCACTCATCCTACTTCGCTCATCAGTATTTCAAGGGACACTGAGTCTTGCTAAATCTTATGCCATGGGACATCGGTAAGAACCCCTTCTTAGACGATTCCATGTTGAACTTCTTCAACACTTTGTCCAAATATGTACTTTGGCTCAATCCAATGAGCCGCCTAGATCTATCTCTATAGATCCTGATTCCTAGTATATAAGTTGCCTCACCCAAGTCCTTCATTGAGAAACTCCTTTCCAATGACTTCTTGGTTTCTTGCAATACCTAGACATCATTTCCAATCAATAATATGTCATCCACATATAAGATCAGAAAGTTTACTTTGCTCCCACTAAACTTCTTGTACAAACAAGAATCATGATCACTCTTGATGAAGCCAAACGATTTGACTACCTCATCAAAGCGAATGTTCCAACTCCAAGATGCTTGCTTCAACCCATAAATGGATTTCTGAAGTTTTCATACCTTGTCAGCATTAGCCGGATCGACAAAACCCTCGGGTTGTATCATATACACGTCCTCGGTTAATTTTCCATTAAAGGAAAGCCGTTTTGACATCCATCTGCCATATCTCATAGTCAAAATAGGCTGCTATAGCTAACATGATCCGAACTGATTTAAGCATCGCTACAGGTGAGAAAGTCTCATCGTAGTCATCTCCTTGAACCTGTCAGAACCCCTTCGCGACAAGCCATGCTTTATAGATAGAAATGTTTCCATCAATATCAGTTTTCTTCTTAAAGACCCATTTGCACTCGACAGGTCTTGCATCGTCTGGTAGATCAACCAAGTTCCAAACTTGATTTTCATCCATGGACTTTAATTCGAATCTCATGGCTCCAAGCCATGACTCAGAATCAGAACCAACCATCGCTTCCGAATAAGTTGCCGACTCATCACTGTCTAACAGTAATACATCATGAACACTTCGCAATCTTGCCAATCTTCGTAGTGTAGGTGCAGCTGCTGGCTCAGCTACCACGATTGGCTCAACCTCCAAGGCTTTTGCCAAATCGCTACTGACCGGTTCCTCTCGAACTTCTTCGAGCTGCACCGAACTCCCACCGACTTCCTGACTGAGAAACTCTTTCTCAAGGAAGACACCGTTCCGAGCGACAAACTCTTTGCCCACTTCTCGGTTGTAGAAGTAGTAACCCAAGGTTTCCCTTGGATACCCAATGAAAATACACTTATCCGACTTGGCTGCAAGCTTGTTCGACTAAAGTCTCTTGACAAATGCCTCACTACCCCAAATCTTAAGAAAAGACAAACTCGGCTTCTTGCTAGTCCACATCTCATGTGGTGTCTTCTCTGCCGATATCGATGGTACTTTGTTTAGTGTGAACGCCGACGTTTCTAGACAATAACCCCAAAATGACAAAGGTAGATATGTCCGACTCATCATTGATCGTACCATGTCCAATAAGGTCCGATTCCGCCGTTCCAACACACTGTTCCTCTGCGGTGTACCCGGCTGAGTGAGTTGTGGAACTATTCCACAACTGTTCAGATGGTCATCAAACTCGTGGCTCATGTACTCGCCTCCTCGGTCCGGCCAAAGAAACTTTATTTTCTTGCCGAGTTGATTCTGTACTTCATTCTAGAATTCTTCGAACTTTTCAAAGGCTTCCGACGTATGTTTCATCAGGTAGACATATCCATATCTACTCAAATCATCAGTGAAGGTAATGAAGTACTCATAACCACCCCTGGCTGTCGCGCTCATTGGACCACATACATCATTATGTACTAGTCCCAATAAGTCAGACGCCCTTTCACAACTCCTTGCAAAAGGTGTCTTGGTCATCTTGCCCAGAAGGCAGGATTCGCATGTCTCAAACGACTCCAAGTCGAACGAAGTCAGGAGTCCATCATCATGGAGCTTCTTCATGCGTTTCCAACTTATGTGACCAAGTCGACAGTGCCAAAAGTAAGTCATATTCAAATCATTTGGTTTTAACCTTTTCACATTTATGTTATAGACCGACCCACCATCAAGATTCAAAATAAATATCCCGTTATGAACGGGTGCAAAGCCGTGAAACATATCATTCAAATATAAAGAACAACCATTGTTCTTAATATTAGACTCATAGCCTTGTCTCATCAAACATGAGGCAGAAATGATGTTTCGACTAAGCACTAGAACATAATAACAATTATTTAGTTCCATTAAGAATCCTGAAGGTAAATGAAGTTGCATCGTGCCGACTCCCAACGCAGCAACTCTTGCTTTGTTGCCGACCCAAATGTCAACCTCGCCTCTTGCTACGCCCCTAGTTCTTACCAGTCCCTACAACAAGTTGCAAATATGAATGACTGATCCGGTATCATATACCCAAGAACTACCGGGTGCATCAACAAGATAAAGGTCTATAACATTGCAAACAAGTGTACCTGAGTTGGAAGTCACACCTCCACTCTTGGCTTTATCTGCCAAATACTTGCTGCAATTCCTCTTCCAGTGGTCATCCGTCTTGTAATAGAAGAAAGCGGATCCGGCTGAAGGAGATGACTTAGTCCCTGAGGAAATGCTTGGGATCTCATCCTGAGCATTACCTCCTGACTTAGCCTTCTTCTTCTTAGTCCAAGAACTCTTCTTAAACTTAGCCTTATTTTGTACCACCAACACTTGGCTAGTACCTTTATTGAGATCAACCTCTGCCTGCTTAAGCATCCCATGTAATTCAGTGAGCTTCTTATCCATACCATGCATGTGGTAGTTCGATATGAACTGACCATACACACTAGGAAGAGAGTTCAGAATTATATCCGTAACGAACTCTTCGCTAATGGGGTAGCCAAGCCTTTCCAGAGACTGCACATAACCAACCATCTTGATTACATGCAGACTCAGTGGATCACCATCCTTAAGCTTACAACTCAGCAAAGCTTGAGAGACTTGATACCTCTCGGTCTTTGCCTGAGCCTAGAACATACTTTTGAGGCTTTCGATCATATCGTAGGCCTCAACATTCTCGAACTACTGCCGCAAGTCCGGTTCCATGTGAGCAAGCATAAGACAACTAATTTCCGTAGACTCATTACATGTTCTACGGTAGGCATTGGTTGCTGCGACACTCACATTCTCATCCGGCACATCTGGAAGCGGGTTGTCTAGAACATGGCCCCTCTTTTCTTGTTTGAGAACAATTCTCAGATTATGATACCAGTTGGTGAAGTTTGTTACATTAAGTTTATCTTTCTCTAGGATGGTCCTCAAAGCAAAACTGGATAACTGAGGGAGACTGCTACTAGGTGCCATTATCTATAACAGAAATATGCAAAACACTTAAGACAAGTATTCATAAAAGAGTAGGTGTATTAAACATTTTAATACTTATGCTCCCACTAGAACCAACATCCCTCTGATGGTTACTTAGTGATTCAGGACCCTAAATAAGCAAGCCGACTAGTGAGCTTTAGCATCACCGCTAGCCGTCAAGTGATCTAGGTAGGCAACTCCTTGCCAATCGCATCTCATGCGACTCCTGTTGGTCGGGTGGAATCACATGGCCCGGCTCCCGACCGCCCTCTCCCCGAGCCCCACAGCCGTTGTGGTAGACCCGTCTAGCTTACCAAGTGCTTCCGCTGTAAGAGTCCAACTCGAACCCATCTAGTCGAAAAGAATTGGTAGCACTTCAATTTTATGAGCCCACTACCAAGAATGTCCGACTTGTGATGGTGTAGCACCGGCGGGGAGACCGACTAGACCTTCTTTGAGGGATTAAAGTTTAACCACTATTTCATAGGGGTAAAACTAGAGAGATAACAATCACACAAAATAATCCAATTAAAATGTGAAATGGTATGGCTCTCTTCATGGTGATCTCCATCTCCATGAACCTGTTCGTCATGCCTTTGGCTGTAGTGTCCTTCAAGTCCTCCAAACATGCTACTCTAGCACTAAGGAATATACAAGAAGATGGCATCTCATGCTGACACGCAGGTCGTTATACAATAACAGTGACAACACTTTGGCTCCAGCCGGCTGACAAACCCGTGATACACATATCACGTATGGATTACACACATCACATGCACATAAGCCATACCATTCACAACTTCCTGCAAAAACAAGTTATGCATAGATACGATATCTACCGGCGTTGTGAACCTCGTAACGACATCTAATGCGCTATGACAGCGCAAAGCCAATGATTTTTCCGAAATCGCAGATCTAATCTGCATTCCGAACCATAGATTCCTTCATTGGATAAAACACTTTTACCCAAATCTGATCCCTGTGCAGATCTGACCAATCTCATTGATCATCTGCACCTGATCTTCCATGCACCCCTGAGTGCGATTGATCCAATCAATCTTGCACAAAACCAATCTATCTCATAGATCAACCACCGAAACCCTAAGTGGATCTCATCCACCACCTCATCCATATCACATACGCACAAATCTAGAGCCAAAAACCAGAAGCTTTTGCTCGGATACCACTACTGGGCCACATAGAGATAAACAAAACTTTTTCCCTAACACGGTATTCCCAAGATCCAGCTCAGGTAATAGGCCGCGAGATTACCGCTAGACGCGCAGATGCGGAAGTTGATGCAGCGCGTCGAAGCAGTGCCGAACGATCCCACAGACAGCCCTCTGAATCCCACAGACAGCTACACCGGATCCCACGAACTCCTTCGCCAGATCCCCACGAGCTTCCCTGTCTCCAGCGCCGCACGTGCAATGCCTCAACCGGTATCCACACATACAGGAAGGATCTTCGGATAGAGGATTGCTAGATCCTGTCTAGCCCGAAATGGAAGTGGAGAAAGTGACGGCTAGGTCAGGGACTATCCCTTGTCACTCCACTTATATACACTCCTAGTTGGGCTCAACTCTTAAGGCCCATCTAGGTTGTACTCCAATCTCCATATGGATGTAATCCACATGGGCTCCTTACCCTTAAGTGTGTGAACCTGTAGGTTCATGTACACTTGGACACGACATGAGCTACTCCTCCAAGTATCCCGTCATGGCTTTGAGTCCAACTCACTCCCATGAACACTCGGTCTCAAGTAGATAGATGGTAGCGGCCTCTAGCAAGACGTGCCAACTCCCAAGTGTCGTAAAGTCAGAAGACGAACCTTCAATGTGACCTTCGTCCAAGTCCCTTTGCCACACGATATATCTGTTAAGCTATAGGCGAGTAGTCCCCATCCCTTAAATAGCTTAACTCTCTTCTCGTACCATGATATGTGATTCACTGGACTAACTCTTAGTCCAACTCCTCAGTTAACACTTAACTGAGTAGCGCATGGCCATGCTTCCGAATCATATCACACGAGAGGGCCCAGAGAATATCTCTCCATTACGGAGGGGCAAATCCCATCTTGGTAATCCACGTCACGCAGCTTGCTTCACAACCAACCCAAACTCTACCTTTATAACTGCCCATTTACGAAATAGCGTTTGATAGAACCTAAGTTGGCGATCCACAACTCGGATCATGCAATCACCTCAGGTCAAAGGATTCCATTGCTTGAGACCGCAAATGACAACATGCTCGTTGCATCTCAACTGTGGGTTAGTCTGACTCACTAAACTCTTTAGTTGAATCAGTGTAAGTCGGAATAGCATCACCATGCCCATGACAAGTGGAACCGTGTCATCAGCCGACTTGCACATTGGTCTAAGTTGTGTGTCTAGCACAACCTCAACGACTAAGGACAATCTAGTATGAACAATCATGAATATATAGTTCCACAACTGAATCACGTATTCAGTGATACATATCTGATGTTCATACAAGGACAACTTTACTTTATGAATACTTTGGGAAATATCATCAACCATGATTGCCTCTAGGGCATATTCCCAACACTTGTTGCATTTTAATTGACGGGGCAAGGTTTCAGATATATGCTCTACTGATACTCCAGAGCTACTGGTCATGGTGATGGATTTCTTGGCACAGTCTATCAATCCTTTATGCTTCGACATCCAATCCATTCCTAGTACTACTTCCAAACCTTTGGTTCCAAGTACTATTAGATTGGCATGAAAATCTATCCCATGTATTCTGATAGGTACAACCTTGCAAATTTTTCTAGCTTTTGTGGTTGAACCAGGTATTTGAACTATCATGACATGCTTCAAGTTGGTTGGGTGAATCTTACTGGTGCATGTAAATTCTTCGGTAACAAACGAGTGCGATGCTCCAGAATCAAACAACACTCTTGCTAATACTGAGTTACCAGAAAACATACCCAGCATGACATCTGGCGCTTCTTGGGCTTCTTCGGCGTTCATGTGGAAGAGACGGCCGTTGCGGTTGTGAGGGTTCCCTCGGGCAAATCTTCTTCTGGGCTGAACACGGCGCTGCTGCTGAGCTGGGGCATGCACATTGGTAGTGGCGGCAATCTTCTTGGGACACTCATTGGAGTAGTGACCCTTCACTCCACACTCAAAACTAGTAATCTGAGACTTGTCTTTGGCGGCAACAGGCACGACATTGCTTCCAGTCCTTGGGGTAGTATTGTTGTTGTTGTTGTTGGTGGTGGTGGTGGTGGACTTGGGCGGTGCACAACTGAAGTTGTTGGAGTTGCCGGGGTGGTTGTTGTTGTTCCCTTCAGTCTTCACATTTCCTCCGCTACGGTTGGGGTAGCTTGGACAAGACATTGGGGGTCTATTGTTCCACGGGGCATATCCGGCAGACGGGTTGGGGCGATACTTCTGGGCACCGTGGGACCCAGCTTGGTGCATCATCCGACGTTTGCGATTGTCATTCACTTGGTTGATCTTCCCTTCCATCTGAATGGCAGAGTCGACTAGCTCTTCGAGATACTCAAAACGGATGTTGACAAGTACCGTCTGCATCTCATCATGCAGTCCGTTCAGGAATCTCTCCTTCTTCTTGGCTTCAATGTTGCATCAGGTGCATACCTGACGAGGGACAAGAATCTGTCACGGTACTCCACTACAGTCATCCTGCCTTGCTTTAGTTCTCTGAATTCATCTCTCATTCTGGTGACTAAACCTTGCAGCACATGGGTGCGGCCGAACTTGACCTTGAAAGCTTCCCATGTCATCACTTGCCCATGGTTCATGGTGCGGGTGCTGTTCCACCATGCTCTTGCATTTCCTGCCAGATAGTGGGTGGCAAACAGAATGTCTCATTGGCATCCACTCCTGCGACTTCTAAGTTATTATCCATGGTCTGTAACCAATCATCAGCATCCAGCGGGTCTTCAAAGATTGGGGGATTGGTATTCTGGAAGTTTTTGAGTTTGGATCCATGATGGTCCTGATTTCCATGGCCTTGATTGTTGTGGGCCATCTGGGCGATTTGCTGCAGGGTGGCTAGATTGGCTTGGCGCTCTGCCCTACTAGCTTCATGGTCCGCAATTAGCGTCTGCAGAATCTGCAGCATCGGGTCCTTCGATGAGCTGCTCCCTCCTTGGTTTCCACGAGTCATCTGAAGATTGAGATAGATAATGGGGTAAGAGGAAAATTTCTAAGTTTCATGGTTTTGGTTTCAAAGCTAAAACTTTGAGTTTGACTCAAGTTTGGCAAACTAACTTCTTTTCATTCATTCATTCAATCAAGGCACACGATACAAACACACACATCACAACAAAAGAAAAATGAATGGTTTTAAGAATCATTCTGTAAGCTAAGATACAATGGGACCGATACTTCTCATTCCTATGATAGTGCTCTAGTGCATCTACTCATCATCGATGAAGTCGGAGTCATCATCGTTGGTGTAGAAGTCCATGGCATCATCCTCCAAATAGTCATCATCATTGCAGAGGTACGAGTGAATATCCCCCTGGATGTCTTCACCTTCTTCCTCTTCTTCTTTTGCTGCAAGCTGAGCTTCTTGCTCCTTGATGGTCTTCTCGAGGTCAGCCACCTTCTTACGCAGACGGGTGATGGTGCGATCCTTCTTCTCGCGTTGCCGGCGAAGTGATTGACGATCCTTGACGAGCAGGTTGAAAGTATGGTCCTTATTGGCAGCAATGACAATGTTGTGGTTGGCGTAGCCTCGAGCATTGTCCAATTCCTTCTGTCTATCATACAGTAGGAAGTCAAGATTCTCCACTTGGCGCTTCAACTCCGGGTGACTTGGCATCTCCAACGGCATTCCCATAGAATCACACCTTGCATAGTGAGCAAAGCGAGTTCCCTGGATCAAGTTGACATTCTGTCCATAAAGACGAGCGAGAGCTTCATGCATTGCCCTGGCTAATTGTAGCATCCCAATTGTCTAACAATTGCAATGCTACTAGCCTAGTCTATATATATGCTACTTCCTACATACAATTGTTGCATCATAATGATATCATGCTCATGTCATCATGCCACCTTGCATTTGAGCATCATATAAAACCCTTTTTCCCATTTGGTTCTTCTCTCATATGCATTACTATTTGTATTTGTCTCTTGTTGAATTGTATTTGATTTTGATAAATGCTTGGTGCCCAAATTGGGTTGGGGGCATATCTTTTATTCTACTCCACCACCTTTCTTTTCACCACCTTATAATTCCACCATCCCATTACCCATGGGCTTTTATTTTATTCTTGCCACTTAATTTAGCTCATGTGGTTTAGGATGGATCCAATTCTATTTTGTTTTGCTTGGCCTTTACTCCATATTTTGGGATGCATGTATATAATGCCATGTTGTATTATTATTGTTGTCACAAGAATAAAACATGGCAATGAATTAACATGCATGGGCCATGCACATTTGTTTCCACCCCTTTCTTTTTCTCTCTTTTAAATGTCATTTGGTTTGCATGAGTTGAAGCAACCCTAAACCACTCTTTTTCTCTCTTCCTCCCTCACTCTCTATCCATCACCCAAACCCCACCCTTTGCTTGGCCTTTATTTTGATCATGCCCAAAACCCTAACCCTAGCTCTAACCCCTCTCTAACCCGAGCCTCCCTCCCTAGCTAGACCCGAGCTACCCCTCTCTCCTTTGGGCAAGCCCACCACGTCTCACCCTCACCTGCCCCCTACTCCTTTCTTTGGCTTCAAGACAAAGAGAAGAAGGAGGGAGAGAATACCTAACCCGATCACCCCATGTGCTCCCCTTGTCCTCTCTACCGCCTCACCCCACCTCAGATCCCTTCCATGAGGCGCCCAAGTCCCTCGCCCCTTTCCTCTTCTTCCTCCCCAAGCCGCCATGCCATCTTCTCCTCCTAAACCCTAGACACGGCCCCCTCTGTCCTTCGTCGTTCCAGCGGGCGTCAATCCGAGCCGGGAGTACCAGTACCTTCCCCTGCTACTTCACCGACGCCCTGGACCTGCAGCCGTGCCTGGAACTCGCCGGAGCGTCGCCGTCGCGACCATACCGCGAGGGAGACGAAGAAGCTGGCCGCGAGCCACGCCGACGATCTGGTCCGCCTCGAGCATGCCTGTCTGCACCGGATGGTCGCTGGTGAGCACCTCTACCTCCCGGACATCTCCCTTTCCCTTCTAGCTCGCTGTAACACCGCCACGCTCCGTCGAGCAGCCTTCGTGCACCGCCGCGCGCCGCGCTCTGGCAGACAGCCGCAGCTGCAGCAGCTTCTGTCCTGCCTCTGTCCCCCGTCGTGCCTCGTGCGCCATAGACCTCCTCCAGTGACGCCACCTGAACGAAAGTTGTAGCCCGCACAACCCTCTGCATTTTTCCTTTTTGCGGCTTGGCGAGATTCGTCGCCGTTTAGTCGTGATCGTCGTCAGAACTCTGGCCGAGCCCCTGTTCTCTGCTGACGACGCGTAGCCGTCAGTCCAGTGTCGCCGTCGTTTTCGCAGAAACACCCCTGTCCTTTTTCCCGCCTAAACCCGCAGTCCCAGGAGCCCACCTGTCAGCCCCGGCGTATTCTTGCAAGAAAGCCCCCGTGGTCTGGAGATTCTCCGCCTGCGCTGCCTTGGATCGCCCACGTGTCGCCCCCCTGCTGGCCGCGCGCGCGAGTGGCCCCGCACCTGTCTGGGCCCGTCTGTCGGTCGCTGCGGGTAAACCCTAGTGGGTGAGAAAAGCTGGCCAAACCGCGGCGCCCACCTTGTGCTGAGTCAGCGTCGGCCCCACGTGTCTGTGGCGGTGTCTAACTCTCTCTGAGTATAAAAAGTATTTGCTCGATTCTGTTTTAATAAAACCAATCCAGAAAATGTTTAAATTCAAATTCAAATCAGATTTTATATAACTTTTAAAATACAAATCCAAATAATACAAATGATATATGTTTTTGAATCAGAAAAATGTGAGGATTTCCAATATGCCATTCAAAATATTATTTGAACACTTTAAAATTTCGAGATGATGAAAATTACAATAAAATGCCCTTTTCTTAATAAATTAATGACTTTAATTCTATAACTCCAAATTTGACAAATAATATGTCTAAATCGATCAGCGCGACGAGCCCATTCTATCTATGCAGTCCTTGTTCTGAACTAAAGCATGCATCTTGTCATTATTAAAAATCAGAACTTTTTATGGCAATAAAATTCGACTAAATAAATCATAAAATGCTTTATTCTTGTACCTCACACCTCACCATGCCATGCTACTTTAATGCCATGTAAATTGTGCATCATTCATCATGGCATGCTTGTTTTCTTGTCGCATTTTAATTCATATGCTTGTGCACTTTATTTATGTTGGCTCTTGTTTGTTTGGTTCTTCTTCGAATAGACGCCCAGTAGGAGAACTACCAGGAATCACAGGAGTACTACCCAGATCCATCTCTCGCTTCAACTGAGCTGCCAGGCAAGCACTACCACATGCTTGCATACATATAGTACCTATTGCCTCTATCTTACTCTTGCATCATTGAGTCACGATTGCATTAAATTGAATCCCAAGTACTGCATAGCCTTTACTTTTAAACCACACCAAAGCTTGTTCCTCCATCCCATGAGCCATTACTACATGAGTTGTTTGAGCCATGCGAGTCGTAGAAAAGCATGTGTAGGGTATGTGAGTGTCTGATGAATAATGAGGTACCTAAACAACATAACCTGAGTAGTAATGGGATAACTAATGAAAGAGGCACCGGTGAGCAATATCTGCTATTTGGTTTTTCATGCTCACTTGTGTCCCGTAGGACCCCGAGTACTTGATTCATGTTCCTTGACTATTCGCACTATCCACGTCCGGGAGGCCTTATGGACCCCCCTGAGCCAGAGCTTGATTCATTCGTATTTCTTGGGGCCACAAGTAGTTTGGGGCTTTATTACTATCCTGTACTTATGCCATGTTACTGCTTTAATAAGATTGTGCGTGGAGCACCTGTACTGTTTTGGATCGTGGAATGTTTTCACGGTATCGACAAGCCCAGTCACATTTTCGGATTCCCAGTCGTTTACAGCCATTGACACAAACCTTGGGTCTGTCTCGGAGCCGGCCAACTTCGTTGCGGGTAGCTTAATGGGGTCCCCCCCTGAAATATTTCTGAATCCTGTGATTGCTTTGTCATGAATGCCTCGTTGGGTTTTGAGTTGGTTTTTCCGAGGTTGAGTGTGTGTTGCTATTCGTGCACCCCTGCAGGGTAAATCTTTCTGAAAGCCATGTCTGCGGTTATGGACGACTTGGAGCACAGTTTCTCGATCATAGACAAGTATAACTAAAGTACCGCTTTTAATTTGGCTAAGTACTTGACTAGTAAATAGTGTAATACTCATGGAATGGATGATAAAACTACCAACGGATGATGGGGGTTGTTCGTCCGCTTCCTCGTTGGTAAGCGAGGAGGAGGATGGATCTGTTAATTATACTGTTATAACTGTTGCTCTTAATTCACGGACATCCGTCTATCATTGGTTAGGCGGATGGTTAGCAAGTATCTATAGAATTGTTAGATATTATCTTTTGCTGCAATTGCGTCACCCCAGGTTGTGTCCCTTTTAGTGGCATAAAGACTTGCTGAGTACCCCTAGGGTCTCACACGATAAATTTTTTGATTCAGATGAACAGGCGTACCCGCAAGATGGATACTGGGTGGAGGAGACAGATGATGTTGGCAACGATCACTCGGTGTAGAGATTCCGGGAACGGGGATCCGTGAGATCTGTGGGCGGGATGTGTTTATTTATGTGGCATCTTATGCCGATTTGCTTCTTATCCGTACTCGGATGTTGTTTTCCGCTTCCGCCTGATACTCTGATGTTTGTTGTATGAGGAGCTATCCTAAATTATTATCTCTATCTAGGATATTTGAATCTTGCCGTATGGCGTTGCAATATTTCTATTTCTTTTAGATGGAATGGCTCTGAGGACTGTTGTATGTGGCTTGCATACATACTCATTTGTGTATGTAGTTGATCCCTTCGCTTGCCGATTACGCCGCTCGTTCTTGTCCCGATGATCTGAAAGTGGTTAGGACGGCCGAAAGGTCTACCGTGAGTGGCCCTGGGCCCCATCGTACTATTTTAACCACTCTCGTTCATTCAGGCATGTAACTAAGAGTGTAATTCACCGAGGTAGTTACACTAATCCATCTAGCCAGTTGTTCTCTGTTACGGTGAATTGAATTTTTTCGGAAAGTGGTGCCTCCATCTCGCCTCGAAGATCAGCAACTATTAGCCATTGCAAATATCCTCCTAGCAACTCCTTGAGTTGAGCTCCGAAAAATTCCGGGTGCGGACGCTTAAGGTACTCAAACAGTGCATCAAGATCCCTCTCAAAGATCAGTTGGCCTCTATTGCCCAACTGGTAGAACTTGTTGTACTGAACTTCCATCTATAAGAATTTAGGATGAGAAAGTTAGTGAGGTGATCAAGTGTGTCAAATTTTTATGTAATAATGTAAGAATTTTTGAAGAACATGAATCTTTTTGAAAGAATCTTAAGGGTAAGAGGGGAAATATATTTTCACAAATACTAACTTTGGTTTTGAAACTAAGTTTTTTGTTCGGACGGCCATTCTAACTAGGGTCTCCTATGGTCAGGATGGCTTTGATACCAACTTGTCAACACCTGGATTTTTAATCCCAGATGCATGTTATGCCATACATCGCAATCCTAGGATTACCATTTTTGCGAGACATAATAGATTGGATATCATAGTATCATCCATTACAAACCACAATACGGTCTTACACAAATAAAGGATCTCATGATCCAGTCTTAGTACAAACAAGTAGCGGAATAAATAGCGTAGCGATGGGATCCATCTTCAGTGTCACACGCAATGCTGACGATGGGATATGATCCTAGTTGTCGTAGCCATCCCGCCATCCTTCTTCCGGATAGTCCTCCTCATAGTCTGGCCATGGGAATAGCTAGGCACAAAGCCATGAGTACTCTTTAAGTACTCGCAAACTATCACTAACAAGTAAGGTAGTTCTAGTAGGAATGCTAAGCTCTAAGTTTTATTTGTAAAGTTAAGTTTGAAACCTAAGCTGAGTTCACAAACAAAGAAAGATAAAATAGCGTTTAAAATCACCTAAGTGGGAAATTAGTTGTCATAGTCACAACTCTGTTGTGGTCAAGTCATGTCACAAATCATTTCATAAGTCATTTTGAAAATATCTGACAACGGAATAGTATGGCCACTCCAACTGTCCATAACCACGGACGCGGCTATTCGAATAGTTTGACACTCTGCAGAGGTGGTACACTTTCACCACAAAATTGGATACATCCGTCAGGGATAACCCTGAATCATCATACTTAATATGCGGATAATCAATCATAACTTTTCAATTACACACCCTAGTATAAGCACCTCTCCTGTGAGCTTGGCCTCCCAGCCATGGCCATCTGCCATCCTGGGCACTGCATAGGTGGACAACATTGAGAGGTAGCCTCAGCTCAACCCTCTCCCGTGAGGGAACTCATACTAATGCATATAAACTTCCGGCTAAGCCTTACCCAATTCAGGTATTGTGGTTGTACGGTAAATTTGGAATGGTATCGCATCCAAACCCAACCATCAGTTTTTATAAAGGGGCTAAGGCTCATGCCTCAACATTTTCATCATCATAAACTATTTGTATTTCTCAACACATGTCAAAACATCTCAATAGAATGACTCATCATTCCAAGGTTTTCATAATCATTTTCACCAAGTATTTCCATCTAAAGTGATCAAGTTTTGGGTTTAGCTCTAATCACTAAGTTAAGAGTGTTCACTAATGTGGGATGCTAATCTCAATCTCATGCCATAGAATGACATCTAAGTCTAACTAGATAGGCCAAGTTTTATACTCTTTATGCTATCTATAAATAAAGTAAAGAACTTTGGTAAAGTAGAAGAACGTAAAGCTTATAAGTAAAACTTGGGATGGGTATAAATCAAAGTTGTATAACCAAAGCATTCCTAATGCATCTTGCTTAGGTTATCTTGTATAATTCTAGCTTGCTAACAATAACTTGCCTTGGTTGGTGCAGTGGTTAAAATTCTCCTCATCTTCTTCGGGGTAGAACTCCTCCTCTCGTAGACTTGGTCGGTACTATCATCTAAAAATACATACGGAATACACAATCACCAAACAATACTTAACTAGTCTATTTAGCACATTAAGGCACACACTTGATGATCTAGTATCATCACATTCATCACAAGATTTAATGAACTAGTTTCATTTATTTTATTTGAGAAAAGTAATTTCTACTCATTGAAAATATTTAAGATTTAATATTCTCCAATTAAAATATGGGATCATGTGGACACATGTCATCACCACATATTCTAATGCATGAGAATGTGATTTAAATGTTGGATCACATTTTATAAAGTTTAAGATTAATATTTAAATGATTTAAAGTGACTAGAATGCCTATATAGCATTATTTTGGTACTAGTCTAAAGTCACTGCATGCAAACCTAAATATTATTACATATTCAGATAGGTATTATCAAATGTGATTTTTGAGAGTTGGAATCAACTCAAAAGCTATTATGGTTGATTTTTGAAAAATGTTTGAATGTAGAAAAGTCTGTGTCTTTTTATTTTTGCTATATGTGATCTCTAACTCTAATTGATTTAAATCCAACGGGCTTGGATAGAGATTTTAATTATCTTTCTAATAAAATTTGAATCATTCAATTTGGTTAAGTAAATCTTTCTGAATTGATTTTTAAACTAGTGGACAGAAACTAGATTAAGTCTAAATTAGAAAATCTATATTTGAATTCTAGGGCCAGCGCGAGAAACTAAATGGGCCGGCCCAGTGTCACTCCGCGGCGCAGCTGGCAACTAACAAGGGGGTCCCGCATGTCAGCGGAACAACTAAACGTGAAGCAGTACGGGGCGATCTGGACCGTGCGATTAGAACTACGATCGACGGCTCTGGTTCATCGTCGACGACAGACTGGTCGCCGGCGAGACGGAACGCTAGCGGCTCGGTGGGGGTTGATTGGGGGCTTACTAGGGCTCTAGCTAACGTGGCGATGGGGGCGACCGAACAAGGAGACGACGACGGGCTCAGGCGAGGTCGTGGCGGCTCCTAGGGTGGTCGCAATCGACTGCCCCTTCCTCCTCTGCTGCGGTGGCTCCGGTGGAAATTCCGGTGAACGGTGGCTCGAGTGGCTCCGGGGATGGTGTGAGGGACTCAGTGGGAGGTGGGGAGTATTGGAGTGTGGAGAAATGGTGCTGGGGAGGGCTCCTTTTATAGCTCTACGAGGGTACAGAGGGGTGCGACGGTGAGCTCGTCGGTGACGGTGGTACAGGGTGCTAATGGCATGGGCGGGGTAGGCGGACGGTGGCTTCCCTCCTGGCGGTCAGCTACGGTGTAATGGCACGGCTAGGGGCGGTGGTATGCACATAAATCTGTTTTGATACTCCTTTTTTATAAAGTTTATGATTTACTTGGACTAACCTACTAATAGTTGCAACAGTGCATAATGTTCTTTTTTTACACTTTGATGTGTAGGAATTACCAAGAATACAAGTGGAAACCTTGTCGGAGTCAAATTGGGATTTTCCAGAAATCTGTCTCAGAACTCTTTTTGAAGATGGTCACGTTTTGGGTCGAAGATAGTATCAAATGGAAAACTCGTCAACTACAAAGTTGTTGGAAATTTCACGACAAATATTCTGGACATAAAATTTAGCTGATTCCGAGTACGGACGGGCCCAATAGACCCAATTTACTGCAGCCCAAGATGGGGTGACGAGAATCCGAGAAGATATATAAAGGGAGGAAACCTAATTCGTGGGAGAGACCTTCACCCCACAAATTTGCAGCCACCAAAGCCACGTTTTTGCCTCCCCTATGGATCCCATCTCCATGGAAAGGGCTTCCAAGAAGCCATGAAGGAAGGGTGTTAAGGGGAGGTGCTCCCCTGTGATACCGGCAACGGGGAAGGAGTCCTCCGTGTCGCCGCCGGCGCTGCCGCCGCCTCTTCACCTTCTCCACCGCCATCTTCATCGCCATTCCTGATTCCCATGATAATGAGGGAGTAGTTCTCTCTTGAGGCTAAGGGCTATGTGTTCATCTCTCTCTCTATGCATGATCTTATTGAGATCATGAACTTGTAATCTATAGATCTACCTTGCTACTCAAGTGCTTTAATAGATCTCTGCTCTCCTCATGTGTGTGAAGTTGACAGTGTGCACACCATGGTGGCACTTAGGATGGAGATTACAAATACTTGTTATGAGTTATATTTGGAGTTAGATGTTTTTATAAAATTGTGGTGTTTGTTGGAACCATCTAGTGCTCAAGGTGATAGTGTGGGGTTATCTAGATGCGAAAAGTGGACTTTGAGGTGTACTGTTATAGCCCTACCAGGGATTATAGTTTTTAACCGGAGAGTAGTTCAGAGTAGTATCATAAAGATAAGATATTTATATGAGAGTGTTCATTAGTGAAAGTATGATCCCTAGGCCTTGTTTCTAAGCATTGAAACACAGTTTGCAACTAGATTTGTTACATGTTTGCTTGCTACCATCTTTATTTTAGTTTTTCTTTAGTCTCTTCCACGCTATCAAGCTATTTTCTGGCACCGTTACCACTTATAATTATCCATACCACTTGTCTTTCACTATCTTTTCGCCGAACTAGTGCACCTATACACCTGACAAGTGTATTGGGTGTGTTGGGGACAGAAGAGACTTCTTGTATCTTGATTGCACAGTTGCTTGAGAGGGATACCTTTGACCACTTCCTCCCTGAGTTCGATAAACCTTGGGTAATGCACTTAAGGGAAACTTGCTACTGTTCTACAAACCTCTGCACTTGGAGGCCCAACAACTGTCTACAAGAATAGAAGTGCGTAGACATCAGGTTGCTTGGGATTGTCAAGGTGAACTCATTTCAGTGGTTTTTGAAAAAGTGTGATCTATGCACATACACTTGATTCCATTTTCAAATGCCATTTAAAATTAGTGTTTAAATGTTTTTCTAAGATTTCAAAGTGGACCTTGGTAGATCTTTACTTGTACTAGCAAGGGGTGCAAAGAGTTAGAATTGTTTCTGTTTGGATTTGACTTCTAGGAACACCTAAAGTGGCCTAGTGGATTAAAATGGCACAAATGACCATTTGCATTTATTAATCTTATTTGATTTCTTTTTCTTTGGATTTTGCTTGGGAATGATCTAGATGATGTGGAATTCATCTTTGAATCATTTTACAACCATTAGAACAAACAAACATGGCAATTCTAAACAATTCTATATTAATGCAACACACATATGCATTCCTAATTATTTTAATGATAAAAAGTTTTTGTTAACCCTAAATTGGGTGATTTGGATCTTGATAACCTTGATTAAAGTTTTGGGATGTTACACTATGATTCCTACTCCTACTCTCACTTGAAGAGGGGAAGGCTTGGACCTATATAAGCAGGGGAAAGGGAGGCAAGGCACACAAGTTTCCACGCAGACCTGCCCAAGCCACCGTCGCCTCCAACCTACCGCTGAAGCCGACTCACTGCCGATGGAGTCGCCTCGTCGAGATCCTTCATGTTGCGTTGTTGTGATCGTCATCGCACAGAGATCTTCATCAAAATCCCCGGAGGGTTGTCCGAGTACTACCTTCATTTAGATCTAATCTAGATGGTGTTGCAGAAGCCCTGCCGGATCTTGATCGACATATTCTCATTTCATTTGTGTGCTTGATCGCACTTCGACGTGGTGCTATTTATCTTGTAGGTGCAACACGTGGAGTCGTTCGTGGGATAATACTTTTCATCACAACTTGACAAGTCTCGTTGCGGGGATCGAAGATCATATTCATCAACCTCGTCATTGTTCAGCGTGATTTTGTACATGTCGGTATTTTTTATTTGGCTGGGCATATGAAAGGAGATAAAAACAACTTTTCTTGATATATACATAGATTGGTCCGTTGATTATTTAGTTCTGCCCGTATGTGCATATGTGAATATGCATGCATGAGGCTGATCAGTTTTTGGTCGATCAATTCAACTCCAGTGTGCACGAAGGTAGCTAATCACTCGATTGGTTAATCTGACATGCGTGCACGAGTCCTCTCGTCCATGTTCAAGGCATCTTAGCACATGCACAAGCGCTCGAAAAAACGTCAATTATGAAAGGCAACTAAATCTGCACATGTACATGTACAAAATGCGTTGTAGGGGAGAAGCCTAGTGCGAAAAATAGGACAGATGGCGTTTCGCTCTCTCTAGCTCTCGCTATGGCGACCGCGGCGGCGCTTGCAGCAGAGGTCAGGCCCTCGCCCGCACACCGGCGGTGCGCCCGACCGCACACTTCTCTCTGTTTCGTGAGTGCGCGACTACCCCCGTTACCTTCACTGTGCCTACGCAGAGGAGGTACGCTTCAGTGGTGGTGGATGGTGTGGAGATTCCGAGGGGCGTGGTGGGGTGTCAGGAGCGCATCTGCTCGCGGTGGGCGTCGTCGGTGAGGTGCTCGAGATCGGCGACGAGGGAGAAGGATCGGGGTGCGATTCCGTGGAGGCAAATTTCGAATTCGCGGAGTACCCCACTTGGCAGCGATACGCCCTCACCCGAGAGGGGCAATCGTCGATGCGCGACACCTGTCGCGATCCATGGTGGCCAACATTTGGAGGTTGCGGCTCCCAGGAATACGCCCCTCCTTACTCTGTGGATAAAGTTGGGAGGCAAATCTCTTGGTAGCCACCTCCACCTCGAGCTAGGGTTTCCTCAGAGGGGAACCTGTTCTGGGTTCACCAAGATTTGGTCGAGGCGAAGTCGTTTAGGTTGCTGATTGCTTCCCTGCTAGAGGTGTAGGCTTCCGATCCCGCAGAGAATCAGTTTCTCCATGGATTTGTGGGGGGCGGAGCAAGGGCGAGCTTCGTTTGTGGAGATCCTGAAGATGGTGGGTGGGGGTCACGGTGGCCGTGGCGGTGGCGGTGGTGGGCGGTACAACAACAGCCGTGGTGACGGGTGTGCTGCTCCTCCGGCTGCTATGTCATCGGCTCCTATTCCTGCTGGTGGTGGCCCTGGGACGGCTGCTCCATGTCCTGCTGCTTCAGCTGAATACAACGATGGTATGAATCAACAGTTTGGGGGAAATCAGGCTCAGGGCATGTACCCAATGATGTAGTCTGGGATGTTCAATTTTTCGATGGGCAGTGGCCTCCATTTTTCCCCACAAGCCATGATGCATCAAATGATGGGTGTACCGAGAGGTAGCCAGTTTTCGCAGCCCGCTGTTCAAGGGGCCAGTCAGACTAGCAGCACTAGGAATCAGAGTGACATACAATAGATTTTTGCACCTGCCAAGAACAAGAAGAAGATTCAGAAGACTGCTGAGCCTGGTGATGATGGAGGAAGTAAAGCTATCTCAAGTGTTGCTCATGTTAAGGGTAACACTGGTGATGTTGTTGGTTTTGGCTCTGCTTTTGATCTCAGATACAAGAACATGACCTGCTTCAACTATGGATAACTTGGGCATTATGTGGGGATCTGCACAAGACTGAAGAAATGCTTCATATGTGACAAGCAGAGGCACCACATGGATTCATGTTCAGAGTGGTATAAACCTCTTCCCACTGCCCAATATTGGGGAAGTGCCAATCCTGGACTGGGCTTCTTCCATGTAGATGTTGAGGGACCAGCAACAGTTAAGTGGCTAAATATGGATAATGTGGGTGTGGTGGTAGTCAATAATGGTTTGCTTGATGAGAAGGAGTTGGAGCATGATACGTTGCTAACGTATCTATAATTTTTGATGTTTCATACTTGTTTTATATCTACCTTCTTATGTTTTGTCCACACTTTGGAGTATTTTTATACACTTTCTTGGACTAACCTATTAACAAGATGCCACAGTGCTAGCTGCCTATTTTCTGCTATTTTTTGGTTCCAGGAAAGTCAGAAAATGAATATTCTCGGAATTGGACGGGACAAAAGCCAAAGTCAATATTTCACCGAGGGGGACACGGAGGTAGAATACGAGACAGAGAGGGGCCAGGGGCCGCCCACACAACCTGGCCGCGCGGCCAGGGGGTGGTGTGGCTGCCTAGGGCACCCCCTCGGCCTCCCCTTTCGCCTATAAGATGCCTACGATATAGAAACCCTAAGTACCCGATCAAAATTCCACGAAAGAGTCTGTAGCCACCGTCATCTCCATCCCTAGATCGGGAGGGATCTGAAGCTCTTCCCAGCACCCTGCTGGAGGGGAGAATTCACCCTAGAGGCCTTCTTCATCACCATACAAGCCTCCGGTGTGATGCATGAGTAGTTCATCCCTGGACTACGGGTCCATGTAGTAGCTAGATGGTTGGTTCTTCTCCTTTGTGCTATCATGTTTAGATCTTATGAGCTCCGTTCATAATCAAGATCATCTATTTGTAATCCTATATGCTGTGTTTCTAGGGATCCGATGGATATTGAGATGCTATTTCAGATTGAGTATTGATTCTATCATGTCTTTGTTATTTGTGATCTTACATCCTCTCCGTTGTTAGTAGCTATCTTGGCCTAGTAGATGCTAGCAACTCCAAGTGGGAGTATTTATGCTCGATAGTGGGTTCTGAAGGAAATATGCCCTGAGAGGCAATAATAAATTTGTTATTATATATTCCTTATATATGATAGATGTTTATTTTACATGCTAGAATTGTATTGATCAGAAACATCAATACATGTGTGTTTAATAAACAAAAAGGGTTCCGAGTTATGCCTCTCTTATAGACTAGCTTGTTGATTAACAAGATGATCAAGGTTTCCTGATCATGGACATTGGATGTTGTTAATAACAAGGTCACACCATTGGTGGAATGATGTGATGAACATTCATCCGAAGTATAGCATTACGATCAAGTCATTATGTTTATATTGCTATAACATCATACGAAGTAATCTTTATCCTTAGACCATGAGATCATGTTAATTGCTAACACCTAAAGAGTATCTTGATAACATCAAACGTCACACCGTAACAGGGTGACTATAAAGATGGGTTCAGTACTACGAAGGTGTTATGTTGAGGCTCATGGATCAAGAGTGGAATTTGTCAATCCCGATGACGGATAGATATACTATGGGCCCTCTTGGTGATATCACATTGAGATAGCTTGCAAGCAAGTGATGTGATCACTAGAATGTTATATCACGGGAACAAGAAAAGAGTGCATGTCGGTAACAAGATCAAACTAGGTATTTGGATGCCGATGATCGAATCTCAGACATGTAATATATCACGATACAAAGGGATTTAGTTACAAGCATTAAAGGTTCTCACGATCACAGAAGTCATCGTTGAATATGCAGGAGTCAGTATGGATCTCTAGGTCCCGCTTCTGACTATTGATCTGAGAGGAGTCTCAATCATGTCTGCATTATTCATGAACCGTAGGGTGACACACTTAAGAGTTACCGGACACCATTTTGGAGCACATATGTTTCAGACGAAAGAATTGCAAAGCGCAGGAATTGTTTCGATAGAAACCGGAAATTGTTTCGGTGAAATTGCAGAAAGTGGTTCTGCATGTGATATTGAAATATTACAAGGGGCTATATGTGAATGTTTGTTAATTAAAGTAATTAAAAAAATTCTGAATAAATTTAATAAGAGTTTTATTAAATGAGAGAGCATTAAACTTGGAGAATTTCAATGCATTTAAAGTGGAGACTTTAAAAGGGAATGTGAAGAGGCATTTTAATGTGGAGGGGTTACCACCACATGAATGGGGGAGGTGAGGGGACACCCCCCATGCACCGGCCATGGAGAGGAGGGGCACCCCCCTCCTCCTATAAAAGGCCACCCACTCCCTCCTTCATCCTCACACCTCCTTGTGAAGGATCTCTCCCCCCTCTAGAATTATTTCCCCATGGTCTCGGATTAGCAAGATACATGTTCCCGGCGGCATTTCGTCTGGAAGGAGTTGCTGCTTCCGCTGGATCGCTGGAGCGAGGAGGTGGAGGTTGTCCGGTGGCTTGAACGTGTGTGCGAGTACGAATGCGCTGCTGAGTTGCGGCGCTCGGACTTCCACTCGATCTTGAGATTGGCAAGTGTACGCCTACATCAACCACGAGTTCCTACTCGTTAACAAAACTCGTTGTCTTCGAGGGTAAGTTCTCGTTGGATGTATGTCCACCCGTTGCTTTGTACCTAGTAGATAGATCTTGGCGTGTAGTTCTCATCATAGGAATTTTTTTGTTTTCTATGCTGCGGACCCAACAGTGGTATCAGAGCCTGATCTATGCGTAGGTGCTTTACACGGGTAGTACACATATGTTTATATGTGGGCGATGATGATCATGTTATTGCATCCTCTATATATTTTGAATATTGGTGGCATAGTGGGATGAAGCGGCCCGGACCAACCTTACATGTCATCGTACATGAGACCGGTTCCACGACTGACATGCAACTTGTTTTGCATAAGTGGCTGGCAGGTGTCTGTCTCTCCTACTATAGTCAATATCTGATTTACAACGAGTTGCTAATAACTTAGTTATCCTCGTTGTGGTTCATGTTCGTAGGTGAGAACGGTTCTATCTCCGAAAGCCCTAAGCCACATAAAACTTGCAATTGATAAATTAGAGGCGTCTAGTTTAAATCGTTGCTGGGCTAGTGTATTGATATGGTATTGTTGTAAGTAGACATATGATAGATACTCTTACAACACACTCAACGTGTAAGTTCCATAGACCTTGGCCTTACACACAAAGGAATGATAGAGACCATACCACGATGCAAGTGATAGAGATCAAATGCATGGACCATATCATCTCACTTTACACATTAGATGTTAGCATCTTATACTGCTAGTTTGGCGCTTTCTGTAGCATTGTAAGATGATCCCTCATTTAGATATCAAGATAAAAATGTGTTCTTCCTTAAGTATGCACCGTTCCGTGGATCGTGTTTCGAGACATCACGTGATGATTGGGTGTACTCGAATCTACGCTTTCATAGGAACGGGTGTAAGACAATTTTACACACGCGAATACTAAGGTTCTTACTTGGCGAGCCTAGCATGTACAGACATGGCCTCGGAACACAGACCGAAAGGTTAAGCATGAGTCATATAGTTGATATGATGCCCATATAGATGCTCTCCTTTGAAGCTACATGAACTCACGTGATGATCGGACTTGGTGTAGTGGATTTGGTTCATGTAATCACCAAAAGGACACGTGGGATGCCGTTTTTGAGTGGGAGTTCATTTGTAATTTGGATTAGTTGAACTCACTCTATCATAAACTTAGTCTAAATAAACTTTACAAATTCTGTTGTAGATGGCACTACCTGCTTTTAATTTCAATGTGTTCATGGAGAAAGAGAAACTTGCTGCGAATGGTAGCAACTTCACCAACTGGGCTATGAATTTGAGGATTCTCCTCACTGCTGCACAAAAGCAATATGTGCTAGATGCAGCGCTAGGCCCCCCACCAGCTCCTGATGCCCCTGACGAGGAAAAGAATGTCTATGGGACTCATCAGGAGGACCACAACTTAGTTCATTGCGGCATACTGTATGGGCTAGAGCCAGAACTTCGAAAGCGTTTCGAAAATGGCAATGCCTTTGATACCTTGGGAGAATTGAGAATGATTTTCGATACCCATGCTGCCGTAGATAATTATAATGCTTCTGAAAAGTTCTCCAGCTGGAAAATGGAGGAAAACAGCTCCGTTAGTGAGCACGTACTCAAAATGTCTAGGTACGCCGATAAGCTTGTGTCCTTGGGAATAATGATTCCCAATGACTTAGGCATACATCGTGTTCTCCAATCTCTGCCACCTAGCTACAAGAGCTTCGTGATCAACTATAATATGGAGGGCATGAACAAGACTCTTCCCGAGCTTCTGTCAATGCTTAAGATTGCAGAAGTGGAGATTAGGAAAAAACATCAAGTGTTGATGATCAATAGGACCACCGGTTTCAAGAAAGACAAGAAAGGCAAGCACAAGGGAAAGAAGGGTGGCAAATCTGTTTCCACGCCTGAAAAGACACCCCGAGCTAGCCCTAAGTCTGAAACCGAGTGTTACTATTGCAAGGGGACTAGCCATTGGAAGCGCAATTGCCCCAAGTATTTGGCGGACAAGAAGTCTGGCAAGGCAAACAAAGGTATATGTGATATACATGTTATTGATGTGTACTTGACTAGTAATCATAGTAGCACCTGGCTATTTGATACAGGATCGGTTGCTAATATATGTAACTCGGTTCAGGGGCTACGGAACAAGCGACAACTAGCAAGGGATGAGGTCAGGATGCGGGTCGGCAATGGATCAAAAGTTGATGTGATCGCCGTCGGGACGCTATCTCTCCATATGCCATCGTGATTAGTTATAAACCTAAATAATTGTTATTTGGTGCCTGCACTGAGCATGAACATTATATCTGGATCGTGTTTGATGCAAAGTGGTCATTCATTTAAATCTGAAAACAATGATTGTTCGATTTATAAGAATGATATCTTTTATGGTCATACACCTATGTTGAATGGTTTATTTCTGATGGATCTCGATAGTAATATTACGCATATTCATAATGTTAATGCTAAAAAGATTAAACTTGATGATGATATATCTGCATATATGTGGCACTGCTGTCTAGGTCATATTGGTGTTAAATGCATGAAGAAACTCCATTCTGATGGACTTTTGGAATCACTTGATTTTGAATCATTTGATACATGTGAGCCATGCCTTATGGGCAAGATGACTAGAACGCCGTTTTTCTGGTTCAACGGAACGGACAACAGATCTATTGGAAATCATACATACTGATGTGTGTGGACCAATGAGTGTGTCGGTGCGAGGTGGATATCGTTATTTTGTTACTTTCACGGATGATTTGAGTAGATACGGGTATATCTATTTGATGAAACACAAGTCTGAAACTTTAGAAAAGTTCAAGGAATTTCAGAATGAAGTGGAAAATCATCATAATAGAAAGATCAAATTTCTACGGTCTAACCGTGGAGGAGAGTATCTAAGTTACAAGTTTAGCACACACATGAAAGAGTGTGGAATAGTTTCACAACTCACGCCTGCCGGAACACCACAACGTAATGGTGTGTTGGAACGACGTAATCGTACTTTATTGGATATGGTTTGATCTATGATGTCTCTGACTAACTTGCCACTGTCATTTTGGGGTTATGCACTAGAAATAACTGCATTCACTTTAAATCGGACACCATCTAAATCCGTTGAAACGACACCGTATGAATTATGGTTTGGAAACAAACCTAAGTTGTCATTTCTTAAAGTTTGGGGATGCGATGTTTATGTGAAGAAACTTCAGCTGGATAAACTCGAACCCAAAGCGGAAAAATGCGTCTTCATAGGATACCCTAAGGAAACGATTGGGTATACCTTCTATCACAGATCTAAGGGCAAGGTTTTTGTTGCCAAGAATGGATCCTTTATTGAGAAGGAGTTTCTCGCGAAAGGTGTGAGTAGTCAGAAGCTAGAACTCGAAGAGGTTATTGAACCTTCTCTTCATGAAATGGCGAGTAGCGCAGCACCGGAAGTTGTTTCAGAGTTGACTTCACCTAATGAAGAGAGGGCTAATGATATTGATCATGAAACTCCGAAAGAGGACACTACCGAACCTCGCAGGTCAAGCAGGACACGTGCAGCTCCTAAACTGTACGGCAATCCTGTTGTGAATTTCATGGTTGATAAAATGGATGACCCTGCGACGTATGAAGAAGCGATGATGAGCCCAGATTCCAACAAATGGCTAGAAGCCATGAAATCCGAGATGGAATCCATGTACGAGAACCAAGTTTGGACCTTGGTGGACTTACCTCACGATCGAAAGGCCGTTGAGAATAAATGGATTTTCAAAAGAAAAACTGATACTGATGGTAATGTGACCATCTATAAGGCTCGACTTGTCGCAAAGGGGTTTCGACAAATTCAATGAGTTGACTACGATGAGACATTCTATCCCGTAGCGATGCTTAAGTCGGTTAGGATTATGTTAGCAATTGCTGCGTATTTCGATTATGAAATATGGCAAATGGATGTCAAAACTGCGTTCCTCAATGGTAATATTGAAGAAGAGTTGTATATGATACAAACTAATGGTTTTGTCGGTCCTAAGGATGCTAATAAGGTATGCAAACTTCAGCGATCCATCTATGGACTGAAGCAAGCATCCCAGAGTTGGAATCTCCGCTTTGATGAGGTGATCAAAGAGTTTGGATTTGTCCAAACTTATGGAGAGGCTTGTATTTACAAGAAAGTGAGTGGGAGCAATGTGGCATTTCTGATATTATATGTGGATGACATATTATTGATTGGAAATGATATAGATCTTTTAAACAGTGTTAAAAGTTATCTAAACAACAAATTTTCGATGAAAGACCTTGGTGAAGCATCATATATATTAGGCATTAAAATCTATAGAGATAGATCAAGGCGCCTAATTGAGCTATCGCAGAGTACATACCTTGATAAGATATTAAATAAGTTTAATATGGACGGAAGTAAGAAGGGGTTCTTACCTATGTTGCAAGGCAAGACATTGAGTAAGACTCAAAGTCCGGCTACGGCGGAAGAAAGAGAGATGATGGATAAGATCCCCTATGCCTTGGCCATAGGCTCTATTATGTATGCCATGCTATGTACAAGACCGAATGTGGCACATGCTATTAGTTTGACTAGTAGGTACCAATCTGATCCAGGTTTGGAACACTGGATAGCGGTCAAGAACATCCTCAAGTACTTGAGAAGAACTAGGGATATGTTTCTTATATACGGAGGTGAAGAAGAGCTAGTCGCTAAGTGTTATGTCGATGCTAGCTTTGACACCGATCCGGATGACTCTAAGTCTCAATCCGGATACGTATTTCTCTTGAACGGAGCAGCAGTTAGTTGGAGGAGTTCCAAACAACATGTGGTGGCTAGATCAACGATGGAGGCGGAATATGTTGCTGCTTTAGAAGTGGCGCAGGGAGCGGTTAGGATGAAAGAGTGCATTATGGAACTAGGTGTGGTTCCTAGTGCGTTGGACCCGATGGTGATCTATTGTGACAACAATGGAGCCATAGCCAACGCAAAGGAGCCGAGGTCTCACAAGAATTCCAAGCATATTAAGCGCCGGTTTCACTCCATCCGCGAGCATGTCAAGGATGGAGATATAAAGATTTGTAAAGTACACACGGACCTAAATGTAGCAGATCCGTTGACTAAAGCTCTCCCTAGGATAAAACATGATCAACACCAGAACTCCATGGGTGTTAGATTTATCACTATGTGAACTAGATTATTGTCTCTAGTGCAAGTGGGAGACTGAAGGAAATATGCCCCGAGAGGCAATAATAAAGTTATTATTATGTATTCCTTATATATGATAGATGTTTATTTTACATGCTAGAATTGTAGTGATCGGAAACATCAATACATGTGTGTTTAATAAAAAAAAAGGGTTCCTAGTTATGCCTCTCTTATAGACTAGCTTGTTGATTAACAAGATGATCAAGGTTTCCTGATCATGGACATTGGATGTTGTTAATAACAAGGTCACACCATTGGTGGAATGATGTGATGAACATTCATCCGAAGTATAGCACTACGATCAAGTCATTATGTTTATATTGCTATAACATCATACGAAGTAATCTTTATCCTTAGACCATGAGATCATGTTAATTGCTAACACCTGAAGAGTATCTTGATAACATCAAACGTCACACCGTAACAGGGTGACTATAAAGATGGGTTCAGTACTACGAAGGTGTTATGTTGAGGCTCATGGATCAAGAGTGGAATTTGTCAATCCCGATGACGGATAGATATACTCTGGGCCCTCACGGTGATATCACATTGAGATAGCTTGCAAGCAAGTGATGTGATCACTAGAATGTTATATCACGGGAACGAGAAAAGGGTGCATGTCGGTAGCGAGATCAAACTAGGTATTTGGATGCCGATGATCGAATCTCATACATGTAATATATCGCGAGACAAAGGGATTTAGTTACAAGCGTTAAAGGTTCTCATGATCACAGAAGTCATCGGTAAATATGCAGTAGTCAGTATGGATCTCCAGGTCCCGCTTCTGACTATTGATCTGAGAGGAGTCCCAATCATGTCTGCATTATTCGCGAACCATAGGGTGACACACTTAAGAGTTACCGGACACCATTTTGGAGCACATATGTTTCAGATGAAAGAATTGCAAAGCGCGGGAATTGTTTCGATAGAAACCGGAAATTGTTTCGGGTGAAATTGCAGAAAGTGGTTCTGCATGTGATATTGAAATATTTCAAGGGGCTATATGTGAATGTTTGTTAATTAAAGTAATTAACAAAATTCTGAATAAATTTAATAAAAGAGTTTTATTAAATGAGAGAGCATTAAACTTGGAGAATTTTGATGCATTTAAAGTGGAGACTTTAAAAGGGAATGTGAAGAGGCATTTTAATGTGGAGGGGTTACCACCACATGAATGGGGGAGGTGAGGGGTCACCCCCCATGCGCCGGCCATGGAGAGGAGGGGCACCCCCCTCCTCCTATAAAAGGCCACCCACTCCCTCCTTCATACTCACAACTCCTTGTGAAGGATCTCTCTCCCCCTCTAGAATTATTTCCCCATGGTCTCGGATTAGCGAGATACATGTTCCCGGTGGCATTTCGTCTGGAAGGAGTTGCTGCTTCCGCTGGATCGCTGGAGCGAGGAGGTGGAGGTTGTCCGGTGGCTTGAACGTGTGTGCGAGTACGGATGCGCTGCTGAGTTGCGGCGCTTGGACTTCCACTCGATCTTGAGATCGGCAAGTGTACGACTACATCAACCACGAGTTCCTACTCGTTAACAAAACTCGTTGTCTTCGAGGGTAAGTTCTCGTTGGATGTATGTCCACCCGTTGCTTTGTACCTACTAGATAGATCTTGGCGTGTAGTTCTCATCGTAGGAAATTTTTTGTTTTCTATGCTGCGGACCCAACAGGTTCATGATGACCCACAAGTATAGGGGGTGTATCGCAGTATTTTCGAGGGAAGTGAAACCCAATTTATTGATTCGACACAAGGGGAGCCAGAGAATATTTATAAGCCTTAACAACTGAGTTGTCAATTCAGCTGCACCTGGAAACAATCTTGCTCACAGCAGTTTATCAGTAGCAACAGTTTTGTAGTAGGAATAGCAAAGTAACAGCGGTAGTAAAGCAAAGACAGTAGTAACAAAAGCACTAAACAGTGGGATTCGAGTGCGGTAGGCATAGGGATGGATGGACGGGCATTGCATGGACAAGACAATTCACATAGCAATCAGAACATAGGGCAATTGCAGATAAATAAGATAAAGCATCCAAGTACTAGACAATCCTAGGCATGTGTTCCACATATAGTCATACGTGCTCGCAATGAGAACTTACACAACATCTTTTGTCCTGCCAGCCCGTTTGCAGTGGGGCCTCTAAGGAACTACTGGCAATTAAGGTGCTCCTTTTAATAGAGCACTGGAGCAAAGCATTAACACTCCGTGAACACATGTGATCCTCGCATCAAAGCCATTCCCTTCCGGTTATCCCAATTTCTGTCACTTCGGGGCCATAGGTTCCGGACAACAACGTGTGTATACAACTTGTAGATAAGACCAAAAATAATGCTATCATAATGAATCAATAACAAGTTTATATCTGAAATCATGGCACTCGGGCCCTAGTGACAAGCATTAAGCACAACAAGTCGCAACAAAGTCATAAAGCACTAATAAAAGATACTAGGCACCATGCCCTAACAATCAGATGCCATTACATGAACGATCTCATCCAATCCCTACCATCCCCATAGCCTACAGCGGGGGATTACTCAATCATAGATGGGGGAAACATGGATGGTCGATGGAGAAGCGATGGTGATGATGATGGCGATGATCTCCTCCAATTCCTTGTCCCGGCAGGGTGCCAGACGGAGTTTCTGGTGCTGTTTCATGGAATTTGGTGGTGGCGGTGGAGCGGAACTCATTCTGGAAAAACGTCAAACCCCCCGAAGTTTTTAGGTCAGAAGGCTCCTTATAGGCGAAGAGAGAGGCCGAGGGGGTGCCTGGGGCCACCACACCATGCCCTAGCGCGGCCAAGCCCAGCCCGCGCCTGGGGGTGGTGTGTCCAGGCCCTGGCCCTCCTCCATCTCGTATTCTAGCTCCGTGGGTCTTTTGGAAAAATAGGCACTTTGGCTTTTGTCCCGTCCAATTCCGAGAATATTCATTTTCTGACTTTCCTGGAACCAAAAATAGCAGAAACCAGGCAGCTGGCACTGTGGCTCTTGTTAATAGGTTAGTCTAAGAAATCATATGAAAAGTACTCCAAAGTGTGGACAAAACACAAGAAAGTGGATAAAACCAAGCATGGAGCATCAAAAATTATAGATACATTTGCAATGTATCAGTTCATGCCTCTAGGAATCTGGGGAGGTGACAGAAATATCTAAGGTACTAGATGTGCTGTTGCTACTAGGGAGAAAACAACAATCCTTTGTTCATAGAACAATCATATTGTTTACTTTACACGCAATGCTTAATGCAATTATCTGTTGCTTACAACTTAATACTGGAGGGGGTTCGGATGATAACCTGAAGGTGGATTATTAGTCATAGATGCAGTTGGATTACGATCTATGTATAATGTTGTAATGCCCAATCAAATCTCATAGGAGTCAAGATGATTAGTATATGCATGTATGCTTTCTCGATGTTTGTCAATTACCCCGTTGTAATTTGTTCACCCAACATGTCATCTATCTTAAGGAGAATCACCTCTAGTGAACTATGGACTCTGGTCCTTTCTTTTACTATCAATCTAAAACTATTTACTGTTTTCTGTTTACTTTGTGCAAGCTATTACTATCTTCCACACAATACATTTAATCCTTTGTTTTTAGCAAAACCGGTGAGATTGACAACCTCACTTTAAGTTGGGGGCAAAGTTATGTGGTTGTGTTGTGCAGGATTTCAAGTTGGAAACAACACCTTGGAGGTGTTTCCTTGCTCCTACTGGTTTGATAACCTTGGTTTCATAACTGAGGGAAAACTTGCTGCTGTGCTCATCATACCTTCCTCTTGGGGTTCCCCAACGATCTCGATATATTTTGGGCCATCAAGCTATTTTTCTGGCGCCGTTGCCGGGGAGTCAAGGACATCTTCACAAGGGGAGTCCCTCATAACCAATCTCTTTACTTTGTTTTATTTGTTTTGCTTAGTTTATTTCTGCTTTGTTTGCTTGTTCTTTTTATCAAAAATATATAAAAAATTAGTTCCTACTATAGTTGTTATTTTTGTTGGTCTGTTATTGTCTTGCTTTATCATGCTTTCTACCAATGGTTGGTTTCTTTGAAACTGGATCTAATTAGCAAGGTGGGTTCACGGAAGAACAAATATATTATTATAAGAAACACCGCTTGTCACAAAAAGGGAAACACTTATGGGAACAAATTGATAAATTGTATACCGTTGCTAGAAATGTGTGCTCTACTTACAATGTTACTTATTGCTTTGATAAATCTTGTTGCTGTAAGAGGTATAAACACCTCCCTTTTCAATGTGAGTATAATGATGATGTTACCATATCTTCTTATGTTAAGGGAAATTATGACTTTTATGATATGGAACAAGTTGAAAAATTTATTGCTTGGAAGGGTGCATTCAAACTAGCTTATTTGCTTGAAAATACTGATGATGCACCTTATAAATATGAGGTTTATGATATACTTAAATTTTGCTTTGATAATTACAAGGAAGAAAATGGCTATATTCTTGAATATCTTAATAGATGCTCTCCACTAGCAGAAGAGACTAATGCCTTGTAGGAGCCTATGGAAGAAGAAATTGCTGAAACTGGAAGCTCATTGGATGAAAAAGAGGAGGATAGTGATGATCAAGAGGAGTAAGAATGGATCTACCCATTCCTACCTTCTAATGAGAGTAACTCTTTACCCCTTACATTATTTGATTGTCCCCATGCTTACCAAAGAAGGATGAATGTTATGTTCCTGTGGATTCTTTTGAAAATGTTTATAATAAAGCTCTAGATGATGGTCCTATATTGGTTTATAATATTAATTGTACTACTATTGAAAATGAGATTGATCAGTCATCTTGTTATAAAATTGTTAAAAGTGGATTTGAAGGTTTTAATCCCACAATTGTTGAGCTTGATAAAAAATATGTGTTTGTAGATCATGAAAAGCATGCTTTATGTGATAGTTATATTGTTGAGTTTATTCAAGAGGCTACTAAAAATTATTATGAAAGAGGAAAATATGGTTGTAAAAGTTTTCATGGAACTGAAACACCTCTCTATTTGCTGAAAGTTTTGAAGTTACTCTCGTTTTATCTTCCTATGCTTGTCACTTTGTTCTTTGTGAATTTATTTGCATATAAGATTCCTATGCATTGGAAGTGGGTTAGACTTAAATGTGTTTTAAATTTGCTTCTTGATGCTCTCTTTTACTTCAATTCATATTTCTTATGTGAGCATCATCGAAATTCTTATGCCTAGCTCAAAGGCATTAAAGAAAAGCACTTATTGGGAGATAATCCAAATTTTGTTAGGAACCTTTTTGTTGAGTCTTGGAAGTTATTACCACTGTAATAATCGCTCTTTATCATTTTTGTGTGGTTTTTGTGCCAAGAGTAACCTCTAATGAGCGAGAAATAATGCTTGGGAAAGTTGCTGTCCCGAAACAGATTTTTGTGCTTCGCTACAAAAAATCGTGTAAAATCTCTGTATGTCAGTTTGAGCTGTGATTTTTTGTGCTTCTGACCCAGGTTGTTATCCAACTTTTGTTAGTTCAAAACTTTTATATATGAGCAACAGAAGGTCTTCGAAAAAATTGGTTTTTACCTGCTGGTTTGTTTTGACAGATTTCTGCCATTATTTGCATTTGCTTCTTGTTGACTCCTTTTTGGGTTCTTTTTGGTGAATTGAGATTTTTGAGGGAAGTTCTACAGTAGCTTGTGTTTTAACGGAAGTTTTATTGGTGTTGGAACTGAACCCAAAGACTTATTATCTTGAGTGCACTAATGTTGCTAATAAAGATTGTGTGAAGTTTTGTATGAAGGAAAAATTTCAGGTGTAAGGAAAGAATGATGTAATAAGATGAAGAATGGACTAAAGCTCAAGCTTGGGATGCCACTTGTGTCACCCCAAGAAATATCCAAGAAGTACAAACGTCAGAGCTTGGGGATGCCTAAGGCATCCCCTTCTTTATCAATAAAAATGTCAGGTTTCTTCCAAACACTTCATTTTTATTGTTTCATGCACAGTTGTGTTGTTCTTCGAGTGTCTTTGTTTTTTGTTTTTGGTTTTCGTTTGCTTAGTTTGCTTAGTTTGACTGAATAAATTGGTTGGACCCCCTCTTTCATACATTAGTTTTCAAATAGATTGGTCTGGATTGGAAAAGAGTAGGAAAGGTTCATGCTTAAGTGGTAAAAAGGAGCTTGTTTTTAACTGTGGCCTATGCTTTGTCATGTGATGCTTGATATTGTTTTGGCTTTATGCTTAGTGGTTTTTGTTTTAGCATTACATGTTATAAACAATTGAGATTGCTTAATGTGCCTTGAAAGAATCATGCGTTGTTTTAGCATATTAAAGCATAGTATTGTGGTATTCTCCTTTGATGCTTTATTTGGGTTGACTTGGCGCATGCTCACACCATGTTATGACTATCCCAAGCCACCATAGCCTCGATGATCCTTTAGTTTTCGACTTGTAATATCACTTTATGCTTTAATTAATGATGTTTTGTCGCTTTGCATGATTATGGCCATTATTGCTCTCTTAGTTGGTCGCAAACAGTCTTTTGCTAGCCTCCATAACCAAGTATGAGTTCCACTCATGCATCCAACTCCAAATAAAACCAAGTTATTCCAAAGAGTCCGCCATACCTACCTATTAGCATTTGCTATTCCAAGTATATTCGTGTTTTTATCTACCTTCCGAATTAAACTTGTTATGAGAAAACTCGTGATTAAAGCTCTCACGAACTTGATGGCACACTTTACTTTTCTTGCCCCTAATAAACTTGAACCATTGTGTCATCCATGTTGTATGTGCTTGCACTTATATGTTGGGGATTAGCAGAACCATGCTGTCATGGGGAACGCTTTCAACATTGCACTTGTACTTTTGTACCTAGTTGATATCATGCTCTTTTGTCTATGGATGTCGTCGGTATGAAATGAAAGGGGAGCTTGTAAGTCCATGGAGTTATGTATGTGTGTTAGAGAAACGCCTGGGCCGCTGGTCTAATGCATGCCTAATCATGGTGGAAACCTGCAGCGTAACCATAATGAGCAATCTATGAAGCATTCTTCTTATAAAAAAGAGATAGAGATTGAGAAAATGAAAAAAAGAAAAAAAATAGATGAGAAAAGAGGAAAGAGAGAAAAAAGCACCATTTTCCCATGGTAAATAATAAGATTGCTGAGATGCTCGTTGTCTGCTTGCCTTGTCATTTTGATATGGGGATTCTTCCGTATCATCGGGCAAGGGGTACCCCGTTGGCGGTTCTCTATGATACACATGTACTTACTATGACAAGAACTTACCGGTAACTAAACTTGAGTAGCATGAGGAGCGGCCCTCGTATTCAAGGGACATGAGATTGCCAACTTATACTTTGTCAAGCATATACTCCATAGTTTGTTCAATTTAACCTTAATCACTTCAAGATGCTTATGATAGGGGCAATGAGAGCTGAAAGCTAATAAGTACCATAATTTTTGGAAGCTCTTTATGAGACTTGAATCCCTTCTTCCTTCTATGAAGGCCTTTCTTCCACTTTTATATTGAGTCTCCATCTTCTATCTTTATGCACCTATTGAGAGGGCATAGTGGTCATTCTTAGTTTAGTGTGCATTGTCCCAAGACTTGTTGATTGGTGCATAACTTTGATATTGCTTGTTTTTAAACTATTTGTATCTAGTCACCCTTATGAACTTTGAAGGTGTCCTATGCATTTATGTTTTGCTACTCTATGAGGGATAAGCTGAATACCATTCTCATTATGTTTTCTTTATGTGAAACAAACAAACGTCTTGCAAAGCATTGTTATTCAGGAATCTTTTGTTTATGCCTTTTCATGTTACAACATAGTTGCTATGTCTTATTGTTAGAACTATATCTTTCATGCTATGTTGAAGTACTATGATCCCAGCTATCAATGTTTTACAAATACTTTGATCAAGTTTATGATGGTGCATGTCACCTCAAAAATTATTCTTTCTTTTTATCACTTACCTACTCGAGGACGAGCAGGAGTTAAGCTTGGGGATATTGATATGTTGCTAACGTATCTATAATTTTTGATGTTCCATGCTTGTTTTATATCTACTTTATTATGTTTTGTCCACACTTTGGACTATTTTTATACACTTTCTTGGACTAACCTATTAACAAGATGTCACAGTGCCAACTGCCTGTTTTTTGTTGTTTTTGGTTCCAGGAAAGTCAGAAAATGAATATTCTCGGAAATGGACGGGACAAAAGCCAAAGTCAATATTTCACCGAGGGGGACACGGATCCAGAATACGAGACGGAGAGGGGCCAGGGGCCGCCCACACCACCTGGCCGCGTGGCCAGGCTTGGCCTGCGCTAGGGGGTGGTGTGGCCTCCTAGGGCACCCCCTCAGCCTCCCCTTTTGCCTATAAGATGCCTCCGATACAGAAACCCTAAGTACCTGATCAAAATTCCACGAAAGAGTCTGTAGCCGCCGTCATCTCCATCCCTATATTGGGAGGGATTTGAAGCTCTTCCCAGCACCCTGCCGAAGGGGAGAATTCACCCTGGAGGCCTTCTTCATCACCATGCAAGCCTCTGGTGTGGTGCGTGAGTAGTTCATCCCCGGACTACGGGTCCATGTAGTAGCTAGATGGTTGGTTCTTCTCCTTTGTGCTACCATGTTTAGATCTTGTGAGCTCCGTTCATGATCAAGATTATCTATTTGTAATCCTACATGTTGTGTTTGCGGGGATCCGATGGATATTGAGATGTTATTTCGGATTGATTATTGATTCTATCATGTCTTTGTTATTTGTGATCTTACATGCTCTCCGTTGTTAGTAGCTATCTTGGCCGAGTAGATGCTAGCAACTCCAAGAGGGAGTATTTATGCTCGATAGTGGGTTCATGGCTCTAGGAATCTAGGGAAGTGTCAGAAATATCTAAGGTACTAGATGTGTTGTTGCTACTAGGGAGAAAACAACAATCCTTTGTTCATAGAACAATCGTATTGTTTACTTTACATGCAATGCTTAATGCAATTATCTGTTGCTTACAACTTAATACTGAAGGGGGTTCGGATGATAACCTAAAGGTGGATTATTAGTCATAGGTGCAGTTGGATTACGGACTATGTATAATTTTGTAATGCCCAATCAAATCTCATACGAGTCAAGATGATTAGTATATGCATGTATGCTTTCTCGATGTTTATCAATTGCCCTGTTGTAATTTGTTCACCCAACATGTCATCTATCTTAAGGAGAATCACCTCTAGTGAACTATGGACCCCGGTCCTTTCTTTTACTATCAATCTAAAAATATTTACTGTTTTTTGTTTACTTTCTACAAGCTATTACTATCTTCCACACAATACATTTAATCCTTGGTTTTCAGAAAAACTGGTGAGATTGACAACCTCATTGTAAGTTGGGGGCAAAGTTTTGTGGTTGTGTTGTGCAGGATTCCAAGTTGGAAACAACACCTTGGAGGTGTTTCCTTGATCCTACTAGTTCGATAACCTTGGTTTCATAACTGAGGGAAAACTTGCTGCTGTGCTCATCATACCTTCCACTTGGGTTTCCCCAACGAGCTCGATATATTTTGGGCCATCAGAGCAAAGCTTCAATGAAATGTGGAAAGTGAATTGGGTATGGCAAATAAGGCAACTGTCAGATAAGAGGTTCCTGGTGAGGTTCCCTCCTTCCAAGAAGATCAAGGATCTAGTGGATTACCCATCCATTAATCTCAAGAAGAAAGGGGTTAATGTCTCTTTTGAGAATTGGAATGGAGAGCTTGAACCAGTGGAGGTGTTCCAGGAGGTGCGGGTGTTGAGGGGATTCCACCTCAATATTTGTCCTGGAAGGTGATATGTCAAGTCTCCTCTGCTCTTCGGGTCCTGGTTAATGTGGACTGGCATGAAATATTTAAGTCCTTCTACAAGAACATCAGAGTGAGAGTTTCTGTCAGAGATGTTGCCAAGATACTAGCAAACAAGTTGTTTGAGATGGAGCAAAGTTTCTTCCTTATTCACTTCAAGGTAGAAGATGAGGTATTGGGTGAGGAAACTGGTGGTGGAGATGATGATGACAATGATGTTGATAAAGGGGAGCTGAAGGAGAATGAGGAAGATGATCTAGGTTATGAATTTCAAGATCTCCTAGGGAAGGACAAGGCTACTGGCTCCAGTCATATGGATACTAAGTCTCATAGGACTCTAGGCTCAAATAGGTCTGGGAACAAGACTGTGGCTGGGACTGGGAGCTCTGTCAAGACATTAGAAGCTCATGTGATGGCTAAGGTCAGTGGTGCTGGTGGTATAACTATTGTGCCCATGATGGACTTCAGGGAGCCTGCAAAGAACATCAGTGGACATTTGCTGGAAAGTTTGGAGGAAGATGCTGAGGGTGGTGCTCAAGTTGAAAAAGAACTTGTTCCAAATGTTGTACAACAAGTGGTGCCTGCTCCTGGGGTTGAGATTCTTAACAAAGCTGTGGGGAAGAAGTGTTGGAGATATGCCCAAGAGGCAATAATAAAATTGGTTATTATTATATCTTTGTGTTTATGATGAATGTTTACATCCCATGCTATAATTGTATTATTAGGAAACACTAATACTTGTGTGTTTTGTGAACATGTAAGAGTCCCTAGTAAGCCTCTTGTTAAACTAGCTTGTTGATTAATAGATGATCATGGTTTCCTAGTCATGGACATTGGATGTCATTAATAACAAGGTTGTATCGTTAGGAGAATGATGTGATGGAGACACACCCATAGTAAGCGTAGCATAAGATCAAGTCATTAAGTTCGTATTGCTATAAGCTTTTAAATGCATAGTGACCTAATCCTTCGACCATGAGGTTGTGTTAATCACCATCACCGGATGGGTACTTTGATGACATCAAACACCGCTTCGTAACTAGGTGGTCATAAAGGTGTCGTTGGGTATTCTGAAAGTATGTGTTGAAGCGCATGGACCAAGATTGGGATTTGTCCATCCATACGACGGATAGATATGCTCTGGGCCCTCTCGGTGGAATGTCATCTAGTTAGCTTGCAAGCATGTGACTAGGTCACAAGGGAAGACATATCACGGAACGAGTAAAGAGTACTTGTCAGTAACGAGGTAGAACTAGGTATGGAGATACCGATGATCAAACCTCGGATAAGTGGAGTATCACGAGACAAAGGGAATTGGTTTCGTATGTTAATGGTTCAATCGATCCCGAAGTCATCGTTGAGTATGTGGGAGCCCTTATGGATCTCCAGATCTCGCTGATGGTTATTGATCGGAGAGGTGTCTCCGTCATGTCTACATATTCACGAACCGTAGGGTGACACACTTAAGGTTCGAAGTTGTTTTAAGTAGATATGGAATGTCCGTTGGAGACCGAATGTTGTTCGGAGTCTCGGATTGGATTCGGGACATCACGAGGAGCTCCGGAATTGTCCGGGGAGTAAGATTCATATAATGGGGATCTGTTTCTGAGTTAGGAAATGTTCCGGAGTGTTTGTATGGGGATTCTAGAAGGTTTCAGAATGTTCCGGAAGGTTCTAGAAGATATTTTGGAGTTTATTTGAAAACCAAGATAAGATAAGATAAGATAAGATAAGGGAAATTTAAAGAGGAGACTTGGGGGGGGGGGGAGGACTCCTCCCCCCACCTCCTTGTTGCGCCGGCCCTAAGGGGTGGGCCTAGGGGTGGGAACCCTAGGCCGCACCCCTCCCTCTATATATAGAGGGGTGGAGGCGCCACCCCCCTTTGATCCTCCACTCTTTCCCCAAGCCGCCTCTCTCCTCCTCCTTTCTGCTCAGGTTTTGTGATGTGATATGGCCATCATGTGATTGTGATGGTATTTGATGTATGCAATGATCCTTGTTGTAATATGGCAACCGACAGGAGCCTAATGGTTGTCTTTAATTCTGTTAAGGCCTGCGTGTCTATTCATCTTGTAATAGCTTTATTCCAAGTAGTTGTAATAGTTGCTAGTGATGATGGACAACCATGAAGCGGCGCCACTAACCTTGACGCAATGCTGGTGATGATGGAGATCATGTTCGTGCTTTGGAGATGGAGATCAAAGGCGCGAGAAGAAAGGGCCATATCATATCACACTAATTATGAATTGCCTGTGATGTTAATCCTTTATGCATCTTGTATTGCTTAGATCGCGACGGTAGCATTATAAGATGATCCCTCTCACTAAATATCAAGTAATAAAGTGTTCACCCTTAGTTGGCACCGTTGCTAAGACTCGTCGTTTCGAAGCATCTCGTGATGATCGGATGTGATAGATTCTACGTGTGCATACAACGGGTGCAAGCCAGATTTGCACGTGCGGAAACTAAGGTTATCTTGACGAGCCTAGCATGTACAGACATGGTCTCGGAACACGGAATACCGAAAGGTAGAGCATGAGTCATATAAATGATATGATGAACATGAAGATTGTTCGCCGATGAAACTACATCTTCTCTCGTGAAGATCGGACTTGGTGTAGTGGACTTGGTTCGTGTAATCACTAAGACAATGTGAGGGATGTTGTTTTGAGTGGGAGTTCACCTAGTTAATTTAATAATTAAATTTGAACTCAATTTATCATAAACTTAGTCTAAACTACTTGCAAATTTGTTGTAGATTATGGCGACCCCCTCCATCAATTTCAATGCGTTCCTAGAGAAAGAAAAGCTTAAGAACAATGGAAGCAATTTCACGGACTGGTTCCGTGGACTAAAGATCGTCCTCAGGGCTGGTCAGTTGGCCTATGTGCTCGAAGCACCGCTAGGTGACCCACCTGCAGAAGATGCCACCAATGACGTAAAGAATGTTTACGCCACTCGGAAAAATCATTACTCCACAGTTCAGTGTGCCATCCTGTACGGTTTAGAAGCGGAGCTCCAGAAGCGTTTTGAGCACCACGACCCGTTCGAGATCATTAAGGATCTCATGCTAATTTTTGAGACTCGAGCGGCCATGGAGAGCTATGAGGCCTCCGAAAAGTTCTTTAACTGTAAAATGGAAGAGGGAAGCTCCGTTAGCGAGCACGTGCTCACCATGTCTAGGTACGCAAACAAGCTCCAAGAGTTGGGGATATCGATTCCTAATGAGTTAGGGATTCACCGTCTCCTCCAACCACTGCCACCAAGTTACAAGAACTTTGTGATGAACTACAATATGCACTGCATGAACAAGACGTTGCCTGAACTATCGTCCATGCTGAAAACTGTTGAAGTGGAGATCAAGAAGGAGCACCAAGTGTTGATGGTCAATAAGACCACCAATTTCAAGAGACAGGGCAAGCCTAAGAACAAGGGCAATTTCAAGAAGGACGGCAAGAAAGCTGCCGCACCTGCAAAGAAGCCCAAGGCTGGTCCTAAGCCTGAAACTGAGTGCTTCTACTACAAGGGTGCTGGTCACTGGAAGCGTAACTGCCCCAAGTACCTAGCGGATCTGAAGAATGGCAACATCAAGAAGAAAGGTATATTTGATATATATGTTATTGATGTGTATCTTACTAGTAATCGTAGTAGTGCCTGGGTATTTGATACTGGTTCGGTTGCTCATATTTGTAACTTGAAATAGGAGCTGCGGAATAAGTGAAGACTGGCGAGAGACGAGGTGACGATGCGCGTTGGAAATGGCTCCAAGGTTGATGTGATCGCTGTCGGCACGCTCCCTCTACATCTACCTTCGGGATTAGTTTTAAATTTGAATAATTGTTATTTGTGCCTGCGTTAAGCATGAACATTATATCTGGATCTTGTTTATTGCGAGACGGTTACTCTTTTAAGTCTGAGAATAAAGGTTGTTCAATTTATACGAGTAATATCTTTTATGGTAATGCACCTGAGATGAATGGTTTATTCTTACTGAATCTCGATAGTAGTGATACACATGTTCACAACATAGATGCTAAACGAACAAAATTGAATGATAATTCTACATACATGTGGCACTGTCGTCTTGGTCACATTGGAGTGAAGCGTATGAAGAAACTCCATTCTGATGGACTTCTTGAATCACTTGAAAGATGCGAAGCATGTCTACTAGGAAAAATGACTAAGACTCCATTCTCTGGTACAATGGAGCGAGCTAGAGATTTATTGGAAATAATACATACCGATGTGTGCGGTCCAATGAGTGTAGCATCGCGTGGTGGATATCGTTACGTTCTCACTTTCACGGATGACTTAAGTAGATATGGGTATGTCTACTTTATGAAACATAAGTCCGAAACTTTCGAGAAGTTTAGGAATTTCAAAGTGAAGTGGAAAATCATCGTAACAAGAAGATTAAGTTTCTGCGTTCTGACCGCGGAGGTGAATATCTAAGTTACGAGTTTGGCATGCATTTAAAGAAGTGTGGAATACTTTCGCAATTGACACCACCGGGAACACCACAACGTAATGGTGTGTCCGAACGTCGTAATCGAACTCTCTTAGATATGGTTCGGTCTATGATGTCTCTTACAGATTACCGCTATCGTTTTGGGGCTATGCATTAGAGACAGCCGCATTCACTTTAAATAGGGCATTATCTAAATCCGTTGAAACGACACCGTACGAATTGTGGTTTGGTAAGAAACCTAAGTTGTCGTTCCTTAAAGTCTGGGGTTGCGAAGCATATGTAAAGAAGTTACAACCTGAAAAGCTTGAACCCAAAATGCGTCTTCATAGGATACCCTAAAGAAACAATTGGCTATACCTTCTATCATAGATCCGAAGGCAAAGTTTTCGTTGCCAAGAATGGATCCTTTCTTGAGAAGGAGTTTCTCTCGAAGGAGGTGACTGGAAGGAAAGTAGAAATCGACGAGGTTATTGAACCTTCTCTCGGATTTGAGAGTAGCGCAGCACCGGAAGATGTTTTTGTGCCGCCTGCACCAATTGGAGAGGAAGCTAATGATAAAGATCATGAAATTTCAGTCGAAGTTGCTGCTAAACCTCGCAGGTCAACGAGGGTTCGTACCACTCCTGATTGGTATGACTCTGCCTTGAACATCATGTTGGTGGACAACGCTGATGACCCTGTGACGTATGAAGAAGCTAAGGTGAACCCAGATTCCGACAAATGGCTAGAAGCCATGAAATCCGAAATGGGATCCATGTACGAAAACCAAGTATGGACTTTGGTGGACTTACTGGATGGCCGAGAACAAATGGATTTTCAAGAGAAAAACAGATGCTGATGGTAATGTTACCGTCTATAAAGCTCGACTTGTCGCGAAAGGGTTCCGACAAATTCAAGGAGTTGACTATGATGAGACATTCTCACCAGTAGCGAAGCTAAAGTCTGTGAGGATTTTGTTAGCAATTGCTGCACATTTCAATTATGAGATTTCGCAGATGGATGTCAAAACGGCGTTCCTTAATGGTGACATTGAGGAAGAGTTGTATATGGTACAACCCAAGGGTTTTGTCGATCCTAAAGATGCTGACAAGGTATGCAAACTTCAGCGCTCCATTTATGGACTGAAGCAAGCATCCCGGAGTTGGAATCAATGTTTTGATAAAGTAATCAAAAAATTTGGGTTTATACAAACTTATGGAGAAGCTTGTATTTACAAGAAAGTGAGTGGGAGCTCTGTAGCATTCCTAGTACTGTATGTAGATGACATATTGTTGATTGGGAATGATATAGAACTTCTTAATAGCGTCAAAACCTATTTGAATAATTGTTTTTCAATGAAGGATCTTGGCGAAGCGGCATATATTCTAGGCATCAAGATTTATAGAGATAGATCAAGACGCCTAATAGCGCTTTCACAAAGTACATACCTTGACAAAGTTCTAAAGAATTTTAGAATGGAAGATAGCAAGAAAGGGTTCGTGCCCATGTTGTTAGGTAAGACTTTGAGTAAGACTCAAAGTCCAGCTACGGCAGAAGATAGAGAGAAATGAATAATATTCCCTATGCCTCGGCCATAGGTTCTATCATGTATGCCATGCTGTGTACAAGACCGGATATAGCACATGCTGTTAGTTTGACTAGCAGATATCAAAGTGATCCTGGAATGGAACACTGGACAGCGGTCAAGAATATTCTAAAATACCTAAAGAGGACTAAGGATATGGTTCTTTCTTATGGAGGTGATGAACAACTTGTTGTAAACGGTTACACCGATGCTAGTTGGAACACCGATCCGAATGACTCGAAGTCACAGTCAGGATACGTATTTATTTTTAATGGTGCTGTAGTGAGCTGGAGGAGTGCAAAGCAAAGCGTTGTGGCAAATCTTCAACTGAATCAGAATACATAGCTGCTTCGGAGGCTACGCAAGAAGCCATATGGATGAGGGAATTCATTACTGAACTTGGCGTGGTTCCCAGTGCGTTGGCCCCGATGGCCATCTACTGCGACAACACATGTGCCATAACTAATGCACAGGAACCAAGGTCACATAGCAAGCTGAAGCACATCAAGCCACGTTTCCACGCTATTCGCGAGTATGTCCGAGATGGTGACATAAAGATTTGCAAAGTACACACTGATCTGAATGTGGCAGATCCGTTGACTAAACCTCTCCCTAGGGCAAAGCATGACCAACACCAGAACGCCATGGGTGTTAGGTATATTACCATGTAATCTAGATTATTGACTCTAGTGCAAGTGGGAGACTGTTGGAGATATGCCCAAGAGGCAATAATAAAATTGGTTATTATTATATCTTTGTGTTTATGATGAATGTTTACATCCCATGCTACAATTGTATTATTAGGAAACACTAATACTTGTGTGTTTTGTAAACATGTAAGAGTCCCTAGTAAGCCTCTTGTTAAACTAGCTTGTTGATTAATAGATGATCATGGTTTCCTAGTCATGGACATTGGATGTCATTAATAACAAGGTTGTATCATTAGGAGAATGATGTGATGGACACACACCCATAGTAAGCGTAGCATAAGATCAAGTCATTAAGTTCGTATTGCTATAAGCTTTTAAATGCATAGTGACCTAATCCTTCGACCATGAGGTTGTGTTAATCACCATCACCGGATGGGTACTTTGATGACATCAAACACCGCTTCGTAACTGGGTGGTCATAAAGGTGTCATTGGGTATTCTGGAAGTATGTGTTGAAGCGCATGGACCAAGATTGGGATTTGTCCATCCATACGACGGATAGATATGCTCTGGGCCCTCTCGGTGGAATGTCATCTAGTTAGCTTGCAAGCATGTGACTAGGTCACAAGGGAAGACATATCACGGAACGAGTAAAGAGTACTTGTCAGTAACGAGGTAGAACTAGGTATGGAGATACCGATGATCAAACCTCGGATAAGTAGAGTATCGCGAGACAAAGGGAATTGGTTTCGTATGTTAATGGTTCAATCGATCACGAAGTCATCGTTGAGTATGTGGGAGCCCTCATGGATCTCCAGATCCCGTTGATGGTTATTGATCGGAGAGGTGTCTCCGTCATGTCTACATATTCACGAACCGTAGGGTGACACACTTAAGGTTCGAAGTTGTTTTAAGTAGATATGGAATGTGCGTTGGAGACCGAATGTTGTTCGGAGTCTCGGATTGGATTCGGGACATCACGAGGAGCTCCGGAATTGTCTGGGGAGTAAGATTCATATAATGGGGATCTTTTTCTGAGTTAGGAAATGTTCTGGAGTGTTTGTATGGGGATTCTAGAAGGCTTCAGAATGTTCCGGAAGGTTCTAGAAGATATTTTGGAGTTTATTTGAAAACCAAGATAAGATAAGATAAGGGAAATTTAAAGAGGAGACTTGGGGGGAGGACTCCTCCCCCCACCTCCTTGTTGCGCCGGCCCTAAGGGGTGGGCCTAGGGGTGGGAACCCTAGGCCGCACCCCTCCCTCTATATATAGAGGGGTGGAGGCGCCACCCCCCTTTGATCCTCCACTCTTGCCCCAAGCCGCCTCTCTCCTCCTCCTTCTTTCTGCTCAGGCTTAGGCGAAGCCCTGCAGAATTCTCCACTCCACCACCACCACCACGCCGTCGTGCTGCTGGAATTCCGTGGAGAGATCTACTACCTCCGCTGCTAGCTGGAACGAGGAGAGGAAGGTCTGCTTCGACTCCGCACGTGTGACCGACTGCGGAAGCGCTGCCGGAACGCGGCGCCGGAAGGATCGTCCACTCGATCTTGAGATCGGCAAGTGATCGACTACATCAACCACGAGATCTAATCTCGTAACGCTGTCGTGTCTACAAGGGTTAGTACAGATCTATCTCGTTGCACTTATCTAATAGATTAGATCTTGGCTTTTATCTAGATTAGATCTGGGTTTTGTTCGTTCTTGCGGTAGAATTTTTTTGTTTTCCATGCTACGAACCCATCAAGAAGAATAAATGGGGTCCTGTTGTGGCGCTAAGAATGAGCAGTAGGATCTTCAGGGATGGTAAGTCTGTCACTGAGAAAGCTCAACCAATTAAGAAGACTAAAAATCTGGAGGTCCCCAAAGGTAAATCCAAATTGCATGGTTTTGATAATTCTTTTGCCGCTCTCAATAATGATGTTCTTCTACATAAAGCTATAGCTGCTGGCATTGTTCTTGGTAGTTCTGAGGATTTAATTGATAAAAATATTAATTTGATCAAAGATGTAGAAACCAATAGGCTTTCTGCTTTTCATAATGATCATCCTGACATGTTCTTTCCCAGTAATTTAGATGTTGCTATTGGGGCTGTGGTTGGATCTTGCTTTGCCAATTATGGTACTCAAGATGTGGTGTCTAAGGATCACACTAGTGAGACTCAGGTAGAGGAGGAGCCTTGGATTGAGGTCTCTTATAGAAAAAAGAGTAGGAAAAACTCCATTTTGGTAATGGTAGTTGCTCTAATATGGAATCCTAGAGGTCTAAACAGACCTGATAAGCTTACTAGAGTGCATGATCTCATTAGAGAGACATGTCCTGATATCATTAGTTTCTATGAGTCAAAGAAAATGGATTTTGCTCCTTTTCAGCTCAAGCAACTAGATCCTTTTGATAAGTATGTCTAGAATTGGCTGTCTGCTAAAGATACTGCTGGTGGTATCACAGTGGGTATTAGTGTTGATTTGCTTGATGTCTTGTCTTGGAGTATCCACTCTTACACTGTGTCTGTTTTGATTAAAAATAAAAAAGATGTAGGGGTTTGGAGGTTTATTCAAGTTTATGGATCTTCTTATGTGGGACACAAGCTAGAGTTTATTAATGAACTGCATAATGTGTTCTCTTCCTGGGTTGGGCCTACTTTAGTAGGTGGTGACTTTAATCTTATTAGGGAAAGTTGTGAGAAAAATACTAGTAATATTAATCAACATTGGGCTGATCTATTTAATGACTAGATTAATAAATACAGTCTGATGGAGATTAAAAATACTGGTAGGAAATTTAATCATGGCTTTGCTTGATAAAGTGTTTGTTTCTACTTATTGGGATGCTTTATTCCCATCTAGTAATGTCATAGCTAAAGCTAGAGTGTGAAGTGACCACACCCCTCTTATTGTGGACACTAGGGCTCTAGTGGTGCCTAAAATTAAACAATTTAGGTTTGAGATGTGGTGGTTGCAAGTAGATGGTTTCTCCTAGTTGATTTCTAAGATTTGGTATGCCCCCTATTTGTGCATTAAAGCTATTGACAGGTGGCAGTTCAAATCTAGGAATCTTAGGAAAGGTCTTAAAGGTTGGAATGCTAATTTAGAATCCAACCAAAACAAAATTAAGCAAAAATTAGTTGCTAAGTATGATTTACTAGATGTTTTATCTAAAACTCAACCTCTTTATCCTCATTCTAAAGAGAGCATGAAATCTATTTCATCTGAACTGACTGATATTTGGAAGAAAGAGGAAATTAAAGCTAGGCAAAGGTCTAGAGAGAGAAATATTTTAGAAGGTGATCGTAATATTGCTTATTTTCACTCTGTAGCTAACCAGAAAAGGAGGAAGAAGCAGATTGACATGCTGGAGGGCCCACATGGAGAAGTGAATGATACAAAAGGTATGTTAGACATTGCAGTTTCTTATTACAAGGAGTTGTTTGGTTATGAGAGTAAACCAAATATTAATTTAGCTAATGATTTTTGGGATGATTGTGATAAAGTCACTGCTGAACAAAATGAAGCTCTAGATGCTGATTTTATAGAACAGGAAATTAGGGATGTTGTATTTAGCTCTTATGCTGAAGCAGCCCCTGGTCCTGATGGCCTACCCTTTCTATTTTTTCAACAGTTTTGGGATGTGATTAAAAGTGATATTATGGCCCTAGCTAATGATTGTAATAGGGGTGTGATGTCTACGCACTTCTATTCTTATAGACAGTTGTTGGGCCTCCAAGTGCAGAGGTTTGTAGAACAGCAGCAAGTTTTCACTTAAGTGGATTACCCAAGGTTTATCGAACTCACAGAGGAAGTGGTCAAAGGTATCCCCTCTCAAGCAACCCTGCAATCAAGATACAAGAAGTCTCTTGTGTCCCCAACACACCCAATACACTTGTCAGGTGTATAGGTGCACTAGTTCGGCGAAGAGATAGTGAAATACAAGTGGTATGGATATAAGACAACGGTGTGAGAAAATGGCTTGATGGCGTGGAAGAGACTAAAGGCAAATTGAAATAAAGATGGAAGCAAGCAAACATGTAACATATCTAGTTGCAAACGGTGTTTCAATGCTTAGAAACAAGGCCTAAGGATCATACTTTCACTAGTGAACACTCTCATATAAATATCTTCTCTTTATGATACTAGTCTGAAATACTCTCCAGTTGGATACTCTAATCCATGGTAGGGCTATAACAACACTCCTCAAAGTTTGCTTTCCCCATCTAGATAACCCCACACTATCACCTCGAGCTCTAGATGGTTCCAACAAACACCACAATTTCATAGAAACATCCAACTCCAAATATAACTCATAACAAGTAATCGTAATCTCTAGCCTAAGTGCCACCATGGTGTGCACGCTGTCACTTTCACGCACATGGGGAGAGCAGAGATCTATTAAAGTACTTGAGTAGCAAGGTAGATCTACTTGATTACAAAGCTCATGATCACAATTTGATCATGCATAGAGAGAGAGATGAAGACATAGCTAACGGTAGAACCATTAGCCTCGAGAGAGAACTACTCGCTCCACATCATGGGAGTCAGCAACGGTGATGGAGATGGCGGTGGAGTCGATGGAGATGGCGGTGAAGATGGTGAAGAGGCGGCGGCAGCGCAGAGGACTCCTTCCCCGCCGTCGGTATCACAGGGGAGCACCGCCCCTTAGCACCCTTCCTTCATGGATTCTTGAGATCCCTTCCCATGGAGATGGGATCCATGGGGGAGGAAGAAACGTGGCTTTGGTGGTTGCAAATTCGTGGGTGGAGGTGTCTCCCACGAATTAGGTTTCCTCTCTTTATATAGCTTCTCGGATTCCCATCACCCCATTTTGGGCTGCAGTAATTCGGGCCTATCGGGTCCATCTGGACTCGGAATCAGCTAAATTTTATGTCCAGAGCGTTTGTTGCGACATTTCCAACAACTTTGTAGTTGAAGAGTTTTCCGTTTGATGCTGTCTTCGATCCGAAATGTGACCATCTTCAAAACAAGTTCTGAGACAAATTTCTGGAAAATCCCAATTTGACTCCAACAAGGTTTCCACTTATATTCTTGGTAATTCTTATACATCAAAGTGTAAAATAAGAACATTGTGCACTTTTGCAACTATTTGTAGGTTAAGCCAAATAAATTAGAAACTTTATATAAAAAGGAGTATCAAAAGCATATTATTAGCATAAAACCATCAAAAATTATAGATACGTTATGGACGTATCAGGGTGAACTTGATATTTACAGATTGAACTTTTCCCTGTTAACACGGATACCCAAGGAAGCCAATGTTGTAACTATTCATAAGTTTAGACCCATTGCTTTAACTAATTGTGTTTTTAAGATTTTCTCTAAATGTGCCACTACTAGGCTGGGTGCTGCTCATAAAAGGTAGGTAAATTTTAGAGAGTGTTGTATCTGCTCATGAAATCATTCATGATGTAGTTCACAAACAGAAATCTGGTTTAATCCTTAAGCTTGATTATGAAAAGGCTTATGATAGGGTGAACAGAGATTTTCTGTTAAAAATGTTGGAGAGTAGGGGCTTTAGTCCCAAATGGATTAAGAGAATTAAATCCCTTCTTGATTATGGCTCTGTAGCAGTTAGAATCAATGATACTAATAGTGATTTTTGTGTGTGGGTGTGGTGTTAGACATGGGGGCCCTATTTCCCCTCTCTTATTTAATTACATGGCTGATGTTTTTACTAAGACGTTGATGAAAGCTGCTGGTCATGGCCAAATTACTAGTCTGTTGAAAAGCCTTAATCAGACATGGGTCAATAGTATGCAATATATTGATGATACCCTTCTTTTCCTAGATAATGATCTATCAACTTCTAGGAACTTAAAATGGTTGTTGTCCTGCTTTGAACAAATGCCAGGGATGCACATTAATTTCCATAAATGTGAACTTATTGCCATTAATGTGGATGATGATGTGGCCCAGTCATTTGCTCAAACTCTGACTTGTAGACTTGGTAAATTTCCCCTTAAATACTTAGGGGTTCCTCTACATCATGCTAAACTTAAGAGAGATCATCTGCAACCTATTGTAGATAAGATTCTTAAAAAAGCTGCTGGGTGGAGAGGCAAACCTTTAAACGATGCTGCTAAGTTAGAGTTGGTTAGGAGTGTACTAGGCAGTATACCTCTTTACCTTTTGAGTATGATCAAGTTCCCCAAGTGGGCCATTACTTTAATCAATTCTCAAATGGCTGATTTCCTTTGGGATGATTATGAGGGACACCACAAATTTCATTTGGCCAATTGGAGCTTGGTTTCACACAAAAAAGGAGTTTGGGGGTCTGGGTATTCTTGATCTAGCTACCATGAATATATGTTTATTAACATCTTGGATTAGGAGATATCATTTGGATGAGGACAAGTTGTGGAAACAAATTGTTGATCATAAATATGACATCAATCACTCCAATTTGTTTTGTTGTTCTCAGGTTGGATCTTCACCTTTTTGGAAAGGTGTGATGTGGGCTGCTATGGCAGCTCACATGGGTTATCAATGGAAAGTGGGAAATGGTAAAAAGGTAAAATTTTGGGAAGATCATTGGTTTGGCTCTTGTAGTCTAGCTACCCAATATTGGGATATTTATGTGATTTTGAATGAATAAAACTCATGCATTGCTGATGTGTGGGATGGGGAAACCCTCAAATTTACTTTTAGGAGATGATTTGATCAGAATTTGTTATTTCAGTGGTATGAAGTTGTCCAGATTGCTCAGTCCTTGCACCTTAGTGCTGATGAGGATTACCTTCTGTGGAAACTTGATTCTAGTGGTCAATATAGTGTTAAGTCACTATATGATGTTGTCAACTTTAAAGGTGTTATGCTTGTGCATGTTCAAGTAGTGTGGGATGTTAAAGTCCCACCAAAAATCCATTTCTTTTTATGGCCTGTGTCTCACAACAGGGTGCTCACTAGAGTCATCCTTGTTAAGAGACAAAATGTGGATGATCTCACCTGTTTATTTTGCAATGAATTATAAACTTGCAATCACCTATTCTTTGAATGTGTGGTTGCTACAGCTGCCTGGAAAGAAGTTGGTAGAATCACTGGTAATATTCCAGTGAAAATTGAAATGGTAGCTGCTAGATGGGAAAACAATAAATTGTTTAAAGTTGAAAAATGTCATGTATGTTGCAATTATGTGGTCCATTTGGCTTATACAGAATGATTTATGCTTCAATCGTGCCATTTGGCCTAGAATGCAGGAGCTATGGAGAAAATGTGCCTACAATCTTGCCCAGTGGGGGATCCTGCTAGGAGAAGGAGAAAGAGGAAAGCTAAACACATTAGTGGGAAGGCTAGAATCGATGGTGCGTGCCCCTCCACTTCTGTTGTGGCCAGAGCTTGGGTGACGGTGGAGAAGAGGAGGATGACACAGTCGATGGTCGAGCTCAAGATTCTCACTCATGTGGGTGGAGAAGCTTGGATCACTATTGAAGACCTGGCGAGAACCCTAGATGCAAATGACTTGAAGTTGGTGGGAAATCGCAAGCGCTTCATGGTGGTGCCGCAACAGTCTCGCATTGTGTTCTCGGGTCAGTGTCTGTATGGTGGTAGTGTTGTCTGTTAACTGAACTCTTGGCTGTTGGTGTATGTAGTGTTTTGGAGGCTATAGCCTCGTAGCAAGAGTTTAGCTGGCTATTGCGCTCTGCTTCAGGCCCGTGTGCTGTTTGACCCGAATGATGTAACAGACTCGTGAGGTTTTAGTAATGGGAACTAGGGCGAGGCCCTCTTTATCTAAAAAAATGTGTCGCAGGTGCATCGTTTCATGTACGTGGACGCATCACAGTCTCTGGATCACTGTGGTCTTAACTAATTAATATGTTTTGCTGGCTATTATCTAGGTACATGAATGATTAGATAGGCATCGCGCCGTAGGGAGGTTAAAACCGTGGCAATTCTCTTGGAAGATGGCGTGGCAGGCCGACAGAGGACTCTCTCACCAGAAGCTCAACTGAGTCCGAAGATTCAGGGTTTCGTGCCTGCTGCCTATAAAAGGCGCACACACTCAGCTGAGCCGGGGGGGGGGGGGGGGATCACACTCAGCGGAGGCAGAGCTCTCGCACCCACGCACAACTCGCACACCTGAAGTCCACACAACATACACACACGATCTCTCCTAGCTATGATCCCACATTCATACACAACCAAAGCACGTTAGGAGCTAGGAGAATGTAACAACCTCGAACCCTACGCTCTAAGTTCAAGCCTGGATGAACCAGAATTGGTTAAAATAGTACAGCGGGGGCCCAGGGGCCACCCACGTGTAGACCCGTCGGCTGTCCTAACCACTTCTAAGAACATCAGGACAAGAGCGAGCGACGTAGGCAATAGGCGAAGAGATCAAATACATACACAAGTGAGTATGTATGCAAGCTACCTTACAACAGTTCTCAGAGCCATACAATCTAAAAGAAATAGAAATATTGCAATGCCATACGGCAAGATCCAAATATCCTAGATAGAGATAATAGTGTAGGATAGCTCCTCATACATCAAACATCAGAGTATCAAGCAGAAGCGGGAAACAAGATCCGAGTACGGACAAGAAGCAAATCGGCATAAGATGCCACATAAGTAAGCACATCCCGCCCACAGATCTCGCGGATCCCCATCCCCAGAATCTCTACACCGAGTGGTCGTTGCCAACATCATCTGTCTCCTCCACCTAGTATCCATCTTGAGAATACACCAGTTCATCTGAATCAAACAATTTATCGTGTGAGACCCTAGGGGTACTCAGCAAGTCTTTATGCCTCTAAAGGGGACATATACCTGGGGTGACGCAATTGCAGCAAAAGACAATAACTAACAAGCCTATAGATACTCGCTAACCATCCGCCTAACAAATGATAGGTAGATGTCTGTTAATTAGAAACAATAGTTATAACAGTATAAAGTAATAGATCCATCCTCCTTCTCGCTTACCAACGAGAAAGCGGACGAACAACCCATCCATTGGCAATTTTTATTAACCATTCCATGAGTATTGCACTATTTACTAGTCAGGTATTTAGTCAATTAAAAGCGGTACTTTAGTTATACTTGTCTATGATCGAGAAACTGTGCTCCAAGTCGTCCATAACTGCGGACATGGCTTTCAGAAAGATTTACCCTGCAGGGGTGCACAAATAGCAACACACACTCGATCAACCTCGGAAAAACCAACTCAAAACCCAACGAGGCATTCACGACGAAGCGATCACAAGATTCATAAAATATTTTAGGGGGCCACCCCATTAAGCTACCCGCAACGAAGTTGGCCGACTCTGAGACGGACCCAAGGTTTGCGTCAATGGCTGTAAACGACTGGGAACCCGAAAATGTGACTGGGCTTGTCGATACCGTGAAAACACTCCGCATCCAAAACAGTACAGGTGCTCCACGCACAATCTTAAATAAAACGGTAAAGCATGGCATAAGTACAGGATAGTAATAAAGCACCAAACTACTTTGTGGCCCCAAGAAATAGAAATGAATCAAGCTCTGGCTCAGGGGGGTTCATAAGGCCTCCCGGAATTGGATAGTGCGAATAGTCAAGGAACAGGAATCAAGTACTCAGGGTCCTACGGGACACAAGTGAGCATGAAAAACCAAAATAGCAGATAACTCCCACTGGTGCCTCTTTCATTAGTTACCCCATTACTACTCAGGTTAAGTTGTTTAGGTACCTCGTTACCCATCAGACACTCACAAACCCTACACATGCAGTTCTACGACGCGCAAGGCTCAAGCAACTCATGTAGTAATGGCTCATAGGATGGAGGAACAAGCTTCGGTGGGGTTGTAAAAGTAAGGCCATGCAGTACTTAGGATTCAATTTAATGCAATCGCGACTCAATGATGCAAGAATAAGATAGAAGCAATAGGTACTATATGTATGCAAGCATGTGGTAGTGCTTGCCTGGAAGCTCAGTTGAAGCGAGAGGTGGATCTGGGTAGTACTCCTGGGATTCCTGATATTTCCCCTGCTCGGCGTCTATTCGAAAGAAGAACCAAACAAACAAGGGCCAACATAAATAAAATGCGACCAGCAAACAAGCATGCCATGATGAATGATGCACAATTTACATGGCAATAAAGTAGCATGGCAATGGTGAGGAGTGGGGACAGGAATAAACCATTTTATTAATTATTTGGTCAAGTTTTATTGCCATAAACAGTTCTGGTTTTTAATAATGACATGATGCATGCTTCAATTCGTATCATGGAATGCATAGTTAGAGCGGGCTCGTCGCGCGGATCGATTTAGACATATTATTTGTCAAATTTGGAGTTATAGAATTAAAGTTATTAATTCATTGAGAAAAAGGCATTTATTAGCATTTAAATAATTTAGAAATTTTAAATTAGTCAAACATTATTTTGGATGGCATATTTGAAACCCTCATATTTTCCTGATTCAAAAACATATATCATTTGTATTATTTGGATTTATCACTAAAAAGTCATTAATTTTTGGATTTAAAATTATAAGAAACATTTCTGAAATCATTTTTATTGAACAGAAGAGGACACAAACTTTTTATACCCAGAGAGAATTAGCCACAGCCGCTGACGAGTGGGCCAGGTGCTAACTCAGCACAGGTGGGTCGGCGCGGCTTTACACGGGGCTTTTCTCACCGCGGGTTTATTTAGCCTGAGCGATTGACAGGTGGGTCCGGTTGTGCGCGGGGCCACGCACAGGCGCGCGAACGGGGCACAGCCACGTGGCGCAGACGGGGATGGCGGGTTGAGGAAAACAAAACCCGGGGTACCTTTTTGGAAAAAGCACAGCAGCGGCTGACAGGCGGGCCCCAGTAGTGCACGGGTTGAGCCGCAAAAAGCGCAGGGGGGTACATGAGAAAAAGCCACCGCGCACTATTTTTCTTCTCGTCAGTTTCCTGACGAACCTGACGGACAGAGCGCGGTGCGGCGGGGGATCGAACTCGCGACGTGGCGCGCGCACGCGGCGGTGGCTACCACTGGGGCTAGCAGGGGTTGGTGTTGGTGTTGGTTACCAGCTACGCGACTAGAAGGCCCTACTGCGTTGTGACGGCAGAGAAGTAACTGCGGCCGCCGTGCACAGAGGGCGTTCGACGGAGAGATTGATGCGACCAGGGAGCCAAGAGGAACAGGGGCATGTCTAGGGGGGGTCAGTGGCTCACCGCGGGGCTCTCGGTGGCGTTGGATCGGCTTGGTATGCATGAGAGCGACATCGATGCTGGCGGACAGCGAGCTAGGGTTTGCGTCGGGCTCAACGACGTGCAGCAGGTACCGGTCGCCTCCTCCTCGCTGATGTGTACGGGGACGGTCCAGAGGTTCTCCTCGGTCTTCCCCAACGCCTCAACGCCACGCCCGCCTTCAGCTAGGGTGGTGGTGGAGCGATGCCGACGGTGGGGTAGATGGAGGAGGGGAGAAAGCAGCGGCAGGTGGGGAAGGAAGGGTAGATGGGCAGGGCCCTAGGTGGATCTGGGGAGGGAATGCAAGGAAGAGGGGGGTAGATAAGGGCAAGGAGAGGGAGAGCACATGGGCTCGGTGGCTAGGGTGGAAAAGGTGGAGGTGCACGTTTTCTCCACCTCCTCACGTGCTGGCACGGCGAGGGAGGGGCCTGGGGGACTGCAGCTGGGGCCAGAGGGGCATGGTAGGTGTGGCTCGGGTGGGGGCTTTCTGGCAGCGAGAGAGAAGACAGAGAGGGGAGGGGCTCGGCTAGGGTTTAGGTGAGGGTGGCTCGGCCTAGAGAGGGTGTTGAGCTAGGGGGGTGGCTCGGATGGGGGCCAAACCAGGTGGTGGTACAGTGTAACACCCTCGAATCGGCCCTATGCAAGTTTTAGCCCTTTCCGCCAAACCCGCATAGAAACGATTCAAGGACGCCCACCAGGCACTTTCGTGCGGGTGGAAAACGAAGTAATACCATTACACAACAGTCCTCGATGGGACCCAGAGAACATATATATACATCAACGACTCCATGAGTCAAGAATACAGATATAATATACAAAGATCCAAATCACCTTGAAAGCGATAGGGCGTCCGACTATGGATAAGATGCAAATGGGGCTAAGAGCCCTGAAGAATAACCAATGGCGTCCATAACCCTGCCTAGGCCAAGCCGGAAGGGTAAGCCTGCTAAAGACGTCGATCTCAAACCTGCTAAAAACAAAAGGGGTGCCGACAAAGGGCAAAGGAAAAAGAGGAGCGTCAGTACTGAGGCTAGCACATGGCGAGGCTAAAATTTGGCGGCTCTCGCCTACATAGGTATGGTGGACTGAAGCGGCAGCACAGCGGCACTAAACAACCCATAGAGACTCTGTAATACTGGCGGCTACTAGAGAGGGGTAAGAAAGACCTATTCGTATCCAACCTGATGCTAACACCACACATACCCATCCTGGTATTCCCCCTCGAGACCAAACGAGGAAGTCAAGCCGAGGAAAACTCACACGGTTGCCAGTTTCATGTAATCTTTCCATGGCAGTTATCCAACTTGTTATTCATCTCGGATACAGGTCAAATTATAACAGTAAACTTTAGTTATTGTTATCTATGATCGAGAAACTGTGCTCCAAGTCGTCCATAACCGCGGACACGGCTTTTCGAAAAGATTTAACCCTGCAGGGGTGCACCAAAGTATCCACACGCACTTCGACCCTTTTTGCCAGATCAATTGACATACACCCATCGGTATGTCGGCGGGGCCTAAGTCATGACGTTTCCCAGACCCAAAACAAGTACATGGGGGCCACCCCACTAAGCTACCCGCACACGAAGTCGGCCGGCTCCGGAACGGACCCAGGGTTTGTGTCAATGGCTGTAAACGACTGGGAAGCCGAAAGTGTGACTGGTCTTGTCGATACCGCGAAAACATTCCACATCCTAAACAGTACAAGTGCTCCACGCACAATCTTAAATAAAGCAGTAAAGCATGGCATAAGTACAGAATAGTAATAAAGCCCCAAACCACTTGTGGCCCCCGGTACAGTGCTTTGCAATCAGGTAGTAAGCCGATGGGGGTGCCCACACACCCCACCTATGGTTAGCGCGCTCGATCTCGGAACAGGTGTCAAGAACTCGGGTCCTAGGGGACACTAGTGAGCGGTTAAGAACCAAAAATTGACTATTACCCACTGGTGCCTCTGCATTATATCTACCATCCACATTAATTAACAAACTGTAATTAGAATCCCGATCAGCTCCACCATTAAACATCTGCCAACCTCCCCACAACTGTGGAACATCGACATCGCGAAGCAACACATGAGCAAGCACCTACGACTCACGGGGCCAACTGTTTAACAAGCAACAGGTAATAGGAGGTGTCCAAGGCTATATAATGGCTGCAGGAATATAACTGGTACGAAACACTAAAGCATCGCGACACGGATAGCAATAGATCAACAGGAGGAAATAAAGACTATAAATGCAAAATAGGTAGAAGGGGGAGAGATGCTCGCTTGGGAAACACTGCCGAAGGATCATATCTAGAGAACTTGTCGGTACTCACATCAACTCATCGGCCTAATCCGCGAAGAAGCAAACACTAGCACAAACACTGGATGCACTATTTAATACTACGGCAGAAGATCCGGCATGATTATGATATGATGTAGATGCGGTGCAATTAGGCAGTATTAAGCGGAACCGGGGTCCCGTCAATTAATTAACCGGTTCGAGTTGTTTATAAACCCCACAATTTAAATGTTGAAATGATAAGGTAAAGCATGGCAGGGGTGATCTACATCAAAGTTAAATGGAGCAGGAAGATATTATGAGCATTTCCCAAATTACTCCATATGTTACTTAATAGGTGTTATGTAACTATGACCAACCCACAAGATACTTCATGCAATCAAATATGAGGATGTCATATTATTTTTCTATGCATTTTTCTGATAAACTTTCATATAAAATACTTTTTATTTCGAGTTACCAAAAGAAAGATATGATTTATAGAAGATATAGATATATTCTGGAATTCATTTAAAAAAACGGGGGATGGGCCGGGTCTGAGAGTTAACTCGCTACCTACCGCACTGGGCGAAGGAAATAGGTGGGCCGGCCCGTCGGCGTCTGATGAAGACCTGGTGGCCTGCTGGCCTGGCCTGATCGGTCTATGATGGGCGGGACCCAGCTGTCAGAGGCTAAGGAAAACCACTCTGTAACACCCTCAAATCGGCCCTATGCAAGTTTTAGCGATTCCCGCCAAACCCGCATAGAAACGATTCAAGGACACCCACCAGGCACTTTCGTGTAGGTGGAAAACGAAGTAATATTATTACACAACAATCCTCGATGGGACCCATAGAACAGATATATATACAACAACGACTCAACGAGTCAAGAATACAGGTATACAATACAAAGATCCAAATCACCTTGAAAACGATACCGCGTCCGAGTACAGACAAGATGCAAATGGGGCTAAGAGCCCTGAAGAAGAACCAATGGCGTCCATAACCCTGCCCAGGCCAAGCCGGAAGGGTAACCCTCCTAACAACGTCAATCTCAAACCTGCTAAAACAAAAGGGGTGCCGGCAAAGGGCAAAGGAAAGAGAGGAGCGTTAGTACTGAGGCCAGTACACGGTGAGGCTAGAATTCGGCGGCTCTCGCCTACATAGGTATGGTGGACTGAAGCGGCAGCGCAGCGGCACTAAACAACCTATAGAGACTCGGTATCACTGGCGGCTATTAGAGAGGGGTAAGAAAGACCTATTCGGATCCAACCTGAAGCTAACACCAAACAAACCCATCCTGGTATTTCCCCCTCGAGACCAAACGAGGAAGTCGGACCAAGGAACTCACACAGTTGGCAGTTTTATTCATTCCATTATAATTGTAGCACTTACTAATCATATGTAGGTATGATAACATAAGTAGTGGCCAATTTTAGTTATCATTCCGTTGTAGTTGGAACATTTACTAGTTAGATATAATTGTCCTGAGGAATCCCAAAACCCAGCAATTATTGGCACTCTTATCACATTCCATTGGAGTTGCAATACTTACTAGGCAGGTATAGTATGACACAAATCACCACAGATCCACCAGTTGTTGGCATTTTTTTAATATCCATTCCGTTATAGTGAGGCTGATTACTAGTCACATATTAGGTCAAATTTATAGCACTACTTTAGTTATGCATGTCTATGATCGAGATACTATGCTCCAAGTCATCCATAACCGCGGACACGGCTTTCAGAAAGTTTTACCCTGCAGGGGTGCACAAATAGCAACACACACTCGATCAACCTCGGAAAAACCAACTCAAAACCCAACGAGGCATTCACGACATAGCGATCACAGGATTCAGAAATATTTCAGGGGGCCACCCCATTAAGCTACCCGCAACGAAGCTAGCTAACTCCGAGACGGACTCAAGGTTTGTGTGGACGGCGGTAAACGACTGGGAACCCGAAAGTGTGACTGGGCTTGTCGATACAGCGAAAACGTGTCACGATCCAAAACAGTACAGGTGCTCCTCGCACAATCGTAAATAAACAGTAAACATGGCATAAGTACAGGATAGAAATAAAACCCCAAACTAATTGTGGCCCCAAGAAATAGAAATGAATCAAGCTCTGGGTCAGGGGGGTCCATAAGGCCTCCCGGATGTGGATAGTACAAATAGTCAAGGAACATGAATCAAGTACTCGGTGTCCTACGAGACACAAGTGAGCGTGGAAGAACCAAATAACATCTATTGCTCACCGATGCCTCTGCATTAGTTATATCTAGCATTTTAATAGTTGTATTTAAAGTCATGATCATCTCCACAAATAAGCATCTCCACCACAAACATCTTCTAGCATTCCAACATATGTGGTACTCGGCAACACAAGATCGCACCTGAGTAAGCAACTACGACTCGCAAGGCCAGCTATCTACCAAACACAGGTAATAGGAGGTGTCCAAGGCAATATAGAGGCTGCCCGGGATATAACTGGTGCACGAAAACTAAAGCATCACGACACGGATAGCAATAGATCAACAGGAGGAAATAAAGACTATGAATGCAAAATAGGTAGAAGGGAAAGGGATGCTCGCCTGGGAAACATTGCCGACGGATCATATCCGAAGAACTTTCGATACTCGCATCAACTCATCGGCCTAATCTGCGAAGAAGCAAACACTAGAAGAAACACTGGATGCAATATTTAATACTACGGCAGAAGATCCAGCATGATTATGATATGATGCAGATGCGGTGCAATTAGGCAATATTAAGCGGTACCGGGGTCCCGACAAATAATTATATGGTTCAAGTTATTTAGCTACCCCGCAATTTAAATGTTGTCTTAACAAGGCAGATCATGGCATCGGTTCGCTACGCAAATTTAAATGGAGTCCGGAATAAGACAACAATATTCTGCATCTAGACTCCATATTAATTATGCGGTGAATCGGCATAATGCCCCCAAACCACAGACAGGTATTGGTGCATGAACAATTTAATATGCAACAAGATATATGGCAATTTATAAAATAGGGGCTCGAGAAAAGGTTCACACATTGGCGTTTGGCGATCTTGGGTTCCGGGGGTTCGGGGTTCGACAGGGATCGGTCTCGACGCGAACGTTCTCAGACAACGGAGTAGATCTTGTCGCATCCGGGAAGAAGGACTTGGCGTTCCGTGTCGGCGACCTTGGCATTCGGGTTCTCGGGCATTGCATCCGGGAAGGAGAACTTGTCGCATTCGTGGAGGTATTGGTATGGCCTCGGTCAAAGCGTTCGGAAGCAGATCTTGGTGTTCCGGGCATCCTCCGGTCGGGGTCTCGACGTCCATCCAGAAGATCATGTCGATCCACGGGGTTCGGTCTTTGGGGCCGGGTGGTAGATCTTGTGGTGTCGGCTTTGTTGGCTAGAGGTGAACTCCAATCTTCGGAAGATCTTCGGCAGCAAACTTCAGGAAGACTCACGGTGTTCCAGAGACAGAACAAAAGCACATAGCAGGGCACAACCTTGTTGGGCAGCAGCACGGGCCACCAGGGCACCTGCATGGTTGGGACACGGAGCAGCACATCTTAGCCATTGTAGACACGTGCCGAGGGATGAAAGACGTTGCACAGCTGCAGGTGCACACACAAGAGCAAGCATCATCTCGGCAGTGCACCACGCGCGTGGTCGGTTCAACAGAGCAGCGATGAGGTGGTTCTATGGTGGTTGGCACAGGGCTCGCCGGAGTGGCGGCGATGACGGCGTCGCTGGGTGAGGCTGGAGGTCCTGGCGACAGCGGGCGCGGAGGCGTGCACGACGGCTCGACGAAGGCGGCGGAAGCAGAGGCGAGTGGCTGGGTCGAGCACGGGGAGGAGGGCGACGAGCTCGCAGGGGTTCGGTGAGGCGGGAGGTCGACCGGCCCGCGGCAGCGCTGCAAGGTGCAGAGGCAGGGCCGGCGAGCGTCGGGTCGACGGCGGACTCGGGCCGGGGTGGCACGGGTAGGAGGAGGAGGAGAGGATGGAGACGCGCGGGGTGCGGCGCTCGCGGTCCGTTCCATGTGAGATCTAGGCACATGGCTTAATAGGATTGATAGGATACCCATATCAACAAGTTGCAACTTTTTTTCCGGAAGCTCATTCGAAAAGAACTCTAAGGTTAAGCGTGCTTGGCCTAGAGCAATTCTAGGATGGGTGACCAACCGGGAAGTGGGTAACCGGGTGCGCACGAGTGAGGACAAAGTGTGCAGAAAAGACTAGTGTTGGTCTGTGGGGCTAGTCTAGATATCCTATAAGCTGCCAAGAGTGACACCCCCCGGGCCCAGGAGTGGACGGGGTGTTACATACAGGGAGGCTCGGCCTAGAGTGGAAGGGAAAAGGGAGGTGAGGGTAGCTAGGGCTTTTGCTAGGTGTAGAGGGAGAGAGAGGGCTCGGTTTAGCTAGAAAAGAGAGAGGGAAAAAACAACTAGATGGATGAGCTAGGTTTTAGAGTAGCTAAGAAAACCAAAAGGTTTAACCTATGACAAGGAAGAAAACAATATGACCAAAAGAGAGAGAGGTGGAAGAAAGAAAAAAATGATCTTGCATGCCTCATGCACTTGACAATATTTTGTGAAAACAAAATATATCCCATGTATACTTGACAAGGAGGAAACCACTAAAGAGGGGCAAGGTGGAAATACAAGTGGAAAAAAAGTATTTAATTGGTTCATTTGTTAAATTGAGTTCAAACAAACTCCACCCAAAAATATTCCAAAAGAACCCAAAATAGAAGAACAAGTGAGGGCCTTGCATGGGCCATGCATGAAGAATACTTGCCACATTCATTAGTTGTGAAAACAACTACATATACATATGGGCATCTATTACCCCCATGCACATCCATACTTGAATAAAGGCCACCACATAAGCTACAAGCTTGATAAAATATGGCAAGGGTGGATTAAGCAATAATGAATATAATAGGCCATGCTAGTGTGTATGTTCCACTAGAAGATCATTTGGCCACAATTATATTTAAACAATGCTCACTTATTCCTAAAACAAACCATATGGAAGATAGGGCAAGTGAAACTAACCACATGCATGCAAAAGTGGCCATGTGGCTCTCCACATATCAACAATGTGAAAACCACATGAGGCATATATGGAAGCATGTGTAAATAGAAGTGGATCCATCCCAACCCACATGAGCTAGAGGTAAACCCAATAAAATGCAAAGCTCACATATAGTTGAATGGTGGAATTATGGGGTGGTGACAAGAAAAGGTGGTGGAGTTAGATAAAAGATATGCCCCCAACTCAACTTGGGCATCAGCATTTAGCAAGAACCAAATACAATATATCAAGAGACAAATACAATTAATAATGCATATGAGATAAGAACCAAATGAAAAGGGTTTTATATGATGCTCAAATGCAAGGTGGCATGATGACATGAGCATGATATACTTATGATGCAACAATTATATGTAGGAAGTTGCATTTTATTATTAGACCATGTAGCATTATAGATGTTAGACATATGGGATGCTACAACTCTCCCCCACTAAACAGGAATCTCGCCCCGAGATTCTAGGAAGAAGAAGAAGACACGAAGAGGGTAGGATACTTGGCACGGAGCTCATCCTCGCGTTCCCAAGTGGCTTCATCAACGGAATGGTGCGACCACTTCACCTTGCAGAACTTGATTGACTTGTTGCGAGTCTTTCTTTCTGCGACTTCTAGGATTTTTGTGGGGTGTTCTTGATAAGACAGGTCTTCTTGGAGGTTTATGGGTTCATGATCCACGGTCGTGCCGGGATCCTTGAAGCACTTCTTGAGTTGAGATATATGGAAAACATCATGGACCTTGAGTTTTTCAGGGAGCTCAAGAGCATAGGCAACTTCTCCTCTTCTTCCCTGAACTTTGAAGGGACCGATGTATCTAGGAGCCAGCTTTCCTTTGATACCAAACCGGTGCGTGCCTCTCATGGGAGTGACACGAAGGTAAATGAGATCACCAGGGACATACTCCATGTCCGTGTGCTTTCTGTCATAGTTGCTCTTCTGGCGACTTTGAGCAACCTTCAGGTTTTCGAGAATGATGTGAACCTTCTCCTCCGCTTGAGTTACAATGTCGAGGCCAAACAATGTTCTTTCACCTGCACCCGACCAACCAATCGGAGTTCTGCATTTGCGGCCATAGAGAACCTCAAATGGTGCCATCTTTAGACTCTTCTGGAAGCTGTTGTTGTAAGAGAATTCAGCATAAGGAAGGCATTCTTCCCACTTCATGCCAAAAGAGATGATGCAAGCACAGAGCATATCTTCTAGAATCTGATTGATCCTTTCAACTTGTCCTTGTGACTGAGGGTGGTAAGCTGTGCTGAAGTTCAACTTTGTTCCCAAAGCATTTTGGAAACTTCCCCAGAACTTGGAAGTGAAGATGCTTCCACGGTCTGAGCTGATCTCAAGAGGAACCCCATACAGAGAGATAATCCTATTGATATAGAGCTCAGCCAACTGAATTGCAGAAATTGTTTCCTTGATGGGAAATAAGTGAGCCACTTTAGAAAGCCTGTCGATGACAACAAAGATTGCATTGTTGCCCTTCTGCGACCTTGGAAACCCAGTTATGAAGTCCATCTCAACTTTCTCCCATTTCCATTCCGGAGGCTTCAATGGCTGTAGAAGACCGGAAGGTTTCTGATGGACCGCTTTAACTCTGCGGCAGACATCACACTCAGAGACATACTTGGCACAATATCGTTTCAACCCAGGCCACCAATATTGTGTTTTCAAGTCCATGTACATCTTAGTACTACCAGGGTGGATAGAAATAATAGAATCATGCGCCTCCTTAAGAACTTGCTCTCTCAAACCCGGGTAGTTCGGAACAAACATCCGGTGTTCAAATAATAGAGCGCCTTGGTCATCGACGTGGAAGGACTCATACTTCGGAAGATGAATGTTGGAGATGATCTTTTTAGTGTAAGGATCACCAAGTTGAATGGAGCGAACTTTTTCTTCCAAGAGAGGGGTTGCTAGAAGATTCAGAAGATACCCTTGATCCACAATTTCAAGGTTGAGCTGACGGAATTCCTCGCACAAGAGAGGCTGTTGTTCTTCCACCATGAGGTTGTTGACATAAGCTTTTCGGCTGAGAGCATCGGCCATGACATTAGCTTTGCCCGGAGTGTAGTTGATGGTCAAATCGAAATCATTAATTGCTTCAATCCACCTCCTCTGACGAAGGTTGAGATCCGGTTGTGTGAAGATATACTTCAGACTCTTGTGATCAGAGAAGATCTCACAACGGTTGACAAGCAAGTAGTGCCTCCATACTTTCAAAGCAAAGACAACTGCTGCGAGTTCGAGGTCATGTGTAGGATAGTTGATCTCATGCGTCTTCAACTGTCGAGAGGCATAAGCAACAACTTGTTTTTCTTGCATAAGGACCGCACCCAATCCTTGCAAGGAGGCATCACAGAATATCTGGAAAGGCTTGGATGTATCTGGAGGAATCAAGACTGGAGTGGAAGTGAGCTTCTCTTTGAGTGTTTCAAAGCTTGCTTGACATGCAGGAGACCAAAGGTATTTCTTGCCTTTCTTGAGGAGATCAGTAAGAGGCTTCACAATCTTCGAGAAGTTCTGAACGAAGCGACGGAAGTAACTAGCCAAACCAAGGAAACTCCAGACTTCTTTGACATTTTTGGGTGGAAGCCACTCAACAATTGTCCGAACAGTTTCTGGGTTGACGGCAATGCCCTTAGCAGAGATGACGTGCCCCAGATAGGTGACTTCAGGCAACCAAAACTCACTTGGAGAACTTTGCATACAGGCGATTCTCACAAAGCTTGTTTAGGACACACCGAAGGTGTTCTTCATGTTCTTATTTTGACTTAGAATAGACTAGAATGTCATCCAGATAGACCACGACGAACTTATCAAGATACTCCATGAAAACCGAGTTCATAAGCCTCGTGAAGGTGCCAGGTGCATTGGTGAGACCGAAGGACATGACCGTGTACTCATACATGCCATAGCGGGTGGTGAAAGCTGTTTTGGAAACATCTTCCTTGCGGATCTTGATTTGATGATATCCACTTCTCAAGTCTAGCTTGGAGAATACCACAGCTCCTGCAAGCTGATCGAAGATATCGTTGATCCGCGGAAGGGGATATTTATTCTTGATGGTTTTAGCATTGAGAGCCCAATAGTCAAGACAAAGTCTGCCTGTCCGATCTCGCTTCTTCACAAAGATGGTTGGGCTACCCCAAGAAGAAGTACTATGCTGAATGAAACCCAACTTCTCTTGTTCATCAAGCTGACATTTAAGTTCTGCCAACTCAGCAGGACCCATTTTATAAGGCCGCTTGGAGATAGGAGCGCTTCTAGGTTCAAGCTCAATCACAAACTCGACCACTCGGTCAGGAGGCATACCTGGTAAGTCTTCAGGAAAAACATCTGGAAACTCACGGACCACCGGAACACTCTGAATAGCATCCATAGCATCATCATTCAGAGCCGCCAAAGAGAAAAGTTGAATTGCAGGAGTCAGACTTGGAGAATAGACTATATGGCCTTCAGGAATTTTCAGAGAAACCGAGCGTTCAGCACAATCAATCACAGCTGCATTTGCTGTTAACCAATCCATGACCAAGATAACATCAATGTCAGAATTGCCCAAAATAATTAAGGAAGCCGGGAACGAAGAGCCACCAATCTCAATTTGATTGCCATGGCTAATTTTGGAAGATGCCATTGTTGCCCCAGGAGAAAGGACCATCAAGCGTTTAGGAAGCGCATCCATTGCTAACTCATTCTCATTTGCAAACTTGTGAGAAACAAAAGAATGCGATGCACCAGGAACGAACAAAACTCGTGCAGGAACTGAGTTGACAAAAAGCGTACCCATCACAACTCCAGGTGCATGCTCAGCTTGAGCGACGTTGACACAGTTGGCACGAGCAACAGTGGACCCGGGCTTGGTGTTGATGTTGAGAGCCCGCGGTGGAGGTGCACGAACCATAGAAGAACATGCTGCAGGTCTTGGAGGTTGTGGAGGAAGAGCTTTGTTGTTCATAGGACAACTCCAGTCTTGATGCCCAGTGTTCCCACAAGTGTAACAAGCACCAGGTGGACGTGGAGCAGCGTAGCCAGGGACTCCGCCAGGCGCTCCAGGGTAGTTGTGGTTGTAGCCCCTAGGAGCCGCGGCGAAGGATTTTGGTGGCCTTGCCGCGTAGCTTGAAGGTCTTGGTGGAGCCGGGAGCGGCAGTGCGGTATTAGGAACCCACACGCGGCGGAGCTGTCATAGCTGAAGAGCTTGCTGCGTCACGGCTGTGTTTCTTGGACTCCTCAAACACTTGCCTACTTGCTTCTTCCTGTAGAGCTGTATGTTGGAGTTCCAAAAAAGACCCCGGCCTTGCATGAGTGATTGCATATTTGATAGATGCATTGAGCCCTTGCCTGAACCTCTTTTGCTTCTTCTTGTCATCAGAGATCTCATCGCCACCATACCAAGAAAGGTTCATGAAGTTTCTGATATAGGTATTGACATTGTCATTGCCCTGCTTGAGGTTGAGAAACACTTCCTTCATCCTTTCCATGACAATTTCTGACAGATATTGCTCTTTGAAAGCCCCAGTGAACTGCTCCCAAGTAGGCTGAAAACCAGAGTGGTTTGCCTTCAGGTAATTCTCCCACCATAGAGCTGCATCTCCCTTCAGAAGGTGAGTGGCACATTTTACCCATTCTTGCTTAGGAACATCAACAGTCATCAGCAACCTTGACATCTCACGAAGCCAATCATCAGGATCCAGAGGCTGATCAGACACCTCAAAGTGGCGTGGGTTAAACTTAAGAAAACTTTTGATGTCTCCTCGCTTGGGAGGTGGAGGTAGCGGAACAAACTCATTCCTCCTAACACTTTCTTCAAAGCGTTGCTGGTTCTGTTGCATTGTTCCCAAGGCATTAGCAATACTTGCCAACGCAGCCCCCAGTTCAGGTGGTATGTCCTCCTCAGAACGGCGTGGTGGTGCCATCCTGTGATTGATATAAAACTCAAGTCAGTACCATAATGGAGAATAATAATAATCCAAAATAGTACCAAAATGGAATTAACCAAGATTAAAGGATACAATTTACTAAGATGATATTAAAATATCAACAAAGTTCAAAGCACCTAGAAGATATTAAGCATATCGCACACGACTGAACAAGGAGTGTGGTACACAAAGCTATCAAAGAAATTTTTTCCGCAAATTTCGGCATTAAAATTCCGCTATATGCGCAAAACCACTTAACAAATCAAGATTAGTAAATCTACCAATTCAATATACAAGAGCGAATGATACAAGTAGTGGTATGGTCGCGACTCCATCCCGCACTCAAATCATTACTCCGCACATGAATAAGTGAAACACATATCCCAACTCCTTTCCTTCTTAAGATGAACCTAAAGATTGGCAACTATGGAAAAACAAACACCCCAAACAAGATAGCGTCGGATAACAAAGAGTAGGACAGATCGCGTCGGTTTACAACGGATCAGATAGATCGCGTCGGTTTACAAAACCCTGTCGGTATGGAATGTACCAATAGTTGATAATCAAAAGGCAGATAGCGACAACAAGCTGGATGCAACAAATAGACAAGGAATTACACACACACACACTCACACAACCTATGGTACTACGGAACCCAGAACACGTGAATCCTAGTTTGAATTTTTAGAAGAGGATTGAAAACGTTACACTTCCTTACTAGAAAAAAGGGTGGGTGGGTGGGTAAGAAGAAAAATGGAAGTAGTCCTACTCTCTAGTATACATAGCTACCAAAAATATTTGCTAGACTGACAACGACCATTTGGCTGAGACCTTGAAGGGCGGGATGGCTCTGATACCAATTGTAACAACCTCGGACCCTACGCTCTAAGTTCAAGCCTGGATGAACCAGAAGTGGTTAAAATAGTACTGCGGGGGCCCAGGGGCCACCCACGTGTAGACCCGTCGGCCGTCCTAACCACTTCCAAGAACATCGGGACAAGAGCGAGCAGCGTAGGCAACAGGCAAAGAGATCAAATACATACACAAGTGAGTATGTATGCAAGCTACCTTACAACAGTTCTCAGAGCCATACAATCTAAAAGAAATAGAAATATTGCAACGCCATACGGCAAGATCCAAATATCCTAGATGGAGATAATAGTGTAGGATAGCTCGTCATACATCAAACATCAGAGTATCAAGCGGAAGCAGGAAACAAGATCCGAGTACGGACAAGAAGCAAATCGGCATAAGATGCCACATAAGTAAGCACATCCCGCCCACAGATCTCGCGGATCCCCATCCCCGGAATCTCTACACCGAGTGATCGTTGCCAACATCATCTGTCTCCTTCACCTAGTATCCATCTTGCGAATACACCTGTTCATCTGAATCAAACAATTTATCGTGTGAGACCCTAGGGGTACTCAGCAAGTCTTTATGCCTCTAAAGGGGACATATACCTGGGGTGACGCAATTGCAACAAAATATAATAACTAACAAGCCTATAGATACTCGCTAAGCATCCGCCTAACCAATGATAGGCAGATGTCCATTAATTAGAAACAATAGTTATAACAGTATAAAGTAACAGATCCATCCTCCTTCTTGCTTACCAACGAGAAAGCGGACGAACAACCCATCCGTTGGCAGTTTTTATTAACCATTCCATGAGTATTGCACTATTTACTAGTCAGGTATTTAGTCAATTAAAAGCGGTACTTTAGTTATACTTGTCTATGATCGAGAAACTGTGCTCCAAGTCGTCCATAACCGCGGACACGGCTTTCAGAAAGATTTACCCTGCAGGGGTGCACAAATAGCAACACACACTCGATCAACCTCGGAAAAACCAACTCAAAACCCAACGAGGCATTCACGACAAAGCGATCACAGGATTCAGAAATATTTCAGGGGGGCACCCCATTAAGCTACCCGCAACGAAGCTAGCTGACTCCGAGACGGACTCAAGGTTTGTTTGGACGGCGGTAAATGACTGGGAACCTGAAAGTGTGACTGGGCTTGTCGATACAGCGAAAACGTGTCACGATCCAAAACAGTACAGGTGCTCCTCGCACAATCGTAAATAAACAGTAAACATGGCATAAGTATAGGATAGAAATAAAACCCCAAACTAATTGTGGCCCCAAGAAATAGAAATGAATCAAGCTCTGGCTCAGGGGGGTTCATAAGGCCTCCCGGATGTGGATAGTGCGAATAGTCAAGGAACAGGAATCAAATACTCGGGGTCCTACGGGACACAAGTGAGCATGAAAAACAAAAATAGCAGATATTGCCCACCGGTGCCTCTTTCATTAGTTATCCCATTACTACTCAGGTTAAGTTGTTTAGGTACCTCGTTACCCATCAGACACTCACAAACCCTACAGATGCAGTTCTACGACTCGCAAGGCTGAAGCAACTTCTGTAGTAATGGCTCATAGGATGGAGGAACAAGCTTCGGTGGGGTTGTAAAAGTAAGGCCATGCAGTACTTGGGATTCAATTTAATGCAATCGCGACTCAATGATGCAAGAATAAGATAGAAGCAATAGGTACTATATGTATGCAAGCATGTGGTAGTGCTTGCCTGGCAGCTCAGTTGAAGCGAGAGGTGGATCTGGGTAGTACTCATGGGATTCCTCATGTTTCCCCTGCTCGGCGTCTATTCGAAAGAAGAACCAAATAAACAAGGGCCAACATAAATAAAATGCGACCAGCAAACAAGCATGCCATGATGAATGATGCACAATTTACATGGCAATAAAGTAGCATGGCAATGATGAGGTGTGGGGACAGGAATAAACCATTTTATTAATTATTTGGTCAAGTTTTATTGCCATAAAAAGTTCTGGTTTTTAATAATGACATGGTGCATGCTTCAATTCATATCATGGAATGCACAGTTAGAGCGGGCTCGTCGCGCGGATCGATTTAGACATATTATTTGTCAAATTTGGAGTTATAGAATTAAAGTTATTAATTAATTGAGAAAAAGACATTTATTAGCATTTAAGTAATTTTGAAATTTTAAATTAGTCAAACATTATTTTGGATGGCATATTTGAAACCCTCATATTTTCCTGATTCAAAAACATATATCATTTGTATTATTTGGATTTATCACTAAAAATTCATTAATTTCTGGATTTAAAATTATAATAAACATTTCTAAAATCATTTTTATTAAACAAAAGAGGACACAAACTTTTTATACCCAGAGAGAATTAGCCACAGCCGCTGACGAGTGGGCCAGGTGCTGACTCAGCACAGGTGGGTTGGCGCGGCTTTACTCGGGGCTTTTCTCACCGCGGGTTTATTTAGCCTAAGCAATTGACAGGTGGGTCCGGCTATGCGCGGGGCCACGCACAGGCGTGCGAACGGGGCGCAGCCATGTGGCGCAGACGGGGACGGCGGGTTGAGGAAAACAAAAGCAGGGGTACCTTTTTTGGAAAAAGCACATCAGCGGCTGACAGGCGGGCCCCAGTGGAGCGCGGGTTGAGCCGCAAAAAGCGCAGGGGGGTACATGAGAAAAAGCCACCGCACACTGTTTTTCTTCTCGTCAGTTTCCTGACGAACCTGATGGACAGAGCGCAGCGCGGCAGGGGATCAAACTCGCGACACGAGTTGGTGTTGGTTACCAGCTACGCGACTAGAAGGCCCTACCGCGTTGCGACGGCGGAGAAGTAACTGCGGCCGCCGTGCACAGAGGGCGTTCGACGGAGAGATTGACGCGACCAGGGAGCCAAGAGGAACAAGGGCATGTCTAGGGGGGGGGGTCAGTGGCTCACCGCGGGGCTCTCTGTGGCGTTGGATCGGCTTGGTACGCAGGAGAGCAACGCCGATGCTGTTGGACGGCGAGCTAGGGTTTGCGTCGGGCTCGACGACGTGCAGCAGGTACCAGCCTCCTCCTCCTTGCTGTTGTGTACGGGGATGGTCCCGAGGTTCTCCTCGGTCTTCCCCAACGCCTCAACGCCACGCCCGCCTTCAGCTAGGGTGGTGGTGGAGCGATGCCGATGGTGGGGTAGATGGAGGAGGGGAGAAAGCACCGGCAGGTGGGGAAGGAAGGGTAGATGGGCAGGGCCCTGGGTGGATCTGGGGAGGCAACGCAAGGCAGAGGGGGGTAGATAAGGGCAGGGAGAGGGAGAGCACATGGGCTCGGTGGCTAGGGTGGAAAAGGTGGAGGTGCACCTTTTCTCCACCTCCTCACGTGCTGGCACGGCGAGGGAGGGGCCTAGGGGACTGCAGCTGGGGCCAGAGGGGCACGGTTGGTGTGGCTAGGGTGGGGGCTTCCTGGCAGCGAGAGAGAAGACAGAGAGGGGAGGGGCTCGGCTAGGGTTTAGGTGAGGGTGGCTCGGCCTAGAGAGGGTGTTGAGCAAGGGGGTGTCTCGGATGGGGGCCGAACCAGGTGGTGGTACAGGGAGGCTCGGCCTAGAGTGGAAGGGAAAAGGGAGGTGAGGGTAGCTAGGGCTTTTGCTAGGTGTAGAGAGACAGAGAGGGCTCGGTTTAGCTAGAAAAGAGAGAGGGAAAAAACAACTAGATGGATGAGCTAGGTTTTAGAGTAGCTAAGAAAACCAAAAGGTTTAACCTATGACAAGGAAGAAAACAATAGGACCAAAAGAGAGAGAGAGGTGGAAGAAAGAAAAAAAATGATCTTGCATGCCTCATGCACATGATAATATTTTGTGAAAACAAAATATATCCCATGTATACTTGAAAAAGAGGAAACCACTAAAGAGGGCAAGGTGGAAATACAAGTGGAAAAGAAGTATTTAATTGGTTCATTTGTTAAATTGAGTTCAAACAAACTCCACCCAAAAATATTCCAAAAGAACCCAAAATAGAAGAACAAGTGAGGGCCTTGCATGGGCCATGCATGAAGAATACTTGCCACATTCATTAGTTGTGAAAACAACTACATATACATATGGGCATCTATTACCCCCATGCACATCCATACTTGAATAAAGGCCACCACATAAGCTACAAGCTTGATAAAATATGGCAAGGGTGGATTAAGCAATAATGAATATAATAGGCCATGCTAGTGTGTATGTTCCACTAGAAGATCATTTGGCCACAATTATATTTAAACAATGCTCACTTGTTCCTAAAGCAAACCATATGGAAGATAGGGCAAGTGAAACTAATCACATGCATGCAAAAGTGGCCATGTGGCTCTCCACATATCAACAATGTGAAAACCACATGAGGCATATATGGAAGCATGTGTAAATAGAAGTGGATCCATCCCAACCCACATGAGCTATAGGTAAACCCAATAAAATGCAAAGCTCACATATAGTTGAATGGTGGAATTATGGGTTGGTGACAAAAAAAGGTGGTGGAGTTAGATAAAAGATATGCCCCCAACTCAACTTGGGCATCAAGCATTTATCAAGAACCAAATACAATATATCAAGAGACAAATACAATTAATAATGCATATGAGATAAGAACCAAATGAAAAGGGTTTTATATGATGCTCAAATGCAAGGTGGCATGATGACATGAGCATGATATACTTATGATGCAACAATTATATGTAGGAAGTAGAATTTTATTATTAGACCATGTAGCAGTACAGATGTTAGACATATGGGATGCTACAGAGAAGAGGGCATGGAGGTGACTAATGGTGAGAATTATGGTTAACTCTTTCATCCCTCTCACCCCTCTCGCTATGGCATACATGCGGTGGCGTGCAACTCATGGACAAGACAGAAGCACGGAGGGCAGACCGGCGCCAAGATGATGGCCTGAAAGGCAAACGACATCCGCCTTCTTCATCTCCACCAACATCGACCGTACAAGCCGGCACCATCTCCACTCCAGCGAGACGCACATCTACGCCGCCACCGAGACGACGGCCTCGAGGACGCGCGGCTGCCGGCGTGCAGTCCGGTGCCATCTCCATCTCCGTCGCCACCAAGACGACGGCCTCGAGGACGAGCGGCTGCCGGCGTGTGATGGCTCAGGATACGTTGAGATCATTGGGAACCCCAAGAGGAAGGTATGATGAGCACAACATCAAGTTTCCCTCAGTTATGCAACCAAGTCTATCGAACCAGTAGGAGCAAGGAAACAACCCCAAGGTGTTGCTACCAACTTGGTATCCTGCACAACACAACCACAGAACTTTGCCCTAACTTATAGTGAGGTTGTCAATCTCACTAGTTTTGCTGAAAACAAAGGATTAAATGTGTTGTGTGGAAGATAGTAATTTCTTGCAGAAAGTAAACAGTAAATAGTAAATAGTAGATGGTATATTGATGGTAAAAGAATGGACCGGGGTCCATAGTTCACTAGAGGTGATTCTCCTTAAGATAAATAGCATGTTGGGTGCACAAATTACAGCGGGGCAATTGACATACTCGAGAAAGCATACCATGCATATACTAATCATCTTGACTCCTATGAGATTTGATTGGGCATTACAAAATTATACATAGACCGTAATCCAACTACATCTATGGCTAATAATCCACATGCAGGTTATCATCCGAACCCCCTCCAGTATTAAGTTGCAAGCAATAGATAATTGCATTAAGCAAGGTGTGTAAAGTAAACAATACGATTGTCCCATGGACAAAGGATTGGTGTTTTCTCCCTAGTAGCAACAACACATCCAGTACCTTAGAGATTCCTGTCACTTCCCCAGATTACTAGAGGCATGAACCCACTATTGAGCATAAATACTCCCTCTTGGAGTTGCTAGCATCTACTTGGCCAAGATAGCTACTAACAACGGAAAGCATGCAAGATCACAAATAACATAGACATGATATAATCAATAATCAATCTAAAATGGCATCTCAATATCCACCGGATCCCCACAAACACAACATGTAAGATTACAAATAGATGATCTTGATCATCAACAGAGCTCATAAGATCTAAACATGATAGCACAAAGGAGGAGAACCAACCATCTAGCTACTACATGGACCCGTAGTCCAGGGATGAACTACTCATGCATGACACCGGAGGCAGTCATGGTGATGAAGAAGGCCTCTAGGGTGATCTCCCCCTCCGGCAGGGTGCCAGGAAGAGCTTCGGATCCCCCCGATCTGGGGATCAAGATGGCGGCGGCTACAAACTCTTCCATGGGTTTCTTATTGGGTCTTTGATCAGGTACTTAGGGTTTTCATCCCGGGAGGCTTTTATAGGCGGAAGGGCAAGGTCGGTGGAGCACCAGGGGCCCACACCCCTGGTGGCGCGCCCCCAGGCCACGCCGCCACCAGGTGTGGCCGTCCTGGTGCGCCACTTCATCTCCCCTCCGGACTCCGTGTTGCTTCTGGTAAAATATTGACTTTGGATTTTGTCCGGTCCAATTCTGAGAATATTTCCTTACTAGCTTTTCTGAAACCAAAAACAACAAAAAACAATCAACTAGCACTGTGGCATCTTGTTAATATATTACTTACAGAAAATGTATAAAAATACCTCAAAGTGTGGACTAAACATAACAAAGTAGATACTAAACAAGCATGTAACATCAAAAATAATAGATATGTTTACAACGTATCAGCATGCAGCCCAACGCCATGTCCATCGTGCCCGAGACGAAGGCCTCGAGGGCACGCAGCTATTGGCATGCATCCCGATGCCATCTCCATCTCCACCGCCACCAAGACGACGGCCTTGAGGACGCGCAACTGCCGGCGTGCAGCCCGGTGCCATGTCCACCGTGCCCAAGACGATGACCTTGATACGTTGCTAACGTATCTATAATTTTTGACGTTCCATGCTTGGTTTTATCTACTTTCTTATCCTTTGTCCATACTTTGGAGTACTTTTTATACACTTTCTTGGTCTAACCTATTAACAAGATGCCACAGTGCCAGCTGCCCATTTTCTACTGTTTTTGGTTCCAGGAATGTCAAAAAATGTATATTCTCGGAATTGGACCGGACAAAAGCCAAAGTCAGTTTTTCACTGAGGGGGACACGGAGCCAGAATATGATATGGAGAGGGGCCAGAGCGGCAAGGCCTGTCCCACGCCAGGGGGTGGTGTGGCCGCCTAGGGCACCCCCTCGGCCTCCCCTTTCACCTATAAGATTCCCCCGATACATAAACCCTAAGTACCCGATAAAAATTCCACGAAAGAGTCTGTAGCCACCGCCATCTCCATCCTTAGATCGAGAGGGATCTGAGGCTCTTCTCGGCACCCTGCCGGAGGGGAGAGATCACCCTGGAGGCCTTCTTCATCACCATGCCTGCCTCCGGTGTGATGCGGAAGAGTTCATCCCTGGACTCCGGGTCCATGTAGTAGCTAGATGGTTGGTTCTTCTCCTTTGTGCTACCATGTTTAGATCTTGTGTGCTCCATTCATGATCAAGATCATCTATTTGTAATCATACATGTTGTGTTTGTGGGGATCCGATGGATATTGAGATGCTATTTCAGATTGATTATTGATTCTATCATGTCTTTATTATTTGTGATCTTGCATGCTTTCTGTTGTTAGTAGCTATCTCAGCCGAGTAGATGCTAGCAACTCCAAGAGGGAGTATTTATGGTCGATAGTGGGTTCATGCCTCTAGTAATCTGGGAAAGTGACAGAAATCTCTAAGGTACTAGATGTGCTGTTGCTACTAGGGAGAAAACAACAATCCTTTGTTGATAGAACAATCATATTGTTTACTTTACACGCAATGCGTAATGCAATTATCTGTTGCTTGCAACTTAATACTGGAGGGGGTTTGGATGATAACCTGAAGGTGGATTATTAGTCATAGATGCAGTTGGATTACGGTCTATGTATAATGTTGTAATGCCCAATCAAATCTCATAGGAGTCAAGATGATTAGTATATGCATGTATGCTTTCTCGATGTTTGTCAATTGCCCCGCTGTAATTTGTTCATCCAACATGTCATCTATCTTAAGGAGAATCACCACTAGTGAACTATGGACCCCGGTCCTTTCTTTTACCATCAATATATAACTTTTTACCGCTTTCTGTTTACTTTCTGCAAGCTTTTACTTTCTTCCCCACAATACGTTTAATCCTTTGTTTTCAGCAAAACCGGTGAGATTGACAACCTCATTGTAAGTTGGGGGCAAAGTTCTGTGGTTGTGTTGTGCATGATTCCAAGTTGGCAACAACACCTTGGAGGTGTTTCCTTGATCCTACTGGTTTGATAACCTTGGTTTCATAACTTAGGGAAAACTTGTTGCTGTGCTCGTCATACCTTCCTCTTGGGGTTCCCCAACGAGCTCAATATATTTTGGGCCATCAAGCTATTTTTCTGGCACCGTTGCCGGGGAGTTGATAAGCCACAAGTATAGGGGATCGTGTGTAGCCTTTTCGATAAGTAAGAGTGTCGAAGCCAACGAGGAGCTAAAGGTAGGATAAATGTTCTCACAAGTTTTATCAACCACTGATACAACTCTACGCACACTAAATGTTTGCATTATCTAGGAAATAAAACTAGAGCAACAATACGAGTAATAGAGATAGCTTTGCATGATAATAAATAACAAGAAAGTAAAGCTAGTTGCTGTAGTAATAAAATACACTAAACTAATAGAACCATGAGTGTGGAATAGTGGTGGTATTTCTGGTGGCTTAGTCCAAGTTTAAATAGCGAATAGATCGGGTTCATTGTCTTGGATGTAGTTTTCTATGTGGGAGAGGCTAAATATACATGCGCTTCACTACTTGGAATTACATGTACTATATGTGACGAGGGTTTAACTCATCAATGCCCATTGTTATGGACTTGGGTTTTGGAGAAGGAGGGAGCGCTGGAAGTCTTGATTGGCTAGCAAACAAGCACACAAGGACGCAAGATTTACCCAGGTTCAGGCCTCGTAGAGGACCCTACTCCTGCTTGTCTGCTCTTGATTGATGATGATCCAAAGGATTACAATGTCGCCGATGGCGGTGTATGCGCCGATTAGATCTGGCGTATGTATGAACTAGGGTCTACGATGTCTAGATCTATTGTGGCGTAGCGTGTTGCGATTTCCTTCTCATTGGACCCTCCTAGCCTTTATATATGGGGAGGCTAGGTCTCAGGTACCAATACGAGTTGGTTACAAGTTAGATTCAAACTCTAGTCTTGAGATTTCCTTGTCTTGCATGTCTAGGAGTCCGTGTCCATATGGGCTTCATACCACTCGAACCGTCATAGGTGTCATGGACCTTGGCAATTCGTCGAGTGGGCCTTCTGTCGAGCCGTACTAGGTAGGCCAATAGTAGGTTCCTGTAGGGCATACCTATGTCAGTAGCACCCGAGTGTCCACCCGAATTGTAGATTCGGCTGGAGACTTAGTTGTCTTGAGCCTTGCATTAAGATGTTGGAGTCGACAATTGTGTCGGCAAAGCACTCACTCGGAAATTCATCGGATCAGCCAAATTCGTAGTAGTTCATAGGGATGATGGTAAACGTGCCTGGTGCGCTCGATGGATCGGGACCAGTTAATTGCTCTAGGGCAAAAACAACGCTACCTACTCAAACTCGAGTCCTCGGACTCGAATTCGGAAATTGCTGGCGTAATTTGACTCAGGCCATGGAGGTCTTATAGAGTTGAATCCCAGTATATAAGTGTGAGAGCTCGACGCGTCCGTCGAGGCATATTCATCGTACCTGAAGGCACGGATTATTTCTGGTAGAGTGCAGCAGGTGTATTGCCAGGCTTTCTTCAGGTCTTATCTTCATGCTGCAAGCGTGGCATCCGAATTTAGTCATCGCGGAGATGTTTTGGGTGGCCCAGGAGACGTAGTCTCTTTGCAGGGAAAATATGAGGCGGAGTCGCCAATGCACTCGATTGCTGTAAGCGAGTAGACATTGTGGACGCAGTCAACACAATGGACAATACTGTGAATCTTTTGTTTTCTATAGGGTGCACGACCAGCGCTCCCTATGGGAGTAGCCCCCGAGTGTCGGTTCGAGTCGTAGACTCGAGCAGACACTTATAGTCGCCAGTTGTTGATGACCCACAAGTATAGGGGGTGTATCGCAGTATTTTCAATAAGTAAGAGTGTCGAACCCAACGAGGAGCAGAAGGTGCTGGCTAGTGGTATGGATCAGGAATTCTCTACAAATACTTAGCAAACGGATTTTTAGGGTTTTTTGATAAAGCAAGTAAACAAAGTACGAGTAAATAAAAGATAGTAGGAATAAATGCAGCAAGTGGCCCAATCCTTTATGCAGCAAAGGACAAGCCGGTTGTATTACTTAAGATGACCAAACGTTCTCGAGGACACATGGGAAGACTGTCAAGTGCTTCCGCTTCATATAGTTGATTAATCTTCTTTAGCTTGCTAAGTGTTGTGTGGGTGAACCTGTGCTAATGTACCGACCTTCCTAGGACTAATACATACTTGTGATTATACCCCTTGCAAACATCCGTAAGTACAAGAAAGTAATTAAGGTAGAAACCTAACCACAGCTTTAAACTCTAAGACCCTTATGTCCCTTGTGCAATGGTTTCCTAACGGGGGTTCAGGTTTCTGTCACTCTGGCAACCCCTATAATTAGTAGCCAAATACACAATGCATTCCCCTAGGACCATATAGGTGAAGTGTCATGTAGTCGACGTTCACATGACACCACTAGAAGAAGTACACCACAACTTAAATATCAAACCATTGAATCTTTCTCAACACAACTCCACTACTAACAACATGACTTCTCCCATCTCCTCAAGAACAAAACGAACTACTCACAAGACATCATATGGATCATGATCAGAGATGGAATAATGATGTATAACAGTCTGAACATAAACAATAATTCAATGGTTCACTTAGTAGCATCAACTACAAAGAGTAATCAACACCGGGAAAGTTTCCCCTATGAACTAATGCAAGATTCAACACAATTGTTACAGCAATATGGAGATGGTAATGAGGGTGCTGGTGGTGGTGATGATGATGATGATCCCGATGAAGTCCATCTTGATGGTGGTGTTGATGGCGACGATCTTCCCTCTCCAGGAAGGAATTCCCTCGGCAGAAATCTGTCAGCCGGAGAGATCTTTCTCTCTCGGTGTTTTCCGCCCCGCAGAGGCGGCGGAATCTTTTTGTGGTCGCTCCCCGAGACTTAGGGTTTCGGGAGGATGATATACGCCAGAGGGGAGAGCCTGGAGTGGGCCAGGGCAGCCACACCACCTGTTGGCGCGGCCTAGGGCTGCCCGCGCCAGGGGGTGGTGTGGGCCCCCTGTGGCCCATCTCCAACCCCCTTCTAGCTTCCTTCGTCTTCTAGAAAAATAGGATTTTCCATATATTTTCCTGAATTTTCTGATCTTCGCGAATTTTGCCTCCAAACTACACCTTTTCCATCAAAATCCTGACTGCAGCGGTCCATGCTCCAAAAGTCATCAACCATGCAAAAACAGATGAAATAACATAAGTATCACCTCGCAATACGAAATATATCAATGAATAATAGTGAATTATGACATAGAATAGTGATGCAAAATGGACGTATCAACTCCCCCAAGCTTAGACTTCGCTTGTCCTCAAGCGAAACTGAGCTCAATAAACATGGCCTTAGGTTTATGGAGTGAAGAGTCGATAAAATAATACAGACAAGAAGCATCACATTCATCAAATACAAAGATCATAATAGAATAAAACTCACTATTATATAACTTACTTGCAATGAGTAAAGGAAACACAATAAAGATACATGAAGTAAATCATAATTGGTAATGGCAAACTTAGCTCTTGGTCAAAGAATAGTTGATAATTTGCTGGAGTTCACAAATAGCTGGTTTTCAATGATAGCTTTCAAAGCAGTAAACATCAAGATAAGAGCAATGTGCAAAACAAGGAACATAAGACATGATTGAATAAATCATCATATGAATGAATGAAACACAACAACTCAAAATACTTGATGAGATGGAAGGGAGTAGGTTTACTGACTCAACTAAGAAGTAAAAAGAAGGGTCCTTCGTAGAGGGAAGCAGGGATTACAAGTCTCATAAAGAGCTCCCAAAAATTATGATACTTACTAGCTTTCAGCTCTCATTGCCCCGATCATAGGCATCTTTTGGTGATTAAGGTTAAAGTGACACAACTAAGAGGATATGCTTGACAAGTTATAAGTTGAAATCTCATGCCCCTTACTTATGAGTACCGAACCTCATGCTACTCAACTTCAGTCACGAGTAAGCTCTTGTCATTGTAAATACATGTGTATCATTGAGAACCGCCAACGGGGTACCCCTTGCACATGACACAGGAGCTATCCCATAATCTAAATGACAAGGCAAGGAGACAATGAGCATCTCAGCGATCTTTTTATTTGCTATTTGCATAGGTTTTTATTGAGGATGCTTCACAGAATGCTCACTATGGTTATGCTGCAAGTTTCCACCATGATTAGGCATGGCTTAGGCTAGCGGCCTAGGCGTTTCTCTAACACACATATAAACTCCATGATCTTACAAGTTCCACTTTTATTTCACACTGCTGGGATCCATAAGCAAAACAACATGATATCAACTAGGTACAAAGTACCAGTGCAATGTTGAAAGCGTTCCCCATGATGCATGGTTCTGCTAACTTCAACTCATAAAGCGCAAGCATATACGCAACAAAGAAGGACCCAATGGTTCAAGTTATTAAATGCAAGAAAAGTAAGGTGTGCCATCAAGTTCGTGAGAGATTTAATCACTAATTTTCACATAACAAGTTTAATTTGGAAGGTAGATAAAACAAGAATTTACTTGGAATAGCAATAATACTACTAGGTAGGTATGGTGGACACAAATGGCAAAGGTTTTGGTTTAAAGGAGTGGATGCACGAGAAGAATTCCCTCTCAGTACAGGTTTTTGGCTTGCAAAGCTGGGTAGCAAGCATAAGAGTTGAAGGAAACAAACAAACATACAAGTGATAAAAACAAACATGCAATCTTCCTTGGAAGAACAAAAGATCTTAACTAGAGAATACTCGACTTATGAGCAAATCAAGAAAGAAAGATGATGAAATTATTTTTATTTAGAGTACTTCTATCTTTTTCATTCAACTCTCAAAAATAGTGTTGCTACTGACCGAGCCAGGTTTGCCAAAACCAACTAAATTAACTCAATGATCCCAAAGTGGTACCAATACTAACAACAAGATCAATCATATAACCACGAATTGAAAACACATATAAGCTATGCCAAAGAGTAAATGATAGAACTTCTCATTAATATTCCATAACGGCAACTCACACCAAGGGATACATATCTAACGAGAGAGGGGACACTTCCAAAATGCAAACCATACTACATAATAACTCCTCTATTCATGATATGACTCTACTAATAAGGTAAAAAGATAGAAGATAGTGATGTGATACCGCGGCATTCCCCCAAGCTTGGAACAAACCAAGGGGATGCCAAACCTGATGACGAATTAAGCGTTTGGTGGTGGTGGTATCCTCTCATCTTTGTCCATCTTCTAGGGTAAGGGCTTCCCATCAACAAAGGACATTGTGGTTTCCAACATCCTGAAACTTGCAGTAGCACTTATGCGTTTAAACCTAGCCTCATACTCACAGTTTTGATTTTGAATGTCATAGAACTATGCTTGCAGTTTGTTGGTTGTTTGGTGAAGTGAGAGGACTTCGTCTTTGAGTTCAGCAGTCTCCTTTTGGTGCTCGGTGATGAGTTCGGAACAAATCTTATGGATGATATCCACTTCGCGCTCCGCCATCTTCTTGTACCTAAAGACTTCTTGCTCTAGTGCTTCCATCTTGTCCTCCAGACTTCCTTCACCTTTAGGGCCTTGAACCTCTTTAATCCGGACCTCCCCATCTTTCAGCAACAACTCCTTGGGATGAATCTTAAACTCTCTCATGTATGGGTTGATGATATCTTTTAAGGAATCTCCCTCGGCTGATCTAGTGGAAGACATTGTGGCTCCAAATCTAGGATTCTACCTGGCAGAAACAGATCGAAACAAAGACGCGACGAAAACACGATATACGAACCTCGGGGGATCCGGGGGATTATATATTACGAAGTTTCATAACAAAAGGAAGGTACTGGGTGAAAACGGGTCGGAGACCGAGTCTGGGGTGGCCTCACCACCTGGTGGCGCGGCCAGGGGTGGTCCCGCGCCACAGGGTGGTGTGGACCACCCTGGCTCCGTTTCTGTCCCTTTTTCGCTTCGTAACTTTCCTTATTGACTAAAAACTGCAAAAATATAGTTGGATTGTATTTTCGTGGAACTTTTCTTACTAGAACTGTTACCTATTTGAAAACAGACTCTACAGGTCTCTGAATTTGGACCTCGATGAATCTCTCCAGAGTTATGACTTGAAAGGCATCAACATCTTCATTGTAAGAATCTCCAGTAATATAGCGCTTGAGTCGCTGCCCATTCACTACTTGTGTAGTATTATCTTTTAAAGAAGAAATTTTTATTGCTCCCGAACGGTATACTTCTTCAATAATGAAAGGTCATTCCCATTTTGACAGTAGCTTTCCTGCAAAAAATCTGAGACGAGATCTATACAATAGAACTTTCTCACCAACATGAAATTCCCTCTTAAGTATTTGCTTGTCGTGCCATATTTTAACTTTTTCCTTAAAGCCTAGCATTTTCATAGGCTTCACTCCTCCATTCATCTAAAGAACTTAAGTCAAATAATCTTTTCTCACCAGCGAGCTTACAATCTCTATTTAGTTCTCTAACTGCCCAGTAAGCTTTGTGTTCTAATTCTAAGGGTAGGTGACAAGCTTTCCCATAAACCATTTTATAAGGAGACATCCCCATAGGATTTTTGTAAGCAGTTCTATAAGCCCATAAAGCATCATTCAACTTTTTAGCCCAGTTTTTTCTAGATCTATTAACAGTCTTTTGCAAGATGGATTTAATTTCTCTATTTGATAACTCTACTTGCCCGCTAGTTTGGGGGTGATAAGCTGAAGCAATTCTATGATTAACATCATATTTAGCAAGGGTATTTCTAAAACCACCATGAATGAAATGAGAACCCCCATCAGTCATGAGATACCTAGGCACTCCAAACCTAGGAAAGATAACATCCTTAAGAATTTTTAGAGAAGTCTCCCCGTCAGCACTCTTTGTAGGAATGGCTTCTACCCACTTAGTAACATAATCAACGGCAACAAGAATATGAGTGTAACCTTTCGAAGGAGGGAAAGAACCCATAAAGTCGAATCCCCAGCAATCAAAAGGTTCAATAACTATAGAGTAGTTCATAGGCATTTCATTGCATCTAGAAATATTACCAACACGCTCACATTCATCACAAGATAAAACAAATTTTCTTGCATCTTTAAAAAGGGTAGGCCAGTAGAAACCTGATTGTAGTACCTTTTGTGCAGTTCTATCTCCTGCATGATGTCCTCCATAAGCACTACCATGACATTTACGCAATATCTCCTTTTGTTCATATTCTGGAACACATCTTCGCATAATACCATCCACTCCCTCTTTGTATAAATGTGGGTCATCCCAAAAATAATGCCTCAAATCATAGAAGAACTTCCTTCTTTGCTGAGCTGTAAAAGTTGGAGGCAAATACTTGGAGACAATAAAGTTAGCATAATCAACGTACCAAGGGCTCCCTCGCGAGCTTACCCCTACTGCAGCTAACTGTTCATTTGGGAAACTATCATTAACATGCATAGGGTCAAAAGAGATGTTTTCCAATCGAGATAAATTATCAGCTACAGGGTTTTTAGCACCCTTCCTATCTACTATATGTAGATCAAACTCTTGTAAAAGCAGCACCCATCTAATAAGCCTAGGCTTAGCGTCCTTCTTCGTCATAAGGTATTTAATAGCAGCATGATCAGTATGAATGGTGACTTTTGAGTCTACAATATAGGGCCTAAACTTATCATAAGCAAAAACGACAGCTAGAAATTCCTTTTCAGTAGTAGCATAATTCCGTTGAGCAGCGTCTAGAGTCTTACTAGCATAATGGACAACGTTTAACTTTTTATCAATTCGTTGCCTAAGGATAGCACCTACAACAAAATCAGTAGCATCACACATTATTTCAAAGGGTAAACTCCAATCAGGTGGTTGAACAATAGGGGCTACAGTTAAAGCCTTCTTAAGAGTTTCAAAAGCTTTCTTACAATCATCATAAAAAACGAAGGGTACATCTTTTTGAAGGAGATTAGTGAGGGGTTTTGATATCCTAGAAAAGTCTTTAATAAACCTTCTATAGAAACCAGCATGACCAAGGATACTACGAATACCTTTGATGTGTCTTGGACATGGCATCTTCTCAATTGCCTCAAACTTAGCTCTATCAACTTCTATGCCTCTTTCAGAAACTTTATGCCCAAGGACAATCCCTTCATTAACCATGAAGTGGCATTTCTCCCAATTAAGAACAAGATTAGTTTCTTCACATCTCTGCAAAACTTTATCAAGGTTGTGCAGACAATTATCAAAAGAAGTCCCATAGACAGAAAAGTCATCCATGAACACTTCTACAATTTCCTCACAAAAACCATGAAAGATAGCAGACATGCGCCTTTGAAAAGTAGCAGGAGCATTACATAAACCAAAGGGCACACGTCTATAAGCATAAGTTCCGTAAGGGCAAGTAAATGTAGTTTTTTCTCGATCTTGTTGTTTAACAGCAATTTGAGAGAAACCAGAATAACCATCGAGACAACCTTTCCAACATTTGATCAATAAAAGGAAGCGGGTAGTGATCTTTCTTAGTAACTTTATTGACCTTTCTAAAATCGATGCACATCCTATAGCCTACTACTATTCTTTGAGGAATAAGCTCATCATTATCATTAGGAACAACGGTAATACATCCTTTTTAAGGAACACAATGAACATGACTAACCCATTCACTATCAGCAATAGGGTAAATAATACCAGCATCAAGGAGTTTCAATACCTCATTCCTTACCACTTCCTTCATCCTAGGATTTAAACGTCGTTGGTGCTCTACTACCGGCTTTGCATCTGGTTCTATGTTGATAGAATGCTGAAATATAGTGGGTGAAATCCCTTTTAAATCATCCAAAGTATAGCCCATAGCTCCTCGGTGTTTCCTCAAAACCTCCAAAAGCCTTTCTTCTTCCTTACCTGAAAGTTTAGTGCTAATAATAACAGGATATATCTTTTTATCATCAATATAAGCATATTTAAGATCATCAGGGAGAGGTTTTAGATCGAAAACCGGATCCTTTTTAGGTGGCAACGTGGTACCCAAGTCTTCTATAGGCAAGTCATGCTTTAGCATCTTGGGTTGACGACGGAGGATCTCGTTAATCTCATTCCTTTCTTCCATGAAGATCTCACTTTCGTGATCTTCCATAAATTGCTGCAAAGCATTGTTAGGAGCAAGAGAGATAGAAGCAAGTTGTTCAACTCTAAAATCCTCATTATGGGTTTCCTCTTCGCAAGGTTCTTTAGTAAATTTTGAAAAATTAAACTCATAAGATTCCCCATCAAACTTAGTCAGGATTTTCTCCCTCTTGCAATCAATAATAGCTCCACAAGTACTCAATAAAGGTCTACCAAAAATGATAGGATAAGTTTTACTAGCAGCTGAACCAAGTACTAGAAAATCAGCAGGATACTTAATCTTACCACAAAGAACTTCCACGTCTCGTACAATACCAATTGGAGAGATGGTCTCTCTATTAGCAAGGTGAATAACCACATCATGTAAAGCTCATAAGGAATAACACTAGAACTTGCACCAATATCACATAAACCATAATAGCAATGATCACCAATTCTAACAGAAAGCACAGGAACACTAGCTTTTTTAGTTCTATTAGGATGCGAAACAATATTAGAAGCATCCTCACAAAAGACTATGTGCCCATCTTGTATGCTTTTAGTGACAAGGTCTTTCACAATTGCTACCACAGGTTCAATGTTTATTTGTTCATCAGGTTTTACAGTTCTCTTTTCACTTTTAGTGATTACATTAGTTATCATAGGATGATCCTTTACCTTCTCTAGGAATGGAATCTTCTCGATATAAGGCTCATGTAAGATATGATCAATAATGCAACACTCAGTGCTCCCAACAGGAACACAGTCAATAATATCTTTATAAGGTGCATGGTATTTATTCCATCCCCTTTTTGGAATTTAGATATAGGAAGCAAAAGCTCTAAAGCAATTCGTAATAACTTGCAAATCAAGACCATAAGCATTACTAATATTTTGAAAGTCATCAGTTCCCATAAAAGATTCAACGCATTCATAATAATAATTTATACCTGACTTTCTACCTTTGTCGTTCTCTCAAGCTTCAGCATTGTCTTGAATACGGTCCAGAAGATCCCATTTAGCTTCTTCTTCCATGCGAGTGAATGATCCAACACAAGAAGCATCCAATAAACCTTTGTCATGTAGAGGGAGCCTTTCATAAAATTTATTGATAATAATATTGTTGGGGAGCTCATGAATGGGACTTTTGAGCATTAGTAACTTCAATCTCCCCCAAGCTTGAGCTGTACTCTCTCCATCAAGAGGCCAAAAGTTGTATATTTGATTCCAATCTTTATGAATCTCACTACGAGGATAAAACTTTGAATAAAAGAGAGGCACTATTTCCTCCCATTCCAGAGCTTGACCATTCTTCAGCAGCTTATACCATTCCTTAGCTCTTCCTTTTAGTGATAATGAGAATAACTTCTTAACTTGATTTGTAGTAATACCTGCACACTTGAACAACCCGCATAATTCGTGTATAAAGAGTAAATGATCACCGGGATGGACAGTTCCATCCCCAACATAATAGTTATCCATAACACGATCAATAATTTTTGTAGGTATTTTAAAAACATCATTCTCAGCAGGTGGTGGCTTATCTACTACCTTAGCAGTGGTAGTAGCATTACCAAATAAGAAGCTCAACGAATTATCCATAATGAAAATAAAGTAACTAGTAGTAGTAAACAATACTCACAGTAGAAGTTTCCTTTACCAGTTCCACTCTCCAATAGCGCTTCACTCCCCGACAACGGCGCCAGAAAATAGTCTTGATGACCCACAAGTATAGGGGGTGTATCGCAGTATTTTCGATAAGTAAGAGTGTCGAACCCAACGAGGAGCAGAAGGTGCTGGCTAGTGGTATGGATCAGGAATTCTCTGCAAATACTTAGCAAACAGATTTTTAGGGTTTTTTTGATAAAGCAAGTAAACAAAGTACGAGTAAATAAAAGATAGTAGGAATAAATGCAGCAAGTGGCCCAATCCTTTATGCAGCAAAGGACAAGCCAGTTGTATTACTTAAGATGACCAAACGTTCTCGAGGACACATGGGAAGACTGTCAAGTGCTTTCGCTTCATATAGTTGATTAATCTTCTTTAGCTTGCTAAGTGTTGTGTGGCTGAACCTGTGATAATGTACCAACCTTCCTAGGACTAATACATACTTGTGATTATACCCCTTGCAAACATCCGTAAGTACAAGAAAGTAATTAAGGTAGAAACCTAACCATAGCTTTAAACTCTAAGACCCTTACGTCCCTTGTGCAATGGTTTCCTAACGGGGGTTCAGGTTCCTAGGACTAATACATACTTGTGATTATACCCCTTGCAAACATCCGTAAGTACAAGAAAGTAATTAAGGTAGAAACCTAACCACAGCTTTAAACTCTAAGACCCTTACGTCCCTTGTGCAATGGTTTCCTAACGGGGGTTCAGGTTTCTATCACTCCGGCAACCCCTACGATTAGTAGCCAAATACACAATGCATCCCCCTAGGCCCATATAGGTGAAGTGTCATGTAGTCGACGTTCACATGACACCACTAGAAGAAGTACACCACAACTTAAATATCAAACTATTGAATCTTTCTCAACACAACTCCACTACTAACAACATGACTTCTCCCATGTCCTCAAGAACAAAACGAACTACTCACAAGACATCATATGGATCATGATCAGAGATGGAATAATGATGTATAACAATCTGAACATAAACAATAATTCAATGGTTCACTCAATGGCATCAACTACAAAGAGTAATCAACACCGGGAAAGTTTCCCCTATGAACTAATGCAAGATTCAACACAATTGTTACAGCAATATGGAGATGGTGATGAGGGTGCTGGTGGTGATGATGGTGGTGGTGATGATGATGATGATCCCGATGAAGTCCAGCTTGATGGTGGTGTTGATGGCGACGATCTCCCCTCTCCAGGAAGGAATTCCCCCGGCAGAAATCTGCTGCCGGAGAGATCTTTCTCTCTCGATGTTTTCTGCCCCGCAGAGGCGGAATCTTTCTGTGGTCACTCCCCGAGTCTTAGGGTTTCGGGAGGATGATATACGCCAGAGGGGAGAGCCTGGAGTGGGTCAGGACGGCCACACCACCTGCTGGCGCGACCTAGGGCTGCCCGCATCAGGGGGTGGTGTGGGCCCCCTGTGGCCCATCTCCAGCCCTCCTTCTGGCTTCCTTCGTCTTCTGGAAAAATAGGATTTTCCGTATATTTTCACGAATTTTCTGATCTTCCTGAATTTTGCCTCCAAACAGCACCTTTTCCATCAGAATCCTGACTGCAGCGGTCCATGCTCCAAAAGTCATCAACCATGCAAAAACAGATGAAATAACATAAGTATCACCTCTCAATACGAAATATATCAATGAATAATAGTGAATTATGACATAGAATAGTGATGCAAAATGGACGTATCAGTTGTGTAGATAGAACGGTCCGGAAGTACTTCGGATGATCTTGCGAATGCCATCAACGCCAGCACTTTTTCTAATGCGCGACCAGCATGCCCTATGGGAGTGGCCCCAGAGTCCTTAGTCGAATCGTGGATTCGAGTGAGGATTCAGAGCGTGCCACTCGAAGATCTTGTATATACGCGTCCAGCACTCTAGTTTGGAGTAGCCCCCGATTGTCTGGCGGAGTCGTAGACTCGGGCAGAGGCTCAAGACTTGTATCTTCTAGCCTGTAACATCCCAAAACTTAATCCAAGGTTAATCAAGATCAAATCTACCCAATTTAGGGTTAACAAAACCTTTCCTTTTTAAAATCATTAAGCATTCATATGTGTGTGCATTTATATTAGGAGGTGTTTTGAATTTCCATGTTTGAGTGATCCATTGGTTGTAAAATGATTATTAGGTGAATTAAACATCATCTAGATCATCCCCAAGCAAATCCCAAAGAAAAACAAATCAAAAAGATTAAAATAAGCAAATGGTCATTTGGGCCATTTTAACTAACTAGTCTACTTTGGCTATTCCTAGAACTCAAATCTTAACAGAAACAATTGTGGATCTTTGCACCCCTTGCTAGTACAAGTAGTGATGTACCAAGGCCCACTTTGTTCATCCCAAAACTTTCAAACACTAAATTTAAATGACATTTGAAAATTGAATCTAGTGTAGGTATCAAGATCACACTTATTCAAAAACCACTCAAATGATCTCCATTTTCAAATCCCAAGCAAACCTGGATGCTTAAGAATAAGTTACATCACTCCACCAAAAAATAGCCCAAAATTCAAAACTTTTTCTCTTGTGGCCATTTGATCGAACACCTTGTTAGCAGAATCATTATGGCCTAACTATTACTGTTTTGGGGTTAATCTGGTCGAGCCATTTGGTGTGCATTGAACATCCTTTTCCCTCCTGAGTCCAACCAAGTCCCCAACCAGCTTCCCCCTTAGCCGTTGCAGCAGTGGCGCGCCGCCTGTTTCAGGTCATCGCCAGCCAAACGCGGACAACACGCCAGGGACCGTGCCGCACCAAACCAGCGTGCCCGCTAGTTCCACCCAACCCTACCGCCGCCTACAGTCCACCCCTCGATCAACCCTAGCCCCTGGACCACTCCCCAGCAGCGCCACCCTTTCTATCTGCGAGCAAGCCAGAGCGCGCTAGAGCGCGATAGCCGCCAGCACGCAGCAGACTACCCCTTTGACCCCATCCCGCGCACGCCGCTCCACCTTGACCCCAACAACCCACCAGACACGGCCGTGCATTGCCGCGCAACCCAAAGTCGCCGTGATCGCCGTCAAGCACCGCCCCTGTCTCCCAGAGCGTGCGACGCTCCCAACCAAATTCCACCGCCCCTAGCCGCGCCATTGCGCCGTAGCTGACCACCAGGGAACCGCCCACCATCCGCCTACCTCACCCACGCTGATAGCCCCCTATGCCGTTGTCACCGACGAGCCCCGCCCACACCTCTCGGTCTCACCGTCGAGCCTATATAAGGAGGCCACCCCAGCACCATCTCTTCACACCATTCCACTCCCCTCTCTCCACTTACCATTTCCCCTCTCTCACCGGAGCCGCTCGAGCCGCCATTTGCCGGAATTGCACCGAAGGTAGCCGCTACAGAGGAGGAGAAGTTGCCATTGATTTCGTCCACCTCAGCCCCTGCCGCTACCTTGCCTGAGTCCGCCATCGCCGTCCAGTTCGATCGCTCGCCTTGCTGCACTAGATGGAGCCCTGATACATCCCCAGTAGACCCCTACCGTCCGTTTAGGGTTCGGTCTCGCCGGCAACAAGTCTGTTGTCGACGACGACTATGAGCCGTTGATCCACGTTATAATCGTGTGGCCTAGATCGCTAGATACCGTTTCGGGTTTAAGTCTCGTTGACAAGAGGGGCCAACCTGTCATCCGCCCTCTGCGCCGCTGAGCGCCACTAGGCCGGCCCAATTACTTTCCCGCGCTGACCCAGTAATTCAAATTAGGTTTTTTCTATTTAGACTTAAAATCAATTATGTCCCTTAGTTCAAAAATCAATTCAGGGAGTTTTAGAAATCCAAATTGAGTGATTCCAATTTTGTTGGAATGGTAATGAAAATATCTATCAAAGCCTGTTGGATTTAATTCATTTAGAGTTAGAGATATCTCCTAGTAAAAATAACAAGACAGAAGCATTTGCACATTCAAACATTTTTATAAAATCAACCATATTAGCTTTTGAGTTGATTCCAACTCTCAAAAATCACATTTAACCATACCTATCTTAATATGTAATAATATTAAGGTTTACATGTAGTGACTTTGGACTAATACCAAATTAGTGCTATATAGGCATTTCTAGTCACTTTAAATCATTAAGTATTAAACTTAAACTTATTAAAATGTGACCCAACCTTTAAATCACATTCCCATATGTTAGAATATGTGGTGATGACATGTGTCCATATGATCCCATATTTTAATTGGAGAATATTAAATCTTAGTTAATTTCAATGAGTAGAAATTACTTTTCTTAAATAAAAAGAATGAAGCTAGTTAATAAAACCTTGTGATGCTTGTGATGATAATAGATCATCAAATGTGTGCCTTAGTGTGCTAAGTAGACTAATTAAGTATTGTTTGGTGATTGTGTATCCCGTATGTATTTATAGACGATATTACCGACCAAGCTTTCGAGGAGGAGGAGTTCTACCAAGAGGAGGAGGAAGAAAACTTCAACCACTGCACCAACCAAGGCAAGCCATCATTAACAATGCAAGCTAACCCTTGCAAGTTAGATAACCTAATCAAGATGCATTAGGCATGCTTTGGTTATACCCTTTGAATTATACCTACTCCAAATGTTATTTACAAGTTTTACTTTCCTTACTTTACCAAAGTCCCTTACTTGTTTGAAGGTAGCATAAAAAGTATAAAACTTGACCTATCTAGATAACCTTAGATGTCATTCTATGGCATGAGATTGAGATTAGCATCCCACCTTAGTGAACACTTTTAACTTAGTAGCTTATAGCTAAATCAAAACTTGAGTCACTTTAGATGGGAACACTTGGTGAAAATGAATTGTGAAAACCTTGGAATGATGAGTCATTCTATTGAGATATTTTGACATGTGTTGAGAAACACAAATGGTTTATGATGATGAAAATGTTGAGGCATGAGCCTTAGCCCTTTTACAAAACTGATGGTTGGATTCGGATGCGATACCATTCCAATTTTACCGTACAACCACAATACCTGAATTGGGTAAGGCTTAGCCGGAAGTTTATATGCATTAGTATTAGTTTCCCCGTGGGAGAGGTTTGAGCTGAGGCTACCTCTCGATGTTATCCACCTATGCAGTGCCCAAGATGACAGATGGTCATGGTTGGGAGGCCATGCTCATAGGAGAGGTACTTATACTAGGGTGTGTAAAGGGAAGGTTATGTTTGATTATCTACATACTAAGTATGATAATTTAGGGTGATCCCTGACAGATGTATCAAATCTTGTGGTGAAAGTGTACCACCTATGCAGAGTGTCAAACTATTCGAATAGCCGTGTCCACGGTTATGGATAGTTGGAGTGGCCATACGGTTTCATTGTCAGATGTTTTCAAAATGACTTATGAAATCAATGATGAATCTTTACTTGACCACAACAGGGTTGTGACTATGACACTAGCTTCCCAACTTAAGTGATTCTAGAACTTTATTTTATCTTTCTTTGTTTCTGAACTCAGCTTAGGTTTCAAACTTAACTTTACAAGTAAACTTAGAGTTACCAATCCCACTAGAACTACCTTACTTATTAGTGATAGTTTGCGAGTACTTAAAGAGTACTCATGGATTTTGTCCCTGGATATTCCTATGGCCAGACTATGAAGGAGACTGAAAGGGAAATGGGCGTCGCCTAGAGGGGGGGTGAATAGGCGTTTTAAAATTATTACGGTTTAGGCTCTAATAAATGCGGAATAAAACTTAACGTTTAATTTATCAAGCCAAAACCTATATCCACTAGGTTCACTAAGTGCACCAACAACCTATGTTAAGCAAGATAAGCAACAAGGTGATAGCAAGATAATATACTTCAAGCACGATGGCTATCACAATGTAAATTGCATAAGTAAAGGGCTCGGTTGAGAGATAACCGATGGACGCGGAGACGATGATTTGTTTCCTGAAGTTCACTTCCAAAGAAGCTACGTCTCTGTTGGAGAGGTGCGGGGGCACAATGTACTTCGAACGCCACAAGTGGCTCACCTTGAGGTGTGGTGGCTCGATGCTCACCCAACGCCACACAAGGCCTCCCCTAAAATCTTGTAGATGGAGACTCAGTTCAGCAAGTTCTACCAGTTGGGCAATAGAGGCCAGCTAATCTTCGAGAGGGATCTAGATTCACTTTCTGAGCTCTTGGGACGCCCGCATCCGGAGTTTCTTGGAGCTCAACTTCCTGGACTCCCAGGGGGAGATTTACAATGGCTAGTCACCGCCGATCTTCGAGCAAGTATAGAAGCACCAACATCCGGGAGAATCCAGTTCTCCGTAAGAGAGAACAACTGGCTAGATGGATTAGCCAGGGCAATGCATGAAGCTCTCGCATGTCTATGTGCCCTCAGTGTCAACCAAATCGAAGGAACCCGCTTTGTTCACTATGCAAGGTGTGACTTCATGGGAATGCCAATGGAGATGCCAAGTCACCCGGAGTTGAAGCGTCAAGTGGAGAACCTTGACTTCTTGCTGTACGATCGCCAGAAGGAATTGGACAATGCTAGGGAGTTCGCCAATCACAACCTTGCCATTGCCGCCTAGAAGGCCCAGACTTTCTCACTTCTTGTCAAGGACGGTCAGTCTCTTCGCCACCAGCGTGAAAAGAAGGATCGCACCATCGACCGTCTTCGCAAGAAGGTGGCTGACCTCGAGAAGACCATCAAGGAGCAAGAAGCTCAAGTTGCAGCAAAGGAAGAAGAAGATGAAGGTGAAGACATCCAGTGAGATATGGATTCTTACCTCAGCAATGATGATGACTTTCTAGAGGAGGATGCCGTGGACTTCCACACCGACGATGATGACTCCGACTTCATCGATGATGAGTAGATGCTCTAGAGCACTATTGTAGCATGAGATGTATCGGTCCCATTGTATCGTAGCTTACAGAATGGTTCTTAAAATCATCTGTTTTCCCTTGTTGTTGTGGTGTGTGTGTGTGTGTTTGTATCATGTGCTTGTTTGAATGAATGAAAAGAAGTTAGTTGCAAAACCTGAGTCAAACTCAAAGTTTTAGCTTTGAAACCAAAACCATGAACCTTAGAACTTTCCCTCTTACCCTTCATCTATCTCAATCTTCAGATGACTCGTGGAAACCCCGGAGGGAGCAGCTCATCGCAAGACCCAATGCTGCAGATCATGCAGATGTTAGTTGCAGACCATGAAGCAAGCTGGGCAGAGCGCCAGGTCAACTTAGCAACACTACAGCAAATCGCCCAGATGGCCCAAAACAACCAAGGGCATGGAAATCAGGATCATCAAGGATCCAAGCTGAAAAATTTCCAGAATACCAATCCCCCAATCTTTAGCACTTCGGAGAACCCATTAGATGCTAATGACTCGTTACAGACAATGGAGAACAATTTGGAAGTAGCCAGAGTTGATGACAACGAGAAAGTTCTCTTTGCCACCCACTACTTGGCCGGAGATGCAAGAGCCTGGTGGAACAACATCCGCCTGATGAAGCATGGTCAAGTGATGACATGGGAAGCCTTCAAAATCAAGTTCAGCCTCACCCACGTGCCGTAGGGACTAGTCACCAGAATGAGGGATGAATTCAGAGAATTGAAACAAGGCAGAATGACTGTAGTGGAGTACCGTGACAGATTCTTATCACTTGCCAGGTACACACCCGATGAGATCAAAACGGAGGCCAAGAAGAAGGAGAGATTCCTAAACGGACTGCATGATGAGATGCCGACTGTCCTTGTCAATATCCGCTTCGAGGATCTCGAAGAGCTAGTCGACTCTGCCATACAGATGGAAGGGAAGATTAACCAGGCAAACGACAACCGCAAACGTCGTATGATGCACCAAGATGAATCCAACAGTCACCAGAAGTACCGTCCCAACCCATCCGTAGGGTATGCACCAAGAAAGAACCGACCCCCAATGTCTCGCCCAAGCTACCCCAACCGTAGCAGAGGCAATGTGAAGTCCGGAGGAAACAACAATCACCCCGGCAAAACCAGCAATTTCAACCGTGCACCTCCCAAGAACAACAACAACAATAACAACACTGCACCCAGAATTGGAAGCAATGTTGTGCCTGTCACAGCTAAAGACAAGTCCTAGATAACTTGTTTTGAGTGTGGAGTGAAGGGTCACTATTCCAATGAGTGCCCCAAGAAGACTGCCGCCACTGCCAATGTGAATGCCCCAGCTCAACAGCAGCGTCATGTTCAACCAGGAAAAAGGTTTGCCCCAGGGAACCCTCACAACCGCAATGGCCGTCTCTTCCACATTAACGCCGAAGAAGCCCAAGAAGCGCCATACGTAGGGCTGGGTATGTTTTCTGTCAACTCAGTTTTAGCAAGGGTATTGTTTGATTCGGGAGCATCGCACTCATTTATCACTAAAGAATTTGCATGCACTAGTAAGATCCATCCAACCAATTTGAAGCATGTCATGATAGTTCAAATTCCCGGTTCAACTACAAAAGCTAGAAACATTTGCAAAGTTGTGCCTATCAGAATACATGGAATAGATTTTTATGCTAATCTAATAGTACTTGGAACCAAAGGATTGGAAGTAGTACTAGGTATGGATTGGATGACAAAGCATAAAGGACTGATAGACTGTGCTAAGAAATCCATCACCATGACTAGTAGCTCTGGAGTAACAGTAGAGCATATATCTGAAACCTTACCTCGTCAATTCAAGTGCAACAAGAGTCTAGCCCTACCCACCATAGACCAAGTCAGAGTAGTTTGTGAATACCCCGATGTATTCCCAGATGAATTGCCCGGTATGCCCTCGGATATGGATATTGAGTTCATCATTGAACTAATCCCCAGAACCGGACCCATAGCCCAGAGACCCTATAGCATGAACCCCTCAGAGTTAGTAGAGTTGAAGAAGCAGTTCGATGCTATGTTAGCAACATGCTTGATTCAACCAAGCGCATCGCCATGGAGATCACAGTGTTATTCGTCGACAAGAAAGATGGAGGCAACCGGTTGTGCACCGATTACCAAAAGCTGAATGACGTCACCATCAAAAACAAGTACCCTTTGCCAAAGATAGAGGATCTATTTGATCAGTTGACTGGTGCCCAGGTATTCTCAAAGATTGATCTTAGGACTGGTTATCACCAACTCAAGATTCGTGCAACGGATATTCCGAAGACCGCCTTTACTACTCGTTATGGTTTATACGAGTATACGGTTATGTCTTTTGGATTAACCAATGCCCTTGCTTATTTCATGAATCTCATGAATAAGATCTTTATGAATTTTCTAGATAAGTTTGTCGTTGTGTTTATCAACGATATCCTTATCTACTCCAAGTCAGAAGAATAGCATGAGCAACATCTGAGAATCATCCTAGAAACCCTGAGAGAGCATTGGTTATATGCCAAGTTCAGCAAGTGTGAGTTTTGGATGAAAGAAGTAGGATTCCTAGGACATATTGTGTCTGCTGGAGGAGTCTCTGTTGATCCCGCCAAAATTAAAGATGTGAAGAATGGGAAGCCCCAACCACTCAAACCCAAGTCCGTGCGTTTCTCAGATTAGCGGGATTTTACCGCAAGTTCGTAGAAGGATTCTCGAGCATCGCTAGACCCATGACCCAATTGTTGAAGAAGGACGAGAAGTTTGAATGGACTGACAAATGTGAAGCTAGTTTCCAAGAACTGAAGAAGAGATTGATTTCAGCCCCAATATTGATCATGCTAGATATCAAGAAGCCGTTTGATGTGTATTGTGATGCATCCAAGATTGGTCTCGGATGTGTATTGATGCAAGAAGGCAAAGTCATCGCGTATCTGTCTCGGCAACTAAAGCAGCATGAGGAGAACTATCCGACCCATGATCTTGAGTTAGCAGCCGTAGTGTTGGCCTAGAATACATGGCGCATTATCTTATGGGTAATCGCTGTGAGATTTACTCAGATCACAAGAGCTTGAAGTATATTTTCACTCAGAAGGAGCTGAATATGAGGCAAAGGAGATGGATAGAGTTAATCAAGGATTATGACCTTGACATTCACTATCACCTAGGCAAAGCCAACGTGGTAGCAGATGCTCTTAGCAGATTGCCTTGTAGGATAAACACCATGATCAAGGAGAAGCAACCAAGTTTGTATGAGGAGTTGGAGCAGTTTAGGACTGAGCTAGTTAGCCAAGTATTTCTAGCAAGCATTGAACCTCAACCCACTTTGATTAGCCAAATCAAGGAAGCCTAGAAAGGAAATGAAAGTATCGACGAAAGCAAACGTCGTATTGGTACAGGAAAGGTACCTGGATTTACCAAAGATGAAGAAGGATTTCTGTGGTACAAAGGCCGTATCTGTGTGCCAGCAGATTCGGAGCTGAAGCAAGTTATCATTGAGGAAGCTCATGATACTCTTTATTCTATCCACCTCGGAGGAACAAAGATGTATCAAGATTTGAAAGAGCAATTTTGGTGGCACAAGATGAAGAGAGAAATCAGAAGCTACATCTCCAAGTGTGACATCTGTCAAAGAGTTAAAGCAGAGCATCAGAGACCCGCAGGACTGTTGCAACCATTGCAGATTCCGGAATGGAAATGGGAATCTATCGGAATGAACTTTATCACCGGTTTGCCTACTTTTAGTAGGGGAAATGACTCAATCTGGGTCATCGTTGATAGACTGTCTAAGGTAGCCCACTTTGTCGTCGGATTGAGGACAAGTACGCCATGAGGGGGTCCTTGAGGTGTGCGAAGAGAGGGGTGTGCGATGTACGGTGTTCCGGGACGGTGAGCACACAAGTTTACACAGGTTCGAATCCACCGGCTTTGGACGGATCCTACTCCTGCTAGCAATCCAGTAATACGGTAGAGCCGGAATATGGGTTACAAGGGTTTCGCATGTGCGAGTTGAGATTGTAGACTATTGAGGTGTTTAGAGTGTTGCCCTAAAGGCTCTCCCTAGGACGTCTTATATAGATATCCGGCCTAGGGTTTTACAGGAGAGATCTATCCGGCTACGACTAAGAGTCGTTTACAGAGTTTATCTTGAACTATAAGTAACATTATGGGCCTAAGTCGGTAAGTCTTCTAGGCCTTCCCGTAGCCGGATTGGACTCCATCTTTCTCCCTGACTGGGTCGCCCGTGAAGCAAAGCTCTAACCCAAAGTGGGCCACCCTGGTCAGTGAGGAACTGTGAGGATACCCGAAAAGTATATCCCCAATAGCAGCCCCCAGAGGCCTCCAAGATCCAAAGTCGGATTCATCATCATCTAGCTTGATCTTCGGCTTGCAGAATCTTGAAGGGTTCCTGAAACTGCACAACAAAAAATACGATCCTGGTCTTAAAAATAAGTCGGACCTATCAATAGGTTACTCGGATTTTCCAGCTTGATTTCAAACTAAGCACGAATTTGGTATCTAACGCCACCTGACACAAGTCATGGTCAAGTCACGTCATTTGATAGACATCCTGTCAGCACGACCATTGGTGGGTCCGTGGTTAGCAGAACCGAGGCACTGTTTCAATGCGTGCGCGGAGATCGAGGCGACGTAATCATCGCGTGGGTCCGTCCCAGTTCCTTCCACGATGCGTGGCGGTTACACTGTAGCATTTGCACGAATCTTGGCGCTGTTAGGTGGATATAAGGGGTTAGGATTTTCTCCTTCTCTCTTCACTTGTTCCCTTGCCTTTTCCTCTCCTCCAAATCTCCCCCGTGCGCACAGAGCTCCTCCGTTTTCCCCCAAAAAACTCCCAGTGCCGCCCATCCTAGGTCATCTGCCCACCGGAGAAATGGATTCTTCTTCCTCTTCCGGCTTGGCGGTAGCGGCAGCGACGACAGCGATGGAAGCGGCGGTGGAGAAGGAACGCTTCCGCGGGGTCTGGATCCCCTGCGTGCTTGACGACGGGAAGCTCCAGAACATGGAGAATGAAGGGCTCCTCCGCGCCGGCGACTGGTGGAGCGGCTTCGAGAAAACAGTCCCCAACCCGCATGCCGACGAGCGGGTCCACTTCAGCACCCACCTCGATAGAGGTTTGTCGCTTCCTCCCTCGGAGTTCTTCTCTAAGGTGATTGACCATTACAGAGTTCAACTCCACCATCTTCCTCCCAACTCTCTCTTAGAGATGAGCGCTTACGCTTCTTTGTGTGAGGGCTTTCTCAGTATTAGGCCGAGTTTGACGTTATTCTGGTACTATTTTCATGTCTGGAGAAACTCTATTACTGCCGGTGTTCCTTATATCACTGGTACCATTAGCTTTTCGCTTAGACGCGAGCACGCATATCCCAAAATCCTAGCTAGTGACTCGTTCAAACAATGGCCAGCCACGTTCTTTTACCATAGGGATATTCTGGCTCTCGACAAAGCTACTGCTTTGCCGGCTTTTGTTAACGGAGCTGCCATGGCCCAACCGTCTTGGGACGAGGCCGCTCCGGCTCTTAGTGACGATCTGATCCTCGCTAAGAGGCGGGTCGAATATCTGATCAAACACAAGGGACTAAAGGGATCCGACTTGGTCTAATGCTGGGTCTCACGCTGGATCCAGCCCCTTCAGTACCACAGAGACCGACTGATGTACTCCATCACGTCGTCCAAGAAAGACTCCCTCTGCATTAGCTCCAAAGCCTACACCACGTAGGGCTATATAAGCCAGATTAAGTGGCTAATCAGGGAGCGTATCGAGAGGAGGATCCCGGAGGTTTCTCTGGATATGCATACGGCTGAAAACCCCATAGTGCTAGTAAGCTTCTATCAGTACACCTTTTTATGTGTTTCAATCTTTGAGTTATACTGCAATACTGATATGTTTTCTTATTTTCAGCTTGCTGACCTCCTCAAGTCGGAATTTGCTCCACTCGAAGGATATCCTCCAGAGTTTTCTCAGGAGATAGAAGTGGGACCATTGCCGGACCTTGCGCTCAAGAAGCGCAAAGCTCTGACAGTGGCTGTTGGTACAAAGGAGGTGCCCGTCGTGAAGAGGTAACTTTCCATCACAACTTCCGCCTTTGCACTTTACTTGAATTTCCTTCCGAGATGTAATGTTTCCGCCTTTACTACATTCTCAGAGCTAAACTGCTCATCAAGGGCAAGGGGAAGGGAACTTCTTCGAAGCCCCTACGACAGACGAAGGTTACCATAGCTTCTCCTGTCGTGGCTCCTCCGACTCCTGCCCCTCAATCTTTCGCAACGCCGGTGATCATCCCTTCTCTGGTCGTCGCAGAAGATCCGACTCGTTCAACGGAGCATGTGCTCCTTGAATCGCAAACTGACGTCACCATGGGTGAGTCAGGTTTAGATAAGGGTGAACCCTCTTTGGGTAATGATACCTCAGCAGAAACCTTTGCCAAAACCTTCTCAGCAATCTGGGACTTGCCAAGTTTGGCCTGTCCCAGAAATCTGCTGAAGAGATCCAACGGCTGGCCAGGCAATGCCTGGAGAAAAGTACCTTATCTGTCGAAGAAGAAGCGCAAGAAGCAGAGGACGTCAAGTACTCTAATCTTCTTGAATAAGTGCTTCTTCGCAACGAGAGGATCAGGTCCGGGGAGCTTCCAACTGCTCCTGTGAACCCTTTGACTCTCGCTGAGATGGTTGCAGTTGAAGTGAACACGAGTTTGGATAAACTCACTCGCGAACAATATGTAAGTCGAAATTCCAACTCCTGGTTTTCCTTTATTTCATATCATATCCTCTAGCCCCCAAGCATGAAGTAGGATAAATAATCCGGGTTTATGCTTCCTTAGGATGCCAAAGAACGAACTAGTGTAGCCCCCAAGGCTCGTGCTGATATTATCAAAAATATTAGCCTGAGTCTTTAGTAGCTTTTTGACTTTGGGTATTCTGACTTACAGAAAGTATATTCCTATAACCAGGATTTGTTGAAGAATGTCTGTGATAAGCGGAGAGAGATCAGAGCTCTCCGCCTTAAAAATGTTGAACTTAAAGTTGCGAAGGATGAAGCCGAAGGTAAACATTCCGAGACTCAACCCTCGTCTTTGTGTTTTCAATGTCGAATTTTTTCATTGAACTGTTGTTCTTTTTGACTTATAGCACTGGTGAAATGATCCTGTGCCATGATTGAAGAGGCCGAGAACCTCAAGCCTTTGGTGGTGGAGAACAAGGAGCTTAGCCAAGAGCTAGATCAGCTCAAGGCAGATCATGAAAAGAGCATTGCTCAAATCCTTGAGTCCTCCTCCATGGCTACTGATGAGCGTGATTGCAAGATCGCTGCTCAAGATCAAAAAATCTCGGACCTCAATAGTGAGTTGTGCAGAGAGAGGGATCTTTCTGAGGCGCTCTGGGCTGAACTCCAGAGTCTTCGGGAAGAGAAGACCAAAATTGACGATGTCATTTTCGGTACGTTCCATCTGTCTGCCTTGTCTTTTTTCTTCGACTTCTTTCAATGTCGGATTTCTTTTAACTGCTTTTTGTCTATAGGTCCTCTGAACTTGATAGACTCCACCTCCGCTGAGCCCCGCACCCACCGGCTTACCCAAGTCGGTGACCTGCTTCATGACTTCTGCCAATCCCTTGAGGACATTGGCGAAGCTCTCAAGATTCTAGACATGCATAGCATGTCGGATTTTCAGGTGCGGGACAAGGCAAAGGAGATGCCGCAACTTGTCCAGGATTGGAACATGTCTTACGCACGGACTGCGGTGCAAAACGCTCTCACCATGGTCATGAGCCACCATGGAAACATGGAAATATGGAAAGTGACCAGAGGGTACTGCAAAGTAGATGAAGACGGCCATGAGCAGGACATTCAAGCCATCATGGACTCCTGCACCGGATATGGATGTCACGTGGCTGATTTGACCAGCTACGAGACTCCTTTCTTCACCCGCGTGGATACTCCGCCTCCACCTCCGGAAGATTCAGCAGAAGTTTCCGACGATGAACGCACCATCTCGGATGTGGATATCTCGGAATGATATCAAGGCGGTGTATCCAGCGAGCCGACAACTCCTTCCTCTCCTGCATCATAGATTAACAGAAATATTTGTGTTATTCTGAAAAACATGTTCGGCCTGTATATATGCAGTACTATTATTTTGCTAGTGCTAAGCTTTTGATCTATTCAGCACTTTTGGCTTTAAATTTTTTGTGTGCCTGAAATGTTTACACAAGCACTTGTATTTTTTCGTCTATACTTATTGTTTATCTAGCTTTCCGCCTCGTTCCTTTCGTGAGCCGGCTAAACCTTCTGCCAGAAACTTTGCCGAGCAATGGAGCTCAATCGCTAAACCAGTTTAAACTCGGAAACAAAGCTGGCTTCCAGTACCAACAATTCACTACTCGGAAAATGCCTGCATCCAGCAATCAGATAAATAACCAAAGTAAAGACTAGAAACTTTAGAGTTATACCCGAAGGTAGCAATTTTAGAATCGAAAATCTAAACCAGAACGAACATGAGCATAAAGTACTTTCAAGCATCCTGGGATTTTCGACTATGACATGATCATTTGGAAATAAGATGGTAAAAACTTCTCAGAAAAACTTGAGGCAACCAAAACTTTTATTTCTCTCAGAGCATGTACATACATATGATTAAAAAGAAGGATAAACTAAGAATAAAAGGAACGTAGCTGAGCAATATTCCATGGTCTGTCTAACTCATCCGGATTTGTACTGCCTCCAGCTCTCTTTCTCTTCTTAGTAGCAGGTCTTTCTTTGCTGGCCTCATGTCAGTTAAGTAATACGAACCATTGTGTAATACTCGACTAACCAAAAAGGGCCCTTCCCATACTGGGGAAAGTTTGTGCTTTCTTTGTTACACAAGCCGGAGAACCAAATCACCTTTATTAAAAGATCTATTTCGGACTCTCTGGCTATGATACTTGCGTAACTTCTGCTGATAGGCTGTAGATCTCATTTCAGCAACGACGCGAACTTCTTCGACTAAGTGGAGATCGTTTTATCGAGAAATCTCGGCATCCTCTTCAATATACACGGCCACTCTAGGAGAAGTGTGAATCAAATCACTAGGAAGAACTTCTTCTACGCCATAGACCAAGAAGAAAGGTGTGTATCCGGTTGACCTATTCGGAGTCGTTCGTAAACTCCATATTACAAAGGGTAATTCCTCTGCCCAAGCCCCCGTAGCACGTCGTAGTGGTGCTTCGATTCTCGGTTTTAGGCCTTGTAGGATTAAACCATTTGCTCTTTCGACTTGTTCGTTAGCTTGTGGATGTGCGACTGACGTAATGTCAAGCCGGATATTTTGCTCGTTGCAGAATTCAGCCAATTCTCCCATAGAGAAGTTACTCCCGTTGTCCATGATAATGCTATGCGGATAACCATACCGGATTATAACATCCTCGACAAATCTTTTGGCCGTTGCTCCATCACAACTAGTGACAGGTTTAGCCTCAATCCATTTTGTGAATTTATCCACCATCACTAAGAGGTGAGTAAATCCACTTGGAGCTCATTTAAATAGTCCTACCATATCAAGCCCGCAGACCGCAAAGGGCCATGTTATAGGTATTGTTCGCAGCTGATCAGCCGAAACATGAGCTTGCTTGGCGTACTTTTGGCAGCCGTTGCACGTCTTGCTAATCGTTCGGAATCTGCCTGAGCTGTAAGCCAGAAAAATCCGTGTCTAAAAGCTTTTGACACTAAAGATTTGGCTGCAGCGTGGTGACCACACTCGCCTTCGTGGATTTCTCTTAAGATTTCCACTCCTTCCGGAGATACGCAGCACTGAAAAACCGCAGAAACACTCCGTTTATGGAGCTCACCTTTAACAATAGTATAGGATTTTGCTCGTCGGATAATCTGCCGGCTCAGAACCTCGTCTTTGGGTAATTTGCCATCTACCAGATAATCTAGGTAGGGTTGAGTCCAGCTGGGAATTACAGCCAGAACTGCTATTAGTGGTGAGTCGGATTTGGTCGGATATTCCTCATCTACTCCCTTTATTGAGGGAACTTTGAGGTGCTCTAAAAAAGCGCCATCTGGTTCCTCTTTCTGTGCAGAGCCTATCCGAGATAGTGCATCCGCTTCCTCGTTTTCTGCTCGAGGGATGTGTTGAACCTCAAACCCTTCGAACGATTTAGATAGATCATCCACGACAGCTTTATATGCTGCCATGTGTTTATTTGCATTACAAATATCCGACACTTGTTGGGCAACAAGATCCGAATCTCCGTAACACATCAAACGTCGGATGCCAATATCCTTAGCAATCTGGATTCAATGCAGCAATGCTTCATACTCGGCAATATTGTTTGTCGCTGTGAAGTGGATCTGCAACACGTATAGAAGTTTATCTCCTTGGGGTGATTTGAGCACCACGCCAGCCCCGAGCCCCCGCGAGCCTTAGACCCATCAAAGTAGAGGGTCCAATATTCCGACTCAGGGAGGGTCATATTTTCCTTCGTCTTTGTCCAATCAGCGACAAAGTCAGCAAGGATTTGGGATTTGATTGTTGTCCGAGGTTTATACTCAATGTCAAAAGCTGAAAACTCTATGCCGCATTTGGCGAGGCGTCCTGTGGCGTCACTATTGCTGATTATATCTCCCATGGGAGCTGTGCTCACCACGGTAATTGGATGCTCCTGAAAATAGTGTCGTAACTTACGAGATGCTAGAAAAACACCGTAAGCCAACTTTTGATAGTGCGGATACCGCTGTTTTGATTCTGTCAGGACCTCGCTGACAAAGTAAGTCAGACGCTACACCAGGTGTTCCTGATTTTCCTCCGGTCTCTCCACCACCATGACGATACTAACGACCTTATTTGTCGCAGCAAGATAGAGCAACATCGGTTCCTGAGGTTCCGGCACTGCAAGGATAGGAGCATATGAGAGTACTTTCTTCAGATCTTGTAGTGCAGCTTCAGCTTCGTCAGTCCAAACAAAATCCTTGGTCTTTTTCAGGAGTTTGTATAATGGTGCAGCTCTTTCACCAAGCCGGCTTACAAATCGACTGACCGCAGCAATGCAACCAGTTAATCCTTGTATGTCCTTCAGGCGAGTTGCCCTGGAAATATTGAGTATAGCCTTGATTTTGTCCCGGTTCACCTCTATGCCTCTTTGAGACACGATGAAACCTAACAATTTTCCGGCTGGTATTCCAAAGAAGCATTTCTTCGGGTTAAGCATGGTGTTGTATTTTCGTAGATTGGCGAACGTTTCCTCCAAGTCGAAAATCAGCGTTTCCTTCTTTTTGGACATCACCGCAATATCATCCATGTATGCATGTACATTGCGTCCGAGTTGGTCGTGGAGGCAACGCTGCATCGTGCGCTGGTACATAGCTCCTGCGTTCTTTGGCCCAAAGGGCATCATAACAAAACAGAAGGTTCCAAAGGGGGTTATGAATGAAGTTTTGACTTTGTTAGATTCCTTCATCCGGATTTGGTGATAACCGGAATATGCGTCGAGAAAATAGAGGAGTTCCGAGCCTGCCATAGAATCAATAACTTGATCGATTCTAGGCAGAGCGAACGGATCTTTTGGACAAGCCTTGTTCAAGGCAGTATAATCAACACACATCCTTAAATCAGTGGTGTCCTTTTTAGGGACCATTACAAGATTGGCCGACCACTCAGTGTGGATGACCTCTTCTATGAATCCGGCTAACTCGAGTCGTGCTAGTTCCTTAGCTATTGCCTTACGCTTTTCATCGCCAAAACGTCGTAGGGACTGTTTGACAGGTTTAGCGTTCGGGTTTACATTTAAAGAGTGCTCGGCAAGTTCCCTAGGTACTCCAGTCATGTCAGATGGCTGCCATGCGAAGATATCTTGATTTTCTTGGAGGAACTTGACGAGCGCGCTTTCCTATGCGCTACCTAGGCCTACGCCTATCTAGGTCACCTTGGAGGGGTCATCATCCTTCAACGACGTCTTCTTCGTATATTCTGATGCCTTGAACTCCGGATTTGGCTTTGTCACCTCCTTCTTCGTTGCGGGCATCTCGGACAGATCTATGCTCTTCTTGATCTCCTGGTACTCCTGGGCGTGCAGCACGGCTTCGGCAAAGGCGGAATTTCCATCCTCACACTCTCGCGCTTTCTTCGGGTCTCCCCTGATGGTGATCACGCCGTTGGGACCTGGAGTTTTCATTATATTGTAAATGTAACACGGACGAGCCATAAAAGCCCAGTAAGCCGGACGTTCGAATATAGCATGGTACGCGCTCTTGAACGGGACCACTTCGAAGGAAAGTGCCTCCGTCCGATAGTTCTTTGGAGTTCCAAAGGTGACATCCAAAGTAATCTCTCCCAGGGAATTAGCTTGTCTTCCTGGGACAACTCCGTGAAAGATCACAGAGCTATGGCTCAGCTGGGTTTCCGAGATCTTCATCCGGCGTAGCGTTTCGACATAGAGAATATTCATACTGCTACCACCATCCATGAGGGTCTTTGAGAAACCATAACCGTCAATAAGTGGATTGAAAATTAAGGCGTATTTTCCTTGCATGTGTAACTTAGGCGGGTGATCAGCGCGGTCAAATGTGATTGCCACTTCCGACCAGTCCAAGTATTGGGGGACAGCCAGAACTGTTGCATTGAGCTCGTGTAGAACTGCTTTCTTGACCTTTGCTGGTTGAGATCTGAGGAAAGTGACATACGTGTCCTTGATGGGAAAAGTTTTCTTCCCCTCCGGCTTGGGATTTGAAGCATCAGCTTCCTCCATGTCAGAATCTTCCTTGGTCTCCTTTTCTTTTTCGGGATTCTTCTTTCCCTTCTTCCGCTTAGCTTTGTAGCCTGCGGTATCATCTCTTTTTATGTTGTCATTGAAACGACATTCGGCGTTGGTGTGGGACGAGCCCCCATTGGCGTCTAGGTGATGCACACATGGGTTATTGGAAATGTCGGCCCAAGAGTAGGTTTTTCCTGGTTGCTGTTCTCCTCTACCTTGGACCCTTGAAGTCCCACGGCCACGCCCGCGGCCTCCACCGCGTCCTCCTCGTCCTCCAGACCCGAAAGTAGCAGTGACGACAGCCGTTTCCGCATTGGGTTTCTCTTCTAAGGTATTTTTACGCTTATGAGCCTATTGCTTTGGTTGTTTTGCCGACTATGGCACAGCTAGGGCATTGAGTAAACCCGCTGCATCGTCGTCGGCATCTGCATACTTGCTCGCTGTTTCTACCATCTCTCCCAAATCAGTGACGTTGTCACACTTCAAGCGATGGTGTAGTAGACCAATTGGGAGACCTGCAATGAAAGCTTCAATCGCAGTTTGATCATTTACTCCTTCACAGGAGTTCTTGGCGTCGATCCATCGTCTGAGGTAATCCCTGCAAGTTTCTCCGGCTTTCTGGGTGCAACGCTGTAGGTCTCCGATCGTAGAGGGCCTCCGATATGTGCCTTCGAAATTCTGAAAGAACGCACTTTGCATGTCATACCAGTTATGGATGGTGTTCTCCGAAAGTTCATTGAGCCATGATTGTGCCGTCTTCCGCAACATAAGTGGGAGATATCGGGTTGCGACCAGGCTGTTTTCGCCTTTAGCGATGCAGCAAGCTTGGAAAAAATCCTGTAGCCAGGTATCTGGCCGAGCAATGTCGTCGTAGGCTTGGATATGTATTGAGATGGAAAATCCTTCCGGGAATCTTGTAGGTCTGATGCGTGGTCCGAAGCATTTTGGGCCCACGTAGATATCATCGTTTTCATAGCGTCGCGCCTCTATGTTGGAGTTGATCCTGTGCCTTGCGTCGTTCGGGAATAGAGATCGTCCCGAATGTCGGCTGTGGCTGCGGTGCCTTGGAGCCAAACTTCGGCTTCTGCCACCACCTCCTCCGTCACGTCGTCCTCCTTGTCCCCCTTGAGAGCCGTTGTGATGACTGCTTGGTGGAGAGGGTGGGGCAGCTGAATTGTTTCTGGCTGATTGCTGGCCTCTGTCCGGAGCGTCATTATTCCGGTTCCGGGGAGGGTCTTCGTTACGACGAGCCCCCTTCCGACTTGTCCCGGCATGGTTTCCGTCGTTCCTTCGTCCGTCGTTCCCACTACGGTGAGGCTCAGCCGGACAGCTTGCATGTCTAGGAGGTGGCATTTTTTGACGATCCTCCTCCCAACGTTTCTCTTTATCTTCTCCCCTTCGATCGTTAGACTCTTGTCGGGGAGGGTTCCTCGGATTCAGAGCAGCAATGGCCTCTTTTTCGGCCGCTGGGGCGACGTTGCTCCAGTCATGCGCAATTCTGTGATGTTGTCCTGACGATCCGGTTCTTGAATAATTGTCTTCCTGGCGTTCGGGGCGATGATACTGCTCTGGGACGCAATGGGGCCTTATATCATTCCAGGCTGAGTCCATGTGACATTGGCTGGATTTGGAGACCAGTTTTCCACTTCCGGATTTCGCAGCCTTTTGTTGCTCTAGACCCTTGGTGAGTAGCTTGATGCCCAATCGAACCTGTTCTGGGCCTGGGTTATTTGACAGGATATCTCGAGCTGCGACAGTGTTCTGTACCGGTGTTGGATACACCAAATCTCCTTTGCTGTCAAGACGAGGCATCCCTGGATCTCCTTCGAAGAGGACTTTGTTTACTTCCGGAAATTGACCGTCACGTGTGTAACGTTTCCGTGTCTTCTAATGCAACTGAGACATGTAATCCTTAGTTGCCATGCGTTTCTTCTCCTCCTTGATGTTTTTGGCTTCATCCAGGAGTTGTTGACAATGCGCTTCTAGGGCTTGGGCCCTTTCGTCCAGCTCTTCAGCAGTAAGTTCTGCAGCTGTAGGAATAGGTGTGGTTAATGCATCATCGATGAGTTTACACGCACCTTCAGTGATCACGTGTCCATCCACCGATTCTTCTTTTTCGGCTCTTCTGGGATAAGTGCTCCATCCGAGTCTTCTTCGTATTCCTCGGCAATCACCTCCTCTGTCAGAGGGTCTTTTGCCGGGGTCTTGTTCTTCTTGTTCTTCTTCTTTGCCTTCTTGGCTGCGCCGGTAGCAAAGACGGCTTTGGGTCCGTTTCCCAGAGTCAAGCTCTGATCGGTACTTTCATACATCTGGACTTCGGGATTATCTCCGACGTCCATGTCATCCTGCGCTTTGGGAGAGTGTTCCCTGGATCCTTCATCCATGGCTTCTCCTTCCTCTGCAGCTTTGGAGTTATACTCCTCTTCATATTCCGCGGAGAACTTTCGGAAATCCGCTGACGTTATCGATTCATCCGAGGATGAGCATACGTCGGCGTTTGTTCCAATCGCCTCCAGCACAGAGTCGGTGTTTTCTCCAGCATCGGCAGAGCCGGATCCGGATCCCACGTATCCGACGAAGTGCGACGCGTGCTTCCTTAGGTACCTGCGGCTTTCGTGATCAGCCATGTCAAAACTTTTGATGGTCTCGAGAATTGCATCTGTGCTTTCGCCTTGCAGTATCATACGTTGCAGTGTGTACCTCAAGAAAGGCCTATCTGTCCCAGTGTCATCAGAGCCGGAATCAGTGTCGTTGACATGTTCCTCCTGAATTTCGACTCCCACGGGTGGGTCGATCTGGGATCCGGCTTCTCCAGGGAGATCCACTCCAGATTCGACTTGGACCACTAGGTCTTCTTCAGCCTCGGATTTCTCCACTATCTCTGCAACTGGTGCGGGCTGGGTGGGATTAGGGTTTTCTGAGATCCGGAACTCAACTGCCTCCGCGGACAAAGGGGACCTAGAAGATTCTTCTGCCTCTATGATCATCGCTGGGGTGGGTGGGGCAGGTTCAGCGAAACCGATGTAAACATCAATCTGGCCAAAAGACATGATTGTGCAGGCAGTCACGGCCTCCCTAGCCGGAATCCAAGTCTCGTCGAGAACGATGAGAGGGACGTCACTGGCGTAGAGGATGCGACCGACGGCGATAGTTTCGCCGATTCCGATTCTCGCAGATTCCGCTCGGAACGCAGATCCGAAGCTCACTTGCCCCACGGTGGGCGCCAACTGTCGTTAGATTGAGGACAAGTACGCCATGAGGGGGTCCTCGAGGCGTGCGGAAGAGAGCGGTGTGAGGCGTACGGTGTTCCGGGACGGTGAGCACACAAGTTTACCCAGGTTCGAATCCACCGGCTTTGGACGGATCCTACTCCTGCTAGCAATCCAGTAATATGGCAGAGCCGGAATATGTATTACAAGGGTTTCGCCTATGCGAGTTGAGATTGTAGACTATTGAGATGTTTAGAGTGTTTCCCTAAAGGCTCTCCCTAGGATGGCTTATATAGATATCCGGCCTAGGGTTTTACAGGAGAGATCTATCCGGCTACGACTAAGAGTCGGTTACAGAGTTTATCTTGAACTACAAGTAACATTATGGGCCTAATTCAGTAAGTCTTCTGGGCCTTCCTGTAGCCGGATTGGACTCCATCTTTCTCCCTGACTGGGTCGCCCGTGAAGCAAATCTCTAACCCGAAGTGGGCCACCCTGGTCAGTGAGGAACTGTGAGGATACCCGGAAAGTATATCCCCAACACACTTTATACCTATCAAGACTACCTATCAGAGTTTGAAGCTAGCAGAGTTGTACATTGCTAGAATTGTTAGTCTGCATGGAACCCCCAAGACCATAGTATCAGATTGAGGATCCCAATTCACCTCGAGATTTTGGCAGAAAGTCCAAGAGGAATTAGGAACCAAGTTGAATTTCAGCACCGCTTATCACCCGCAAACTGATGGACAGAATGAAAGAGTCAACGAAATCTTAGAGGATATGTTGAGAGCTTGTGTGTTAGAGTATGGATCAAAATTGGAAGATTGCCTGCCTTTCGCAAAATTCTCATATAACAACAGCTATCAAGCCAGTTTGCAGATGGCACCATTTGAGTTCCTATATGGAAGAAAGTGTCGTACCCCTTTGAATTGGTCGCAAGTAGGAGAGAGTCAGATCTTTGGACCTGACATTCTCCGAGAAGTTGAAGAGAAAGTTCACAAAGTCCGTAAACACCTCAAGACCGCTCAATCCAGACAGAAGAGTTATGCGGACAAGAGAAGGAAAGACCTGACTTTCAATGTCGGAGATTTTGTGTATCTCAAAGTTTCGCCATTGAAGGGAACCCAACGCTTTAGTCTAAAAGGAAAGTTAGCCCCCAGATATATCGGACCTTTCAAGATTCTGAATCGCCTAGGAGAAGTATCGTATCAACTGGAACTGCCAGAAGAGATGTCAGCCATCCACAATGTGGTCCATATCTCATTACTTCGCAAATGCCCAGAAGTGCCGGAGAAGACTGGAGTATTCAAGAACATCGATCACCGAGCTGTTGATATCAACAAGGATCTGACATATCGTGAAGTACCCATCCGTATCTTGGAAGAAGCTTACAAAACCACCAGGACCAGGAGTATCAAATTTCTCAAGATTCAATAGAGCAACCATACCGAAGAAGAAGCCACTTGGGAGCGAGAAGCTTACATTAGGACAGAGTTCCCAGATCTCTTTAGTTCCTAGTTTTCTTTCGTAAATCTCGGGACAAGATTTTGTTTAAGGGGGGAAGGTTTGCAACATCCCAAAACTTAATCCAAGGTTAATCAAGATCAAATCTACCCAATTTAGGGTTAACAAAAACTTTTCCTTTTAAAATCATTAAGCATTCATATGTGTGTGCATTTTAATTAGGAGTTGTTTTGAATTTCCATGTTTGAGTGATCCATTGGTTGTAAAATGATTCTAAGGTAAATTAAACATCATCTAGATCATCCCCAAGCAAATCCCAAAGGAAAACAAATCAAAAAGATTAAAATAAGCAAATGGTCATTTGGGCCATTTTAACTAACTAGTCTACTTTGGCTATTCCTAGAACTCAAATCTTAATAGAAACAATTGTGGATCTTTGCACCCCTTGCTAATGCAAGTAGTGATGTACCAAGGCCCACTTTGTTCATCCCAAAAACTTTCAAACACTAAATTTAAATGACATTTGAAAATTGAATCTAGTGTAGGTATCAAGATCACACTTATTCAAAAACCACTCAAATGAACTACATTTTCAAATCCCAAGCAAACCTAGATTCTTAAGCATAAGCTACATCATTCCACCAAAAATTAGCCCAAAATGCAAAACTTTTTCTCTTGCGGCCATTTGATCGAACACCTTGTTAGTAGAATCATTATGGCCTAACTATTACTGTTTTGGGGTTAATCTGGTCGAGCCATTTGGTGTGCATTGATCATCCTTGTCCCCCCAGAGTCCAACCAAGTCCCCAACCAGCTTCCCCCTTAGCCGTTGTAGTAGTGGCGTGCCGCCCGTTTGAGGTCATCGCCGGCCAAACGCGGACAACACGCTAGGGACCGCACCGCGCCAAACCAGCGTGCCCGCTAGTTCTGCCCAACCCTACCGCCGCCCACGGTCCACCTCTCAATCAACCCCAGCCCCTGGACCACTCCCTAGCAGCGCCGCCCTTTCTCTCTACGAGCAAGCCAGAGCGCGCCAGAGCGCGATAGCCGCTAGCACGCAACAGACCGCCCCTTTGACCCCATCCCGCGCGCGTCGCTCCGCCTCGACCCCAGCAACCCAGCAGACACGGCCGTGCATCACCGCGTGACCCACGGTCGCCGTGATCACCGTCGAGAACCGCCCCTGTCTCCCAGAGCGCGCGATGCTCCCGACCAAATGCCACCGCCCCTCGCCGCGCCATTGCGACGTAGCTGACCGCTCGGGAACCGCCCATCGTCCGCCTACCTCACCCATGCCGATAGCCCCCTGTGCCGTCGTCACCGACGAGCTCCGCCCACACCTCTCGGTCTCACCGTCGAGCCTAGATAAGGAGACCACCCCAGCACCATCTCTTCACACCATTCCACTCCCCTCTCTCCACTGACCATTTCCCCTCTCTCGCCGGAGCCGCTCGAGCCGCCGTTCGCCTGAATTGCACCGGAGGTAGCCGCTACAGAGGAGGAGAAGTTACCGTCAATTTTGTCCACCTCAGCCCCTGCCGCTACCTCGCTTGAGTCCACCATCGCTGTCCAGTTCGATTGCCCGCCTCGCTGCACTAGCTGGAGCCCTGGTACATCCCTAGTATACCCCAACCGTCCGTTTAGGGTTCGGTCTCGCCGGCGACGAGTCTGTCGTCGACGACGACTATGAGCCGTTGATCTACGTTATAATCGTGTGGCCCAGATTGCTAGATACCGTTTCGGTTTTTAAGTCTCGCTGACAAGCGGGACCAACCTGTTAGCCGTCCTCTGGACCGGCCCAATTACTTTCCCGCGCTGACCTACTAATTCAAATTATGTTTTTTCTATTTAGACTTAAAATCAATTATGTCCCTTAGTTCAAAAATCAATTCAGCGAGTTTTAGAAATCCAAATTGAGTTATTCCAATTTTGTTGGAATGGTAATGAAAATCTCTATCAAAGCCGGTTGGATTTAATTCATTTAGTGTTAGAGATGTCTCCTAGTAAAAATAACAAGACAGAAGCATTTGCACATTCAAACATTTGATGATAATAGATCATCAAATGTATGCCTTAGTGTGCTAAGTAGACTAGTTAAGTATTGTTTGGTGATTGTGTATCCCGTGTGTATTTATAGACGATAGTACCGACCAATCTTTCGAGGAGGAGGAGTTCTACCAAGAGGAGGAAGAAAACTTCAACCACTACACCAACCAAGGCAAGCCATCATTAACAATGCAAGCTAACCCTTGCAAGTTAGATAACCTAAGCAAGATGCATTAGGCATGCTTTGGTTATACCCTTTGAATTATACCTACTCCAAATGTTATTTACAAGTTTTACTTTCCTTACTTTACCAAAGTCCCTTACTTGTTTGAAGGTAGCATAAAAAGTATAAAACTTGACCTATCTAGATAACCTTAGATGTCATTCTATGGCATGAGATTGAGATTAGCATCCCACCTTAGTGAACACTTTTAACTTAGTAGCTTATAGCTAAATCAAAACTTGAGTCACTTTAGATGGGAACACTTGGTGAAAAATGAATTGTGAAAACCTTGGAATGATGAGTCATTCTATTGAGATATTTTCACATGTGTTGAGAAACACAAATGGTTTATGATGATGAAAATGTTGAGGCATGAGCCTTAGCCCTTTTACAAAACTGATGGTTGGATTCGGATGCGATACCATTCCAATTTTACCGTACAACCACAATACCTGAATTGGGTAAGGCTTAGCCGGAAGTTTATATGCATTAGTATTAGTTCCCTCGCGGGAGAGGTTTGAGCTGAGGCTACCTCTCGATGTTGTCCACCTATGCAGTGCCCAAGATGACAGATGGTCATGGTTGGGAGGCCATGCTCATAGGAGAGGTACTTACACTAGGGTGTGTAAAGGGAAGGTTATGTTTGATTATCTGCATACTAAGTATGATAATTCAGGGTGATCCCTGACAGATGTATCAAATCTTGTGGTGAAAGTGTACCACCTATGCAGAGTGTCAAACTATTCGAATAGCCGCGTCCGCGGTTATGGACAGTTGGAGTGGCCATACGGTTTCGTTGTCAGATGTTGTCAAAATGACTTATGAAATGAATGATGAATCTTGACTTGACCACAACAGGGTTGTGACTATGACACTAGCTTCCCAACTTAAGTGATTCTAGAACTTTATTTTATCTTTCTTTGTTTCTGAACTCAGCTTAGGTTTCAAACCTAACTTTACAAGTAAACTTAGAGTTAGCAATCCCACTAGAACTAGCTTACTTATTAGTGATAGTTTGCGAGTACTTAAAGAGTACTCATGGCTTTTGTCCCTAGCTATTCCTATGGCCAGACTATGAAGGAGACTGACAAGGAAATGGGCGTCGCCTAGAGGAGGCTGAATAGGCGTTTTAAAATTATTACGGTTTAGGCTCTAATGAATGCGGAATAAAACTTAACGTTTAATTTATCAAGCCAAAACCTATATCCACTAGGTTCACTAAGTGCACCAACAACCTATGCTAAGCAAGATAAGCAACAAGGTGATAGCAAGATAATATACTTCAAGCACGATGGCTATCACAATGTAAATTGCATAAGTAAAGGGCTCGGTTGAGAGATACCCGATGGATGCGGAGATGATGATTTGTTTCCTGAAGTTCACTTCCAAAGAAGCTATGTCTCCGTTGGAGAGGTGCGGGGGCGCAACGTACTTCGAACGCCACAAGTGGCTCACCTCGAGGTGTGGTGGCTCGATGCTCACCCAACGCCACACAAGGCCTCACCCCAAGATGCGAAGGCACGCAACCTACTGATGCCACAACAGGCTCACCCTATTCTCCCCTGAGCTCGCCACAAAGGCCTACTCACGTTCCACTATGGGAAACTTGAGGGCGGTCAGCGAACCCGTACAATGTTGGGGCAATCTCCATAACTCAATTGGAGGCTCCCAACAACAATGCCACAAAGGCTACAAATCCACAAAAGGCAACAAGGCCACAAAAGGCTATAAGACCACAAAAGGTCAACAATCCAACCACACAACCGTCTAGAGTTCCAAGAACCCAAGAGAAACAAGCCCAAGGGCTTGAACTCGCCGAATCTCCGAGGAGAACTCAAACCTATGCACCAAATGCAAGAGGCAAGTCCTTCTCTCTCAAATTCCACCAAAGCTACAAAAGCTATTGGGGGAATAAGAGAGGGAGAACACAAGAGGAGAACACAAAACTCTCCAAGATCTAGATCCCAAGGATTCCTTCACAAAGAAGGAATTTTGCTTGGTGGGGCTTGTAGATCTAGATCTCCTCTCTCAAATCCCTCAAAAAGATGCAAGAATCATAGGAGGGAGAAGGGGAGAGGGCAAGCTCTTCAAGGCCAACAATGGAGGAGAGAGAGAGCAAGAACCAAGAAAAAACAAGTTTTGGCCGAAGGGGAAAGGGGAGCTCCTTTTAAAGGGCTCCCCGATATGCCCGTTACCCCTAGAATCGCGCACGGCCGGTAGTGCCGGTGGGTGGCCGGTACTACCGGTGGCACCCAGCCAACGGTCAGAAAACAGCGAGAGAAAGAACAATAACGCGATCCTGGCTGGTACTACCGCCGCTTCGCTGGAACTACCGGTGGCAAGAATGTCCTAGCGGTACTACCGCTGAAAATCTGATCCAAGTTCCGTCAAATAGCGCTAACCAGGCAGAGAGAGTACATAACCAAAAATGGGTTTACCGGAAGTTGGGCCGGAATTAACACCGGTACTACTGCGGCAAACTGCCCTGGCGGTACTACCGGTGGCCCGCCGGAACTACCGGTCCGGCAAAAACTTCAGAACCAGAACTGCCACAACTTTTGCATCCGAACTCCAAACGAGATGAAACCAATTTTGTTGGAAAGATAACGACGTATAGAATCAAACAATTTTGGATATCACCAAGGGAGAAAATACCATGAATATATATGTGAGATACCTCCCAAGGTGTGGAGCCGGAAAACCCGCAAGATCAAAAACGCAATAAGATATGCATGGGAAATCCTTTTTTGATGAACTAGAGCTTGTTATGAAGATAACCACAAGCTCTAGATCCTCACATGGACAAGAACCAAACAACAACCAAGAAAGATGATGCTATGTATGCAAAGGTTTGAGCTCTCTTCGAAAGATACGAACGAGTCACCCACTCGAGAGCCCCTCTTGATAGTACGCCTATCTATCCTAAACCCAGTCTCCCAACACTACAAGATACGGGTAAAGTAGAAACCCTATCAAGATCATACCTTTGCCTTGAGCATCCCACTCGACCTTGATGAAGACGATCTTGTCACCTTCAAGATGTAACACCTTTCTTGATTGCTCATGCTTGCTCTTGCTTGATGAAGACTTGCGAATGGCTCCCCCATACTCCTTGGGGAAACCTCTTCTTTGACCTTGTCTTCATCACTCCATGAACGCCGAGGAGGCAAGCTCCAAGCATGAGATCTTCTAGAGATGGGGCATCTAGAGCTTGCACAACAATTCTTGACAATGTCTTGAAGATAGCCATGAGGAACTCCATCTTATTCTTCTTCTTCAAGACATACTTGATCTTCTTCTTCTACTTGATTCCAATAGGCACAAAGCCCTTGGACAATGCTTCTTCTTTTTCATCCTTGAAACCAACACATGGTCCAAGCGATGCCAATGGACAAACCTACAAGTGAGACTCAATTTGCACATTAGTCCATAGGGATTGTCATTAATTACCAAAACCACACATGGGGGCATACATGCCCTTTCAATCTCCCCCATTTTGGTAATTGATGACAATCCCCTAGAGAGGGTTTAAATATGGAATTTAATGAACAAAATGGTTGCCCCAACATCAAATACTACACAAGTATGTGATGTTGGTACAACCACAATATATAGAGCAAACTACCCCATAATCTATGCATGTGTGATGAACTTGAATTTCATTGCATAGATTGCCAACCATTATCGGTGGTTGAGTTTCCTCTATATATTAAACATGCAAAGCAACAAAGATGCAAGAGCATGCAAGGCTAATGCTTAAGAACCAACTCAAAAGCATAAACCAAAGTCCCTTAAGCCCTCTAAAACTTCTCCCCCATTGGCATCGATTGCCAAAATGGGTGAAAAGTTCTAGATGGCCAATATAGTGAGAATTCCTCCAAAGGTGTGCATATGCACATATCCAATGATGAATCCTTGGAGGAAGTAAAACTATATTGAGGACCCAAAGGTTGCAAAAAGAAAAGAAGGAGAAGATAGCTTCAACAAATGAAGCGAGCAACCCAAAAGACCCAAAAAAATACCAATTGACAACATCAATTGATACCAAAACAACACAAGACAAAAATATACGAAAAAATGAGTGTTTTGATGTAATAGGGAAGCTCCCCAATCTTTGTGCACAAATTAGAATCAATGAATTGAATACATCATGCACAAGTATGGAATCCTCACTCCCCCATAGACATTTAAACCTAAAACAAAGAGAAAGGAAAATTAGCATTCTTAAGTGAGTTAGAGAAGCTCCCCAAGGATTATGCACCAACTATAATAATTTTATTTGGAAACAAAGTGCACAATCATGGAATCCTCACTCCCACAAACTCATTTAACAATACACGACAAGAGAGAGCAAATTATGAGTGCCCAGAGATGCAAACAAAAGGGACAAGCACTCATAGGAAAATAAATTTGGAAGCCATCGAAGAATCAACAAGAACTAACAGGTGGTCTCCAAGGAAAACAAAAACAACCAAAGATTTATCTTCTCTTGTGTGTATAAGTTTCTAGGTGGAAAATATCACAAAGACATACGCCCACAAAGAAACATGCACACACAAAATAGATACACAAGAAAGCACATGTACAACAAAGTGAAGTCATATAATGTACCAATAGGATTTTTGCATGAAAGCATGGCCAAAGGCTCAAATATATCTTATTGTACATCAATGAGATTCAAACACCAACACACTACATACATTACAACTATTACCAAGGAAAAAGGGAATAGTTGGAATATATGGAGAAAGGAAATAAGAATCATAAAATAAAATCAACTTTGCAAAATACTCACTATTACACATGAGAGAGAATTGAGGAAAGGATAGGCAATATAATTGCTAGAATGACATATTTGGGATAAGTGAATCATGAGCATGATTTTGTATAGTACCCATTATATGAACTCCTCTCAACATACTCACATTTTCAATAGAGAGATCTCCTAAAAACTAACAAAAGAAACACAACAAATGCAAAAACACAAACTCATGCCAACAAGCAACCTACAAAAGGATGGAAGCAATATTTGCATGCAAGAGGGAGATACTTGTTACCGAGATATAATTGGTGGGATGTAGAGGATGAGAATTTGTTGATCATCCTAGCTTGCCTCCAATTGACATGTAAGCACCACTTCTTCCAAATTGATGAGACAAGCATCCAATATATCTCCAATGTACCTACACAAAAATAAGTACACTATGTCCCCAACAAATTGGGTCCAAAGTAGTTAGTGCAACTACAATATATAGGAGAATCTCCACATAAATATGTGCATATTAATATGAAATTGAATTTCATGCACATCTTAGCCAATAGGAATTGGTGGAGTTTCCCCTATACATTGGATCATAGAAAGAAAGCATGCCCTAATATATACAAGAAGTAAATATGCATGCACAAGACTCTCAAGAACCAAAAATGAGATACAATTTGAACTAAAACACTAAGTAAACCAAGAAGTAGCACACAAGAGTGTGACACGACAAAAGGTGTCCAAATTTTATCAAAGAGCCAAATCAACACATGAAAGGACACAAATTCAACAGATGAACAAGGCGAAAGCCAAAGAGCAAAAGATGCACAAAACACACAATGCTCAAGGATTTATCTCATTCTAAAATATCAAAACAAGTAACAAAGAATGAGACAAAGCCAACTCCCAAATAGAGCAAAGTTCCAACACACAAACCAAACTCTCTACACTTTTCATGATGGCACAAAGTACCAAGAGAAAAGATCAAGCATCCAAGCACAAGGAACACTATGTGGATCAACACAAGAAGCATAAAAGGAGTGTTCTAGATAATATAGGAGATCTCCCCCATGAATGGTGCATTATATTGAATTTTGATTTTGAATGCAAAATGCACACAAAAGAGATCATCACTACTACCTACATTAAATAAAACACAAGGGAATACCAATAAACTAAAGGGACCCACAAGAGGCAAGGAAGACATGGGAGAAAAGGAAACAATCTCTTGGCCAAAGATGGGACAAAGAAAAACAAAGGCCAAAGTGAACATGATCAATAAATCCTACCATATATGGAGTGTCACTTGTCCAAGGACAAGGATTATGGGGAAAGTTTTCCCGAAGTAGTTTGCAAGGAAATCATGATCATATTCACACAAAGAAGCATGTAACAAGATATAACAATTATGCTTGATGCTTCGAGAGAGATTCTTGATAGCTCCAAATAGTCACACAATCACTAGTGATTAGAGTAACTTGAATCAAATGGTTTCCATGTAGGATATGGAGGTCCAAATAAGAGGAAACACATATCAAGAAAATCTCTCACAAACAATATCAAAAAGATGAGCAATAAAGGAAACAAAGCAAGTTAGAACTTGTTTGAGCTAAATGTGCCACAAAGGAGCTAGATAAATAAATATCAATTCTAAGTGGCACTACCTCAAATGTTCACATTTTCTAGGTTTGTAATATGCACCAAGCATATGACTCCCCCATAATGTGATAACCAAGAGATCTCGACAAGAGGCAAAAAGATCAAAAAGGAGATGATTAATGGACATTATGGAATTCAAATTCTTCATGAGAATGACATACCACATAGAGACAAGATAAACATGTAATGTCAACACTAAGTGGTATTCCTCATGTACACACATTTTAGGATTGTCGAATGCCCAAGCATAACACTCCCCCAAAATGGGATAGTCCATTAATCTCTCCCAAGAGCCAAATGCGATACCAAATGAATTCAACAAAGGCTCAAACACAAGAACACACATACATGATGTGCCAACCAACATACACGAATATACTAGACAACACAATATAGGTATGAGGGAAGCACAACATGTACAAACACATATAATGGTACAAAACCACACATGCACAAGGGAGAAAGTAACTTTCAATGTAAAGAGTTGAGCACATGTTACCGCAAGGAGGAACATTGGATATGAGATAGAGGCAAGATAATCCAATTGGCTTGACTTGACAAAAATAAATGATGAAGATCCCTCAATTCTTCATAATGTAGCCAAGCCTCCAATTCCCTCCAACAACACCTATTGATCAAGGTTTAGCTTGTTGGTCCCCAACCAAGTTGGGTCCTAAGAGGTTAGTCACAATAGGCTTGGCCACCCAAATGGTTCTTTTCTTGACACCACTTTGGGCACCAACATATTTGGCAAACACATTGCCCACCTCATCCTTACCGAGAGAATATACATCATATATCAAGATAGGCTTGGATGAGGGGTTACCCATGGTGCATGAGGAATAAAGGTGCCCCTTCTCGCGGCATATGTAGCAAGTTCTTCTCTTGCCATCTTTCTTCTTGGAAGATTCCACCCCGTGAGGAAGAGCTTGAGTCTTGGGAGGAGGCTCGCTTGTAGCTTAAGGTGGAGCTTGAGGCCGCTTCCCTTGTTGCTTCTTCTTCAATGAGAAACATCTCACATGATGGATTTCTTCCTTGCACTTGAAGCACACAATGTTGGCCGGATTCTTCACTTGACCTTGGCCATACTTCTTGTTGCCCTTGTGCTTCAACATGTTGGTGGGCTTGTTCTTGATGTTGGAGTTATATCCAAGCCCACTATTGTCATTTGGGGATCTTCGCACACCCAAGATGTTCTTGAGTGTGGTCTTCCCTTCATGACACTTCTTGAAGTCATTCTTCAAAGAATTGACTTGAGACTTGAGCTTCTTGTTTTCCTCTATATGGTTAGTATCAACAACAATACTAGAGGAAGTAGATGTTACGTTGTAAGAGCAACAAGGCAAGGGATGCAATTCATCACAAGATATAGCAATAGCATGAGTGGATGAATTACAAGGACTAGCACATGGCAATATGATACTAGCAGTAGATGTAGTGCTAATGTCCACATGAGGCATACTTGATGTTACCTTTGACAAAATAGCCTCATGAGCCAACTTTAGACTACCATGGGAAACTAGAAGGTCCTCATGCGAGCTTGAGAGCTTACCATGACTCTCTTCCAATTTCCCATAGTTGCTAGTTAGCAAAGCAAGTTGAGCATGTAGCTCAACATTCTCCTTCACAATAGATGCTTCACAAGAGATAGAGTTAGTAGCACAAGCATCATCAATAGTAGTAAGAGGTGAGGGCAACTTGGAAAGCTCTTTAGTGTATGAGGGTTTAAGTTGCTCATGTGACTCGGTGAGTTTGATGAGCTCCCCCTTGATGACCCTAGAGCCATTGTTGAGGTGCTCAAAATCCTCAAGGAGTTTGGCATAAGAAACTTCAAGTTCATCATTCCTAATTTGGAGGGCACTTGCCACCTCAAATTCTCTATCAAGATATTTCTTCACTCTAGATATCTCTGGAGCAAATGTCTCCTCAAGAGATTCCTTGGTGGTTTGTTCCTCTTCTAGAGCTTCATTTAGGTTTGCAATGTCATTAGCATACTCACGCTCAAGACTACTCATTTTTTCAAATGTATCCTCATGTAAATTAGTTGCTTACTTTCAATGGCAAAGTTCAATATTTCAATGAAAGTGGAGCAAGCATTTTCATTTTTGTGTAGAGCACGAAGGACTAGCTCCCCCTTCTCTTTTAGAGAAGCAACATCATCATTTACTTCATCTAAGTCAACATTCACATCATCAAGAGGTGCATTGGGGTCCAAAGGAGAATTTACCTTTTATTCCTTAGCCATGAGGCATAAGTGAATGTTGGAAGAAGGTGATGATGGGGGAACGCTTGAAGCTCCAATATAAACCTCGCCATGGCCCACACATTCTTTGATTTCCTCTACATGGTTAGAAACACAAGTACTAGAGGAAATAGAAGCACATTTATCATGGCAACAAGGCAAAGCAAGAATATCATCATGAGATATATTAAAGGCATTCCTACATGATATGCAAGGGCAATCAACACTAGGAAGTAAATCACATATAGTCTTACAAGTGTTCATGCCCAAAGATACAACATTGCAATGAGATAGAGATGAAGAATCATCAATGACAAGCTCACTATCCACATTGCAAGTTCTATCACCACTCACCATGTCATTACCTTGTGATAACTCACATGTAGGTGAAGTGGAGGAAGATGAGAACTCATCACGGCCGGAGGTGGAGGGAACACAATCATCCTCATCAATCTTGGACACATCATATTTTGCTTGAAGCTTGGTCCAAATATCATGAGCATTCCTAAAAGGCATGATTGAGGAAAGAACTACAAAGCTCAAAACATTAACAAGCACATTAGATGCTTGAGCTTCGAGATAAGAGTTTGTCTCCTCCTCCAAAGATAAATTATGGGGATCCTTCGGAGGAGACAATCCCATATCTAGAATTCGCTCAATATTTGGGTCAATGACCCGGAAATGACTAAGCATGCGAATGCGCCAAACAACATAATTTGTGCCATCAAAAATGAATGTGTGAGAGTGCACTAAACCCCTAGGAGACATCCTTACTCTCGAGGCGGTGAAGCCTAAGAAGCGAGAGACCTCGCTCCGATACCAATTGAAAGGGAAATGGACGTCGCCTAGAGGGGGGGTGAATAGGCGTTTTAAAATTATTATGGTTTATGCTCTAATAAATGCGGAATAAAACTTAACGTTTAATTTATCAAGCCAAAACCTATATCCACTAGGTTCACTAAGTGCACCAACAACCTATGATAAGCAAGATAAGCAACAAGGTGATAGCAAGATAATATACTTCAAGCACGATGGCTATCACAATGTAAATTGCATAAGTAAAGGGCTCGATTGAGAGATAACCGATGGACGCAGAGGCGATGATTTGTTTCCCGAAGTTCACTTCCAAAGAAGCTACGTCTCCATTGGAGAGGTGCGGGGGCCCAATGTACTTCGAACGCCACAAGTGGCTCACCTCGAGGTGTGGTGGCTCGATGCTCACCCAAAGCCACACAAGGCCTCACCCCAGGATGCGAAGGCACGCAACCTACCGACGCCACAACAGGCTCACCCTATTCTCCCCTGAGCTCGCCACAAAGGCCTACTCACGTTCCACTATGGGAAACTTGAGGGCGGTCACCGAACCCGTACAATGTTGGGGCAATCTCCATAACTCAATTGGAGGCTCCCAACAACAATGCCACAAAGGCTACAAATCCACAAAAGGCAACAAGGCCACAAAAGGCTATAAGACCACAAAAGGTCAACAATCCAACCACACAACCGTCTAGGGTTCCAAGAACCCAAGAGAAACAAGCCCAAGGGCTTGAACTCGCCGAATCTCCGAGGAGAACTCAAACCTATGCACCAAATGCAAGAGGCAAGTCCTTCTCTCTCAAATTCCACCAAAGCTACAAAAGCTATAGGGGAATAAGAGAGGGAGAACACAAGAGGAGAACACAAAACTCTCCAAGATCTAGATCCCAAGGATTCCTTCACAAATAAGGGATTTTTCTTGGTGGGGCTTGTAGATCTAGATCTCCTCTCTCAAATCCCTCAAAAAGATGCAAGAATCATAGGAGGGAGAAGGGGAGAGGGCAAGCTCTTCAAGGCCAACAATGGAGGAGAGAGAGAGCAAGAACCAAGAAAAAACAAGTTTTGGCCGAAGGGGAAAGGGGAGCTCCTTTTAAAGGGCTCCCCGATATGCCCGTTACCCCTAGAATCGCGCACGGCCGGTAGTACCAGTGGGTGGCCGGTACTACCGGTGGCACCCAGCCAACGGTCAGAAAACAGCGAGAGAAAGAACAATAACGCGATCCTGGCCGGTACTACCGCCGCTTCGCCGGAACTACCGGTGGCAAGAATGTCCTAGCGGTACTACCGCTGAAAATCCGATCCAAGTTCTGTCAAATAGCGCTAACCAGGCAGAGAGAGTACATAACCAAAAATGGGTTTACCGGAAGTTGGGCCGGAATTAACACCGGTACTACCGCGGCAAACTGCCCTGGCGGTACTACCGGTGGCCCGCCGGAACTACCGGTCCGGCAAAAACTTCAGAACCAGAACTGCCACAACTTTTGCATCCGAACTCCAAACGAGATGAAACCAATTTTGTTGGAAAGATAACGATGTGTAGAATCAAACAATTTTGGATATCAACAAGGGAGAAAATACCATGAATATATATGTGAGATACCTCCCAAGGTGTGGAGCCGAAAAACCCGCAAGATCAAAAACGCAATAAGATATGCATGGGAAATCCGTTTTTGATGAACTAGAGCTTGTTATGAAGATAACCACAAGCTCTAGATCCTCACATGGACAAGAACCAAACAACAACCAAGAAAGATGATGCTATGTATGCAAAGGTTTGAGCTATCTTCGAAAGATACGAACGAGTCAGCCACTCGAGAGCCCCTCTTGATAGTACGCCTATCTATCCTAAACCCAGTCTCCCAACACTACAAGAGACCAGTAAAGTAGAAAACCTATCAAGATCATACCTTTGCCTTGAGCATCCCACTTGAGCTTGATGAAGACTATCTTGTCACCTTCAAGATGGAACACCTTTCTTGATTGCTCATGCTTGCTCTTGCTTGATGAAGACTTGCGAATGGCTCCCCCATACTCCTTGGGGAAACCTCTTCTTTGACCTTGTCTTCATCACTCCATGAAGATAGCCATGAGATCTTCTAGAGATGGTGCATCTTGAGCTTGCACAACAATTCTTGACGATGTCTTGAAGATAGCCATGAGGAACTCCATCTTCTTCTTCAAGACATACTTGATCTTCTTCTTCTACTTGATTCCAATAGGCACAAAGCCCTTGGACAATGCTTCTTCTTTTTCATCCTTGAAACCAACACATGGTCCAAGCGATGCCAATGGACAAACCTACAAGTGAGACTCAATTTGCACATTAGTCAATAGGGATTGTCATTAATTACCAAAACCACACATGGGGGCATACATGCCCTTTCAGAGACTACCAAGTTGAAGGACAGCTATGATAACTAGGACTATCTTCCATCGTCAGCATTGCTTGTGCCACTGAAGATGGACCCACCGCTACGCTTATTTATTCCGCTGCTTGTTGTATTAAGACTGGATCATGAGATCCTTTATTCGTGTAAGACCTTATTATGGTTTGTAATGGATGATGTACTATGATATCCAATCTATTATGTCTCGCAAAAATGGTAATCCTAGGATTGTGATGTATGTCATAACAGGCATCTAGGATTAAAAATCCGGGTGTTGACATAGACGCAGTTGAAAATCATGAGAGGAGAATCCACTAACCTCGGAATTTCATCGAGTCAGCGTCTCCCGCATAAGGAGCTTGAATCGAAGATGAAGTTGGGGTCGACATAGTCACTTCTATCGGGTGCGTCCCTAGCACCGCGTCTTTGTAGTATCAAGCGATGCAACCATCCGAGGAGGAACTCGACTCGATCTTGAGTGTATGTCATAGCCAGTTGTTTTGTCGACTCCTGTTGGAGGACCAGATAGAATAGCTCGACGAAGTCGACATCCTTGTAAGATGCATAAAACATGATGAATTGTGAAGTACTTGTATCTGGTAAAGAATAGTTGCATGTTGGATTGTAAAGTAAGATTCTGGTGCCATTCGAGTCGACACTTTTGCACTATATGCTATGCCTAATTACCCTTAGTCTCAGTACCTTGCCGAGGTGCTCGGAGTTCAAGGATTCGACAATCAGGCAGAATCAGCTACTCGGGCTATCGCGTATGAGGTGCTCGAGTGCGTGTAATCGATGGCACATTAGGTTACTCGAAGAGGGCACAGCCCCCGAGTGTTTTGAGTGCGAGTTACAAAAAATCAGCTCTAAGTAGAGGGAAACTTAGCTTTATTAGTAGCTGCTATGGACGAAGTCGATGCAATCGCGGACGTAGTCGACGCGACAGCGGGTCGCGTGATGGAGTCGAAGACACAACAGGTCGGTGGAGTTGAAGCGGAGGATTACCGCAACCGAAGACTGTAGTGAATCGGTGCAATCATAGACCATAGGGGGTCATCGATGCCGAGGGAGCCCCCGAGTCACCGAATCTAAAGTTTGCAATGGGTCGTTGGAGCCGAAGGAGCCCCCGAGTGTAGAGTCGAGGTGGTTGACGGAGTCGAGACGACGTTCATGAGCCGATGCGGCGGACCAGAGTCGACGCGATCGTAGGTCGCTGAAACCGATTGCGACAGCACTTTTGTTGCAATTGAAGATCGTAGCAGATCGCCATAGTCAAAGACTACAGCAGGTCGTCGGAAAGGAGTCAACGTGGCCATCTAGTCGCCGCCGCCTGATGGCGGTGGTGGTTCGTCGCATCCGAAGACTGCAGTGGGCCGCGCGACGGAGTCGCCAAACGGCCAGCCGCACGGTGGAAGGAGTCGAAGCGACATCAATTTGTCAGGGCCGATGGAGGTAGCGATTGCCATATCCGAAGATCGCCGCATCCGACAAATGCAGTGGGTCGCCACAACCGCAGATTTTAGTGAGCTGCCGTAGTCGCGTGGATGAAGTCGCATGTTGGAGCCGTCAAACATGGCAGTAGCCGAAATATTCGATGTCGATGTATGCCTGATCCGTGGACTGCACATCGCATCATGATTTTATATAGCTGCATGCGCCTTTGTCGTCTGATCCGAAAATAAAAACCACTTGATGCACTAACGTGCCCTTTTTGAATTGCTTCTGTTTTTCCTTGTGTGTGACCCGTGCACGACTTGGACTTGAGATGCGGATAGGATCTAACGCAGGCCTCCTTTTCCTTTTTTTGAGCTTCTGGATCACAGCCACGAACAGATTTGCCCGAGAAAAATAGAAACTATGCTTCGGTGCATGCAAGTTCGCGTATCGCGCCACCAGGTTGTGCTAACACCATTGAATCGCTTGAAATTTTCTATATCACGTGTGCCACGAAGCTGATCTGGTCTATTGCTGTAGACTACACTTGAAGACTTTAATGAATCTCACCTAGACAATGAGTCGTAGATTGTAGAGGTTGGAGCCATCGAAATCGCAACATCAGCACGCCCAGTTCCCACAGAAGGCGCCAATTGACGAGGGCTTAACTCATCAATGCCCATTGTTATTGACGAGGGTTTAACTCATCAATGCCCATTGTCATGGACTTGGGTTTTGGAGAAGAAGGGAGCGCTGGAGACATCTATCGGCTAGCAAACAAGCACATAGGGGACTCGAAGATTTACCCAGGTTCAGGCCTCGTAGAGGTCCCTACTCCTGCTTGTCTGTTCATGGAATTATCAAAGGAATCAAAGATTACAAGGGTGCGCAGATGCAATCTGGCGAGGGTTATGGAAACTAGGGTTGCGTGCGTCCTCCTCGCCGCCCCCTCCTGGCCTTTATATAGATAGGCCAGGTCTTAAGTAGCAGGTCGAGTCGGTTATAGATTAGGGTTTTCCCCTTAAATTTTCTATCTTTAGCTTCTCCTTGTGCCACAAGCAATCGAGAGTCCGTAGGTTACTCGAGTTCTCCATTTGGGCCTTGGCAACGCCGTGGGCTTCCGCCATATCTAGCCCATATACGCCAAGCTCGAGTACATGCAGGGTATACCCATGTCAGTTGCCCCCGAGTATCCAGTGGAATCGCAGATTCGACTGGAGACTTTATGAAGCCTTTCGAGTGTCGAACAAAGTATTTTTGACTGCTTTGTTTATGTCATAGGGATTGTTGATATGCGTGCCTGATTTGACCGATGTATCGGTATCAGTTAACTGCCTTAGGGCAAAAACGCAATCTACTCAAACTCAAGTCCCCGGACTCGAGTCCGGAAAAGTGCTGGTGTAATTCGACTCAAGCCGCGGAGGTCTTACAGGAGTCGACTTCCAGTATACGGGCGTGAGCACTCGACGCGTCCGTCAAGGCATGTTCATCGTACCTGTAGGCACGGATATATTTCTGGTAGTGCGCAGCAAATGCGTTGCCAGGCCTTATTCAGGTCTTATCTTCACGCTGCAAGCGCGGCATCCGAATTTTTTGTCATCGCGGAGATGATTCGGGTGACCCAGGAGACACAGTCTCTTTGTAGGAAAAATATGAGGCGGTGTCGCCATAAATTTTGAGTGTGGATGTTATCAACACGCAGTATGATGTACAAATAATCATAGGGTGCGCGACCAGCGCTCCCTATGGGAGTAGCCCCCGAGTGCCTGGTTGAGTCGAAGACTCAGGCAGGGACTAAATAACTTTTGCGACTGCTATCATCTTTTGTTGCTTGTTTCAGTCGAATTTTCTTCCGGCGCTCCCTATGGGAGTAACCCATGTCCATAGTCGAATTGCGGATTCGAGTGGTTGGGTTTGCTTTGATTGTCTATGTTCCTCTAGAAAAGAAAAAGAAAAAATCGTAGGGTGCGCGACCAATGCTCCCTATGGGAGTAGCCCCCGAGTGCTTGGTGGAGTCGAAGACTCGAGCAAGGACTAAAGTAGTCGAAGTCTTCTGCTGCGTAATTTTGGATGACGTCAGTGCTGACGATGTGATGACCTCAGTTGCCCGCGTGAGCGAGTTTGACGGGACGTGACGAGCGGTGGGTCCCATTTTCTGACTCTGACCGGGCATGCGTAATCTCTGTTTTAACTGTGCCTCCTTGATTTCCGTGCGTAATGGGGGTAGTGGGGGACGGTTCACGCTTCAGGTCCTCCACGTGTCGATCACGATGAACGCCACATGTCTGGTAGGGTTTTTCCTGGCCGTTAGATTGCATCTTCCAGGGGGTTAAGTAGCGATGTTGCGACAATAATTTTTCACATCTGCTTCTTTTCTCTGCCTTTGCCTCCGTCGCCATTGTTGTTGCTCCTCTGCTCCTTTGTGTTCATCTTTCTCGCGGCGCTGGACCAGCTCCGTGTATTCCCCACTTACTTTCTCTGGTCACACCGCCACCGTAGAATGGGGAAGAAGAAGGGAGGTGCCGCGGCCGATTACGCCGCCGCCACTGTTGCTGCGAAGAAAAAGGGCGGCTCCACCGGTGCGGGCACCAACACCACCACCGCCGGGAAAAAGAAGGGCATGGGCACTCGCATCACCAATGGCGCGTGGCGCGCATCCGTGATCAAGTCTTCTGAGCTCCGTCTCCTACACCAAGACAGAGTTCTATCTTCCGCAATCGCTGACGCATGTGTCCCCGGCAGCGAGGTAATCCCTTCTCCTCCTGCCGGTTTTCGGGTGATGCTCCTAGCGTTCATCATCTATGGTCTCTCATTGCCCCTACATCCTTTCTTTAGTGGCCTTCTCTGTTTCTATGGGCTCCAGCTGCATCAGATGTCCCCCAAATCTATCCTCCATGTAGCTTGCTACATTACTCTTTGCGAGTGCTGGCTCGAAATCGAGCCGCACTTTGGTTTATTTAAGCGTCTCTTCAAGCTAAAGCACTAGTCGGCGTTTGGCTCCATAGTCTATGATGTAGGAGGCTGCGGTATCCACGTCGACTCCTCCGCCACATAATTCGACATCAAACTCACAGCGTCCATCCAAGGGTGGAGGGACAAGTGGTTCTACATCCGTGACCTGAAGGCTGACGGAGACCACTACGGACTCGTGCCCTTCAATCCTGCAACGCCGTGCAAGAGGAGGCGCTCCTAGAAGAACATAGTGATGCCCGACGAATCCGCGGAGACAGATGTGCTGTACGAGCGTGTATGCGACCTCGAGAGTCGCATGGGTAAAGAGGAGGGAGGCTGCGCCCTCATTCGCACATGGCTGCGCCGTCACGTCCAGCCCCTGCAGGCCAAAGTCCACCCTATGTTCCAGTGGGTCAGCGCGGACGATGTCATTCGCGTATCTGCTGATGGCATTTCCACGAGTAAGGTAGATAAAAGGGTGCGACTGGTCACCAAGTACACCTCCAAGGATGTGCTCCCCAATGATCCAGTCGTACCTCCATTCGAAGCTGCTAATCCTCCTCCTGAGGTATAGTTGTGCTACGTAGTAGCTTTGTTTGTCGACTGCTTCTTTTCTGTTTTTCTTGACTTTGTGCTAAATTGTGTTCTGTATGCAGGATTGGGGGGTGTCGCCATGTATGCCCCCTCTTCCCGAGGGGTTATCCCTCATGAAGCCCTAGAAGAGGACGAGTCGGAGTCAACCGTCCCATCCAATGTGGAGGAGGAAGCCCCCGAGTCAAGTGGTCCAGATACTCGCAAGCGTTCAAGCAGCGAGGATTCGGATGCGTCGTCTCCCTCGACTCCAGAAGGTGCAGCTGTTGGTGCTGAGTCGCCGATACCTGCCGTTCCTGTGAGTGCCGTGGTGCCATCTTCCCGCAAGAAGATGCGACTGCCAAAGGAGTCGTCGTCAGAGTCGGGGGATCAAACCTTCGATTTTGACAAGCTTGATTGGTAAGTATACGAATCTTCCTTTTGATTCTTCTTTGGATTTGCATTTTCTTGATGCTGGTTTTTGTTCTATAGTGAGCCGGCATCGCCATCTTCTGGCGATGTCCAATTTTTGAGGGAATCTGGAGTCGCAACCTCCAGAGCCAAGAAAGTGGCTAAGCGCGCCCCTTCTCCTCCATTGGTGGCCCACTCCATACATAATTCATCAAGTTCTCCACACAATGTGGAGCACCAGATGGTTATCCGGACGTCTGCGCATCCATCGACTTCGAAGTCATTGGAGGATCATGTATGTGTAGTATCTTCTCTTCTATTTTTGCAGTCGAACTTTCATCTATGCCATATGTTGACCCTTTACTATGTCTTCTGTCGCAGCTCATTGTGAAGTAAGCCGCTCACCTGGTGGAGCAGGTGCTTGCGATGGGTCGTCAGCATGCAATGTTGGACAATCACCATCGCGCGGTTGAAAGTGAGTGTTCTTCACCTTTTCTTCTGTATCCTTGTGATATATTCGAATGACTGTTTATCTTTGTTTGTGTTACAGCTGAGCATAATGCACTCCTTCGTAGTACTGCTTCCCTCGAGAAAACGCTCGCCGCAGCGGTGAAGAGCCGTGATGAGGTAATTGCAGCACAGGACGAATCGCGGAAACGCGAAGAGGATATGCGCGCCTCCATCGCAACTAGGGAGAAGTTGTTCGAAGAACAGCTTTTCTCAATTGCCAAGGCTCTCTCAGGTATGCCCTTGTCTAGATTTTTATCGTGTCGCTTCTTTCGAATTTGCTACCGTCCTGACTTTTGTGCTGATGCTTGATTCATGTGTAGATGCTAGTGGTCTGAGCTTCGACCCCCAGGCACTCCATCGTGATGATGCCCTGGTGGGTGCCATTTTGGCAGTCAAAGATCGCAGCGCTGCCGTTCAGGAGACGCTCACCAAAGCCAAGGACATGCTCAGTCGCCTCCAGGAGGAGCTGGCACCCAAGGCTGAGTTGATCAAAAATATGGATGAACTAGTGGAGTCCCTTGCCGGGGGCATTCCTACGAGCTTCAAGAACTCGCTCCGTGCGGCTGGCGCTTCAATGTCACTCGCAATGGTTCAAGCCCATGGAGTCGAAGTTGATCCTGCAGCGGTCTCCAAGGCGATGCCTGTTAGCGCAGATGGCCAGCAGGTAGTCTTTGCTCCTTTTGCAACTGCTTGTGGCAAGTACGAGCCGCAGCTGATCAATACAGTTGTGAAGTACTCTGAGGAGCTTCAGCGAGCCAAGAAGGCGGCGAAGGCTGCGTCGTCAGGGGCCGGCGGGAAGTCTGTGGCGTCTGATACTGCCATAGACTCGATGAGGCCCCCAAAACCAAAGTCTAAGTCGAAGAAGCCAACTGCTCCTCAGTAGTCTTGTCTTGTAATAGTTAAATAGCTTATTTCTTGTGTCGAAAACATGCCTTTTGGCGAGTGTATCTGCTGATACTTTGTTAATCTTGAATGCACTCGAGTATTTTGTCTATGCCTCGCCTTAGTCTTCTTATTATCTCTTGCTTGACTTGTGATAGGGCACATCGAGTGATCCTTTGAGGGAACCTCGGGATTTGCCACCCCCTGATGACACCTTGGCGCTGCCGCGCTCAAGGGTGGATGAGCTGTCTCTGATCTCGCGACTCCATGACCGCGTGAAGCAGTTGGAGCGTGAATTTCCCGTACTCCGTGGTAACGCGAATGTATGGAAATCGAGGGTGGAGAAGGCTGTCGCCCGAGAACAATATCTGCTGGGGGAGGTGACGCAGCTAGGCGCCCAATTCAAATGTTAGTTTTCTTCTTCCTTATCTTTTTCCTGTAGTCACTCGCAATAGTTTGTTGTTTTCATACTTCTGCTTTTGCTTGGTATAGTTGTCAGTGCGTGCCATCCACAGGATGAGAAGGATAGGATTGCCATTCGCATGAATGACCTGACCCAAGAGCAGCTTCAGGCGAGTGGATACTTCTAGGGGGACCATGATCACGCAATCACGCAGGCAAACCTGCAGGATCGTGCGTCGTGAGTGCTTCACTTCTTGAAGAAGTCGCAATCATGCTTGAAGAATATTTACCAGACGATGTTCCCGCTAGACACCGTTCCATCGAGCCTGTTGGCCCTTCTTGCTAAATTCCAGGACTTGAGTGCAGTCCGCGAGTGTGTACGGCAATAGTTAGTGCCTGGTGCCAAGGCTGCTCTATCGCTGGTGTGACTGCATAGGCCTGATGTAGAGGTTGTAGCAGTTGCGGCTGGACCGCCAACACCGCCAGCAGGTTCGACTTGGAACATGGTTCCGCACTACCAGGCGGTGGATCGCCCAACGGAGGAAATAGTCGACTTCTTCGAGGAGCAGACCAACGTTCCTTTGCTGCAACAGTAGTTTAGTTTGTATCCTGCACATAGTTGTACCAGTGTTGTAAAGTTCATATATATGCTATGTATAATTGATTAACATTGATGTATATAAAGAGCTTGTTAGCGTGTATGTTTTGCGAGTGCGTTGCACTATGCGATTCCTTTTCGTTAGCCTGACTTGTGTTTATCTCAACCCCTTGCCAACCTGTCAGGTGTGTTGTAACTGGGTTGGTGTTTGTCAAGGGTTTCGATTGGTGTGCCAGCTACTCAGGATATCGTGTTAGTTCGTAGAATAGATGTGTATAGGGTGGCCCAACCCCCGAGTGGATAATTTGCAAAAAATAAAAGAAAACACAGAGTTTTGGGGCACTTAGCTTTATTTATTCGCAGGATAGTATGATGTACAATGTGTGGCTAAGTAGTCTTGGCTGAGTAGCCTTATTTGCAATGTAAAAACAAAAACGACTAACGGTAAAAGCGTCGCAGCTGCACGACGTTCCAAGGGTTGGAGTATGCGACTCCTATCTCTAAATCTTTAAGGCGATAGGCAGCACCTGGGATTACTTCTGTAATCACGTATGGTCCCTCCCAGGGGGACTCGAGCTTGAGATGCCCTTGTTGTTTCAGTCACAGGACCAGGTCGCCTTCGACGAAGGACCTGGGGCGTAGCCTTCTGCTATGGTAGTTGCGCAGGTTTTGCTGGTAGATCGTTGATCTTTCCGCGGCGATTTCCCTCGCCTCGTCAAGGAGGTCGACGGAGTCTTCGAGTGCAAGAGTGGACTCCTGCTCGCTGTAAGCAACCACACGTGGTGCTTTGTATCGTACTTCGGCGGGTAGCACCGCTTCAGCCCCATGCACCATGAAGAACGGGGTGTACCTGTGGCACTGTTTGGAGTTGTGCATAGGCTCTAGAGTACCGATTGCAGCTCGTCTGGCCAGCAGCCCGCGGCCTGTTCGAGTGGCCTGAGGAGTCGTTTCTTGATGCCGCCGCAGACGAGCCCGTTAGCTTTTTTGACCTGACCGTTGGTCTGTGGGTGTGCTACAGAGGCATAACTGACGTTGATTCCTAGATTCTCGCAGAATTCTTGGAACTCCTTGGATGTGAAGTTCGTCCCATTGTCCGTGATGATGCTGTGTGGCACTCCGAAGCGATAGACTATGGACTCGAAGAACTTGACTGCACTGTATCCTGATTGATTAGTTACTGGCATGGCCTCTATCCACTTGGTGAATTTGTCGACTGCGACCAGGAGGTAGACGTAGCCTCCTCGTGAAGACTTTGGGAGCTTGCCGACCATGTCGACTCCCCATTGCGCGAAGGGCCAGGCCAATGGAATTGGCCGGAGTTCTGCGCCAGGTGCATGTGGCTTGTCCATGAATCGCTGGCAAGCGCTGCATTTTTGGACGATGTCCTTGGCGTCACGCATGGCCGTAGGCCAGTAGAATCCAGCTCGTAGAGCTTTGGCGACGAGGGCGCGACTGCCGGCATGGTGCCCACAAGTCCCCTCATGGATGTTGAGGAGAACAACTCTTCCATCGGCCGTGGAGACGCATCGTTGGAGTACTCCTGTGATGCTGCGCTTGTATAGTTCGCCATTGATAACAGCGAATGCCTTGGATCGCCATGCGATGTGCCGGGCATCATTCGGATCATCCGGTAGCCTCTTGCTGAGAAGGTATGTGATGTATGGTTGAGTCCAGGATGGCTCGATCATCATGACGCTCATTAGTCCTTCGAGTCCTGTGTCCAGCTCCAGGTCATCGAGTGCCATTGGCTCATTCGACGGCACAGCCCCCGAGTCCATTGTTGCGCTTTTTTTCTTCTCTGCGGCCTTTGCTTGATGGAGCGTTCGCAGATGCGCTCGAGAAATACCCCAGGTGGTATGGGGGCGCAGGTAGAGCCTATGTTGGCGAGTGTGTCCGCCTCTTCATTGCTTTCGCGGCCTATGTGATGTAGCTCGCAACCGTCGAAGTCCCCTTCGAGTGTGTCGTAGAGGTCGCGGTAGGCGATCATGTAGTCGTTCAGTGCGTCGCACTCGTGCATTGTCTGGTTGACGACCAGCTTGGAGTTGCCATATATTATGAGCCTCTTGGCGCCGTATGTTTTTGCCATCCTCATCCCGTGCAGTAGGGCCTCGTATTCGGCTTCATTGTTGGAGGCAGTGAACTGCATTCGCAAGAATGACACCTGTGCCGGCCCCATCCTTTCGCTTCGAACCGTCGAAGTGCATTGTCCAGAGGTAGGACATATCTAGTTTTTCGGGGAGCTGGTTCTCCATCCAGTGCACGAGGAAGTCAGGGAGAACTTGCGACTTTATTGCATCGCGTTTTTCATATGTGATGTCTCGTGGAGACAGTTCGATCCCCCAAAGCGTGACTCGTTCGGTGGCGTCGGGGTTGTCGAGGATATGCCCAAGCGGGGCGTCATTGACTACCACGATTGGGTGTTCCTAGAAGTAGTGGCGCAGTCGCCGAGCTGTCATGAAGACGCCGTACGCTAGTTTCTGGTAGTGCGGGTACCGCTGTTTTGTTGGCGTAAGTACCTCGCTGAGGTAGTAGATTGGGCGCTATACCCCGTGGACCTTGTTTTCCTCGGCTCGTTCTACTACGAGCACTATGCTGACCACCTGGTTGGTGGCGGAGATGTACAACAACAATGGTTCCCTTTCGCATGGGGTCACCAGTACTGGCGAGGTGGACAATAGGCGCTTGAGGTCTTCGAATGCTTCCTGTGCCTCATTGGTCCACTCAAACTTGTCAGCTTTGTGGAGGAGTTAGTAGAAAGGTAGTGCCTTTTTGCCCATTCGACTGATGAATCGACTGAGCGTCGTGATTCGCCCAGCCAGCTGCTGGACACCTCTTATGTTTTTCGGCTTCTCCATGGCCAGTATGGCTTTTATTTTCTTCGAGTTTGCCTCGATCCCTCTCATGGAGATAAGATACCCGAGTAGTTGCCCAGATGGTACACCGAAGGCGCATTTGTCTGGGTTGAGCTTGATCCGGTAGCGGTCGAGGTTGGCGAAGGTTTTGCACAAATCGTCGATTAGTGAAGCTTCCTCTTTGGTCTTGATTACTATGTCGTCAACATAGACTTGGATGTTGCGACCAAGTTGGTTCTTGAGGCAAGCCTGCATGCACCGCTGGTAGGTGGCTCCTGCGTTCTTCAGCCCGAAGGGCATTGTGTTGTAGCAGAACACACCAAAAGGCATTGTAAACTAATGGCTCAATGCACAACGCCGAGAAAAGTGCTGGTGCGTCGTTGATGTAGAGCTCGTTGGGAACACCAAGAGGAAGGTATGATGAGCACAGCAGCAAGTTTCCCTCAGTTATGAAACCAAGGTTTAATCGAACCAGTAGGAGCAAGGAAACACCCCAAAGGTGTTACTAGCTGAGCTTTCGCAGGGCGCACTACCGGTGCGAGTAGCAATGTGGAGACCTGCACAACACATCCACAGAACTTTGTCCCCAACTTGCGATGAGGTTGTAAATCTCACCGTGTTTTGCTGAAAACAAAGGATTAAACGTATCGAATGGAAAGAAGTAAAAGTTTGCAGAAAGTAAACACAAGACAGTAAAAGATTGTAGATTGAACGTAAAAGACAAGGACCGGGATCCATAGTTCACTAGAGGTGGCTCTCCTGAAGATAGATAACATGCTGGGTGAACAAATTAGAGCGGGGTAATTGACAAACATCAAAAAAGCAATACATGCATAAACTAATCATCTTGACTCCTTTGGAACTTGATTGGGCATTACAACATTATACAAAGACCGCCATCCAACTGCATCTATGACTAATAATCCACCTTCAGGTTATCATCCGAACCCCCTCCAGTATTAAGTTGCAAGCAACAGATTATAGCTTTACGAACTTCGTGTAAAGTAAACAATACGATTGTTCTATGAACAAAGGATTATTGTTTTCTCCCTAGTAGCAACAACACATCTAGTACCTTAGAGATTTCTATCACTTCCCCAGATTACTAGAGGCATGAACCCACTATCGAGCATAAATACTAACTCTTGGAGTTGCTAGCATCTACTTGGCCAAGATAGCTACTAACAACGGAAATCATGCAAGATCTGAAATAACAAAGACATGATAGAATCAATAATCAATCTGAAATAGCATCTCAATATCCATCGGATCCCCGCAAACACAACATGTATGAATTACAAATAGATGATCTTGATCATGAACGGAGCTCACAAGATCTAAACATGAAAGCACAAAGGAGGAGAAACCAGCCATCTAGCTACTACATGGATCCGTAGTCCAAGGATGAACTACTCACACATCACACCGCAGGCTTGCATGGTTATGAAGAAGGCCTCCAGGGTGAATTCCCCTCTCCGTCAGGGTGCCGGGAAGAGCTTCAGATCCCTCCCGATCTAGGGATGGAGATGACGGAGGCTATAGACTCTTTCGTGGATTTTTGATCGGGTACTTAGGGTTTACGTCCCGACGGCATCTTATAGTCGGAAGGGGAGGCCGAGGGGGTGCCAAGGGCCACCACACCACCCCTTGGCGTGGGCCCAGCCTGGCCGCGCGGCCAGGTGGTGTGGCCGGCCTCTGGCCCTTCTCCGTCTCGTATTCTGGCACTTGATGACTTCTGGAAAAATAGGCACTTTGGCATTTGTCCCGTCCAATTCCGAGAATATTCATTTTCTGACTTTCCTGGAACCAAAAACAGTAGAAAACAGGCAGCTGGCACTGTGGCTCTTGTTAATAGGTTAGTCCAAGAAATCATAAGAAAAGTACTCCAAAGTTAGAACAAAACACAAGAAAGTGGATAAAACTAAGCATGGAACATCAAAAATTATAGATACATTTGCAATGTATCAACATCCCCAAGCTTAACTCCTGCTTGTCCTCGAGTAGGTAAGTGATAAAAAGAAAGAATAATTTTTGAGGTGACATGCACCATCAAAGACTTGATCAAAGTATTTGTAAAACATTCAACGCCGGGATCATAGTACTTCAATCATAACATGAAAGACAAAGTTCTAGCAATAAGCAAAGAAACTATGTTGCAACATGAAAAGGCACAAACAAAAGATTCATGAATAACAATGCTTTGTAAGACGTTTGTTTGTTTCACATAAAGAAAACATAGCATACTAGTATTCATCTTGTCCCTCAATAGAGTAGCAAATATAATTGCATAGGACACCTTCAAAGTTCATAAGAGTGACTAGATACAATAGTTTAAAACAAGCAATATCAAAGTATGCATCAATCAACTAGTCTTGGGACAATGCACATAGAACTAAGAATGGCCACTATGCTCTCAAAGTAGGTGCATCAAGATAGAAGGTGGAGACTCAATATAATGGTGGAAGAAAGGCCTTTATAAAAGGAAGTAGGGATTCAAGTCTCCTAAAGAGCTTCCAAAAATTATGGTACTTATAGGTTTCAACTCTCATTGCCCCTATCATAAGCATCTTGAAGTGATTAAGGTTAAAGTGAACAAACTATGGTGTACATGCTTGACGAAGGATAAGTCAGAAATCTCATGTCCCTTGCATACGAGGGCCGCTCCTCATGCTACTCAAGTTTAGTCACCGGTAAGTTCTTATCATTGTAAGTACATGTGTATCATAGAGAACCGCCAACGGGGTACCCCTTGCCCGATGATACGGAAGAATCCCCATATCAAAATGACAAGGCAAGCAGACAATGAGCATCTCAGCAATCTTCTTATTTACCATGGGAATATGGTGCTTTTTTCTCTCTTTCGTCTTTTCATAATCTCATTTTTTTTCTTTTCTCTTTTTTCTCAATAGGACTCTTTTTTTATAAGAAGAATGCTTCATAGACAGCTCATTATGGTTACGCTGCAGGTTTCCACCATGTCAGCATGGATTAGACCAGCGGCCTGGGCGTTTCTCTAACACATATACATAACTCCATGGACTTACAAGATCCCCTTTCATTTCACACCGACGACATCCATATACAAAAGAGCATGATATAAACTAGGTACAAGTACCAAGTGCAATGTTGAAAGCGTTACCCATGAAAGCATGGTTCTGCTAATTCCCAACAAATAAGTGCAAGCATATACAACATAGACGACACAATGGTTCAAGTTTATTAAGGGCAAGAAAAGTAAAGTGTGCCATCAAGTTCGTGAGAGCTTTAATCACTAGTTTTCTCATGAAAAGTTTAATTTCGAAGGTAAACAAAAGCATGAATATACTTGGAATAGCATAAGCTAGTAGGTAGGTGATGGCTACGCACTTCTATTCTTGTAGACAGTTGTTGGGCTCCAAGTGCAGAGGTTTGTAGAACAGCAGCAAGTTTTCCCTTAAGTGGATCACCCAAGGTTTATCGAACTCAGGGAGGAAGTGGTCAAAGGTATCCTCTCTCAAGCAACCCTACAATCAAGATACAAGAAGCCTCTTGTGTCCCCAACACACCCAACACACTTGTCAGGTGTATAGGTGCACTAGTTCGGCGAAGAGATAGTGAAATACAAGTGGTATGGATAGTTATAAGTGGTAACGGTGCGAGAAAATAGATTGATGGCGTGGAAGAGACTAAAGGCAAACTGAAATAAAGATGGAAGCAAGCAAACATGTAACAGTTCTAGTAGCAAACGGTGTTTCAATGCTTAGAAACAAGGCCTAGGGATCATACTTTCACTAGTGAACACTCTCATATAAATATATCCTCTCTTTATGATACTACTCTTAACTACTCTCCGGTTGAACACTCTAATCATTGGTAGAGCTATAATAACACTCCTCAAAGTAAGCCTTTACCATCTAGAAAACCCCACACTGTCACCTTGAGCACTAGATGGTTCCAACAAACACTACAATTTCATAAACACATCCAACTCCAAATATAACTCATAACAAGTATTTGTAATCTCTAGCCTAAGTGCCACCATGGTGAGCACGCTGTCACTTTCACACACATGGGGAGAGCAGAGATCTATTAAAGCACTTGAGTAGCAAGGTAGATATATAGATTACAAGCTCATGATCTTAATAAGATCACGCATAGAGAGAGAGATGAACACATAGCTACCGATAGAACCCTTAGCCTCGAGAGAGAACTACTCCCTCCTCATCATGGGAATCAGCAATGGTGATGGAGATGGCGGTGGAGATCAATGGAGATGGCTCCAAGGGCACTTCCCCGTCCCGGCAGGGTGCCGGAACAGAGACTTTCTATCCCCTGAATCTCCCCTTCGGTGGTGGCGGCGCTGTAGAACTTTTCGTGGCTGGAGGCTTAATGATCTAGGGTTTTTGCATCGGGAGGCTTCTTATAGGCGAAGAGGCAAGGTCGGTGGAGGCTAGAGGGGCCCACACCACCTGGTGGCGCGGCCAGGGCTAGCCCGCGCCACCACATGGTGTGGCCGCCCTATGGCCCCTCTCTTGTCTTCTGGCTCCGTGAGTCTTCCGGTAAAATATCGACTTTGGCTTTTCTCCGGTCCAATTCCGAGAATATTGATTTTCTGACTTTCCTGGAACCAAAAATAGCAGAAAACAGGCAACTGGCACTATGGCATCTTGTTAATAGGTTAGTCCAAAAAGTCTATGAAAAGTACTCCAAAGTTGGAACAAAACACAAGAAAGTAGATAAAACCAAGCATGGAACATCAAAAATTATAGATACATTTGTAATGTATCAATATCCCCAAGCTTAACTCCTGCTCGTCCTCGAGTAGGTAAGTGATAAAAAGAAAGAATAATTTTTGAGGTGACATGCACCATCAAAGACTTGATCAAAGTATTTGTAAAACATTCAAAGCTGGGATCATAGTACTTCAATCATAGCATGAAAGACAAAGTTCTAGCAATAAGCAAAGGAACTATGATGCAACATGAAAAGGCACAAACAAAAGATTCATGAATAACGATGCTTTGCAAGACGTTTGTTTGTTTCACATAAAAGAAAACATAACATAATAATATTCAGCTTGTCCCTCAATAGAGTAGCAAATATAAATGCATAGGACACCTTCAAAGTTCATAAGAGTGACTAGATACAATACTTTAAAACAAGCAATAACAAGTTATGCATCAATCAACTAGTCTTGGGACAATGCACATAGAACTAAGAATGGCCACTATGCTCTGAAAGTAGGTGCATAAATATAGAAGGTAGAGACTCAATATAATGGTGGAAGAAAAACCTTTTGTAAAAGGAAGTAGGGATTCAAGTCTCATAAAGAGCTTCCAAAAATTATGGTACTTATAGCTTTCAGCTCTCATTGCCCCTATCATAAGCATCTTGAAGGTAATTAAGGTTAAAGTGACACAACTAAGAGGATATGCTTGACAAGTTATAAACCGAAATCTCATGCCCCTTACTTATGAAGACCGATCATCACGCTACTCAACTTCAGTCACGAGTAAGCTCTTGTCATTGTAAGTACATGTCTATCATTAAGAACCGCCAACGGGGTACCCCTTGCAAATGATACGGGAGCTTTCCATAATCAAAATGACAAGGCAAGCAGACAATGAGCATCTCAGCGATCTTTTTATTTGCTATTTGCATAGGTTTTTATTGAGGATGCTTCATAGAGTGCTCATTATGGTGATGCTGCAAGTTTCCACCATGATTAGGCATGGCTTAGGCTAGCGGCCCAGGCGTTTCTCTAACACACATACAAATCCATGATCTTACAAGCTCCACTTTTATTTCACACCGTCGGGATCCGTAAGCAAAAGAACATGATATCAACGGGGTACAAAGTACAAGTGCAATGTTGAAAGCGTTCCCCATGAAACATGGTTCTGCTAATTTCAACTTATAAAGCGCAAGCATATACACAACAAAGAAGGACCCAATGGTTCAAGTTTATTAGAGGCAAGTAAAGTAAAGTGTGCCATCAAGTTCGTGAGAGCTTTAATCACTAGTTTTCTCATAACAAGTGGAAGGTAAACAAAAGCATGCATATACTTGGAATAGCATAAGCTAGTAGGTAGGTATGGTGGACTCTTTGGAATAACTTGGTTTAGGAAGTTGGATGCATGAGTGGAACTCATACTTTGCTGTGGAGGCTAGCAAAAGACTAGGAGCGACAAACTAAGAGAGCAATAATGGCCATAATCATGCAGAGCGACAAAACATCATTGATCAAAGCATAAAGTGATACTACAAGTTGAAAACTAAAGGATCATACAGGCTATGGTGACTTGAGATAGTCATAACATGGTGTAAGCATGCGCCAAGTCAACCCAAATAAAGCATCAAAGGAGAATACCACTATACTATGCTTTAATATGCTAAAACAACGCATGATTCATCCAAGGCACATTAAGCAATCTCAATTGTTTATAACAAGTCATGCTACAAAAAAGAATACTAAGCATAAAGCCAAAATAATATCAAGCATGGCATGACAAAGCATAGGCCACAGTCAAAAACAAGCTCTCTTTACCACTTAAGCATGAGCTTTCCTACTCTTTTCCAAACCAAACCAAACTATTTGAAAACCTATGCATGAAATAGGGGGTCCAACCAATTTATTCAAGCAAACTAAGAAAAACAAGCAAACGAAAAACCAAAACGAAAAAGAAAAATAAGACGCTCCAGGAACAACACAACTATGCATGAAACAATAAAAATGAAGCTTTGACACTTGTACTTCTTGGATATTTCTTGGGGTGACACGTGTGGCATCCCCAAGCTTGAGCTTTAGTCCATCCTTCATCTCATTACTCATTCCTTCCATACACCTGAAATTTTTTCCTTTATACAAAACTTCACACAATCTTTATTAACAACATTAGTGCACTCAAGATAATAAGTCTTTAGGTTCAGTTCTAACACCAATATAACTTCCATTAAAACACTAGCTACTGTAGCACTTCCCTCAAAAATCTCAATTCCCCAAAAGAACTCAAATAGGAACCAACAAGAAGCAAATGCAAATAACGGCAGAAATCTGTTGAAACAGACCAGCATGTAAAGACCAATTTTTTCGAAGACATTCTGTTTCTCAAATCAAAAAGTGTTGAACTAACGAAAGTTAGATAACAACCTGGGGCAGAAGCACAAAAATGCACGCCTCAAAAGGATATACAGAGATTTTACTAGAATTTTTACGGTGAAGCACAGAAATCTGTTTCGGGACAGCAACTTTCCCAATCATTAGTTCTCTCTCATTAGAGGTTACTCTTCGCACAAAAAGAAAATAAAAAGGATAAGGAGCGGTTATTACAGAACTAATAACTTCCAGGACTCATCTAAAACTTTTGGGTTATCTCCCAATAAGTACTTTTCTTTAACGCCTTTAAGTTAGGCATGATAGTTTGAGAAGATGCTCACATAAGAAATATGAATTGAAGTAAAAGAGAGCATCACGAAGCAAATTCAAAGCACATTTAAGTCTAACCCACTTCCTATGCATAGGAATCTTGTAAAGAAACAAGTCATGAAAGCACAAAGGAACAAGCATAGAAAAGCAAAACAAGTGCAACTTCAAGACTTTCAACATAAAGAGGGGAAACTTAATATTATTGAGATGCATAAAACCATGTTTCCCTCTCTCATAATAACTTTCAGTAGCATCATGAATAAAATTAACAATATAACAATCACATAAAACATTCTTATCATGAGCCACATGCATAAAATAATTATTACTCTCCACATAAGCATAGTCATTCTTATTGATTGTAGTGGGAGCAAATTGAACATAATAGCTATCATTATTATTCTCATCACCATAATCATCAAATATAGGAGGCATATTGTAATCATAATTAATTTTCTCCTCAATAGTAGGTGGACTGAAAATATCAGATTCATCATTGTAATCATCATATATTGGAGGCATAGTATCATCAAAGTAAATTTTCTCCTCCATGCTTGGGGGACTAAAAAGATCATACTCATCAAAACTAGCTTCCCCAAGCTTAGACTTTTCCATAGCATTAGAAATAATGGTGTCCAAATTCATACTAACAACATTGCTATTAGCATGCAAATAAATTTCCATAGGTTTTTTAATTTTCTCTTCAAACACTTCATGTCCTAACTCAAGATAAATACTATAAAGCTCTCTAATTTTTGTTGTTGTTTTCCATTAAGCCTAACTAGTGAAAACAAGAAACAAAAAGACAAAATTGCAGAATCTAAAGGAAATAACTTCGAGCACTCACACCGGAGGATGTGAGTACCTTTTACCTTACCTCCCCGGCAACGGCGCCAGAAAATAGGCGTTTGCCGTGGGAGGTTCTTCTTCTTTAATCCTCCGGTGTGAATACCTTTTACCTTACCTCCCCGGCAACGGCACCAGAAAATAGCTTGATGTCTACGCACTTCTATTCTTGTAGACAGTTGTTGGGCCTCCAAGTGCAGAGGTTTGTAGAACATCGGCAAGTTTTTCCTTAAGTGGATCACCCAAGATTTATCGAACTCAGGGAGGAAGTGGTCAAAGGTATCCCCTCTCAAGCAACCCTGCAATCAAGATACAAGAAGTCTCTTGTGTCCCCAACACACCCAATACACTTGTCAGGTGTATAGGTGTACTAGTTCGGCGAAGAGATAGTGAAATACAAGTGGTATGGATTGATGGCATGGAAGAGACTAAAGGCAAACTGAAATAAAGATGGAAGCAAGGAAACATGTAACAGATCTAGTAGCAAACGGTGTTTCAATGCTTAGAAACAAGTCCTAGGGATCATACTTTCACTAGTGAACACTCTCATATAAATATATCCTCTCTTTATGATACTACTCTTAACTACTCTCCGGTTGAACACTCTAAGCGTTGGTAGGGCTATAACAGCACTCCTCAAAGTAAGCCTTTCCCATCTAGAAAACCCCACACTATCACCTTGAGCACTAGATGGTTCCAACAAACACCACAATTTCATAAACACATCCAACTCCAAATATAACTCATAACAAGTATTTGTAATCTCTAGCCTAAGTGCCACCATGGTGAGCACGCTGTCACTTTCACACACATGGGGAGAGCAGAGATCTATTAAAGCACTTGAGTAGCAAGGTAGATCTATAGATTACAAGCTCATGATCTCAATAAGATCACGCATAGAGAGAGATGAACACATAGCTACCGATAGAACCCTTAGCCTCGAGGGAGAACTACTCCCTCCTCATCATGGGAATCAGCAATGGTGATGGAGATGGTGGTGGAGATTGATGCAGATGGCTTCGGGGGCACTTCCCCGTCCCGGCAGGGTGCCGGAACAGAGACTTTCTATCCCCTGAATCTCCCCTTCGGTGGTAGCGGCGCTGCGGAACTTTTCGTGGCTGGAGGCTTGACGATCTAGGGTTTTTGCATCAGGAGGCTTCTTATAGGCGAAGAGGCAAGGTCGGTGGAGGCTAGAGGGGCCCACACCACCTGGTGGTGCGGCCAGGGCTAGCCCGCGCCACCACATGGTGTGGCCGCCCTGTGGCCCCTCTCCGTCTAGTCTTCTGGCTCCGTGAGACTTCCGGTAAAATATCGACTTTGGCTTTTGTCCGGGCCAATTCCGAGAATATTGATTTTCTGACTTTCCTGGAACCAAAAATAGCAGAAAACAGGAAACTGGCACTATGGCATCTTGTTAATAGGTTAGTCCAAGAAAGTCTATGAAAAGTACTCCAAAGTTGGAACAATACACAAGAAAGTAGATAAAACCAAGCATGGAACATCAAAAATTATAGATACATTTGTAATGTATCAGTAGGTATGGTGGACTCTTTGGAGTAACTTGGTTTAGGGAGTTGGATGCATGAGTGGAACTTATACTTTGTTGTGGAGGCTAGCAAAAGACTGGGAGCGACAAACTAAGAGATCAATAATGGCCATAATCATGTAGAGCGACAAAACATCATTGATCAAAACATAAAGTGATACTACAAGTTGAAAACTAAAGGATCATAAAGACTATGGTGACTTGAGATAGTCATAACATGGTGTGAGCATGTGCTAAGTCAACCCAAATAAAGCATCAAAGGAGAATACCACTATACTATGCTTTAATATGCTAAAACAACGCATGATTCATCCAAGGCACATTAAGCAATCTCAATTGTTTATAACAAGTCATGCTACAACAAAGAATACTAAGAATAAATCCAAAACAATATCAAGCATGGCATGACAAAGCATAGCCACAGTCAAAAACGAGATCTTTTTACCACCTAAGTATGAAATTTCCTACTCTTTTCCAAACCAAACCAAACTATTTGCAAACCAATGTATGAAAGAGGGGGGTCCAACCAATTTATTCAGAAAACTAAGCAAAGCAAAGCAAACGAAAAACCAAAACGAAAACAAAAAAGAAGACGCTCCAAGAAAAACACAACTGTGCATGAAACAATAAAAATGAAGCGTTTGGAAGAAACCTAGGATTTTTATTGATGAAAAAGGGGATGCCTTGGGCATCCCCAAGCTTTGACGCTTGTACTTCTTGGATATTTCTTGTGGTGACACGCGTGGAATCCCCTAGCTTGAGCTTTAGTCCATCCTTCATCTCATTACTCATTCCTTCCATACACCTGAAAATTTTCCTTCATACAAAACTTCACACAATCTTTATTAGCAACATTAGTGCACTCAAGATAAATAAGTCTTAAGGTTCAGTTCTAACACCAAATAAACTTCCATTAGAACACCAGATACTGTAGCACTTCCCTCAAAAAGCTCAATTCCCCAAAAGAACTTAAGAAGGAACCAACAAGAAGCAAATGCAGAAAATGGCAGAAATCTGTCAAAACAGACCAGCATGTAAAGACGAATTTTTTCTAAGACCTTATGTTGCTCAAATCAAAAAGTGTTGAACTAATTAATGTTATATAACAACCTGGGGCATAAGCACAAAAATTCACGCCTCAAAAAGACGTTCAGATATTTTACACGAATTTTTACGGTGAAGCACATAAATCTGTTTCGGGACAACAACTTTCCCAATCATTACTTCTCTCTCATTAGAGGTTACTCTTGGCACAAAAAGCAAATAAAAAGGATAAGGAGAGGTTATTACAGAGGTAATAACTTTCAAGAATCATCTAAAACTTTTGGGTTATCTCCCAATAAGTATTTTTCTTTAACGCCTTTAAGTTAGGGATAAGAAACAAGAAAAAGAATCAAGTGTTCTCAAATGAAGAAGCATTAGGACCAAATTTTGTTTTCATAGGAGAAGCAAAAGAAATATTTTCTCTATTTTTAGGGAAGTGTTCTATACCTTTCTTGAGTGGGAGTTGATATTTAATGGTGCCTTCTTTCATATTAGTGATGGCACCAACAGTTCCAAGAAAAGGTCTTCCCAAAGTAATAGGACAAGAAGCATTGCATTCGACATCCAAAACATAGAAATCAACAGGGACATAGGCATTGTTAACCATAATAAGAACATCAGTAAGACTCCCCATGAGTTTCTTTTTAGCATTATCATCAAGTGGGACATTCAAATAACAATCTTCAAGTGGAGGCAAATCAAGCATATCATAAATCCTTCTAGGCATAATAGAAACACTACTATCAAGATCACATAAAGCTTTGAAATCAAAGTCATTCACTTTCATATTAATGATGGGTTCCCAACCATCTTCTTGTTTTATAGGAATATAAGCTTTATGTTTCATCTTTTCTTCTTTAATCTTTATGAGAGCATCAGTAATGTGTTTTGTAAAGGCCATGTTCATTGCACTAGCATTAGGACTTTTAGCAAGATTTTGTAGGAACTTAATAACTTCAGAGATGTTGCAACCATCAAGATCAAAATCAAATTTATCATCTAAAGTAGTAGAACTATTACTAGCCTCAACACTAGTGGTGGTAATAGTAGAAACACTAATGTTTCTAGCAATTTCATCTTCTCTTTCCTAATTAGCATGTAATTCAGCTAATAGTCTAACATTTTCATCAATTCTTACTTGTATAGCATTAGTAGCTGCAAAGGGATTCTCATTAGTTTCAGGTTTAGAAGCCATTTTATTAATCAATGAAGATTGAGCTTCAGACAAAGATGATATATTTCTTTCAGCATTAGAGAGTTTTTCCTCAATAGTTTTATTGAAAGTAGTTTGTTTACTAATAAACTCTTTAAGCATAACTTCAAGTTCAGAGGGAGCACTCTTATTATTGTTGTAAGAATTTCCATAAGCATTACCATTGTTGGGAGGATATGGCTTATAATTGTTGTTACCAAAATTGTTCCTATAAGCATTATTACCATAAGCATTGTTGCCAAAATTGTTATTTCTTATGAAGTTCACATCAACTTGCTCTTCTTGAGCAACCAAAGAGGCTAAAGGAACATTATTTGGATCAATATGGGCTTTCCCATTAACAAGCATAGACTCAAGGAGGAGGTTTCCTCAACAGAATTTACCTTCCTACCTTGTGGAGCTCTCTCAGTATGCCATTCAGAATAATTAACCATCATATTGTCCAGAAATTTTGTTGCAGCACCCAAAGTGATGGTCATAAAGGTACCTCCAGCAGCAGAATCCAATAGGTTCCTTGAAGAATAGTTCAATCCTGCATAAAAAGTTTGGATGATCATCCAAGCAGTCAGTCCATGAGTAGGACAATTCTTTACCAAAGATTTCATTCTTTCCCAAGCTTGAGCAACATGCTCATTATCAAGTTGTTTAAACTTCATTATTTCACATCTCATGGATATAATCTTAGCAGGAGGATAGTATTTTCCAATAAAAGCATCTTTGCACTTAGTCCAAGAATCAATACTATTCCTAGTTAAGGAATTCAACCATTCTTTAGCTTTTCCTCTCAAAGAGAAAGGAAACGATTTCAGCTTAATAATATCACCATCTATATCCCTATGCTTTTGCATCTCACAAAGTTCAACAAAGTTATTTAGATGGGAAGCAGCATCTTCATTACCAATACCAGAAAATTGTTCTCTCATAACAAGATTGAGTAAAGCAGGTTTTATCTCAAAGAAAGTATCTTCAGGCACAGGTGGAGCAATAGGTGTGCTCATAAAATCATTGTTGTTGGTGCTAGTGAAGTCACACAACTTAGTGTTTTCAAGAGTAGTCATTTTTTTGTATTTTCAAATAAGAAAGCAAACTTGTAAAACTAATTTTTTTGTGTTTTTGATAAAGAAACAAGTAAACAAAGCAAAAAGAAACTAAGCAAAACAAAAATAACAAAGTAAAGAGATTGGTTGAGGGACTCCCCTTGTGAAGATGTCCTTGACTCCCCGGCAACGGCGCCAGAAAAATGCTTGATGGGTCAATGCACGACGCCCAGAAAAGTGCTGGTGCGTGGTTGACGTAGAGCTCGTTGGGAACCCCAAGAGGAAGGTATGATGAGCACAGCAGCAAGTTTCCCTCGGTTTTGAAACCAAGGTTTAATCGAACCAGTAGGAGCAAGGAAACACCCCAAAGGTTTTACTAGCTGAGCTTTGGCAGGGCGCACTACTGGTGCTATTAGCAACGTGGAGACCTGCACAACACAACCACAGAACTTTGTCCCCAACTTGCGATGATGTTGTCAATCTCACCATGTTTTGCTGAAAACAAAGGATTAAACGTATCGAATGGAAAGAAGTAAAAGTTTGCAGAAAGTAAACACAAGATAGTAAAAGATTGTAGATTGAAAGTAAAAGACAAGGACCGGGATCCATAGTTCACTAGAGGTGGCTCTCCTTAAGATAGATAACATGCTAGGTGAACAAATTACAGCGGGGCAATTGACAAACATCGAGAAAGCAATACATGCATAAACTAATCATCTTGACTCCTTTGGAACTTGATTGGGCATTACAACATTATACAAAGACCGCCATCCAACTGCCTCTATGACTAATAATCCACCTTTAGGTTATCATCTGAACCCCCTCCAGTATTAAGTTGCAAGCAACAGATTATTGCTTTACGAACTGCATGTAAAGTAAACAATATGATTGTTCTATGAACAAAGGATTGTTGTTTTCTCCCTAGTAGCAACAGCACATCTAGTACCTTAGAGATTTCTGTCACTTCCCCAGATTACCAGAGGCATGAACCCACTATCGAGCATAAATACTAACTCTTGGAGTTGCTAGCATCTACTTGGCCAAGATAGCTACTAACAACGGAAAGCATGCAAGATCACAAATAACAAAGACATGATAGAATCAATAATCAATCTGAAATAGCATCTCAATATCCATCAGATCCCCGTAAACACAACATGCAGAATTACAAATAGATGATCTTGATCATGAACGGAGCTCACAAGATCTAGACATGAAAGCACAAAGGAGGAGAACCAGCCATCTAGCTACCACATGGATCCGTAGTCCAAGGATGAACTACTCACGCATCACACCGGAGGCTTGCATGGTGATGAAGAAGGCCTCCAGGGTGAATTCCCCTCTCCGGCAGGGTGCCGGGAAGAGCTTTAGATCCCTCCCGATCTAGGGATGGAGATGACGGCAGCTACAGACTCTTTCGTGGATTTTTGATCGGGTACTTAGGGTTTATGTCCCGAGGGCATCTTATAGTCGGAAGGGGAGGCCGAGGGGGTGCCAAGGCCACGCGGCCAGGTGGTGTGGCCGGCCTCTGTCCCTTCTCCGTCTCGTATTCTGGCACTTGATGACTTCCGGAAATATAGGCACTTTAGCTTTTGCCCCGTCCAATTCCGAGAATATTCATTTTCTGACTTTTCTGGAACCAAAAACAGCAGAAAACAGGCAGCTCGCATTGTGGCTCTTGTTAATAGGTTAGTCCAAGAAATCATAAGAAAAGTACTCCAAAGTTGGAACAAAACACAAGAAAGGGGATAAAACTAAGCATGGAACATCAAAAATTATAGATACATTTGTAATGTATCATAAACGCCGTTTTTTCTTTATCTTCCTCCTTCATTCAAATTTGGTTGTAGCCTGAGTAGGCGTCGAGGAAGCAAAGGCGCTCGCATCCCGCGGTGGAGTCGATGATCTGGTCGATTCGCGGTAGCGGGAAGTGGTCCTTCGGATAGTGCTTATTCAAAGAGGTGAAGTCCATGCACATCCGCAGGATATCCGTGTCCTTTTTTAGTACTAGCACCGTGTTGGCGAGCCAAGTGCTTTCCTTGATCTCGCATATGAATTTGGCGTCGAGGAGTCTGTTCATCTCCATTCCGACTGCCTTTGCTCTTGGTTCAGACAGTCGCCGAATTGTTTGTTTGACTGGCCTTGCGTCTGGGTTGACATTGAGTGCGTTCTCGGTGAATTCCCTAGGAACTCCTGGCATGTCCGATGGACACCAGGCAAAGATTTCCCAGTGCTCACGGAGGAATTCGACGAGCGTGAGTTCCTATGTGGGACTCAAGTTGTTGGTGATGAGGGCCGTCTTGGCGGGATCCGATGGGTGGACCTAAACTTTCTTCGTGTGCACCGATGAGTCGAATGGTAGGTCAGGTGAACTTGGTTGGCACAGGGGAGGCAGACTGTTGTCTGTCGACTCCTTTAGTCTTGCGAGTTCTTCCTGCATGCCGAAGGACTAGGAAATTCTGTTGAACTCCCTGTCACAACTACCGGACCTCTCGAAGCTCCCATTGATTGTGATAATGCCATTAGGGCCTAGCATTTTCATCTGCAGATAGGCGTAGTGCGGCACTGCCATGAACCTAGGGAACGCGACACATCCGAGGATGCAGTGGTACTGTGAGGGCCAGTCGACGACTTCGAAGTCGATGCGCTCGTGTCGAAAGTTTTTCAGCGTGCCGAAGATGACGTCGAGGTTGATTTTGCCAAGGGGATATACGCCCTTGCCTGGGACGATGTCGTGGAATGTTGTGTCTGAGGCCTCTAAGCAGGTCAGAGGGATCCTCATTGCTTGCAAGGTACTCGCGAACATAAGGTTGATGTCGCTTCCGCCGTCCATGAAGACGCGGCTCATGTCGAAACCTCCAATTTGTGCCTCGAGTATGAGGGGACAGTGGCCTGGGCGAGGTACTTGGTGCGGATGGTCGCGCTTGTCGAAGGTGATGCAGGAATCGCTTCCACTAAGGTACTCAGTGGTAGATGGTGGCGAGTTTGTCGCCAGATTGACTTGGCGAGTGATGGCCTTTTGCACCCGGTTGGAGGGGCGACCCTTTTGGATCATCATGGTGTCCATGGCCCGCGGGTACGGCTCGCCTCCGTGATGCTGGTCGGGTGCAGCTGCGTTTTGCGGTGGTCCATGTGGTGGTGGAGGAGCTCCATGTGCCACAGCGCCTAGGGCGGCTCCGTAGCCCCTGTTGACTGCGTCGCGATTCATCCGAGTCAGGCCTTCACGGAGTTTGAGGAACTCATGGCAGTCTTTGAGGAGGTGGCTGGATTTCTTTTTGCCGTCATGCTTGTCGATGTAGAAGTGCACGGTGCATGGACCGGACAGCTTGTCTTCAATGGATGCGGCGGGTGCTTCATCACGAGTGCGGCGCTGCCATACTTACGTGGTTTTCTCAGAGTCGCGGTATCCACCGCTACGGTAGCCGTTGTTGTGGTTGTTGTCGCACCTGTCGACGTAGCCGGCTGCGACCATGTTGACGTCGTCGCGGTCATCGTAGACGCGCATTCGACATTTGCTTCGGCGGTCGTGTCTGTGCTCAAGTTCTGCTTCCTCGTTGGAGTGAACGTGATTCTTCACCGAATCTTCTCCATCCACCCATCGATTTGCAATTTCTATCAGGTGATCGATGGTCTTGGGCTTCGAGCGGCCCAGATCCTCCCTGAGCTCTATGCGGCAAATGACGGCATTGAATGCATCGATTGCACGGTCCTCCAAGATATTTTCTGTGGAGTTCTTGATGATGGACCACCTCTGGATGTACGAGCGTAGTGATTCGCCCGATCTTTGCTGGTAGCACCTCAGCTCTTCGATTGACGCGGGCCTTTTGTAGGTGCCCTTGAAGTTGCACACGAAGTTGTAGACCAGCTCTTCCCAACTGCGAATGGATCCGCGTGGGAGGTTATTGAGCCATGCTCGGGCGGCGCCCTATAGCTGTAGCTGCAGGCATTGCATAGACATGCTTTGACTTCCGCCGTGGAGCCTGAGGGAGGATATGTGGTCCTCTATCCAAATTTTCGGGTCTTGAAGACCGTCGAACTTCGGGTTCTCTAATGGGATCTTAAACCCCTTGGGCATTCGCTATTGCTTGATGGCCCTGCTGAAGCATCTAGCTCCACAGAGCTCGACATCTTCGTCTTCTGAGTCAGTCAATCGGGCACGTCGCGCCCTTGATTTGTCGATCTTGTGCTACGTGAGGTCATCGCGCGCATCGTAGTCATGGTCGTGTCGCCGGGAGCGGCGACGTCGAGACAGATCGTGACTGTCATCGCTAGATGAAGGCAAGGAGTAGCGTTTTGCCCGAGCCTTGCCTTTCTTCGGTTGCGATGTCGGCTCTTTGTCGAGGGTGGCCTCGATTAACCCCAAGCCTGTGATCGTAGATCGGTGCATGGTAACTCGAGGGTCTCCAGCTGGTGGCTGGTTGTTGAGGAGGTACATGGTGGCCGCCGTTACCGCAGCTTGCGGCGTTTTTGGGAGCATGTTGCCACGCGTATCCACCGTCATGGAGCCGAAGTCGAGGACTTTGGCGGCTTCTATACGTTCTTGTTCAGTGAGGTGGGCGAGTCAAGATCGTCTCTTGTTGGCGATGTACTCGTTGCACCTGGAGGAGGATCCTCCGTGGGAGGAGAGCCTAGCTCGCCGTAGGCTTGACTCATCAGCCGCCTTTTTACGCGCCTCGAGTTGCACGATTGTTTTTAGTTGGCGCTTGTATTCCTCTTTCAGGAGCCAATGGTAACCCATCAGCAGTTCTTGCGGGGAGCCAAAGGGTAGAGGGTGGCCTCGTAGGGCTTCTCGGCAACGAGCCCACTTGAGGTCGTTGAGCCTAATCACGACGCGTTCGCTAGTTTGCTCGTTTATCATTGTTGGAGGCTCGACTACTCCTCCATTGTTGATGGGGGCGCCGTTAGTAGGGCCGCCGTTTGGCGGTGGTCCACCATTGGGTATGCCGCCATTTGGCGGATCGGCTCCATGGCCACCGTTGCTCGTGTTGTCACGATTGGTGGAGGAGTCGCATGCGTTGATGACGGCGCACATGAAGTGGTTGGGGAAGCTGCTGCTCCCACAACTTTCAGATCCGGAACCGTTGGCTCCATCTTCAGTTGCCAGATTGCCCAGATCGGATTCGCGACTGCTGTCGCTGTCTGTATTCTCAACCGTTGTCGAGGCAATGAGCTCACTGAGGGTGCCAATCGGCGGAGGGAACCACGATGCCAGAGCAATCGATGGTGTTGTCGGCTGGTCAGGCATGTGAAGCATGCCCACCTGACCAACTTGGAAGCGGAAGCTCCCGATCGCCAAGCTGATCCCATCACCCATGGACTCAAAAGCTAGGCGAGTGGCCGGCGTGTGGACGGTGAAGTCGAACGCGCCGAAGAGCTGGCGAATCTTCGTTGTTACGGAGTTGTAGATCGCAGTTGATGGGGCCGAAGAAGCCGCAACATCAGCACTCACAATTCCCACAGACGGCGCCAATTGATGAGGGTTTAACTCATCAATGCCCATTGTTATGGACTTGGGTTTTGGAGAAGGAGGGAGCACTAGAGACATCTATCGGCTAGCAAACAAGCACACAGGGGACTCGAAGATTTACCTAGGTTCAGGCCTCGTAGAGGTCCCTACTCCCGCTTGTTTACTCGTGGAATTATCAAAGGAATCAAAGATTACAAGGGAGCGCAGATGTAATCTGGCAAGGGTTCTGGAAACTAGGGTTGCGTGTGTCCTCCTCGCCGCCCCCTCCTGGCCTTTATATAGATAGGGCAGGTCTCAGGTAGCAGGTCGAGTCGGTTACAGATTAGGGTTTTCCCTTTAAACTTTCTATCTTTAGCTTCTCCTTGTGCCGCAAGCAATCAAGAGTCCGTAAGTTACTCGAGTTTCCATTTGGGCCTTGGCAACGCCGTGGGCTTCCGCCATATCCAGCCCATACACGCCAAGAGCGAGTACCTGTAGGGTATACCCATGTCAGTTATGGACTTGCGTTTTGGAGAAGGAGGGAGCACTGGAAGTATTGATCGGCTAGCGAACAAGCACACAGGGACGCAAGATTTACCCAGGTTTAAGCTTCGTAGAGGACCCTACTCCTGCTTGTCTGCTCTTGATTGATGATGATCCGAAGGATTACAATATCGCCGATGGCGGTGTATGCGCAGATTAGATCTGGCGTATGTATTAACTAGGGTCTACGATGTCTAGATCTATTGTGGTGTAGCTTGTTGTGATTGCCTTCTCGTTGAACCCTCCTAGACTTTATATATGGGGAGGCTAGGTCTCAGGTACCAATACGAGTTGGTTACAAGTTAGATTCAAACTCTAGTCTTGAGATTTCCTTGTCTTGCGTGTCTAGGAGTCCGTGTCCATATGGGCTTCATAGCACTCGAACCGTCATAGGCGTCATGGACCTTGGCAATTCGTCGAGTGGGCCTTCTGTCGAGCCGTACTAGGTAGGCCAATAGTAGGTGCATGTAGGGCATACCTATGTCAATATGATTGGCTTGCTAGCAAACATCCGTAAGTACTAATCAATGCATTAAGGTTTCCCCAACCATAGCCTCAAGTTTAATGGTCCTCTTACTCCCATACGTGCAACGTTCCGGTTCGCGTTCTCATGTTTCTGTCACTCCGGCAGAACTTCCCCTTCCTCTTACACATACTACAAACCCTATGATGTTTAATCCATGCGCGCACAAATATAATGGACACCAAAGGACTGTACCATATCAACATACAACTCTAATGAACCAAAGACGTTCAATCATTCAACCTAAGAACAAAGAAACTACACAAACATGACATAGATCATAGGATTATAACTTATAGCATCAAACACCATGTTTACATAGGATGGTACAGAGGTGTGTGTGAGGATGAACCACTGCATACTAGGAGGATTAGGCGATGGAGATGGCGGTGAATATGGTGAAGAGGGCGGCGGCGACGCCAGCGGCGGTGCAGGGGACTCCTTCCCTGCCGCCGGTATCATGGGGGAGCACCGCCCCTTAGCCCCCTTCCTTCATGGATTCTTGGGAGCCCCCCCATGGAGATGGGATCCATGCGGGAGGCAAAAACATGGATTTGGTGGCTGCAAATTCGCGGGTGGAGATACCCTGGGCGAATTAGGTTTCCTCCCTTTATATAGCTTCTCGGATCACCGTCACCCCATCTTGGGCTGCAGTAAATCGGGCCTAGCAGGCCGGTATGGACTCGTAATCAGCCAAATTTTATGTCCAGAACGTTTGTCACGAAATTTCCAACAACTTTGTAGTTTAAGAGTTTTCCGTTTGACGCCATACTCCACACAAAACGTGACCATCTTCAAAAAGAGTTCTGAGACAGATTTCTGGAAAAATCCCAATTTGACTCCAACAAGGTTTCCACTTGTATTCTTGGTAATTCCTACACATCAAAGTGTAAAACAAGAATATTGTGCACTTTTGCAACTATTAGTAGGTTAGTCCAAATAAATCATAAACTTTATAGAAAAATGAGTGTCAAAAGCATATTATTAGCATAAAACCATCAAAAATTATAGATATGTTATGGACGTATCAACATCCCCAAGCTTAGTTCCTGCTCATCCTCGAGTAGGTAAACGATCAAAACAATATAATTTTTGAGGTGACATTCAGACAACACAATCTTGATCATCATTATTGTAAAAGCATTGATAGCTGGGGTTAAGGTACTCTAAACATGAATCATGAAAGATAGAGTTCTAACAATAATACATAGCAACTATGTTGTAACATGAAAAGGTACAAAGAAAAGATCATGGATAATAATGCATTGAAAGACGTTTGTTTGTTTGACATATAGAAAACATAATAGATGCTTGTAACTATCTTGCATGCTCTCCGTTGCTAGTAGCTATCTTGGCCAAGTAGATGCTTGTAACTCCAAGAGGGAGTATTTAGGCCCGATAGTAGGTTCATGCCTCTAGTAATCTGGGGAAGTGACAGAAATCTCTAAGGTTGTATATGTGTTGTTGCTACTAGGGAGAAAACAACAATCCAGTGTCCATGGGGCAATTGTATTCTTTACTTTACACACTTTGCTTAATGCAATTATCTGTTGCTTGCAACTTAATAGTGGAAGGGGTTCGGATGATAACCTGAAGGTGGATTAGTGGATTACGGTCTATGTATTATGTTGTAATGCCCAATCAAATCTCACAGGAGTCAAGATGTCTAGTATATGCATTATTATGCTTTCTCAATTTTTTAATTGCCTCGCCGTAATTTGTTCACCCAACATGCTATTTATCTTAAGGAGAAACACCTCTAGTGAACTATGGACCCCAGTCCATTCCTTTACCATTGATATACCATCTACTATTTATCGTTTACTGTTTACTTTCTACAAGCAATTACTATCTTCCACACTATATGTTTAATCCTTTGTTTTTAGCAAAACTAGTGAGATTGACAACCTCACTGTAAGTTGGGGCAAAGTTCCGTGGTTGTGTTGTGCAGGATTCCAAGTTATTAGCAACACCTTGGAGTTTTTTCCTTACTCCTACTGGTTTGATAACCTTGGTTTCATAACTGAGGGAAACTTGCTCTTGTGCTCATCATACCTTCCTCTTGGGGTTCCCAATGAGCTCTACATATCTTGAGCCATCAGCGCTAAGTCAGAAGTCTTATTGCAATAACCTCATGATTTTATAAGATCAACCTGTTCTCTATGAGGAAATCAAGCGTCTTAACCTTGAAGTGGTTCCTCGTGGGTTCCTCTATAACCTTGAAGTAAGATCTTCTCTTGAGGAGCAAATCAAGGAAGCTCAGAAGCAAGATGATGAGATTACCAAGATCAAGGATCGTGTTGCAAGTGGGGACGCTAAATGTTTCTCCAACAATGATCAAGGTACCCTCTACTTCAGTAACCGACTAGTGGTGCCAAACAGTCAGAAGATCAAAGAGCTAATCCTTCGTGAAGCTCATGAATCACCTTTGTCCATGAAGGGCCACGCAGAGATAAACAAAACCTTTTTCCCTACGCGGTGATCCCAAGATCCATCTCAGGTAGAAGGCCACGAGGATTACCACTCGACGCACAGTTGCGGAATCGATGAAGCACGTCGCTTGATGCAGTGTAGTCCTCACGATCCGTTCCTGTTCCACGCCTCACGATCCGTTCTGGTTCCACGATCGTCAAAGTGCTGAACGTACATCACCTCCGCCAGTATCCACACGTACGAGGAGGAGCACCGGTGATGGACTGCTAGGTCCGGTACGGTGACGACATGACTGACTGGAGCTAGGGTTTCCAACACATGGAGTGACCTAACCTTGTGCTCTAAGCACCTGCACCCCAGCTTATATAGGGAGTGAAAGTGGGCTCCACTCACTTGTGGCCCATTCACAAAAAGGCCTATATTAGTCACTACGAGTCCAACTCACTGACTAAGTCCATGTCTCTATTTGGGTCAAACCCAAATTTATTTCTTGTTTGGGTCTAACCCAAACTTGCTCCCGCTCTTAAGTGTGTGACCCGACAGGCTCATGGTAACCCGGACACAATTCCGAGTCTCACTCGTGATCGATCAGTCGGTAGCGGCTCCTAGTAGAACGTGTTGACTCCCAAGTACCAATAAGTCATGACGACATACCTTTCCAATGCGACTTTCGTCTAAGTCCCTTTTGCCTCACGATATACCTTGTCGGACTATAGGAGAATGATCGTCATCCCTTAAATAGTCCGACTCTCTTTCTCGATCCGAGATAAGTGATTCATCCGACTAACTCTTAGTCGATTGCCTCGGTTAACACTTAACCGAGACGCGCATGGCCATGCTTTCCGAATCATATCTTCCAAGAGGGCCCAGAGAATATCTCTCCAGATGGAGGGGCAAAATCCCGTCTTTGTTATTCACATCACGCAGCTTGATTCTCAATCGACCCGAACTCCGCCTTTATAACTATCCAGTGACAGAACAGTGTTTGATAGAACCTAAGTCGGTGATCCTCAACTCGGATTCTGCAATAACCTCTGGTCTAAGGATTACATTGATTGAGACATGGAAATGATGACTTGTTCGTTGCATCTCAATATGGGTCAGTCCGACTCGCTAAACTCTTTAACCAAATCCGTGTAAGTCGGAATAGCATCTCCATGCCCATGACAAGTGGAACCGAGTCATCTTCCGACTTTCACATTAGTCTAAGTTCTGAGTCCAACACAACCTCAACGACCAAGGACAATTAGTATGAACAACATGAATATGCAGTTCCACAATCGAATCACATATTCAATGATACATATTAGTAGTTCATACATGGACAATAACCTTATGAATACATAGGAATAACATCATACATTATTGCCTCTAGGGCATATTCCCAATAGTCTCCCACATGCACTAGAGCCAATCATTCGACATCACATGTCTAGACATCTAATGCCCATAGCTCTCAGGTGCGCCTCATGATTCGGCTGTGGAAGTGGCTTTGTCAACGGATCCACAATGTTTGCATCCGTGTGTACCTTGCATAACTTGATATCACCTTTATCCATGAACTGGCAAATAAGGTGGTACCACATGAGTATATGTTTGTTCTTCTGGTGTTTTCTAGGTTCCTTGGCTTGTGCGATAGCACCATTGTTGTCATAATACACGTCTAACGGATTGGACGAGCCCTGAACCACACCAACATCCATGAGGAAATTCCTCATCCAAATGGCTTCTTTTGCCGCCTCCGAGGCAGCAATATACTCAGCCTCTGTCGTAGACGCAGACACTGTCTCTTGCTTGGAACTCTTCCAGCTCACAGCCCCTCCAGTTATTACAAACACATATCCGGATTGCGAACGAGAATCATCCGAGTCAGTGAGATAACTCGCATCCGTGTAACCCCTTACACTGAGTTCATCCTCACCTCCATAAACCAGGAACATATCCTTAGTCCTTCTCAAGTACTTGAGGATATTTTTAGCCGCTGCCTAGTGGATTTCTCCAGGGTTAGGCTGGTACCTGCTCACAACACTTAGAGCATAGGAAACATCCGGCCTAGTACAAATCATAGCGTACATGATGGATCCAACTGTAGAAGCATACGGAATCGCACTCATCCGACTTCGCTCATCAGTTGTCGAAGGAAACTAGGTCTTGCTAAGTTTTACGCCATGGGACATCGGTAAGAACCCCTTCTTAGACGATTCCATGTTGAACTTGTTCAACACTTTGTCCAAGTATGTACTCTGACTCAATCCAATGAGCCGCCTTGATCTATCTCTATAGATCCGGATTCGTAGTATGTAAGTTGCCTCACCCAAGTCTTTCATCGAAAAACTCTTTTCCAATGATTCCTTGGTCTCTTGCAACATCTGGACATCATTTCCAATCAGTAATATGTCATCCATATATAAGATCAGAAAGCTAACTTTGCTCCCACTAAACTTCTTGTATAAACAAGAATCATGATCACTCTTGATGAAGCCAAACGATTTGACTACCTCATCAAAGCGAATGTTCCAACTCCGAGATGCTTGCTTCAACCCATAAATGGATTTCTGAAGTTTGCATACCTTGTCAGCATTAGCCGGATCGACAAAAACCTCGGGCTGTATCATATACACGTCCTCGGTTAAATTTCCATTAAGGAAAGCCGTGTTGACATCCATCTGCCATATCTCATAGTCGAAATAGGTTGCTATAGCTAACATGATCCGAACTGATTTAAGCATCGCCACGGGAGAGAAAGTCTCATCGTAGTCAACTCCTTGAACTTGTTGGAACCCCTTCACGACAAGTCGTGCCTTATAGATAGAAACATTTCCATCCATATCAGTTTTCTTCTTAAAGACCCATTTGCACTCGACGGGTCTTGCACCGTCTGGTAGATCAACCAAGTTCCAAACTTGATTTTCATCCATGGACTTTAACTCGGATCTCATGGCTCCAAGCCATGACTCAGAATCAGAACCCACCATCGCTTCCGAATAAGTTGCCGGCTCATCACTGTCCAACAGCAACACATCACGAACACTTCGCAATCTGGCCGATCTTCGCAGAGTCGGTGCAGTTGCTGGCTCAGGTACCACAATTGTCTCAACCTCTAAGGCTTTTGCTGACTCGCTGCTCGCCAGTATCTCTTGAATTTCTTCGAGTTGCACCGTGCTCCCACTGACTCCCCGACTGAGAAACTCTTTCTCAAGGAAGACACTGTTCCAAGCGACAAACACTTTGCCCTCTTCTCGGTTGTAGAAGTAGTAACTCAAGGTTTCCCTCGGATACCCCATGAAAATACACTTATCTGACTTAGCTGTAAGCTTGTCCGACTGAAGTCGCTTGACAAAAGCTTCACAACCCCAAATCTTAAGAAAAGACAAACTCGGCTTTTTGCCGGTCCACATCTCATGCAGTGTCTTCTCTACCGACTTTGATGGTACTCTATTTAGTGTGAACACTGCAGTTTCTAGACAATAACCCCAAAATGATAAAGGCAGATCTGTCCGACTCATCATTGATCGTACCATGTCCAACAAGGTTCGATTTCTCCTTTCTGACACACCATTTCTCTGCAGCGTTCCTGGAGGAGTGAGCTGGGGAACTATTCCACAACTCTTCAGATGGTCATCAAACTCATGGCTCATGTACTCGCCTCCTCGGTTCGACCGAAGAAACTTTATTTTCTTGCCGAGTTGATTCTGTACCTCATTCTGGAATTCTTTGAACTTTTCAAAGGCTTCCGACTTATGTTTCATCAAGTAGATATATCCATACCTACTCAAATCATCAGTGAATGTAATGAAGTACTCATAACCACCTCTGGCGGTCGTGCTCATCGGGCCACATACATCACTATGTACTAGTCCCAATAAGTAGGACGCCCTTTCACAACTCTTTCCAAAAGGTGTCTTGGTCATCTTGCCGAGAAGGCAGGATTCGCATGTCTCAAACAACTCCAAGTCGAATGAAGTTAGGAGTCCATCATCATGGAGCTTATTCATGCGTTTCCAACTTATATGACCAATCCAACAATGCCAAAAGTAAGTCATATTCATATCATTTGGTTTTAACCTTTTCACATTTATGTTATAGACAGATTCACTATCAAGATTCAAAATAAATAACCCATCCCGGACGGGTGCAAAGCCGTGAAACATATCATTCAAATATAAAGAACAACAATTATTCCTAATATTCGACTCATAGCCTTGTCTCATCAAACATGAGGCAGAAATAATGTTTCGACTAAGCACTGGAACATAATAACAATTATTTAGCTCCATTAAGAATCCAAAAGGTAAATGAAGTTGCATCGTGCCGACTTCCAACGCAGCGACTCTCGCTTTGTTGCTGACTCGAATGTCAACCTCGCCTCTTGCCACGCTCCTAGTTCTTACCAGTCCCTGCAACGAGTTGCAGATGTGAATGACTGATCCGGTATCATATACCCAAGAACTACCAGGTGCATCAGCAAGATAAATGTCTATAACATTGCAAACAAGTGTACCTGAGCCAGAAGTCATACCTCCACTCTTGGCTTTGTCAGCCAGATACTTGTTGCAATTCCTCTTCCAGTGGCCAACCGACTTGCAGTAGAAGCAAGTGGATCCGGCTGTAGGAGACGGCTTAGTCCCCAAGGAAGCGCTTTGGACTGGGTCCTCAGCCTTACCTCCTGACTTTGCCTTCTTCTTCTTAGTCCAAGAACTCTTCTTGAACTTAGCTTTATTCTGTACCATCAACACTTGACTGGCAGCTTTCTTGAGATCCGCCTCAGCCTGCTTTAGCATCCCATGTAATTCAGTGAGATTCTTATCCATACCATGCATGTGGTAGTTCGATATGAATTGGCCATACGCACTAGGAAGAGAGTTCAGAATTATGTCTGTGGCGAACTCTTCCCTAATGGGGTAGCCAAGCCTTTCTAGAGACTGCACGTAACCAACCATCTTGATCACATGCGGACTCAGTGGATCGCCATCCTTAAGCTTGCATCTCAACAAAGCCTGAGAGACTTGATACCTCTCAGCCTTTGCCTGAGCCTGGAACATACTTTTGAGGCTTTCGATCATATCGTAGGCCTCAACATTCTCGAACTTCTGCTGCAAGTCCGGTTCCATCTAAGCAAGCATAAGATAGCTTATCTCCGTGGATTCATCACAAATCCGAAGGTAGGCATTGGTGGCTGCGACAGTCGCATTCTCATCTGGCTCAGCTGGAAGTGGGTTGTCTAGGACACGGTCCCTTTTTTCTTGTTTGAGAACAATTCTCATATTAGGATACCAGTTGGTGAAATTAGTTCCATTTAGCTTATCTTTCTCTAAGATGGTTCTCAAATCAAAACCGGAAATCTGAGGAAGACTACTAGGTGCCATTGATCTACAACAGAAAATATGCAAAACACTTAAGACATGTATCCATAAAGAGCAAGCATATTAAACACTTTAATATTTATGCTCCCACTAGAACCAACACCCCTCCGATGGTTACTTAGTGATTCAGGACCCTAAATAAGCAAGTCGACTAGTGAGCTTTAGCATCACCGCTAGCCGTCAGGTGATCTAGGTAGACAACTCCTTGTCAATCGTATCTCATACGACTCCTGTTGGATGGGTGGCATCACATGCCCCGGCTCCCATCCGACCTTTCCCCGAGTCCCACAACCGTTGTGATAGACCCGTGTAGATTACCAAGTGCTTCCGCTGTTAGAGTGACTCGAACCCACCTAGTCGGAAAGAACTGATAGCACCTCAATTTTATGAGCCCACTACCAAAAATGTCCGACTTGTGATGGTGTAGCACTGGCGGGGAAACCGACTAGACCTTCTTTGAGGGATTACTTTCTACCAACTATCTAATAGAGGTAAAACAGAGACATAACAATAACACAAAATAAAGCAATTATAATGTGAAATGGTATGGCTCTCTTCATGGCGATCTCCATCTCCACAAAGCTTGTAATTAGACTCGTGTCAACTCTTGTCACGTGCTTCCTTACACTATGTAGCCGACATGTACATCGACTTGCATGCCTTCCGGATTCTCCAAACAGCTACACTAGCTAGTAATTTTAAATTACATAGAGAATCCGACACACAGGTCGTTATACAATAAAGTGACAGCACCTAGGCTCCAGCCGGCTGACAAAAACCGTGATACGCAGATCACGTATGGATTACACACATCACATGCACATAAGCCATACCATTCACAACATCATCCTACAAAAACAAGTTATGCATATATACAATATCTACCGCCGTTGAGAAACTCGCAACGACATCTAAGGCGCTACGATAGGGAGAAGCCGGCGGTCCCGCTAGCCGGATGGCGAGCGGGGATCGAAGGGGCAGCTCCCCACGCGGTGCCGGCAGTGCCCAACGAATTTTCCGAAAAACACAGATCTCATCTGCATTCCGGACATGGATTTCATCATCGGATAAAACAATTTTACCCAAATCCGATCCGGACTCCGATTCGATCAAACCCTTTGATCTTCGATCACCGCATCTGGGTTTAGATGTTACAGTCTACCCCGATGGCAGAAGCCGGGCGGTAGGGGTATGTCGTTCCACAACCTTAGCAGTTAGATCATGGAAACCAGATCGTCCATTCCCCTGAGTATAGTTGATCTAATCAACTTTGTACAAAACCGATCTATCTCATAGATCGACCACCAAAACTGCAAATAGATCCAATCTAACACCAACCGCATATCACATATGCATGATCTCGAGCATCAAACCAAAAGCTAATGCTCTGATACCACTGAAGGGCCACGTAGAGATAAACAAAAACTTTTCCCTACACGGTGATCCCAAGATCCAGCTCAGGTAGAAAGCCACGAGGATTACCACTAGACGCGCAGTTGCGGAATCGATGAAGCACGTGGCTTGATGCAGTGCAGTCCTAACACATTCCTATTCCACGCCTCATGATCCGTTCCGGTTCCACGATCGTCGAAGTGTTGAACGTACAGCACCTCCGCCATAATCCACACGTACGAGGAGGAGCACCGGCGATGGACTGCTAGGTCTGGTACGACGGCGACAGGATGGACTGGAGCTAGGGTTTCCAACACATGGAGTGACCTAACCTTGTGCTCTAAGCACCCGCACCCTAGCTTATATAGGGAGTGAAAGTGGGCTCCACTCACTTGTGGCCCATTCACAAAAAGGCCTATATTAGTCACTGCGAGTTCAACTCACTGACTAAGTCCATGTCTCTATTTGGGTCCAACCCAAATAGATTTCCTATTTGGGTCTAAACCAAACTTGCTCCCGCTCTTAAGTGTGTGACCCGACAGTCTCATGGTAACCCGGACACGATTCCGAGTCTCACTCGTGATCGATCAGTCGGTAGCGGCTCCTAGCAGAACGTGTTGACTCCCAAGTACCAATAAGTCATGAAGACATACCTTTCCAATGCGACTTTCGTCTAAGTCCCTTTTGCCTCACGATATACCTTGTCGGACTATAGGAGAATGATCGTCATCCCTTAAATAGTCCGACTCTCTTTCTCGATCCGAGATAAGTGATTCATCCGACTAACTCTTAGTCGATTGCCTCGGTTAACACTTAACCTAGACGCGCATGGCCATGCTTTCCGAATCATATCTTCCAAGAGGGCCCAGAGAATATCTCTCCAGATGGAGGGGCAAAATCCCGTCTTTGTTATTCACATCACGCAGCTTGATTCTCAATCGACCCGAACTCCGCCTTTATAACTATCCAGTGACAGAACAGTGTTTGATAGAACCTAAGTCGGTGATCCTCAACTCGGATTCTGCAATAACCTCTGGTCTAAGGATTACATTGATTGAGACATGCAAATGACGACTTGTTCGTTGCATCTCAATATGGGTCAGTCCGACTCGCTAAACTCTTTAGCCGAATCCGTGTAAGTTGGAATATCATCTCCATGCCCATGACAAGTGGAACCGAGTCATCTGCCGAATTTCACATTAGTCTAAGTTGTGAGTCCAACACAACCTCAACGACCAAGGACAATTAGTATGAACAACATGAATATGCAGTTCCACAATCGAATCACATATGCAATGATACATATTAGTAGTTCATACATGGACAATAACCTTATGAATACATAGGAATAACATCATACGTGATTGCCTCTAGGGCATATTCCCAAGAGTCCATTCATCCGGGTGGTACCAAGATGTATTGTGACCTTCATCAAAGTTTCTAGTGGAGTGGAATGAAACCAGAAATTGCTCGCTTTGTTGCAGAATGCGACGTCTGTCATCATGTGAAAGTTGAACACCAAAGACCTGCTGGACTTCTGTAGCCATTGCGTATCCCTGAGTGGAAATGGGATGAAATTGGTATGGATTTCATCACTGGACTTCCAAAGAACCAAAAGGGACATGATGAAATATCGGTTGTGGCTGATCGACTATCCAAGGTTGATCATTTTCTTGCTGTCCGAGAAAGTATCACTGCAAGTCAATTGGCAGAGTTATATCATTGCAAGTCAAGAAGATCGTATCTGACCACTGAAGCTTGTTTACCTCCAAGTTTTGGGCTATTTCCAACAAGCCATGGGAACTCATATCTCCTTCAACATAGCTTATCATCCTAAGACTAGTGGTCAAACTGAAAGGGTGAATCAAATCCTTGAATACATGCTTAGAGCGTGTGTTATATCCTTTGGCAAGAACTGGGAGAAATGTCTTCCATTTGCTGAGTTCTCCTACAACAACAGTTTCCAATCCAGTTTGGGTATGGCGCCTTTCCAGTTTCTATATGGAAGAACGTGTCGAACACCACTGAATTGGACAGAAACCGGCGAAAGATAGTTCTTTGGTTCGGATATGATCCAAGAAGCTGAAGATCAAGTTCGCATAATCCTAGAATATCTGAAGGCTACTCAGTCTCGTTAGAAAACCAACTATGATCATCATCATCTTGAGGTTCATTATGAAGTTGGTGATCAAGTTTACCTCCAGATCACTCCTCTGAAGGGTGTCCACCGCTTCGGTATCAAGGGCAAATTGGCTCCTCGCTACGTTGGTCCCTTTCGCATTCTCTCCAAGTGAGGTGAACTTGCCTACTAGTTGGAGTTACCATCAAACTTGCCAGATGTTCATGACGTCTTCCATGTGTCGCAACTCAAGCGTTGCTTCAAAGATCCTATTTGTGGTGTGGATCATCAAACTCTGGATTTTCAAGAGGATCTAACCTACCGGGAATACCCAGTTCGTATTCTTGGTGAAACCGAGCACAAGACTCATCGTCAAACAATCAAGTTCTTGAAAGTTCAGTGGTCTCATCACTCTGAGTTAGAAGCAACCTGGGAACGTGAGGATCGTCTTCGATCTGAGTATCCTGCCTTGTTTTCTAAAACCTAGGAATCTCGGGACGAGATTCTTGTAATTGGGGTAGAGCTGTAACATACCACCTCTATGTGTAATAAATAAACAACATGTTTGTGAGCATCGCATACATGCATTAGACTTGCAATTGATCTAATCAAGAGACAAAGTAAAACCCTAATGCACTATTTTTCCCTCTCTATTCCCCCTCTAAAAATGGGTTCTATTTCGAAAATCCAAAATGTTTTGGACTTTGACTTGAACCAGGGTTCAATTATAACCTTGGGAAATGAATTCAAGTTCTGGTTATATTTTTGAAATTGTTCAAAATAGAGATTTGTTTAAAAATCCAAATAGAAATGGGAAAAGTGAAAAAGAAAAGGAATTTCAGAGAAAAAAATAACAAAAACCAGCCTAGGCCTTCTCTCTCTCCCTAGGCCTTTTTGCAGCCCAGTAGCCGCCCGAGCCTGCCCACCTGGGGCCCAAGCCAGCCCAGCTACGGCCCAATACCATTTCGTCCAGTGTCGTCTTTGTCGACGATGAAGCGATGATTTGTTGTCGCCGGCGGTGCCGTACGCGCCGCAACCGCGCCAAGATACGTGACGCCGCCCCTAGAGCCTACAAGTACCCCCCCTGACGCTGCCAGGAGAACCCTCGCACGCCACTTCCCCCTTCCCTTCCTCCTCCTCGCCGTGGCCGCCAAACCCTAGCTTCGGGTCGTCATCGTCCTCACCGTTTCTGGCCACCCCAGCCCAAATGGAGGCCACCGTTGGCATCCCCGTGGTCCACTCGTTCTCCCTAGCGCCTTCTCACCCGCACGTGCGCCTTGAATCAAGCGAATCGAAACCACCGTCCGGCGCTAGTAACCGCCGCTCACCGCCGTTCTAGTCCTCGCCTTGCCTCATCGTCAAGCCCGACATGATCCCGGTGAGTTTCTGATCCGCGTGGTGCCCTCCATTCCGTCCCTCGACCTCTGTAGCGCCTTGCCCACGCAAGCCCGACCCCGCCATCGCGGTAGCGCGCCGCCGGCCACGCTCTGGTGACCAAACTGGGCGGGGCTAGTGCTGGCTTGCTTGCCGTCTTCGCGTGGTTCTAGCGCACCCAGGCGTGCATCCAGGTGCGCCCTGGTTCGCCGCCGGTGACCACCGCCTGGTGGCTCCGCCGTGGGTGACGTGGCCCCGACGTGGCCACATCAGGGCAGTGACGTGGCCAAGGCCACTGTGACGTCAGAGTGATGTCACGCTGATGTCATAACCCTTTTTATTTTCTGTTTTTATTTAAAACATATATGACAGGTGGGTCCCACTTGTCAGATATTTAATAATTTCAGAAATGTTTTTAATTTGGGAATTTGAGTTAAATCTTTGGAAATTCATAACTAATTCATTTTAAATCATAAAAATGTGTATAGTATATCAAAATGTTAGAAAAATGAGCTCTGTCATTTAAATATGTAAGGATTCATATTCAAACAACTTTGAACCTTACTTTACATAGAAGAACACTGACACCCCCTTGATATGTTGGAAACGTATCTATAATTTTTGATGTTCCATGCTTGTTTTATATCTACTTTATTATGTTTTGTCCACACTTTGGAGTATTTTTATACACTTTTTAGAACTAACCTATTAACAAGATGCCATAGTGCTAGTTGTCTGTTTTCTCCTGTTTTTGGTTTCAGAAAAGATGGAAAAGATATATTCTCAGAATTGGACCGTACAAAAGCCAAAGTCGATATTTTACTGGAGGACTCATGGAGCAAGAAGACGAGACGGAGAGGGGCTAGGGGCTGGCCACACCCTATGGTGTGCGGGTCCCCCCGGCCGCGCCACCAGGTGGTGTGGCCCCCTGGTCCACCCTCTGACATTGCCCCTTTCGTCTATAAGAAGCCTCCGATGCAAAAACCCTAAAGAAGCTAGCCTCCAGCCTCGAAAAGTTTCGCAGCACCGCCGCCACCGAAGAGGAGATTCGGGGGGCAGAAGTCTCTGTCCCGGCACCCTGCCGGGACGGGGAATTGCCCCAAGAGCCATCTCCATCATTCTCCACCACCATCTCCATCGCCCTTGCTAATTCCCATGATGATGCGGGAGTAGTTATTCCTCGAGGCTAAGGGCTCTACCGGTAGCTATGTGTTCATCTCTCTCTCTATGCATGATCTTATTGAGATCATGAGCTTTGTAATCAAGTAGATCTACCTTGCTACTCAAGTGCTTTAATAGATCTCTGCTCTCCCCACGTGTGTGAAGTTGACAGTGTGCACACCGTGTGGCACTTAGGCTAGAGATTACAAATACTTGTTATGAGTTATATTTGGAGTTGGATGTCTCTATGAAAGTGTGGTGTTTGTTGGAACCATCTAGCGCTTAAGGTGACAATATGGGGTTATCTAGATGGGGAAAGCGGACTTTGAGGTGTGCTATTATAGCCCTACCATGGATTAGAGTTATCCAACCGGAGAGTAGTTCAAAGTAGTATCATAAAGAGATGATATTTATATGAGAGTGCTCACTAGCGAAAGTATGATCCCTAGGCCTTGTTTCTAAGCATTGAAACACTGTTTGCAACTAGATCTGTTACATATTTGCTTGCTTCCATCTTTATTTCAGATTGCTTTTAGTCTCTTCCTACCCGTCAAGCTCTTTTCTGGCATCGTTATCACTTATAATTATCCATACCACTTGTATTTCACTATCTCTTCACCGAACTAGTGCACCTATACACCTGACAAGTGTATTGGGTGTGTTGGGGACACAAGAGACTTCTTGTATCTTGATTGCAGGGTTGCTTGAGAGGGATACCTTTGACCATTTCCTCCCTGAGTTTGATAAATCTTGGGTAATCCACTTATGGGAAACTTGCTGCTGTTCTACAAACCTCTGCACTTGGAGGCCCAACAACTGTCTACAAGAATAGAAGTGCGTAGACATCAAGCTATTTTCTACCGCTGTTGCCGGGGAGGTAAGGTAAAAGGTACTCACATCCTCCGGTGTGAGTGCTCGAAGTTATTTCCTTTAGATTCTACAATTTTGTCTTTTTATTTCTTGTTTTCACTAGTTAGGCTTAATGGAAAACAACAACAAAAATAGAGAGCTTTATAGTATTTATCTTGAGTTATGACATGAAGTGTTTGAAGAGAAAATTAAAAAACATATGGAACTTTATTTGCATGGTAATAGCAATGTTATTAGTATGAATTCTTTGAACACCATCATTGATAATGCTATGGAAAAGTATAAGCTTGGGGAAGCTAGTTTTTATGAAGATGATCTTTTTAGTCCCCGAAGCACGGAGGAGAAAATTTACTTTGATGATACTATGCCTCCAATATATGATGATTACAATGATGAGTATGATATTTTCAATCCACCTACTATTGAGGAGAAAATTAATTATGATTACAATATTCCTCCTATATTTGATGATTATGGTGATGAGAATAATAATGATAGCTATTTTGTTGAATTTGCTCCCACTATGATTAATAAGAATGACTATTCTTATAGGAAGAGTAATAATTGTTTTATGCATGTGGCTCATGATAATAATGTTTTATGTGATATTTATATTGTTAATTTTATTCATGATGCTATTGAAAGTTATTATGAGACAGGGAAACATGGTTTTATGTATCTCAACAATATTAAGTTTCCCTCTTTATGTTGAAAATTTTGAAGTTGCACTTGTTTTGCTTTACTATGCTTGTTGCTTTGGGATTTCATGACTTGTTTCTTTACAATATTCCTATGCATAGGAAGTGTGTTAGACTTAAATGTGCTTTGAATTTTCTTCTTGATGCTCTCTTTTACTTCAATTCATATTTCTTATGTGAGCATTAACTATCATGCCTAACTTAAAGGCGTTAAAGAAAAGTACTTATTGGGAGATAACCCAAAAGTTTTCGTTGAGTCTTGGAAGTTATTTCTTCAGTAATAACCTCTTCTTATTATTTTTGTGTGTTTTTTGTGCCAAGAGTAACCTCTAATGAAACAGAAGTAATGCTTGGGAAAGTTGCTGTCCCGAAACAGATTTTTGTGCTTCGCTGTAAAAATTCGTGAAAATCCTCTGTACGTCGGTTTGACCTGTAAGTTTTTGTGCTTCTGCCCCAGGTTGTTACCAAACTTTCGTTAGTTCAACACTTTTCGATTTGAGCAACAGAAGGTCTTTGAAAAAATTGGTTTTTACCTGCTGGTCTGTTTTAACAGATTTCTGCCATTATTTGCATTTGCCTCTTAATCTCCTTCTCTTTGAGTTCTCTTTGATCATTTGAACTTTTTAGAGGAAGTGCTACAGTAGCTTTTGTTTTAATGAAAGTTTTACTTGTGTTGAAACTGAACCAAAAGACTTATTATCTTGAGTACACTAATGTTGCTAATAAAGATTGTGTGAAATTTTGCATGAAGGAAATTTTTAAAGTGTAAGGAAGAGTAATGGAATAAGATGAAGAATGGACAAAATCTCAAGCTTGGGGATGCCACCCCGTGTCACCCCAAGAAATATCCAAGAAGTACAAGCGTCAAAGTTTGGGAATTCCCAAGGCATCCCCTTCTTCATCAATAAAAATCTCAGGTCTTTCTAGACACTTCATTTTTATTGTTTCATGCACTGTTGTGTTGTTCTTGGAGCGTCTTTGTTTTTGTTTTTAGTTTTATTTTACTTGGTTTGCTGCAATAAGTTGGTTGTATCCCAGCACTTCTTTTGGAGAGAGACACACTATTCTTTCATTGTTTAGAACACTCTAGTTTTCATTCTTATCGTTTTGTGAGTGTTCTCTTTTGCTAGCACTATGTTTAGCCTTAGTTTTCTTGTGCTTTCAGCTTAGAACTTTTAGTTCTTCTTTGTGGATTCGTGAGACAAGCTCACTGATCTTTATTTATTATTATCTTTGTGAGTTGTTTCAAATAAGTCGATTGGTGTTGGAAAAGAGTAGGAAGCTTCATACTTATAGTGGTACAAAAGGAGCTTGTTTTGACTATGGCCTAGACTTTATCATGTCATGTTTGATATTGCTATGACTTTGTGCTTAGTGATTATTGATGTAGCATGAATTGTTACAAATAATTGAGATTGCTTAATGTGCCTTGAAAGAATCATGCGTTGTTTTAGCATATTAAAGCATAGTATTGTGGTATTCTGCTTTGATGCTTTATTTGGGTTGACTTGGCAAATGCTCACACAATGTTAAGAGTATCCCAAGTCACCATAGCATCAATGATCATTTAGTTTTCTACTTGTAATATCACTTTATGCTTTAATTAATGTTGTTTTGTCGCTTTGCATGATTATGACCATTATTGCTCTCTTAGTTGGTCGGTCCCAGTCTTTTGCTAGGATAACCAAGTATGAGTTTCACTCATGCATCCAACTCCAAATAAAACCAAGTTATTCCAAAGAGTCCACCATACCTACATATTAGCATTTGCTATTCCAAGTATATTCATGTTTTTATCTACCTCCTGAATTAAACTTGTTATATGAAAATTAGTGATTAAAGCTCTCACGAACTTGATGGCACACTTTACTTTTCTTCCCCCTAATAAACTGGAACCATTGTGTCATCTATGTTGTATATGCTTGCACTTATACGTTGGGGATTAGAAGAACCATGCTGTCATGGGGAACGCTTTCAACATTGCACTTGTACATTGTACCCAGTTGATATCATGCTCTTTTGTTTATGGATTTCGTCAGTGTGAAATGAAAGGGGAGCTTGTAAGTCCATGGAGTTTTGTATACTGAAGTGATTAAAGTTAAAGTGAACAAACCATGGAGTATATGCTTGGCAAAGTATAAGTTGGAAATCTCATGTCCCTTGAATATGAGGGCCCCTCCTCATGCTACTCAAGTTTAGTTACTGTTAAGTTCTTGTCATAGTAAGTACATGTGTATCATAGAGAACCACCAAAGGGGTACCCCTTGCGCAATGATACGAAAGAATCCCCATATAAAATTGACAAGGCAAGCAAACAACAAGCATCTCAACAATCTTCTTATTTACCATGGGAAAATGGTGCTTTTTTCTCTCTTTCCTCTTTTCTCATCTTTTTTTCTTTTTATCTTTTTCTCAATCTCTGTCTCTTTTTTTATAAGAAGAATGCTTCATAGATTGCTCATTATGGTTACGCTGCAGGTTCCATGCTTGGTTTTACAAATGTATCTATAATTTTTGATGTTCCATGCTTGGTTTTATCCACTTTCTTGTGTTTTGTGCCAACTTTGGAGTACTTTTCATATGATTTCTTGGACTAACCTATTAACAAGAGCCACAGTGCCAGCTGCCTGTTTTCTGCTGTTTTTGGTTCCAGGAAAATCAAAAAATGAATATTGTCGGAATTAGACGGGACAAAAGCCAAAGTGCCTATTTTTCTGGATGTAATCACATGCCAGAATACGAGACGGAGAGGGGCCAGGGGGCCACCACACCACCTGGCCGCGTGGCCCAGCCTGGCCCGCGCCAGGGGGTGGTGAGGCCAGCCCTGGCACCCCCTCGGCCTCCCCTTCCGACTATAAGATGCCCTCGGGACGTAAACCCTAAGTACCCGATCAAAAAAATCCACGAAAGAGTCTGTAGCCGCCGTCATCTCCATCCCTAGATCGGGAGGGATCTGAAGCTCTTCCCGGCACCTTGCCAGAGAGGGGAATTCACCCTGGAGGCCTCCTTATCACCATGCAAGCCTCTGGTGTGATGCGTGAGTAGTTCATCCTTGGACTACGGATCCATGTAGTAGCTAGATGGCTGGTTCTCCTCCTTTGTGCTTTCATGTCTAGATCTTGTGAGCTCCGTTCATTATCAAGATCATCTATTTGTAATTCTGCATGTTGTGTTTGCAGGGATCCGATGGATATTGAGATGCTATTTTAGATTGATTATTTATTCTATCATGTCTTTGTTATTTGTGATCTTGCGTGCTTTCTGTTGTTAGTAGCTATATTGGCCAAGTAGATGCTAGCAACTCCAAGAGTTAGTATTTATGCTCTGTAGTGGGTTCATGCCTCTGGTAATCTGGGGAAGTGACATAAATCTCTAAGGTACTAGATGTGCTGTTGCTACTAGGGAGAAAACAACAATCCTTTGTTCATAGAACAATCGTATTGTTTACTTTACACGCAGTTCGTAAAGCAATAATCGGTTGCTTGCAACTTAATACTGGAGGGGGTTCGGATGATAACCTGAAGGTGGATTATTAGTCATAGATGTAGTTGCATGGCGGTCTATGTATAATGTTGTAATGCCCAATCAAGTCTCAAATGAGTCAAGATGTTTAGTATATGCATGTATTGCTTTCTCGATGTTTGTTAATTGCCCCGCTCTAATTTGTTCACCCAGCATGTTATCTATCTTAAGGAGAGCCACCTCTAGTGAACTATGGACCCCGGTCCTCTTTCTTTACATACAATCTACAATCTTTTACTGCTTTGTGTTTACTTTCTGCAAAATTTTACTTCTTTCCATTCGATACGTTTAATCCTTTGTTTTCCGCAAAACACGGTGAGATTGACAACCTCATCGCAAGTTGGGGACAAAGTTCTGTGGTTGTGTTGTGTGGGTCTCCACGTTGCTACTAGCACCGGTAGTGCGCCCTGCCAAAGCTCAGCTAGTAACACCTTTGAGGTGTTTCCTTGCTCCTACTGGTTCGATTAAACCTTGGTTCCATAACTGAGGGAAACTTGCTGTTGTGCTCATCATACCTTCCTCTTGCGGTTCCCAATGAGCCCTACATCAACACCGCCATCATGCATTTTTATGGGCGCCATGCATTGAGCCATCAAGCATTTTTCTGGCGCTGTTGCCGGGGAGTCAAGGACATCTTCACAAGGGGAGTCCGTCATAACCAATCTCTTTACTTTGTTGTTTTTGTTTTGCTTAGTTTCTTTTTGCTTTGTTTGCTTTTTTCTTTATCAAAAACACACAAAAATTAGTTTTACAAGTTTGCTTTCTTATTCAAAAACACAAAAAAAATAAGTCTCCTTTAGTTGTCACCTCTTCCTTAGCTCACTATGTTGATCCCTACTTTCACCCTGAAATACCTTTCAATTGGTAGTGGTTCTATAATTGGAAAAGATAATATTGAAGAATTCTTTAATCATCTTAGCAAACATGAGGATACTGAGGATAGATCCCTCGCAGAACTTGCTCCAAACTATGAGATTGCTGCAGCTTCTTTAATTCACATGTTAGAAGCTAGGTTTGTTAACCTCAATCCCTTAATGCAAATAATGTTTCTTAATCTGAAAGAAATTGAGGACCCTGAAAAGAGGGATTTTATTCTAGAAACTTTGTTTAAGGAGTTCTATGATGTTGCCAAGGAAGCTAGAAAAGTTTTTGAACGTTTCAATATGCTAGGCTGATGTGTAGATGTTATTGGTACACGAGAAAAGATGAACAAAACCGAACCTAATGGGGAGGAACCTAAGATACTAATACGCTTTAAACTAGTAGCAATACATGATGCCATAGAAAAGAATCTTGATTGGATTGTTCCTGCAAACCCTTTTGATGAGAATAGTGAACCTAAGAGCATTGAGAGAGGATCCTCTAGCACTTATTTGGATGATATACCTTGCCTTGTTAAAAATATTTCTGGTATTGATCTTAATACTTCTTCATTTGAGAACACTTGATTCTTTCTTTGCTTCTTATGCCTAGCTTAAAGGCGTTAAAGAACAGTACTTATTGGGAGATAACCCAAAAGTTTTAGATGAGTCTTGGAAGTTATTACCTCTGTAACAACCTCTCCTTATCATTTTTATTTGCTTTTTGTGCCAAGAGTAACCTCTAATGAGAGAGAAGTAATGATTGGGAAAGTTGCTGTCCCAAAACAGAATTCTGTGCTTCACAGTAAACATTCATGTAAAATCTCTGAACGTCTTTTTGAGGAGTGAATTTTTGTGCTTCTGCCCCAGGTTGTTATCTAATTTTCGTTAGTTCAACACTTTTTGATTTGAGCAACAGAAGGTCTTCGAAAAATTCGTCTTTACCTGCTGGTCTGTTTTGATAGATTTCTGCAATTTTCTGCATTTGCTTCTTGTTGGTTCCTTCTTGAGATCTTTTGGGGAATTGAGCTTTTTGAGGGAAGTGCTACAGTAGCTAGTGTTCTAATGGAAGTTTATTTGCTGTTAGAACTGAACCTTAAGACTTTTTTATCTTGAGTGCACTAATGTTGCTAATAAAGATTGTGTGAAGTTTTGTATGAAGGAAAAAATTTAGGTGTATGGACGGAATGAGTAATGAGATGAAGGATAGACTAAAGCTCAAGCTTGGGGATGCCACACGTGTCACCCCAAGAAATATCCAATAAGTACAAACGTCATATCTTGGGGATGCCCAAGGCATCCCCTTCTTCATCAATAAAAATCCCAGGTTTCTTCCAAACGCTTCATTTTTATTGTTTCATGCACAGTTGTGTTTTTCTTGGAGTGTGTCGTGGTGGTGTCATGGCAGATGCCATGGATAGGCTAAAGGTGGGGACTAATACACGCTAGGGGAATCCAGGGAGGGATAGTGAAGTGATTCTCCACACAGTTGTTTGTATTGCTTTGCTTCCAAGATTACAAGGGCTCCTCGAGCTGTATTGGCGAGAGGAGGAAGAAGGAGCTCTCTTACTCTCATCCACAGATCACACCTAAAACCCTAGCCAAAACCAGAATAGCGGAACCCCTTCTACTAAAACCCTAGCCCCCCTTTTATAGAGGGAGCTCGGTCTCTGCCTAGGGCATACGTGGAGGCATATTCCTAGAATATGCCTCCCCCCAAAGTAGTAAGCCGACCAGGGTGCTTTTCCCCCGCGTCACACATGCAGAGGCTACGTGAGCCTCTGCGGCGCCCGCGTCAGCCGACATGGGCGCCGTCACCCTTGTCGGCCATGCCCCGGTGGTCCTGCCCTTGCTTTGCTTCGCTCATGTAGTGCGTACCGGGGCTTCTTTTGGCTAGCGAGATTCCTTCCTTCTCCTAGAAGCTAGACGTGACCCAGATCATAGTTGATCCGGCCACACCTGTTTTTGCATACAAGTAAAACAGGCACTTCCTACTTACTGCTTAAGTCGGTTGAGACTTAGTCAGGCGAACGCCCCCTGGTCCGGGTTACCCCGTGATTCAACCTGCCTTGAGGTGACCCGGCCAGCATCCGCTTTGGCCTTGCCGAACCTCGGCTAACTCGGCCTTTATACCCCGGCGTGACCCTACCCGGGGGTATCCCCCCAACATTAGTCCCCGAAGCTGGTGTGGTCTTAGCTGCCTTGGCCGCTAAGGCCACATCAGGTTCAATTTCGAGCTCCGGTCGTTATTGCCGAGTTACCTCTTTACCTCGGATTATATGGATTTATGTTCCCTTCGCACATTCCAAGTTTTCACTTGTCGGCCGGGTTACCACTTTAATTCTAACCTCATGGTTTTACTTTCCCTCTGCACATTCCAAGTTTTCACTTGCTGGCCGGGTTACCACGGTTCCATCCGGGTCCTGTTTCCTTCTCTCGTACGCCAACCCATGTGGAGGGTAATCATTATGTTGTCTTATTTTAAGGGCCAGCACAGCAATCGCCGCAGTAATTGTCAGTTATCACTGTGCGTGGGTCACGTCACGCCTGTCTCCTCGTTTACCGCATCACAGCGTCACGTCATGGGATCATCTCCGCTCTGTTGCCTTTCGTGTGGCTCCCTGCTGATTGGCCAAGGTGGGCTATACACGGCCACACCATGTGGCTCACTCGCAGGACGCGATCCCACTCACCCCTTGAGGGAGTGGTTAAATAGGGGAGGGGCGCACCCCTTAGGAGTTTTCCCCTTCCGCCCCTTGCTCTTCTTCTTCTTTTTCCCCGCGACAGCGCCGCCACCAGTGCTTCTCCGTAGCAGCGCCGCCGCCGCACTGCTTCCCCGTGCCTCTGCGTCACCGCCACCGCTACACAACTCCCTCGCCACGGGTCCTCGCCAATCAAGGCATCTGCCCCCCGCCGCCGCTAGCGCCAGCGTGGGCAGCGAAGACCAGATGACGGAGGAGGAGCTCATCGTCGCCGAGCAAGAAATGGAGGAGGACACCGCGGCGGCGGACTGTGGTGCGTGGGCCGGGTCTTGGGTCTGCCAAGACGACCTGGATTAGCTCTACCGCACCAGACGCATCCCCGCCGGCGTCGCCGCTCGTCTTGCCTCCGGCGAACTGGCCCCCTCACCCAATCCAGGTGAGTACGTCGTGTTCTTGTCCCACTTCCAACGGGGGTTCGGTTTGCCGGCGAGCGACTTTTTCCGGGATTGGCTTAGTACCTACAAACTCCAGCCGCACCACCTTCCTGCCAACGCCATCACCTCTCTTTCCGCTTTCGCTTCTACGATTGAAGGCTATGCCGAACTATGGCCCACGAAGGAGCTATGGATCCGGTTTTTCGGCCTTCGTCACAACGTCATCCCAAACATCCAACTTGATCCGGAGGACAAGCAGCTCACTCAATTTGGAGCTGCATCCATCTCACCCCGGAGGCTTTCCGTTTTCCCCCGGGTCACCGGGCTAGACTCCTGCAAAGGGTGGGCCCGGACCTTCTTTTATGTCCGAAATACGGGCACTGAAGACTTGATCCGGCTGCTTCCCTATACTCTGGGTCCACCTAACCCGGAACTGTGGGACGTCGTCCCCAAGAAGCCCACGGCCTTGGCCAACCAGGTCAACAAGAGGTTCGCGGAGCTGAAGAAGCTTGGACTGCGCAACGAGGACGCTATGATCACTTTCGTGCGCAACCGAGTTTCCCCTCTCCAGAAGCGCACCCACAAGGTGTGCCACATGAGCTTCGGCCGCGACCCCAACCGGACCTCATCCTTTGAGCTGAGCAACACGGAGATATATCGGCGGGTTAAGGCTCTCTTCACCACCCACAAGGACTTCTCCTCTGAGTGGACTGGGGGAATTGAGCATTATTGCCGCGATAGGCTTCCTCCCGCGGTAAGCTTCATGTTGCAAACTTACCCCGGACTAATTACATGTCGGTTATTGTTGCATTTTTGACTCTGCTGTTCATTCTTTTCCTCAGCTATTTCTTCAGCAGACCCTCGAGGACGGCACCGATCCGACCCTTAAGTGGGTGCCGGACCGGGAGACTCCGGATGAGGAAGAGCCGGACCAGGAGATGTTCCTCCTGATGACCGACGCCACAAAACAACCCACCGGTAAATTCTCTTCTATTAGAGATTGGCCCGATGATGAAGATGACTCGGATGTCAAGGTGATTGAACCTGTTGAGGCTGTCCCCCTTTCTTTTGCTTTTCCGGCATCAGCTAATCCCGGTGGGCACATCCACGAGGACCCTCCCCTTGCTACGGGCGAACCTGTTCCGGTAGCACCGAAGAAGAAGCGTGGGGCTGCTCCAAGTTCCTCCTCCTGACCTTCTTAGCCTGCTAAAAGGCGAAAGAAGTCCGGGGACAAGACTGCCTCCAAGCCAGCAGGCAAGGCCCCAGCACGAAGGGCTCGGAAACCCAAGGAGGCCCAAACCTCGAATGCGTAAGTCATTTTTCCTTCTGTAACTTGCTCTTCCTTGCATTGTTGTAATTTCTCTTCTGACATTATTCTCTTTTGCAGGGGTCCGGTGGAGGTCCCTCAGAGTGGATCTAGAATCTCTTCACCGCTCCGACCTAGCCCTTCTCCCCCTCGTGACGACGAGTCACGTCCGCTGAGCCCTATTCCAGAGGGCTCTGCGGCTGCTCCGGGTTCTGCTCCACCTCGTCAAGAGGAGGGTAACCTTGGAGTGGGGGGGACCGGTCCAGCCGAGGCGATGGCATCCACAACTTCGGCTTTGCCGCAACCAGCAACCACTAAAACTACCTCGGCACCAGCACCAGCTCCAGTACCAGCAACCAAACCAGCACCAATACCAACTCCGGCATCAGCACCACCTCCGGCTGCAAAAAAATCAGCAGCGGCACCAAGTCCAGCAACAAGAGCACCAGCACCGAGCTCCTCTGCCTCGTCCGAGTCTTCTCAACCTCGGCGAGGAACTACCCCGGTAGCTCCTAAGGGGAAATCCGCTGCGACGACTTCCTCTTCCCAGCAAGCCAAGGGCAAAAAGGCTCCGGATGCTACCAAGTCAGCATTCGTCGAGGCTGGGCAGCGTACCCTCACATCAATGCTTTCCAAGAAAGCTCCAGCAGCAAAGGACGCCCCTGCCGAGCCAACTGATGCATAGCAGATGGTTATGCACACCAGCCTAGCCCTTGCCTTGGTTGAGAGGAAAGAAACGCACGCGAAGGGCTTGGTGGTGCCCCATATGCCCACCGGTGAGTGGTACCCTCCGAGCTTGATTGAATTTGTCATGAATTGGAACAAGGCGGAGTTCGTCCACAACGACGATCTTCCGGAGAAGTTCGGCCCCGCTGAATTTTTCGCCCAAATGAATACAGCCGCTAAGGCGATCAACCTCGCGGGGCGGATGATGGAGGTACGTCGCTTCCCCTTTACTTGCTGTAGATAATAACCATTAGTCCTCAAGCCTCCGGGGGAGTAACTTGTTACTCGGCCGGATGCTCTTTAGAAAACTAACGTAGCTCCATGAGAACTTTGAATATGCACTTGGCCCGGTTTTTTTTGTTCCACTTCGAACATGCACACACCTAGATCCGGGTTAAGTTCCACTTGGACCGGATTTTTTGTACACTTCGAACATGCACACACCTAGAGCCGGGTTAAGTTCCACTTGGCCCGGATTTTTTGTACACTTCGAACATGCACACACCTAGAGTCGGGTTAAGTTCCACTTGGCCCAGATTTTTTGGACACTTCGAACATGCACACACCTAGAGCCGGGTTAAGTTCCACTTGGCCCGGATTTTTTGTACACTTCGAACATGCACACACCTAGAGCCGGGTTAAGTTCCACTTGGCCCGGATTTTTTGTACACTTCGAACATGCACACACCTAGAGCCAGGTTAAGTTCCACTTGGCCCGGATTTTTGTACACTTCGAACATGCACCAAGCTAATTTATGTTTCTGTACTCCTTTCAGGTGACCACTAATCGCCGAAGTGTTGAATCCCAACGCCTGCTGGATACCCACAAGATGCTACGTGCCAAGCAAACTGCACTTCTCGCGGAATACAAGAAAAGGGGTAAATTTCTTCCTTGGCACTTCTTCGTTTTTCTTCATCTTCCTCTGCCTAACTAATCTCATCATTCGGTTTCCGCAGCTGGGGTGGAGGCTGAGAACAAGATTATGCGGAAGAATCTGGAACATATCAAGGGTAAGTCATTTTTGTCCGACTCTACAGTACTTTCCACTTCCTTTTCTCCTTGGCTCGGCAAACATTCATACCTCGGCTCTGCCGGGTCAACACACTATTTCAGCTCGCTTGAAGATAGTGTGTCCGTGCCTGATATGATGCTGCATTTTCTCGAACAAGCAGGGCAACACCAAGCCGAGCTTAAGAAGAAAGATGATGAGCTCGCCCTCCTCCGGACCAAGGACGATGAGATCGCCAGGCTCAAGGCTGAGATGGAGAAAATGAAGGCCCAGCACCAATCCGAACTCCAAAAGGTTGGTCAGAATTACACAGAAGAGCGCGAGCGCCTCAATCTCCAGATCGCCAAGGACCAGGATCTACTCAAGGAGTCTGGCATCCAGCTTGGGTCGGCGAATGCTGAGCTTGAGCAGCTTCGTAAGAGACGTGGTGACTGCACCAGGGAGTTAACCCGGATCCTCAGCCATATATCACGTAAGTTCCTTTCCCTTATCCGACCTACTTCTCCGGGATACTTCATATGTATTTTCTTTACCTTCCTCCTTTGCCTCGTTTTCAGGAAAATTTCTAGAGGGCACCGCTACTGCGAGCGCAGCAGTTGCCAACTTCCGCCGAGAAAGGGGTACTCCTGCCGCTCCTGATGGTGAAGAGATTCCCTATGACATGGAGGACCTGTTGGTCAGCTTGTCATCTCGCGTGGAGCTCATCAAGAATTATGGCAAGGACATCCTCGACGTTGCGGTCCGCATCTTCAACACGTTCTGGCCCAGAGAAGATACTCCGGAGACCACCGCAATGCTCATTGAGAAGCTAATGGAAACCGAGACCCAGCTTGACCTCTGGAGAGAGTCTGCTGGACGTGCCGCAGCTGATACCATTCTTCACCACATACTCACGTGGTATGAGAAGATCGATCTCAACCTCCTGACACGCCTGCGCACCGGATCCAGATGGACCAATGACCCGGAGTGGGTAGCTCGGCGCCAGGCTTGCGCTCATAGCCTCATCGAATATGCTCCCATTCATGAATGGGCTGAGGGGCCGAGCTTCCTGGAAGCCGCTGGTGACGAAGAAGTTGAGCACGATGAAGATGGCTCGGACGGTGAAGCGGAAGATGACGCCTCGGATATTGAAGGTAGCAAAGATGATGCCGAACTTCCTCCTCCTCCTGCTCCTTGAGTGAAAAAACTTGAAAATTTATCAGATCCCCGGTATGCCGGGTGGAGTTGTATTCCAGACACATGTGATATTTTGCTACTAAGTTCTTATGCCGTATTAACTTGGGCGTAGTCCCCGAGTTTCTTTTTCTTGTTCGTCCAATCTTTTGGCTCGGTTCGTGTCTACCTTGATTCGGTTTTACGACTTACGAATCCGAGGTTCAAAAATTGTCTTAACAATACTGGGAAACTTTTAGACTTAGCTCAAAAATAAAATTGCATAATAACTTGAAAATAAATACAAGGTTAGTCCGAAAAACAAACGTCGGCTCGAATAAATTCTTTTCCTTAGTCTTTTTTCATGTGCTACACAATTCCAAACTTGTTCTCTTGCTTGCCATGAAGCCAATTCTTGTTGGACAGCAGCAAGCGAAGAGTTGGGTTCTTGGTGCTCACACATTACTAATCCGAGTTAAGTAGAATAACTTATTCCAGCTAACGCATAAAAAACAACAAACATTATTAAGGCAGTCCCCGAGTTACTGCTCGAGGTGCCAACATTTCATTGATAAGCTCATTGCCGACATACATACCGACATATGAGACGACTCGGATACATACACTTCTTAGTTAAGTGTAGAAAGGACGAAGTAGAGCTATATTCCATGGTCGCTTAGATTCCTCTCCGGACCTGTCCGCCTTGTTCTTTTCCTGTGGCTTTGCATCTATAAGATAATAAGAATCATTGTGCAATGCCCTGCTCACGATGAATGGCCCTTCCCATGGGGGGATAATTTATGCATGCCAGCAGTACGTTGTACCAACCGGAGCACCATATCGCCTTCCCGAAAGACTCGGGGGCTTACTTTCCGGCTATGATAGCGTCGGAGATTTTGCTGATATATGGTGGATCTGGACAATGCCAGTTCTCTCGCTTCTTCCAGAAGATCAACATCATTTTGCCGGGCTTCTTGCACTTCGGCTTCTGTGTATTGGGTGGCCCTAGGCGAATCATGCTCTATGTTGGCTGGTAATACAGCTTCTGCCCCATATACCAGAAAAAAATGGCGTATAGCCTATTGATCGATTCGGAGTTGTTCTTAAACTCCATAGTACCGTTGGTAGTTCTTCTATCCAGCACCCCGCTGATCTTTGCAGTGGCTCAATGAGCCAGGGTTTTATCCCGGATAATACTAATCCGTTGGATCTTTCCATTTGTCCGTTCGATGCGGGGTGGGCTACCGAGGCTACGTCCAGCCGGATCTTCTTATCTCGGCAAAAACGCACAAATGCTCCTTCCGCAAAATTTGTGCCATTATCGGTTATGATACTATGAGGATAGCCGTATCTCAAGATGATATCTTTGAGAAACGTTACGGCCGTAGCTCCATCACATTTTCTTATAGGCTTTACTTCGATCCACTTTGTAATCTTGTCCACCATTACCAGAATGTGAGTCATATTTCCCCTTGCTGGTTTGAACGGGCCAACCATATGCAAGCACCATACGGCAAATGGCCAAGTAATTGGTATGGTCTTGAGGTCCGATATTGGCATATGTGTCTTGGTAGCGTACCTGTGACAACCATTACACTTTCTCACCAGATCTTCCGCTTGCTCTAAGGCATTTGGCCAGTAGAATCCGTGCCGGAAAGCTTTTGCTACCAAGGCTCGGGATGAGGCATGATGCCCGCATTCCCCCTGATGTATATCTCGGAGGATGTCACGCCTTTCTTCCGGGTCAACACATCGCTGGAGGACATTGGTCACACTTCTTTTGTACAGCTCGGAATTGATGATCGTGTAAGCCTTTTCCCTCCTCTGTGTTTGCCTTGACAACACTTCCTCAGTGGGTAACATTCCATCTTTCAGGAATTGAAATATAGGTAGTGCCCAAGCCGGTGTTGCTCGCACAGGGAACACATCCTCATCAATCTCCATCTGATCCACCGTCATAACTTCAACCGGATCACGCTGAGCAGTCCCCGGGTTTACTGAAGCAGTCCTCGGGTTTGCTGAGGCAGTCCCCAGGTCTCGCGCACCACTTCCCATGTCAATATCCATGGGCACAGCTCCGGATTCCGTGTCCTCCGGGACATAGATTGAGTCAGTTTCTGGGGAGGGCCTGATGGATGGTTTCTTGAGGTGCTCTAATGCTACACCCGGTGGAATTGCTTGTTGGGTTGACCCGAGCTTCGACAGCATGTCGGCAGCCTCATTTTCCACCCGGGGTACATGGTGAAATTCGCATCCCTCAAAGTAACTAGATATCTTCTGCACATGAAATCTGTACAGTGCCATGTTTGGATCCAGGGCGTCCCACACTCCCGACACTTGCTGCACCACCAAATCCGAGTCGCCAAAGCATACGATCCGACGTATCCCAATCTCTTTTGCCACCTTGAGCCCGTGCACAAGTGCTTCATACTCGGCGACATTGTTTGATGCCGCGAAATGGATCTGCAACACGTATTTCAGCTGGTCCTTCTTTGGCGAGGTAAGTACAACTCCGGCCCCTAGCCCGGTTTTGGTTTTTGATCCGTCAAAGTGCATTCGCCAATAGTTCGGATCGGGTAGTGGCGGTTCGTATTGCACCTCAGCATAGTCCACGAAAAAGTCCGCCACGGTTTGGGATTTGATGACTTCTCTTCTATCATATTGCGGAGCATGAGGAGCTAGCTCAATTGCCCATTTTGCAATTCTGCCACTCGCATCCTTGTTACTCATTATCTCGGATATGGGGGCCTCACATATGACCCTGATGGGATGCTCCTCAAAGTAGTGTTTCAGCTTCTTAGCTGCCATGTACACGCCATATGCCACCTTTTGATAGTGTGGATAGTTCTGCTTTGAGGCTGACAACACCTCGCTCAAGTAATACGCTAGCCTTTGCACCGACTTACCTTCCTCGTCGCGCTCCACCACTATCACTACACTTACAACTCGGTTGGTTGCGGCTATATAGAGCAACATTGGCTCCTTTGATAGTGGTGAGGCCAACACTGGTGCAGAGGCTAACATCTTTTTCAAGTGGGCAAAGGCTTCATTGGCCTGCGGTGTCCCAACCAATTTATCCGACTTTTTCATGAGTTGGTAAAGAGGCAATGCCTTTTCTCCCAACCGACATACAAACTGACTTAACGAGGCCAGGCAACCTGTGAACTTCTGGACATCGTTAAGACACTTCGGCAGTTCCATTCGTTCGATGGCCCGGATTTTAGTTGGATTAACCTCGATACCTTGGCTAGAAACAAGAAAACCGAGCAATTTCCCAGCCGGGACACCGAAGGTGCATTTTTCCGGGTTAATTTTCATCCGGAACCTCCTTAGGTTCGCAAACATTTGCCTGATATCGTCAAGGAGCGTTCTGCTTTCCTTGGTCTTGATAACCACATCATCCATGTACACTTGTACATTTTGACCGATTTGGTCGTGCAAACATTTTTGCATACATCTCTGGTACATTGCCCCGCATTACGTAAACCAAACGGCATGGTGCGATAGCAATAAGCCCCATACGGGGTAATAAACGCAGTCTTTATTTGATCATCTGGATTCAGAGGTATCTGGTGGAAACCAGAATATGCATCAATGAATGACAACAATTCACATCCAGCAGTTGAGTCTATGACCTGATCTATTCTTGGCAGCGGAAATGGATCTTTTGGACACGCCTTGTTCAGGTTCGTGTAATCGATACACATTCGCCAAACCACTGCCACGTTCGGGTCATCCTTTTTCTTTTCCACCAACACCGGATTAGACAGCCAATCCGGGTAAAGAACCTCCATGATAAATCCCGCAGCTAGCAACCGAGCTATCTCATCCCCGATGACTTTCCTCCTATCTTCGGCGAAGCGGCGGAGAGGTTGCTTCACCGGCTTAGCTCCGGGTCTCACATTCAAAGAGTGCTCGGCCAGCTCCCTCGGAACACCTTGCAAGTCCTGTGTGGACCAAGCAAAAATGTCTCGATTCTCACGGAGGAAGCTGACGAGCTCGCTTTCCTATTTATCACTTAACCCGGCAACAATTGTTACGGTGCGCTCCGGGAACATGTCATCCACAGGAACCTTCTTAGTATCTTTTGTGGCCTGGAAAGAGACACTTCCGTGCGGGTTACTCGGCGCCGGCATATACTTCTACGCGGACTGAGCCAATGCCGCCACCTCCTGAATTTTCCTTTTCTCCTGCGTAATCACAAGTGACTCGGCTACGTTAGACCCGGCCGACGCACACTCCATGGAACGTCGGAAATCCCCTGCAATGGTAATCACTCCGTTTGGTTCGGGCAGTTTCATCTTCAAGTAGCTAATATGACAGCTTGCCATGAACTTGTTCAGCGCTAGCCTTCCGAGTAACGCATGGTACGCACTTTCCAAGTTCACCACCTCGAACAATACGTCAACCCGGACCTTGCCTATGGGCTCACAAGAAATGTCGGGCACAATACCATGGAAAGTTGTCCTCGTGGGCTGTAGCATGTTCTCCGAGATACCCAACTTGCGCATTGTGTCTGCATACATGATGTTAATGCTGCTGCCATTGTCAATGAGTACCTTTGAGAACCTTACATTAATGCTAGGCCCAATGAACGTCGGGTCCAGCACCAACGCATACGAACCAGGGCTTGGCATAAGCTTGGGATGATCCTTTATGCTCCAGGTGATTTCCTGAACAGACCAAGGCATGTACCTCGTCACTGCCGGCATCACTGTATTCACCTCCATATGCCTACGCTGCAAGCTTTTTCTATCTGTTTCCTCAGTGGTGAACACACAATAGCTCTGATGATGCTCCATGTACTCATTTCTCCCCTCATTTCCGGGGTACCTCTGATCCGGCTGATGCTGATTTTCCACTTGATGCACTGCATCCCTTCTCTCATTGTTATCATACCTCGGCGGAGGGGGAGGCAACATTAGCTGTTGCGTGTTCACTCTGGAGAGCAATTTTTGTTGGGGTAACTCCTGCCGAGGCTGATCATTCCGGGGTGCCTGAGCATTCCCCAAGCCACCTTGTTCAATCTTGCGCATCCACTCACATTGCCTCGTCATATGACCCGCTAGGTTACTCGGATTTGGCGTGTGAAACTGACACGGCTGGTCCAACATCGACTCATAAGTATACCTCGGACGATCCTTCTTTTCTTGCCACTATCTCTTTTGCTCTGGCGTCCAAGTTTTCTTATCGTCGTTTCTCGCAGTCCATTGCCCTCTAGTTTTGTGGCGCTGACTGCCCCCTGCTCCGGGCTAATCTTGATTCACAGCCGCAACTTGTTGCGAACTGTATCGATGATCTGGTCTATCATCTCTCCTTTTTCCGCTGTAGTCATTCCTCCGGGATGATCCGGCTCCATCCCTCTGATAGTACTCATCATTTGACTCGTTTGATACGAGCCTAGGTTGAGTCGGATCACCCAAAGCATACGAATCTGCAATCCGGATCATCTCTGCCAACGTAGTTGGCATTTTCCTTTGCAACTCCTGCCACAGCTCGCTTGCATATCTGCACCCTTGTGCAAACCATGCTATGGCCTATGATTCTATCACGCCCTCACACGAGTTTCTCACAGTACACCACCGGGTTAGAAATTCCCAATCTGTCTCATTTGGTCTTTGCTTGCACATAGCTAGGGTCTGCGGCCTATTTGGCCTCTGATACGTACTCGAGAAATTGCTGATGAACATTTCCTCAAAATCTATCCAGCAGTTGATGCTTCCGGGTGGCAAGTTGTTCAGCCATACCCTTGCTGGCCCCTCCAACATCTGGGGTACATATCGTACAGCCCATCTCAAGTTTCCAGTGGCAATTTTCACAGCAGTAGCATAGTTTATCAGCCAATCCTCCGGCTTGGTACTGCCGTCATATGTCTTCGTGCCCCTGGGTAACTGGAAGTTGGGTACAGGTGGCTATTTCATGATCCGGGGTCCAAAACACGTAGGACCCGGTGGACCTTGACATTCGATCTGTTCCGACCTATGCAGTCGATCCAGTTTCGACCTGGCATCATCCGACATCAAATCCCTGCTTCCCAATCTTGACCCTATCACATGATAGTCCGACCTTGGGTATCCCGCATTTGCCATTTCCGAATCTCCATCATTATACATGTCTTGCTCTCATGGAGCACCTTTCTGTTGCATACCTTGGCCGGCACTTTGCTCTTGCCTTGGTATATTCTGTTGCTGCAGTTGTCATGCGCCTGCCGAGTTTCGCGGTCCGGAATTGCCGTTGACGACGTTTCCTTGACCAGCATTGCCTTGGTCGCGGTTACCTCGGCCAGCTTCACCTCGGCTCACACTCCGTCGATCATCATTTTTCTGTGCTTCTTTTCCTTTCCCTGCCCGAATTGGGTCATACGGGATGATCTGTTTGTTCCGTCTGGCCGAGGTTACAACCTCTTCTCTCCTTGGACCATCATGAGGAGACGATGCGGCTCCAGCGGATTTCTCCGGGTTACCCATCGCCGAATGGACGATCTTGGAGGCTCCAACTCCCCCCGGGTTAGCTCTGAGTAGTTCTTCGTTTTGTCTATTCGCGATCCGAACCAGCTCGTTAACCCTATCCTGTTGTCTTTGCCGAGTCTCACCCATTAGACCCTCTAACTCGGATGCAGCTGCATCCGCTGCTCTGAGGTTCTTTGCCGGGGTACTGTACCTCGGCAGCCCCACGGACAAACAGTTTTCTGATTCCTCAATTCCAGTATCACCCTCTCTGTTTATCTCGCCCATGAGATTTCTCCCCTTCACTTTTACAGCATCAACTTTGTTCGCCTTTGCGTACTCACACAGCGTCATATTCAACGACTGCTGAGCCGCGGCTATTTTCTTTGCGCCCTCTAGTATTTTGCTAAGCTATCCATCGCTTCCCTCAACACATTTTCTGGCCTCTCTAGTGGAGGACCTCGACCTTTCCTTGGTGCCTTAGGCATTACCTCCGGATCTGGCGCCGGATCCTTGCTCGCGCCCGTACCAGGCGCAGTCATCATCACCTCTGCATGGTCCAGGGAGCGAGTGATACCCGTCCCGGAGACCACGGTGAGGGGCGGCTCCCCTGCCTCGACGATGTGGCGCGGATGAACACACGACACGTCCACAGCAACGTAGACCTTGTGCGCGCCGAGCTTGACGAAGAGGCCATTGCGCGGAAGCGGGCGCGTGCCGAAGCAGCCAGCGTTGTCGCTGACGAAGTCCAGCGCTCCAAAGCGCTGAACGAGCCCGGAGACGACACGTTCGCCGGTGCCGATGAAGTTTCCCGTCCGGATCTTGACCCCTGCTAGCGCCGCTAGCCCCACGGTGGGCGCCAACTGTCGTGGTGGTGTCACGGCAGATGCCATGGATAGGCTAAAGGTGGGGACTAATACACGCTAGGGGAATCCAGGGAGGGATAGTGAAGTGATTCTCCACACAGTTGTTAGTATTGCTTTGCTTCCAAGATTACAAGGGCTCCTCGAGTTGTATTGGCGAGAGGAGGAAGAAGGAGCTCTCTTACTCTCACACACAGATCACACCTAAAACCCTAGCCAAAACCAGAATAGCGGAACCCCTTCTACTGAAACCCTAGCCCCCCTTTTATAGAGGGAGCTCGGTCTCTGCTTAGGGCATACGTGGAGGCATATTCCAACAATATGCATCCCCCCAAAGTAGTAAGCCGACCGGGGTGCTTTTCCCCCGCGTCACACATGAAGAGGCTACGTGAGCCTCTGCGGCGCCCGCGTCAGCCGACATAGGCGTCGTCACCCTTGTCAGCCACGCCCCGGTGGTCCTGCCCTTGCTTGCTTCGCTCAGGTAGTGCGTACCAGGGCTTCTTTTGACCAGCGAGATTCCTTCCTTCTCCTAGAAGCTAGACGTGACCCGGATCATAGTTGATCCGGCCACACCTGTTCCTGCATACAAGTAAAACAGGCACTTCCGACTTACTGCTTAAGTCGGTTGAGACTTATTCAGGCGAACGCCCCCTGGTCCGAGTTACCCCGTGATTCGGCCTGCCTTGAGGTGACCCGGCCAGCATCTGCTTTGGCCTTGCCGAACCTCGGCTAACTCGGCCTTTATACCCCGGCGTGACCCTACCCGGGGGTATCCCCCCAACAGAGCGTCTTCTTTTTTGTTTTTGTTTTGGTTTTTAGTTTGATTTTGTTTGCTTAGTTTTCTGAATAAATTGGTTGAACCCCCTCTTTCATACATTGGTTTGCAAATAGTTTGGTTTGGTTTGGAAAAGAGTAGGAAAGTTCATACTTATGTGGTAAAAAGAGCTCGTTTTTGGCTGTGGCATATGCTTTGTCATGCCATGCTTGATATTGTTTTAGCCTTTTGCTTAGTATTCTTTGTTGTAGCATGACTTGTTATAAACAATTGAGATTGCTTAATGTGCCTTGGATGAATCATGCGTTGTTTTAGCATATTAAAGCATAGTATAATGGTATTCTCCTTTGATGCTTTATTTGGGTTGACTTGGCGCATGCTCACACCATGTTATGACTATCTCAAGTCGCCATAGCCTTTATGATCCTTTAGTTTTCAACTTTTAGTATCACTTTATGCTTTGATCAATGATGTTTTGTCGCTCTACATGATTATGGCCATTATTGTTCTCTTAGTTTGTCGCTCCTAGTCTTTTTCTAGCCTCCACAACAAAGTATGAGTTCCACTCATGGCCATTATTGTTCCACTCATGAATCCAACAAAGTATGACTATGGCCCAGGAGTTTCTCTAACACACATACATAACTCCATGGACTTACAAGATCCCCTTTCATTTCACAGCGACGGCATAAATAGACAAACGAGCATGATATCAACTAGGTACAATGTACAAGTGCAATGTTGAAAGCGTTCCCCATGACAACATGGTTCTGCTAATCCCCAACATATAAGTTCAAGCATATAAAACATAGATGACACAATGATTCAAGTTTATTAGGGGAAAGAAAAGTAAAGTGTGCCATCAAGTTCGTGAGAGATTTAATCACTAGTTTTCTCATAACAAGTTTATATCGGAAGGTACATAAAAACATGAATATACTTGGAATAGCAAATGCTAATAGGTAGGTATGGTGGACTCTTTGGAACAAATTGGTTTTATTTGGAGTTGTATGCATGAGTGGAACTCACACTTGGTTATGGAGGCTAGCAAAAGACTAGGAGCGACCAACTAAGAGAGCAATAATGGCCATAATCATGCAAAGCGACAAAACATCATTAATTAAAGCATAAAGTGATATTACAAGTCAAAAACTAAACAATCATAGGGGCTATGGTGACTTGTGATAGTCTTAACATGGTGTGAGCATGCGCCAAGTCAACCCAAATAAAGCATCAAAGGAGAATACCACAATACTATGCTTTAATATGCTAAAACAACACATGATTCTTTCAAGGCACATTAAGCAATCTCAATTGTTTATAACATGTCATGATACAGCAAAAATCACTAAGCATAAAGCCAAAACAATATCAAGCATGACATGACAAAGCATAGGCCATAGTCAAAGACAAGCTCCTTTTACCACTTAAGCATGAACTTTTCCTACTCTTTTCCAATCCAAACCAATCTATTTGAAAACTAATGTATGAAAGAGGGGGTACAACCAATTTATTCAAGCAAACTAATAAAACCAAGCAAACGAAAACCAAAAACAAAAACAAAGATGCTCCAAGAACAACACAACTATGCATGAAACAATAAAAATGAAGTGTTTGGAAGAAACCTGAGATTTTTATTGATGAAGAAGGGGATGCCTTGGGCATCCCCAAGCTTTGACGCTTGTACTTCTTGGATATTTCTTGGGGTGACACGGGTGGCATCCCCAAGCTTGAGCTTTAGTCCATTCTTCATCTCATTACATCACTCTTTCCTTACACGTGAAATTTTTCCTTCATACAAAACTTCACACAATCTTTATTAGCAACATTAGTGTACTCAAGATAATAAGTCTTTGGGTTCAGTTTCAACACCAATAAAACTTCCACTAAAACACAAGCTACTGTAGAATTTCCCTTAAAAAGCTCAAGCATTTGTTCCTTCCTTTAGATAAATACTTAAAAATACCCTTCCGATAACAAATCCAATTTCTAAGGGACTTCTTCCCCATGTTGAGAAAGCTTTTCTTCTTCCAATTCTTCTTCATTCAAATTCCCCAAAAAGAACACAAAAGAAATCAACAAGAAGCAAATGCAAATAATGGCAGAAATCTCTCAAAACAGACCAGCAGGTAAAAACCAATTTTTTCGAAGACCTTCTGTTGCTCAAATCGAAAAGTGTTAAACTAACAAAAGTTGGATAACAACCTGGGGCAGAAGTAAAAAAATTACAGCTCAAACTGACGTACAAAGATTTTACACGAATTTTTACAACGAAGCACAAAAATCTGTTTCGGGACAGCAACTTTCCCAAGCATTACTTCTCTCTCATTAGAGGTTACTCTTGGCACAAAAGGCAAATAAAAAGGATAAGGAGTGGTTATTACAGAGGTAATAACTTCCAAGACTCATTTAAAACTTTTAGGTTATCTCCCAATAAGTACTTTTCTTTAACGCCTTTAAGTTAGGCATAAGAAGCAAGAAAAGAATCAAGTATTATCAAATGAAGAAGCATTAAGAACAAATTTTGTTTTAATAGGAGAGGCAAAAGGATTCTTCTCTCTATTCTTAGGGAAGTGTTCTATACCATTCTTGAGTGGGAGTTGATATTTAATAGTGCCTTCTTTCATATCAATAATGGCACCAACAGTTCTAAGAAAAGGTCTTCCCAAAGTAATAGGACAAGAAGCATTGCATTCAACATCCAAAACATAGAAATCAACGGGGACATAGGCATTGTTAACCATAATAAGAACATCATTAATACTCCCCATGAGTTTCTTTTTAGCATTATCATCAAGTGGGACATTTAAATAAAAATCTTCCAATGGGGGTAAATTAAGCATTTGATAAATCTTTCTAGGCATAATAGAAACAGTACTATCAAGATCACTAAGGCTTTGATATCAAAATCATTCACTTTCATATTAATGATGGGTTCCCAACCATCTTCTAACTTCATCGGAATAGAAGCTTTATGTTTCATCTTTTCTTCTTTAATTTTTATGAGAGCATCAATAATGTGTTTTGTAAAGGCCATATTCATAGCACTAGCATTACGAATTTTAGCAAGCTTTTGTAGGAACATAATAACTTCAGAGATGTTGCAACCATCAAGATCAAAATCATAATTATCATCTAAAGTAGTAGAGCTATTGTTTCCTATATTTCGAAGAAGTTCAGCATTTTTATTAGAAAAGGTTCCATTGGGTTTACTAGCTTCAACATTAGTGGTAGTGATAGTAGAAATACAAATTTTCTAGCAATTTCATCTTCTCTTTCCCACTTAGCATGCAATTCAGCTAATAGTCTAACATTTTCATCAATTCTAACTTGTATGGCATTAGTAGCAGCAAAGGGATTCTCAATAGTTTCAGGTTTAGCAACCATTTTATTAAAAGAAGATTGTGCTTCAGCCAATGATGCTATATTTCTTTCAGCATTAGAGAGTTTTTCCTCAATAGTTTTATTGAAAGCGGTTTGTTTACTAACAAAATCTTTAAGCATAACTTCAGGTTCAGAGGGTGCACTCCTATTATTGTTGTAGGAATTTCCATAAGCATTACCATTATTTGGAGGATATGGCCTATAGTTATTATTACCAAAATTATTCATGTAGGCATCGTTGCTAAAATTATTATTTCTTATAAAGTTCACATCAACTTGCTCTTCTTAAGCAACCAAGGAGGCTAAGGGAACATGATTGGGATCAATATGAGCTTTCCCATTAGCAAGCATAGACATAATAACATCAATTTTATCACTCAAGGAGGAGGTTTCTTCAACAGAAATTACCTTCTTACCTTGTGGAGCTCTCTTGGTATGCCATTCAGAATAGTTAACCATCATATTATCCAGAAGCTTTGTTGCAGCACCTAATGTAATGGTCATAAAGGTACCTCCAGCAGAAGAATCCATTAGATGTCTTGAAGAATAATTCAATCCTGCATAAAAGGTTTGGATAATCATCCAAGCAGTCAGTCCATGAGTGGGACAATTCTCTACCAAGGATTTCATTCTTTCCCAAGCTTGAGAAACATGTTCATTATCACATTGTTTAAATTTCATTATTTCACTTCTCATAGATATAATCTTAGTAGGAGGATAGTATTTTCCAATGAAAGCATCTTTGCATTTAGTCCAAGAATCAATACTATTTCTAGTTAGGGATTGCAACCATTCTTTACCTTTTCCTCTCAAAGAGAAAGGAAACAATTTAATCTTAATAATATCTCCATCTATATCCCTATGCTTTTGCATCTCACCAAGTTCAACAAAGTTATTTAGATGAGCGACAGCATCTTCAGTACCAATTCCAGAAAATTGTTCTCTCATAACAAGATTGAGTAAAGCAGGTTTAATTTCAAAGAAAGTAGCTTCAGGAACAGGTGGAGCAATAGGTGTGCACATGAAATCATTGTTGTTGGTGCTAGTGAAGTCACACAACTTAGTGTTCTCAAGAGTAGTCATTTTTTTGTGTTTTTAATAAAGAAAGCAAACTAGAACAACTATTTTTTCATGTGTTTTTGATAAAGAAACAAGCAAACAAAGCAGAAATAAACTAAGCAAAACAAATAAAACAAAGTAAAGAGATTGGTTATGAGGGACTCCCCTTGTGAAGATGTCCTTGACTCCCGGCAATGCTGCCAGAAAAATAGCTTGATGGCCCAAAATATATCGAGCTTGTTAAGGAACCCTAAGAGGAAGGTATGATGACCACAGCAACAAGTTTTCCCTCAGTTATGAAACCAAGGTTATCGAACCAATAGGAGCAAGGAAACACCTCCAAGGTGTTGTTTTCCAACCTGGGATCCTACACAACACAACCACAGAACTTTGCCCCCAACTTACAGTGAGGTTGTCAATCTCACCGGTTTTGCTGAAAACAAAGGATTAAACGTATCGTGTGGAACGTAGTAATAGCTTGCAGAAAGTAAACAGAAAACAATAAATAGTTGTAGATTGATAGTAAAGAAAGGAGCGGGGTCCATAGTTCACTAGTGGTGATTCTCCTTAAGATAGATGACATGTTGGGTGAACAAATTACAGCGAGGCAATTGTCAAACATCGAGAAAGCATACATGCATATACTAATCATCTTGACTCCTATCCGATTTGATTGGGCATTACAACATTATACATAGACCATAATCCAACTGTATCTATGACTAATAATCCACCTTCAGGTTATCATCCGAACCCCCTCCGGTATTAAGTTGCAGGCAACAGATTATTGCATTAAGCATTGCGTGTAAAGTAAACAATACGATTGTTCTATGAACAAAGGATTGTTGTTTTCTCCCTAGTAGCAACAACACATCTATTACCTTAGAGATTTCTCTCACTTCCCCAGATTACTAGAGGCATGAACCCACTATCGAGCATAAATACTCCCTCTTGGAGTTGCTAGGATCTACTCAGCCAAGATAGCTAATAACAACAGAGAGCATGCAAGATCACAACTAACAAAGACATGATAGAATCAATAATCAATCTAAAATAGCATCTCAATATCCATCAGATCCCCGCAAAACACAACATGCAGAATTACAAATAGATGATCTTGATCATGAACTGAGCTCACAAGATCTAGACATCAAAGCACAAAGGAGGAGAACCAGCCATCTAGCTACTACATGGATCCGTAGTCCAAGGATAAACTACTCACGCATCACACTGGAGGCTTGCATGGTGATGAAGAAGGCCTCCAGGGTGAATTCCCCTCTACGGCAGGGTGCCGGGAAGAGCTTCAGATCCCTTCCAATCTAGAGATGGAGATAAAGGCGGCTACAGACTCTTTCGTGGATTTTTGATCGGGCCCTTAGGGTTTTTGTCTCGAGGGCATCTTATAGGCGGAAGGAGAGGCCGAGGGGGTGCTGGAGGCGGCCAGACCACCCCCTGGCACGGGCCAGGCTAGGCTGCGCGGCCAGGTGGTGTGGTGTCCCCCTGGCCCCTCTCCGTCTTGTATTCTGGCATCTGATGACTTCTGGAAAAATAGGCACTTTGGCTTTTGTCCCGTCCAATTCCGAGAATATTCATTTTATGACTTTCCTGGAACCAAAAACAGCAAAAAACAGGCAGCTGGCACTGTGGCTCTTGTTAATAGGTTAGTCCAAGAAATCATATGAAAAGTACTCCAAAGTGTGGACAAAACACAAGAAAGTGGATAAAACCAAGCATGGAACATCAAAATATATAGATACATTTGCAATGTGTCATCCCTCTGCATGATTATGGCCATTATTGCTCTCTTAGTTGGTTGCTCCCAGTCTTTTGCTAGACTCCATAACCAAGTATGAGTTCCACTCATGCATCCAATTCCAAATAAAACCAAGTTGTTCCAAATAGTCCACCGTACCTACCTATTAGCATTTTCTATTCCAAGTATATTCATGTTTTTATCTACCTTCTGAATTAAAGTTGCTATGAGAAAACTAGTGATTAAAGCTCTCACAAACTTGATGGCACACTTTACTTTTGCATTTAATAATCTTGAACCATTGCGTCCATCTTTGTTGCGTATATGCTTGCGCTTTATAAGTTGAAGTTAGCAGAACCATGTATCATGGGGAACGCTTTCAAATTTGCACTTATTATTCCGTTGATATCATGATTCTTTTGCTTATGGATCCCGATGGTGTGAAATAAAAGGGGAACTTGTAAGATCATGGAGTTTCTATGTGTTCTAGAGAAACGCCTGGGCCGCTAGCCTAAGCCATGCCTAATCATGGTGGAAACTTGCAGCATAACCATAATGAGCACTCTATGAAGCATCCTCAATAAAAACCTATGCAAATAGCAAATAAAAAGATCGCTGAGATGCTCATTGTCTGCTTGCCTTGTCATTTTGATTATGGGATAGCTCCTGTATCATGTGCAAGGGGTACCCCGTTGGCGATTCTCTATGATAAATATGTACTTACAATGACAAGAGCTTACTTGTGACTGAAGTTGAGTAGCATGAGGTTCGGTACTCGTAAATAAGGGGCATGCGATTTCAACTTATAACTTGTCAAGCATATCGTCTTAGTTGTGTCACTTTAACCTTAATCACCTAAAGATGCTTATGATAGGGGTAATGAGAGCTGAAAGCTAATAAGTACCATAATTTTTGGAAGCTCTTTATGAAACTTGAATCCCTACTTCCTTCTATGAAGGCATTTCTTTTACTTTTATGTTGAGTCTCCACCTTCTATCTTTATGCACCTATTTTGAGAGCATAGTGGCCATTCTTAGTTCTATGTGCACTGTCCCAAGACTTGTTGATTGATGCATAACTTTGACATTGCTTGTTCTTAAACTAATTGTTAGTCACCTTTATGAACTTTGAAGGTGTCCTATGCATTTATGTTTGCTACTCTATGAGGGACAACCTGAATGCCACTATGCTATGTTTTCTATATGTGAAACAAACAAACGTCTTGCAAAGCATTGTTATTAATGAATCTTTTGTTTGTGCCTTTTTCATGTTACAACATAGTTGCTATGTCTTATTTTTAGAACTTTATCTTTCATGCTATGTTGAAGTACTATGATCCCAGTTATCAATGTTTTACAAATACTTTGATCAAGTTTATGATGGTGCATGTCACCTCAAAAATTATTCTTTCTTTTTATCACTTACCTACTCGAGGACGAGCAGGAGTTAAGCTTGGGGAGGTTGATACGTTGCTGACGTATCAATAATTTTTGATGTTCCATGCTTGGTTTTTATCTACTTTATTATATTTTGTCCACACTTTGGAGTACTTTTTATACACTTTCTTGGACTAACCTATTAACAAGATGCCACAATGCCAGCTGCCTGTTTTCTGCTGTTTTTGGTTCCAGGAAAGTCAGAAAATGAATATTCTCGGAATTGGACGGGACAAAAGCCAAAGTCAGTTTTTCACCGAGGGGGACACAGAGCCAGAATACGAGATGGAGAGGGGCCAGAGGGCCGCCACACCACCTGATCGCGCGACCAGGCCTGGCCTACGCCAGGGGGTGGTGTGGCCGCCTAGGGCACCCCCTCGGCCTCCCCTTTCGCCAATAAGATGCCTCCGATACAGAAACCCGAAGTACCCGATCAAAATTCCACGAAAGAGTCTGTAGCCACTGTCATCTCCATCCCTAGATCGAGAGGGGAGAATTCACCCTGGCGGCCTTCTTCATCACCATGCAAGCCTCCGGTGTGATACGTGAGTAGTTCATCCTTAGACTACGGGTCCATGTAGTAGCTAGATGGTTGGTCTTCTCCTTTGTGCTACCATTTTTAGATCTTGTGAGTTCCGTTCATGATCAAGATCATCTATTTGTAATCCTACATGTTGTGTTTGCGGAGATCCAATGGATATTGAGATGCTATTTCAGATTGATTATTGATTCTATCATGTCTTTGTTATTTGTGATCTTGCATGATCTCCGTTGTTAGTAGATATCTTGGCCGAGTAGATGCTAGCAACTCCAAGAGGGAGTATTTATGCTCGATAGTGGATTCATGCCTCTAGTAATCCGGGGAAGTGACAGAAATCTCTAAGGTACTAGATGTGATGTTGCTACTAGGGAGAAAACATCAATCCTTTGTTCATAGAACAATCGTATTGTTTACTTTACACGCAATGTGTAATGCAATTATCTGTTGCTTGCAACTTAATACTGGAGGGGGTTCAGATTGATAACCTGAAGGTGGATTATTAGTCATAGATGCAGTTGGATTACGGTCTATGTATAATGTTGTAATTCCCAATCAAATCTCATAGGAATCAAGATGATTAGTATATGCATGTATGCTTTCTCGATGTTTGTCAATTGCCCCGCTGTAATTTGTTCACCCAACATGTCATCTATCTTAAGGAGAACCACCACTAGTGAACTATGGACCCCGGTCCTTTCTTTTACCATCAATCTACAACTGTTTGCCGCTTTCTGTTTACTTTCTGCAAGCTTTCACTTTCTTCCACACAATACGTTTAATCCTTTGTTTTCAGCAAAAACAGTGAGATTGAAAACCTCACTATAAGTTGGGGGCAAAGTTCTCTTGTTGTGTTGTGTAGGATTCCAAGTTGGCAACAACACCTTGGAGGTGTTTCCTTGCTCCTACTGGTTCGATAACCTTGGTTTCATAACAGAGGGAAAACTTGTTGTTGTGCTCATCATACCTTCCTCTTGGGGTTCCCCAACGAGCTCGATATATTTTGGGCCATCAGCGTTATAGAAAAGGTCTCTATGGATGACGAGGGTTTAACTCATCAATGCCCATTGTTATGGACTTAGGTTCGAGGAATTGGGAAGCGCTGGAGATCTCGGTACGGCTAACAAACAAGCACACAGGGACGCAAGGTTTACCCAGGTCAGGCCTCGTAGAGGACCCTACATCCTGCTTGTCTGCTCTTGATTGATGATGATCCAAAGGATTACAAGGTTGCTGATGGCGGTGGCGCGCAGATTGGATCTGGCGTATGTCTAGATCGTAGATCTATCTATTGGGGGAGTCGCGATGTCTAGATCTATTGTGTCGTAGCGTGTCTTAGGTTGTGTCTTCCTCGTTGGACCCTCCTAGCCTTTATATATGGGGAGGCTAGGTCTCAGGTACCAATACGAGTTGGTTACAAGTTAGATTACAACTCTAGTCTTGAGCTTTCCTTGTCTTGTGCATTTGGGAGTCCGTATCCATATGGGCTTCATACCAGTCGAACCGTCATAGGCGTCATGGACCTTGGCAATTTGTCGAGTGCGCCTTCCGTCGAGCCGCACCAGGTAGGCTGTAGTTGACTGCCTATTGGCATACCCATGTCAGTAGCCCCCGAGTGTCCACGTGAATCGTAGATTCGGATGGAGACTCAGAAGTCTTGATCTTTGCATTAGGATGTCGGAGTCGACAATTATGTCGAGTGCGAAGCACTCACCCGGAAGTTCATCGGGCCAGTCGAATTTTGTAGTAGTTCATAGGGATGATGGTAAACGTGCCTGGTGCGCTCGATGGATCGAGACCAGTTAATTGCTCTAGGGCAAAAACAACGCCACCTACTCAAACTCGAGTCCCCGGACTCGAATCCGGAAATTGCTGGAGTAATTCGACTCAGGCCGCGGAGGTCTTACAGGAGTCGAATTCCAGTGTACAAGTGTGAGCACTCGACGCGTCCGTCAAGGCATATTCATCGTACCTGTGGCACGGATATTTCTCTGGTAGTGCGCAGTAGATGGGTTGCCAGGCCTTATTCAGGTCTTATCTTCACGCTGTAAGCGCGGCATCCGAATTTTTGTCATCGCGGAGATGATTCGGGTGGCCCAGGAGACGTAATCTCTTTGCAGGGAAAATATGAGGCGGAGTCGCCATAGCATTCGAGTGTGGATGTTATCGACACACAGTACGATGTATGAGGAAGAAAATAATCATAGGGTGTGCGGCCAGCGCTCCCTATGGGAGTAGCCCCCGAGTGCCTGGTTGAGTCGCAGACTCAAGCAGGGACTGAATAACTTTTGCGACTGCTGTCGTCTTTTGTTGCTTGTTTCAGTCGAAGATTCAGGCAGGGACTAAATAACTTTTGCGACTGCTGTCATCTTTTGTTGCTTGTTTCAGTCGAAGATTCAGGCAGGGACTAAATAACTTTTGCGACTGCTGTCATCTTTTGTTGCTTGTTTCAATCGAATATGCTTTCAGCGCTCCCTATGGGAGTAACCCCAAGTCCACAATCGAATCGTAGATTCAAGTGAAGGGTTTTCATGATGCTTGGATATTTCCACAAATTTCTTTGGGTGCGCGGCCAGCACTCCCTATGGGAGTAGCCCTCGAGTCCTTGGTCAAATCGTGGATTCGAGTGAGGACTCAGAGCGTGTCACTCGAGGATCTTGTATATGCGCCACCAGAGCTCCAGTTTGGAGTAGCCGCTGAGTGTCTGGCGGAGTCGCAGACTTGGGCAGAGACTCGAGTCTTGTATGTCACATGTGTGTAGTATCAAGCGATGCAACCATCCGAGGAGGGACTCGACTCGGGTCTTGAGTGTATGTCATAGCCAGTTGTTTTGTCGACTCCTGTTGGAGGACCCGATAGAATAGCTCGACGCAGTCGACATCCTTATAAGCTGCATAAAACATTAAGAATTCTGAAGTATTTGTATCTTGTAAAGAATATTTGCATGCCGGTTTGTAAAGTAAAATTCTGGTGCCAATCAAGTCGACACCTTTGCACTGCATGCTAGGCCTTTTCATTAGCCTGATTACCCTTGTCTCAGTACCTTGCCGAGGTGCTCAGAGTTCAAGGATTCGACGATCAAGTAGAATCAGCTACTCGGGCTGTCGCGTATGAGGTGCTCGAGTGTGTGGAATCGATGCCACATTAGGTTACTCAAAGAGGGCGCAGCCCTCGAGTGTTTTGAGTGCGCGTTAAAAAAGAAACAGCTCTAATTAGAGGGAAAACTTAGCTTTATTAGTAGTTGTTGTGGATGAAGTTGATGAAGCAGGGAGTCGCGGATGAATTCGACGTGGTGGCAGGTCGCGTGAAGGAGTCGAAGATACATCAGGTCGGCGGAGTCGAAGACCACAGCGCGTTACCGCAGTCGAAGACTGCATCAGTTCGCGTGCTGGAGTCGAAGATTATAGCGGCTCGCTGTCGTGGGAGTCGAGGAAGTTCTCGAGTCACCCGATATGAAGACCACAGCCAGTCGTTGAAGTTGAAGACTGCGGCGGTTGCCGAAGCAGAGGGATCCCCCGAGTCGCTGGAACCGAAGATCGTAGCGGATTGTCGATGGAGTCGAAGACGGCAGCAGGTTGCGTGATGGAGTCGAAGACTCAGTAGGTCGGCGGAGTCGAGGACCATAGTGAGTCACTAGATCACCAATGCTGAGGGAGCCCCCCCCCCCCCCCGGGCCGCCGGCGTCGAGGACCACACCTGGTCACCGGAGTCGAAGAAGTCCTCGAGTTGCCGGAGTCGAAGGCCACAACGGGTCGCTGGAGCCGAAAGAGCCCCCGAGTCACCGGAGCCGAGAATCGCAGCGTGTCGTCGCAGCCGAAGACTGTAGCGGGTCGCTGGAGCTGAAGAACGCAAAGCATCGTCGATGTCGAGGAAGCCCCCGAGTCGTGGTCGCTGAAGCTGATGCGGCCGGTCGCTGCAATAGAAGATTATATTGGGTTGCCGCATCCGAAGGATGTAACGAGTCACCGCAATTGAAGACCGTAGAGGATCATCGCAGTCGCAAACCGCAACAGGTCGATAGTCGCGAGTCGTATGACCAAGTGGGCGCAGCCCCCGAGCATGGAGTCGAGGACCGAAGCGGATCGTACAGCGGAGTCGAAGGAGCCCCTGAGTCACTGGAGCCGAAGATCACAACGAGTTTGTCGAAGTCGAAGACTTTAGCAGGATGCCGGAGTCGAAGGTTGTAGCGGCTCGCGGTCGCGGGAGTCGAGGAAGCCCTCGAGTCACCCGATCTGACGATTGCAGTGGGTCATTGAAGTTGAAGACCGCGGTGGGTCGCCGCAATCGAAGATTGCAACATGCCATCATAGCCGAAAACAACAGAGGGTCGTGGCAAAGTTGGCGTAGTAGCGGGTCACGTGGCGGACGTAGTTGACGCGGCGGATCGAAATTGCGTGGTGATGATGAATTGCCGCATCTGAAGACTGTAACAGGCCATATCAGTCGAATGCCGCCTCGGGTAACCGCACTTGAAGACCATAGAAAGGTCAGAGTCAAAGGACGCGGCGGGTTGCCGTAGAGGAGGGAGCCCCCGGTCGCTGGAGTCGAAGACCGTGGCGAGTCATGTGGTAGACACGGAGTCACACGTCGAAGTCGCCGGTGCCCGATCCGCGAGGCGTTGATGCCTTCATCTTGTCTCCGTGACCCGTTCGATTCGCGTGCCATGAGTGCCTTGGCATTTTTCTTGATGATCGGCCATTGGGAGCTGCAGGGTTATGTACGAATGCATGTAATCAGCCGCTGCTGCTTTTATTATTTTAGTTTTGAGCTGCCGGACGCAACCAAGACTGTCAGCTGCTTTTTTCCTTGCTTATTTTTGATTCAGCTGAGTACGTCCTTTAGCTTCCTTTTTTCTTCGATTGGGTATGGACTCGAGTCTAGCAGCGAGGACTTCGAGCGACACGGGACTTGCTAAAGCTGGAGGCTGGATCTCCTGACTGCTGGACTTTTTTCTTTTGCTTGAAGCAACTTGAGATCTCCGGCCGTTCATCCGTACAAGAGGCCACAGACTTTCACGAAGGTGCAACTCTAGATTGACTGTGTGCTCGTATGGGAGAGCACATGTCCATGAAGCTGATCGTATTTGGTGTCTTAAAAAAAATTCGGAGACCACGTATACTGCCGTGATGAAGAGTAAATTGACCGCAACTACGTGGATTGAACGCTAGATGAGATCTGGCCGCCATTGATGATGAGGGATCTGAAGTAGATCTTCTTGTCGGAAGTCGACGAATTGTAGATTGCCGGTGATGGGGCCGTCGAGATCGCAACATCAGCACTCCCGATTCCCACAGACGACGCCAATTGACGAGGGTTTAACTCATCAATGCCCATTGTTATGGACTTAGGTTCGAGGAATTGGGGAGCGCTAGAGATCTCGGTACGGCTAGCAAGCAAGCACACAGGGACGCAAGGTTTACCCAGGTTCAGGCCTCGTAGAGGACCCTACATCCTGCTTGTCTGCTCTTGATTGATGATGATCCGAAGGATTACAAGGTCGCCGATGGCGGTGGCGCGCAGATTGGATCTGGCGTATGTATAGATCGTAGATCTATCTATTGGGGGAGTCGTGATGTCTAGATCTATTGTGTCGTAGCGTGTCTTAGGTTGTGTCCTCCTCGTTGGACCCTCCTAGCCTTTATATATGGGGAGGCTAGGTCTCAGGTACCAATACGAGTTGGTTACAAGTTAGATTACAACTCTAGTCTTGAGCTTTCCTTGTCTTGTGCATTTGGGAGTCCGTATCCATATGGGCTTCATACCAGTCGAACCGTCATAGGCGTCATGGACCTTGGCAATTTTTCGAGTGCGCCTTCTGTCGAGCCGCACCAGGTAGGCTGTAGTTGACTGCCTACTGGGCATACCCATGTCAATGGAGCTTGCATCCCGAGACATGTAACAACTGGCTTCCCATGAGAGCTGCTGATGAGATTATTAAGTATGTTCTGCATTAAAGCTTGCCTGTTTTTCAATTCATATAAGTCTTTGCGTGCTATGGTGCTTACTTAATCTGTTTTGTTGGCTTCTTTCTCAACAATATCATGGGCATCTTGGAGGGCATCCTCAAATAATCTTTCGGCGGAAAAACGAGGATCAGTCGAAGCGGTGTGCCATGAGCAATAGGTATTGTCATTGCTGCAGTGTGAAACAAAATCTAAACTTGGAGAAGCAGGTCTTTGTTCAGCATTCAGAGGGTCATTTGCAGCCTGAAACAAACACACAACAAATTATGACAACATTACCATGCAATCACACCACCATGAATTTTAAATGTGTCAATGTGGTATTATATAAGGAAGGAAGCAATTAACAGTGGTGGCTCATACATCTATTTCTTCTTGAATAAGTGGACCAGCTGGCGCCATGGAGAGATGCGAGCATGTGCTGCTCTGTGAAATGACTGCTCTACTTGAAGATGGCTGAGACCAAGACAAAACAAGTTACTTAAACAACAGACTTGGGAAACAAACTACAAGTTCATTTTGAATAACAATGCGAGAAATCAACAAAAGTACCTAATGCAGACTGCTCAAACTAGAATGTGCAGAACATGAATAAAATGAATATTAAAACTAAGCCATTATGTTTCTCATATATAAACTAGCCAGGAACTACACAACGAAATCTGCCACTGATTTAATCATAGACAAAAAAGAGTAACTCAGCCAATAAAAACACATCAATTGTGAGCCTCAAATATGCTAGCCAGATAATTTCAGACAAACAATGAATCAAGCAATCATACATTGAATTATTCATAAATAGCCAGATAATTTCAATGCTTCGGCGGCCTGAGAACAACAAACTGAACCATCAAGTGCCTCGTATTAAAATAGCCAGTTCATTTAACTATGATACACAGTAGATATAAGAGTGAGATGAACTGCACAGAGTTCCTTATGATACATGAGGGGATCTTATCGCTAGTGTGGCCTTGTTCTTATTCTCAGACAACTCAGATGCAATACACCCGGCCTCTCCATATCTAGGAAATTGAACTAAGCACATGGAACAAAAGCAGACCATAGTGGGGCTAAAATGTTTCACGCTAATTTTTGGCAAAAAAAATATGAAAACAAGAAAGACAAATGGTAAATTTAAGCAAACAAAAAATGTGGCAAGGACCAAACTTCGGGTGGGGAGCCTTACGGTAGGTGTTACACGAGATCTACGGCGGCTCATGTGGACGGGCGGAGTTTGTACTCCATTGTTGCTCCTCTGCATAAAGGTAAGGCCAACTGTAAATACAAACATGTTCCAACATGACATACGTTGGCATGAAGTGAAACAAAAGTGATGGGGTCTTACGATATTATAGGAGCCATTCACTCTATGATATTGTGTGCAAACTGAGGCTGCTCCTTGCATAATAACAGCAAACAGTTTGAGCCGCAGGTTAAGAGGGATCAAATCGATAGTACATAATGGTCAAATAGTATGACATGTGTAAACGCGTAGTATAGATAGCAGGACAATATCACGATGGAAATACTATAGTTCGTAAATCGGCAAATGAGAGAGATATTATATAATCATATCTCATGTGGACAGGTAAAATACAGAATGTAAACAAATATGTTAAATGACTAATAATTCACAAAGAAATATTATAGTACATAAAAATAGTTCTATGCGTGGAGTTTAAGAGTAACCACAACGGGTTAATTTTGTACGCCCTCTGTTTCAAAATATAAGATGTTTTAGCTTTGTGAAAAGAGTGCATCTAGACCTCTTTTAGTGTGTAGGTTCATCTAGGTTCGGAGTGAACCTACACACTAAAATGAGTCCGGATACACTTCTTTCACAAAGCTAAAGCATCTTATATTTTGAAATAGAGGGAGTGCATAATAGGTGTATATCAAGTAAAGAACCTATTAGTTAGGAAATTTAGCACGAATACAGTATATTGCCAACAAACAAATCGTGCAGGGAGATCTGGTTTTACCTCAGTCCTGGCGGCGTCTAGGCCTCCTCCGTATCCTCACCGGTCACGTTGAGGTCGCTGAAGGTGCTACGGTCGAAGTGGGTGTCGACGACGGGGAAGGAGATCTTGGCCGAGCGAGGATACAAGAAGAACGCTGGACCACGACGTCTGTGGAGCAGATCCTATGCGGTCGATGATGTGATCAGCGCGCTGGACAAGACGGTTCGTTGAGCATATCAGGTGTGCGGGTACGCCGGCTAAAGTGCAGCAGGGATGTCCGGCCGGTGACGTATTCCTGGAGGAGAGAGGGGGAGGGGGTTGGGTTTAGGTACTGCTAGCACTATACTGGGAAAATTATGAGTGAAGCCCCCCACCTACCGCATTTAATAGGGGTCGAATGGGAATTTTGAAGTATCTGAAATTTTGGGGCACGAACTGTGTCCGGATGCAAGGGATCGTTTTCAAAAGGTGTTCAAATTTTTCATGATGCAAAGTCTTAGCTAGAAGTCGAACCACTCGTCAAAACTCTCTGTGGTTTCTGATATATTAATTAACCGCTTGATGGGTACCTCCAAAAGCTTTTTTCATAAAACTTTCAAAGCAACCTACAATTTATTACTTGTAGTTCAAGTTTGACCTAATTTCATTAAATTCAAGAGCAATCTATCGCACTTAGTTGTAGCTCAAATTTGACCTAATTTCATTAAACTGTCAAGACGCAAAATCTTAGCAAGAAGATGAACCTGTTGCCATAACTCTCTTTTGGTTTCTGATAGTATATTAATTGACCCCCACACACGCCCCTCCGATGGGTACCTCTACGAGATTTTCTGTAAAACTTTCAAAGCAACCTACACGGTTTACTTGTAGTAGTTCAAATTTTACATATTATATTTTTTTCGCTTTGCCTATTATAATTTTATATAGTGATGATATGCTAGATGTCTATTATCTGAGTATCACGTGCAGGGCACGTGCAATTTACTAGTACTTGTATTTTCAAATTTGACCTAATTTCGATAAATCGACATAAAGTCATTCTAATGGGCAGAGTTAGCTGGGAAGTTTGAAAACTCAACAAACATGGGAATCATTGGTACAACATGTTGGTCCAATATATATATGTACGTAAACTTGGCTTGTGGCATTTAGATCCAATATTCTTCGAACTTTTCTTTAGGAAAAAGAACAACCTCGCTCGTATTCTTCACTCGAAAAATGTAGAATTGAATGTTCTTTCTTGATAGTTGGAAACTCACACCGACAACACTATTTAGTACAAGAAGATGCACCGATGATCTACCTATGAAAATACATTTAATTCAAGAGCAATCTATGGCGTTTACTTGTAGCTCGCTCAAGTTTGACCTAATTTCGTTAAATTGCCAATATACAAAGTCTTAGCAAGAAGTTGAACCTATCGTCGAAACTCTCGCTGGTTTCTGGTATATTAATTTTGAACCCTCGATGAGTACGTCCAAAATCTTTTTCGTAAATCTATCAAAGCAAAACCTACAATTTACTTGTAGTTTCAAATTTGACCTAATTCTGAGATATCGACATAAAGTTATTCAAATGTGCGGGGTTAGCTATAGGAAGCTTCAAAACCCATAAAACATGGGAATCACAAGTACAACATGTTTGTCGATCCACTATATATATATATATATGTCAACTTGGCTTGTGGCATCCACATCCAATATTCTTTGGACTTTTGTTTACGGAAAAGAACAACTAACCTCGTTCGTCTTCACTCAGAAAACGTACAATTCAATGTTCTTTCCTGGTAGTTGGACACTCACACCCACGACACTGCTTACTACTAGAAAATGCACCATCTACCTCTGAAATGACATTTAATTCAAGAGCTATCTATCGCGCTTACTTGTAGCTCAAGTTTGACCTAATTAATTTCGTTAAATTATCAAGATGCAAAATCTTAGCAGGAAGTTGAACCTATCGTCAAAACTCTCGCTGGTTTCTTGTATATTAAGTTTGAACCCTCGATGAGTATGTCCAAAATCTTTTTCGTAAATCTATCAAACCAAAACCTACAATTTACTTCAAGAGCAATCTATGGCGTTTACTTGTAGCTCGCTCAAGTTTGACCTAATTTCGGTAAATTACCAATATACAAAGCCTTAGCAAGAAGTTGAACCTATCGTCGAAACTCTCGCTGGTTTCTGGTATATTAATTTTGAACCCTCGATGAGTACGTCCAAAATCTTTTTCGTAAAATGTACGGGGTTAGCTATAGGAAGCTTCAAAACTCATTAAACATGGGAATCACAAGTACGATCCACTATATATATATATATATGTCAACTTGGCTTGTGGTATCCACATCCAATATTCTTTGGAATTTTGTTTACCAGAAAGAACAACTAACCTCGTTCGTCTTCACTCAGAAAACGTAGAATTCAATGTTCTATCCTGGTAGTTGGACACTCACACCCACGGCACTGCTTACTACTAGAAAATGCACCCATCTACCTCTGAAATGACATTTCATTCAAGAGCTATCTATCGCGCTTACTTGTAGCTCAAGTTTGACCTAATTAATTTCGTTAAATTATCAAGATGCAAAATCTTAGCAGGAAGTTGAACCTATCGTCAAAACTCTTGTTGTTTTCAGATATATTAATTGTGGCCCCTCGATGGGTACCTCATAAAAGCTCATAAAACATGGGAATCACAAGTACAACATGTTGTCGATCGACTATATATGTCTATCAACTTGGCTTGTGGCATCCACATCCAATATTCTTTGGACTTCTCTTCACGAAAAATAACAACTAGTAGCCTCGCTCGTCTTCACTCGAAAAATGTAGAATTGAATGTTCTTTCCTGATAGTTGGAAACTCACACTGAGGGCATTGTTTACTACAACAAGGTGCATCGATATACCTCTGAAAATACATTTAATTCAAGAGCAATCTATCGCGCTTACTTGTAGCTCAAGTTTGACCTAATTTTAGTTAAATTATCAAGATGCAAAATCTTAGCAAGAAGTTGAACATATTGTCAAAACTCTCTGTGTTTTATGATATATTAATTGTGACCCCTCGATGGGTGCTCCAAAAGAATTTTTGTAAAACTTTCAAAGCAACCTACAATTTACTTGTAGTTTCAAATTTGACATAATTTCGATAAATTGACATGAAGTCGTTCGGTCAAATGGGCATAGTTAGCTAGGAAGCTTGAAAAGTCATAAATAAAACATGGGAATCATTGGTACAACATGTTGGACACTATATATGTCGGTAAACTTGGCTTCTGGCATTCAGATCCAATATTATTCTTCGGACATTTCTTTACGGAAAAAGGACAACCTCGCTCGTCATCACTCGAAAAATTAAGAATAATTGAACCTTCTTTCCTGATATAGTTCGAAAATCACACTGTACCGACGACAATGTTTACTACAAGAAAATGCACCCATCTACCTCTCTGAAAATTCATATATTTCAACAACAATCTATCGCGCTTACTTGTAGCTCAAGTTTGACCCAATTTCGTTAAATAGTGTCATGCGATGCAAAATCTTAGCAAGAAGTCAAACCTGTTGTCAAAACTCTCGGTTTTTTCTCATATATTGATTGTGACACCCCTCCCGATCGGTACGGTACCTACAAAAGCTTTTTCATAAAACTTTCAGAGCAACCTACAATTTAGTTAAAGTTCAAGTTTGACCTAATTTCGATAAATCGACATGTAGTCATTCAAGTGGGCGGAGTTAATTAGCTAGGGAGTTTGAAAACTCAAAAAACATATGGGAATCGTAAGTAAAACATGTTGGTCCACTTAATATTTCTAGAAGCTTGGCTTATGGCATTGAGATCCATATTCTGCTTCGAGCTTTCTTTACGGAAAAGAACCATCTATTCATCACTCAAAAAAATGAGAATTTTATTTCCTAATAGTTGGAAACTCACACTGACGACATTGTTTACTACAAGAAGATGCACCCATCTACCTCCGAAAATACATTTAATCCAAGAGCAATCTATCGCGCTTACTTGTAGCTCAAGTTTGACCTAATTTCGTTAATCGACAAGAAGGCACTGAAGTGTGCGAAGTTAGCTAGGAAGCTTGAAAATTCTAGTACTAAAAACTTGGGTATTACATATAAGAAACTGTGGGCCAGTTTGTTTGATAATTGGGGCGGTTGCATTTTCTTTTAACCATGGTAGGTCTCGTAGGAGCGAGGTGCTTGAGACTTAACATGGTCAGTGGAAGTACAAGTTACATCAAGGACCTCATAAAAATGAAAATTGCACCCAAGTCCATGCATTTAGTACAAGGACCCTGAAACTGAGCAATGAAGTGTGTGTTTTGAGGTTTGCGCATACTAGCATTCATCGTGCTAAAGACTATCCGTAGAATCTTCGTAGATGCTAAGAATGGAAAAGAAGATCCAACAGTTAGCAATATTTGGATTTGCCGGTCTTGATCC